>CM059279.1:30481119-30792247 GCA_030347295.1 Setipinna tenuifilis | reverse complement strand
ACGCCTTCAATGCATTGTCAATTAAGTCCGTCAATTAAGTCCAATTAAGGCAGCGCGTCTGGTTCACCAGCTCCGTCGCGTCCAAAAGTTGAGCTCTGCTGAACTTTATGCAAATTAATCCGTCGGACGCGCCGTGATTGACCAATGGAGGAAGACCAGAAGGAACGGTTGCCATGGTTGCTATGTACAGTTACGGTTGGCTAGCCACAAACACACACCAAGTACGTGTTCTCGAAGTCATGGTTCTTAATAAGCCTTCATAAAAGCTTTACCTCTTTACTTTTGAAGGAATAGTGTAGAGAATAGAAAAACTTTAAATTTGGAGGGGACATCGGTTACGCCCACGTAAAAATGTGTCACGTCCAAATGAAAGGAGGCGTCACGACTTCGGAAAAAAACGCGAAGCAGCCGACGAAACCAGTGTGCACGCAGCGTTAGGCGTCCTACGGACTGCAGCCAGAGGCTTCTCACTCTAGGGGGTGGCCAAGGGTGGCCAGTGCCACCACTGAAATGTCATTGGCCACCCCGATGGCCACCCTAGATCCGATAGGTAATTTATCAAGTTCGTCAACACAACAAACAAGAGAAACACTCTTGTCGGTCCGTGTACGTGGTGGCCATTCGATTTCCGTTTTCAAAACAGGAACTGGAAAACGGATAACGAGCCGTCTCTCGTTTCCCGTCTCGGAGACGGAAAATGGGAGACAAGGAACGAACCAATTTCCCATTTCCGATTTCCAACTTCAAAAGGGGAAATGGGAAAATGGGTCGTTTTCTGCGCTTCATTTCGGTTCCCAATTAATGGGAATAGGGGTAAATAAAAACAGGGTCATTTTTGATATCTAATTTTGCCTTAATTTGACCCGGAACTGGTTTTGTCATGAAAAATACTAGTCCTAGGAAAGAGACGAGTTAATAGGTGCTGATGACATTCATGACATTCATTCATTCATCATGGAGGCGCAGTACGTAATATTCAAGGGTGCAAAGAGGGTCCGAATTCGGCAGGAGGATTTGACGGTGGGAAAAGTAGGGAGGATATTTCAGGTGAATACATTAAAACATGAAGATGATTAGCCATTGTACAATATATTGTGTATGTTGCTGCTTATTAATTTTGTGGTAAATTGCACTACGAAGCCAGCCCCTTCAAGGTGACCTGCGCAAATATGTCTCAGTTCGCCTTATTGTCAAAGTCGTCGAAGTACAGTGCACAGTCCAACACCTGACCAGTAGAAACATTACCTCTTGTTTCTTGCACAATATTGTATGTTGCTTATTAATGTTGTCGTAAATTGCACTATGCCAGTAGTGTTTTGTGCGGTCAGCTCCTTCAAGGTGAACTGGATGCACCCCAGATCATCCTCATTCATTGAAGTGTGTCAACTAGCTGTCACATGACCTTCAACTGTTACTGTGAAGCAAATAGGTGTTTTTCATGTACTGTTTGATTATTTCGGCAATCATATTATTTGTACAAACGTAGTGTGATACGTCACCGTTACTGCAAAGTTATTTGTTTGTGTTTGAACTTGTGATAATCCTGAAACGGATACGTTTAGCTCCCTTGCATGGGATAGTGTGTGGGGATATGTCAGCAAATGCTAAAGGCTAAACCCCTTGCAGATCATAGCTTTCAAAGCTAAATGGCACGACGGCGATATAATCCATCACCAAATGGTGACAAATAATTCTAACGACGGAATAAATATCATCAACGTTATATATAAAAACATTTAAACAGTCGCTAGATGACAGGTATTTATATTACGTTTTTGCTCCCTAGCATGGGATAAATGGAAGGGGGGGGGGGGGGGGGGGGGGGTACGACAGCAAATGCTAAAGGCTAAAACCCTACACAAGTGAATGGCAGAGCACAGAGTCAAAGCTATATGGCACTACGGCGATATAATCCATCACCAAATGATGACACATTATTCTAGCGATCGCACACGGAATACATGTCATCAACGTTATATCTCAAAAAGCATTTAAACAACATAGGACAGATATGTGTATTATATGTTCGTAACAATTTAAAAGGGCTCTGGTTCAACCATTGGGTTCAACTGACAAACAATAGGTTTCATAGCAACAGGTAAGTTCTACACAATGAGGGATTCCCGGTGTCACAAATCGTCTTGGGGCTCTATGTTAACTGGGGATGGCAAACAAAACATCTGTTCACAGCGGCCACCGGTTGCATCTTAAATTAAATTTTACGCTTTAAAAAGTTAGGACCCTGCACTAACGCCCCCTGCACACTGGGCTCCGGTGCAAGATTTACTTGACGGACACAGCAAGACAGCAATGAATTGGACTTTTACATGCATATGACTAGTTAAACGATCTCTGTTAGTATTGAACCTATGGGTTCAGGGAAATTTGGCGTTGGATCTTCATGCTTTAGGGCAATACGATTGAACCCAGAGCTCTGCATGCCTTGCTTATTCTGATATCTTTGTTTTTAATAAATCATTGTTGATTCGGACACAACTTTCGTCCTCGACGGCTCGGCTTCTTCCAAACGAACACACTGGAACCAGTTGACACAGTGGTGGTAGCATAGCTGGGATCCATCAGTATGTTCATATATTCATGTATTAATGTGAATTGCTACAATACAAGCGGTCTTTGATACGAGTGCTGTTACTGTATGTACAAATTACTTCCGGGCGAAAAAGCTCACACACAGACACACATACACCAAAGAGCGTTGAGGAACTACTTGACGCCCACAAAGAACTTTGACACACATAAGCATGTTTTAAGATATATTAAATACATGAACTTGCGCTCCGGACTCATTTTTTGAGGAACTACTTAACGCCCACTAAGATCTTGACGTTTGACACACATAAGCAGACAGTGGAATTACTTCCGGGTCAAATGAGCACCCAAACACAGCTGAGTATGTGTACAACAAATTGGCCTAGTTCTTCATGGCGCATGCAGTCGCAGTCTGCACAGCACACACGCGCACTGCGGTATTATCATCAATGCGCCCATTGTCTTTGCAAGCTGGTGTAAATAAAACATGTATATATAGGCCTACACAAAACACCCCTCTACAAAATAACACACAAAATATAATAACAGAGAACTTCGAATTACACATTGATTTCTATAACGTCACTTCTAAATACATGTATTCTGACATACTGTCTCTCCCCAGGTCGCCCCCGAGTCAATGTATTTGACTGATGATGGCAATGGAGCAATTTTTCCCCTTCCCTCTGGGGAATTCCCTGTGGGGGCCCTTGTGGCCATGGGCCACTATGAGGTCCAGGGTGAACAAACCCCTGCTGCTGCTGCACCTGCCACATCTGCCCCCTTTTCTTTCTCCCCTCCCTCCACCTCATCCCCCTTGTCTTTCTCCTCTCCCTCCACATCTACTTTTTCTTTTGAAGCTGGGCCAAGGACCCTCCCCCCCGGGCTTCAGCTTTCACCAGGACCTTTCAGAGGTAGGCTGACAGAAAGATTTTTAAAGCCTATGGTGCAGGTTAAATGATAATGACTTTTCACCACTTTCTTGTTAAACTATTATCCATTGTATTTGATTCGGTTGGTTAACACAAAATATAATATTACACGAAAAAGTGTCCATTATTCTTTCCCCATAAAGCAGTGTGTGCCATCACGTTGGGTACTGGAGGGACTGGAGACCCAACATTCTAAAGGGTCTGCTGTGGCCTAACTCTCAACTGTACTTTAAAAACACTGATGACAGACGACAGTGGCCATCCTGCAATCTGAACTGCATCTTGACTGCATTTATGGTCTGTGTAGGTCCATCAATGTGGGGGAAGTGGTGGGCAACCGCATTGTATCCACCAAAACTCTGGTGGTGCGATTCACAGAAGCCGAGGCCAACATGGAGGGAATGGTGATCAAGACAATGGAGGCCCTGGGCCGCCAGGAGGACGACGCCGATGGCATTGTCCTGACAGACAGTCAGGGCAATGCCATCCAGGATACAGATGGCACCAGAAGTACGTTATGATACTATACAATAACAATAGCACAATAAACACTAATTGTATAGCACATTGTCCTACACAATGACCCTTCTGTGCCTGTAAAAAGGAAAAAAATACAGATAGCATTATCAAGAAAAAAAACCCAAACATATGCAATTGCAGTCGTACGCCAACTTATGTTTCTGTTATGTTTCTGATAAAATTACAAAAGTAGTAGTCAGTCAACTAAAATATTGCCTTTTACTTCAGCATCACACTTCTGGAGGCAGAACAGCCGTAAGGTGTTCGTGCTGAATGAGGGGACATATGACGAGTTGCAACAGGAAAGACGGGCCAAAGTGAGGTATGTAACATCTCGTCCCATTTCACTTCATCCATAAGGGCAAGTGCTCAAATTCGCAGTGAAGGGGGTGCAAAGGGTCACTGATAATCCCCATCGCTGGGACAGTATGTAGCAATATATACATTTGATAATTGTCTTTCTCACTGAGAAATCAAGAGAGATGTCTTGTGGGCAGCTGTGGCCTAGTGGTTAGGGAGTGGTTAGGGAGTTGGTCTTTGGATTGGAGGGTTGCAGGTTCAAATCCCACCCTACCCATGATTGAAATGCCCTTGAGCAAGGCATCTAACCCCACACTGCTCCAGGGACTGTAACTGAAACCCTGTAAATACCTGTAAGTCGCTCTGGATAAGAGTGTCAGCTAAGTGTAACGTAATGTAATGTCTTATTTGAAGAGCGGGGCTTATAGTATCATCTTGAACGGTAACTGTACATGTTGTTATAGACAGGTCTGAGCCAGGTAAAAACTGCCCTTTTTTCCTGTCAAGGTTTTCTCAACAGATTCTGGTACTTCAGACCATACTGATCAAATTAAGACTTTGCGCCATCTTGAAATTTGTTCAGAATCCAAGATGGCCGCCAATAATCCTAGATGCCCCCCTTGATACCCAAAATTGGTCCTCTGTGGGAGGAAATTGTCTAAAGATCTGTTTTTTTAGCTTTGTTCAGTGATTTATGATGAGAGGACTAAGATTCTGTAGCTTACAAATCATTACCCAGCATTTTCATCATGAAAATCCAAGATGGCCGCCCGGCGCGGCCCTCTAAACTACAAAGGGCCCTATTTTGCCGCGGCGCATTGTGCATTCGCGACATGCGCATGCTGTCATTGCTATTCTGTGCCAGCGCAACGTTCATTTTTTCAGGCAAAAAATCACGTTGTCTAGATAGCAGATGACATTGCGCCGTGACTGGCGGGTCAGCGAAAAGAAGAGGTGTGGTCTGGCGCAAAGCGCACCAGATGCTATTATGAGGACGTATAAACCATTTGCGCTTTTGATTAATGAAAAGGTGCTTTTTCGTCACTGGCGCATTGTTCAAAAGCTATTTTAGAGGCGCACAACGCTTTGTTGAGAGGCGAGCTGAACTGGCAGAAAAGTTGCAACATGTATAGCCTGCTGTATAGCTATGTATTTGTATGTTTTAGTAAGCAAAAATGCACAAATAATGAGAATATAGCAATGTTGTGCAGTTTATAGCAATGTTCTGCAGTTTATTTACAATTTCTTTTGTCGTTTTAAATAAACAGCGATTGCAATGTTCTGCAGTTTATTTTCAATTTCTTTTGTCGTTTTAAATAAACAGCGTGGCAAGTTGTAAGAAATAATATGCACAAATCATCAAAAAGAAAACTAGTGGACTAATGGTTTGATGGACCTATACCTTTCGTTTATTTCTGATGTTTCCTTTGAGTTTAAGGCTTTGTTTCCCGTCTTCTAACGTTATTGTACCGCTTTCGGCGCACAGCGCGTTGAACCCCGATGTACCTGCTGCTGCCCCAGAGAGGCGAGCTGAACTGGCAGAAAAGTTGCAACGTGTATAGCCTGTATAGCCATGTATTTTTATGTTTTAATAAGCAAACAGGCACAAATAATAAGAGTATAGCAATGTTTTGCAGTTTATAGCAATGTTCTGAAGTTTCTTTTGTCTTTTAAATAAACAGCGTTTGCAATGCTTTGCAGTTTATTTAACAAACAGCGTGGCAAGTTGTAAGAAATGAAATGGACTAATCATCAAAAAGAAAACTAGTGGACTAATGGTTTGATGGACCTCCACCTTTTATTTTTGATGTTTCCTTTGAGTTTAAAGCTTTTGTTTCACGTCTTCTAATGTTGCCGCTTTGGGCACTGTTCGAAAGTTCTCTTCTTGCCAAAGGAGGACACAATTATTGAAGATATTTCCTCCCATACTTCTATGACCCGCGGAGGTTTGGGGGGATTCTTTCCATCCCCGAATATTAACTACTCACGCGCTTTTACTTCACGCACGAGCAGATCGGTCTCCTCCACCGAAAAGCTCCTCCCGTCCGGGTAAATCCGCCATCGTAATAGCAACAGGCTATGGACAATGCGCCCGCTGGCTCTTAAAGGGAATGAGAGTATACATTCTCATTGGTTAATTGTATGTTACGCCCAAAACACACCCATGACTAATGAAGTAACTTAACCCAACCCTTTTGAACGATGCGCCTGGCGCAATGTTCGCTTTTCCCGCCGTGAAAATACCAAATTGTGTCGGGAACGCCCCCACAGCAACTTGCGCGACAGACTTTAGACAATGCGCTTATGATCGTGAAAATAGAGCCCAAAGTGTCATATCTCCTGTTCTGGAAGGACTACAGCCATAATTCTGGTGTCTATTCATAGGTTTTCATGGTCAAGGAATCCATTTCTGTGGGTATTTTGCAAATCTGACCATTTGATCTATCAGAAAATCCAAAATGGCTGCCAAAGTTGGTGCCCCACCATGGAGAAATGGTCTTGGACTTGCTCTAAAGCTACTGTGCCAATGATTTGTGATCAAGGGACATAAGTTGTTGAATTCAAATTAACTGTATGATATTCTCATGTGCATTTAAGGGTTCATGTCATGTTTCTGTTTATTATATTGGCGGGATAAGTGGTTATCTGTAATTGACAAAATTGGTACTCCCAGTATTTCCAAAACTAAAATCATAGAAATATTGTGTATATTGTGAATATCACCCAGTTCACAAATTGTAATGGGAATAAATAACTGTGATTTCTTTTCCACAGTTGCTGATGCTGTGACTTATTCAGAGAATGTTGGCAGGCAATAGACTTTTGTGGAAACTACCGCAATGGCAGCAAAACCGCTTTTATGCCAGGGAGCCAGTGATGGAGAATTGTGTGTTCTTTGCAATAGTTGCATTAAAGCCAATGAGGATTTTTCCAAGGTAACAAAAGATGGGCTGAAACGGTACCGAGAGCTGGCAGACAGGTGGTCAAGAATAGATACCAGTTTGTCAGTATGCTCCAAGACTCCCTATGCTGAATTTCTTTTGGCCGCACCACGGCTGTGCACAGTTAACAGTAACATTATCATTCATAACAGCTGTCGCATCAATTTTCAAACTAGACTGAACCGTATTGAAGGTCAGTGCAGCAAACATCAGTCATCCAGAGCTACATCCAGTTCGGATGTTACCAGCACTACACCTTATAGAATACGCAGAGGATCCCTGCAGAAGAAACAAATCTGTTTTGTTTGCAATACGGTTACGCCAAATGATGAGAATGCATATAATGATGGTGGCATTGGGAGATGTTCTGAGGACAATGCTTATGTCAAACTGGAACGTGCAATGGAAACAGGCTTGAAAGATGTAGGACACAAACATCATGCAGCAGCCAACAGATTGAAGGTCATTCTAGGAGGAACCTCCTATGATATTTTTGCACAGGATGTGTATTATCACAAGTTGTGTTACCAGAGCTTCACTTACAGCTATGAGAAAAAGACACCAGCCCCTGATGCAACTGAAAAGGAGAGGATAAGTGCAGAGATCATGGACAATTTCTTTCGGCTTTTTCATCGCAATGTTATTGTAAATCATGACGCCTACCTCTTAACCGAGCTGATTGAGGACATAAAAGAAATGAGTGAGGACTATGAGCTCACAGAACCACCAATTTCGAAGACGTTCATCCTACAGAAAAAACTGATTGAAAAGTATGGTGATGAAGTCGGTTTTGGTAAGATTTGTAATAAGCTTGTTGTCCACTCCAGTGATGTGAGTCCATTGGCGTATTCGATGGCTACCATGCAAGGCCATGGATTAAGAGAGGTGGATTTGACAAAGGCCTTTTCTCGATTGATACGCAGGAAGAATACGCCAATGGACTCACATCACTGGAGTGGACAACAAGCTTATTACAAATCTTACCAAAACCGACTTCATCACCATACTTTTCAATCATTTTTTTCTGTAGGATGAACGTCTTCGAAATTGGTGGTTCTGTGAGCTCATAGTCCTCACTCATTTCTTTTATGTCCTCAATCAGCTCGGTTAAGAGGTAGGCGTCATGATTTACAATAACATTGCGATGAAAAAGCCGAAAGAAATTGTCCATGATCTCTGCACTTATCCTCTCCTTTTCAGTTGCATCAGGGGCTGGTGTCTTTTTCTCATAGCTGTAAGTGAAGCTCTGGTAACACAACTTGTGATAATACACATCCTGTGCAAAAATATCATAGGAGGTTCCTCCTAGAATGACCTTCAATCTGTTGGCTGCTGCATGATGTTTGTGTCCTACATCTTCCAAGCCTGTTTCCATTGCACGTTCCAGTTTGACATAAGCATTGTCCTCAGAACATCTCCCAATGCCACCATCATTATATGCATTCTCATCATTTGGCGTAACCGTATTGCAAACAAAGCAGATTTGTTTCTTCTGCAGGGATCCTCTGCGTATTCTATAAGGTGTAGTGCTGGTAACATCCGAACTGGATGTAGCTCTGGATGACTGATGTTTGCTGCACTGACCTTCAATACGGTTCAGTCTAGTTTGAAAATTGATGCGACAGCTGTTATGAATGATAATGTCACTGTTAACTGTGGACAGCCGTGGTGCGGCCAAAAGAAATTCAGCATAGGGAGTCTTGGAGCATACTGACAAACTGGTATCTATTCTTGACCACCTGTCTGCCAGCTCTCGGTACCGTTTTAGCCCATCTTTTGTCACCTTGGAAAAATCCTCATTGGCTTTAATGCAACTATTGCAAAGAACACACAATTCTCCATCACTGGCTCCCTGGCATAAAAGCGGTTTTGCTGCCATTGCGGTAGTTTCCACAAAAGTCTATTGCCTGCCAACATTCTCTGAATAAGTCACAGCATCAGCAACTGTGGAAAAGAAATCACAGTTATTTATTCCCATTACAATTTGTGAACTGGGTGATATTCACAATATACACAATATTTCTATGATTTTAGTTTTGGAAATACTGGGAGTACCGATTTTGTCAATTAGAGATAACCACTTATCCCGCCAATATAATAAACAGAAACATGACATGAACCCTTAAATGCACATGAGAATATCATACAGTTAATTTGAATTCAACAACTTATGTCCCTTGATCACAAATCATTGGCACAGTAGCTTTAGAGCAAGTCCAAGACCATTTCTCCATGGTGGGGCACCAACTTTGGCAGCCATTTTGGATTTTCTGATAGATCAAATGGTCAGATTTGCAAAATACCCACAGAAATGGATTCCTTGACCATGAAAACCTATGAATAGACACCAGAATTATGGCTGTAGCCCTTCCAGAACAGGAGATATGACACTTTGTAGTTTAGAGGGCCGTGCCGTGCGGCCATCTTGGATTTTCATGATGAAAATGCTGGGTAATGATTTGTAAGCTACAGAATCTTATTCCTCTCATCATAAATCACTAAATAAGGCTAAAAAAACAGATCTTTAGACAATTTCCTCCCACAGAGGACCAATTTTGGGTATCAAGGGGGGCATCTAGGATTATTGGCGGCCATCTTGGATTCTGAACAAATTTCAAGATGGCGCAAAGTCTTAATTTGATCAGTATGGTCTGAAGTACCAGAATCTGTTGAGAAAACCTTGACAGGAAAAAAGGGCAGTTTTTACCTGGCTCAGACCTGTCTATTACTAATTATTCGTCATCCATGTCTTCTCAGTCGAAGGGATGACTGCAACGTCTTAATTAACAAGGCAGAGGAGGTGAAGGTGGCAGCAGAGGCGCTGCAGAATGTGGCCAGTGCCATTCAGAAGTTGTCGGAGGTGGCCACTGCCCATCTTCAGAGACCAGGCTTGCAGCCCGCCAAGGATGCAATGTCCTGCCTTGTGTGCAAAGGTATTATGGAAAAACCTATAGAAAAACCTCTGCATTTGACACCACACATGCACATAACTGAGACTTGAGTAGAAGTACTGTGTATATAGAAAGTCTGCACACCCCTGTTCAAATTCCAAGTTTTTGTGCTGTAAAAAATTGGCAGAAAGACAAATAAATATAGCCGCAAGCGGCGATGACGGGCCCTCGCACCTGCGGTGCAGGGACGTGGCATGCCGCCCCTCTCAAATGTGTCCTCTATGTCACAAATGCATTTATTGTAGAGATCTGATATGTGAATGCTAAATCATAGGAGCTTTATATTGTCTACTGGGAGTACGTGTATGTAGAGAAAATGTTCTTTAGAAAAAAGGTGTAGTGCAATTATCTTTGTGTTTGCATGTGTGTGTGTTAAAGGGAATTTTTTTGTGTTTATGTGGGTGTGAGAGTGTGTGTCTGTGCCTGTCTGAGGTTTGTGTATGTGTGTGTCATCTCCAGATGGTAGTACAAGAACAGTACTCTGTACTCTGCAATGTACTCATTGCAGTTACAATCATCAAAAGCTCAGTATTAAAATCACAGCACGGCAGAATTGTTACAAAACCATCTTGAACCAGGCTAATGGTAACAGCAATAAATACCGTCGGCTATATTAAGCCTAAAAGACACACCAATATGTTGTATTCTATCATCTTGAATTCATAAAAACATACCGTCAATATCAGATGACCAAGAACACCTCCAACTACGTTACATTAGGCTCCCCCATTCATTCATTCTTGTTTACATGTGATGTCACTAGCCATGAACTACTCTGTTGCCTTGGCAACGATAAACTATATAAGTCACCAGCCGTTCGTTCAGTCTGGCAGACTAACGCTAGTTGACGTCGTTAAGAGAGAAGGATCGCACAGAGGAAATACATACTGTAAAATACACATTCAATCAATGTTCAAACACTAACACACATCGGTGGGGAGTCAGACAAAAGTTAATTCTCAAAGTCTCCCACATACTCGTGAAAGTAGGCTATGACTTGAGGAGCTAGCAGGGAGCTAGCCACAGCAGCAACAATAGCGACAGTAAGCTATATTGTCAACATTTAAACGATCGCTACACAGTTCTTACATATTTGTACATTCCATTACAAAGTTGCAAAATGGCATCTAATGGGGACACACACACCAGTGTGACAATAAAGAGTTTGTCACATTCACCTACCTAAAAGAATAAATAGACGCCGTTTGTGAGTAGGCTATTTTACTCTGTATGGTAAGCCAACTGAAAAATCAGCGCAAACCCACCATTTAAGGCCTCGTGCGTTCTACCCTCAAATAGAACACTTGACAGCTAGAATTAAATTAAATGGGCGTGTCTGTCAATACAGGAAAACACTGTGGCACCCCCAAAATAAATATTAAAATGTACTATGTGCCACACAATATGTACTATGTGCCACACAATCAGGCTAAGATAGCTACCCGCACGTTCCAAGCTTGCCAATCTTACTTTGAACCGAAGCAAAACAATACAGTTATCAGTGTACTAAATCCACTTGAACACGTTAAAGTTTTAAGAGATTAGTTAGGCTTTCTTACATGGTCGGAAGCTCACCTGAAAATACATAATGAGCAGCTTTTAGGAACACTAATACAGGAGTGGCAAGATCTTGTATTTCACGAACTCTGTCTGCATGATATGCTTTCAGATTTAATACCGGAGTTAGCCTACAGCACCACCCTGTGTCGTTTTCCAGTAGTGCTAGCAGTGAGTTTCATGAAAGAAGACCAAAAATTGCGCTTAAAACGCACATTCACGTCTTCTCGTTTTCCTTGTTAAAACCGTATGCATGACTTCAAAGTTTAACAATTTGAGTAGCAGTATTATAATCACTTCTACAAACCGATTGAGTTTCGCTGAGATTGGACAGCACAACTGTAAGATATTTGCATTAGAAGTAGGCCATAATATGGAACCTGTACCGCGCTAACCGGTAATGTTTAGTCATGAGACGAAAAAAGCAGCTACGGATATCAGTTAGTGGGAAACTATTACAAAATGACGAACGGTTTGATATGGAAAATATAAAATAAACCCGAATATATTGTAAAGTTACAAGGAAATAGTTCATTATTATACCACTGCTTGCTGGAATTCCCCATTGTGAAATGCTGTTTAAATAACGTAGAAGTTTTTTCCACATGTTCACCGTAATAAAAATTACTCCCTGAATTCCCAGATTAGACTAGAGTTGATGGCTACAACTAACACAAGTCTGGGAAAGCATTTGTTTTATTCGAGCATATTGCAACGCTTAAAAGTAGATATTGAACCATCGCCTGTGCATCTTACCAGAGGTGCGCACAGCACAGCGGGTATTTGCGCGTCTTACTGGAGAGGCGTCGTGGCGAGCAGATCATTTCTGCTACGGTTTTGGGAAGTTCTCTTCATTTCCCTATCGTTTTATTAAGAATGAATTATAGATTGCTATACATTTGAATTATGTAGGCTATTGTATCCCCGCGTGCTGCAACAGCTCGCTGTGTTTGTTTAGCCGAGTCTGCATGGCTGTAGCCTCAGGACTGTCGTTGTCTTTGAACTTGGCTTGTCATTGTTGATTCTGAATTGAGACGATGTGAAGGAGGTGATCTAAAATAGCCTTTCGTTGACATGTCGGAACGGTGGGTTTCATTTTTTTGGAAGAAAGAGATCTAAGTCTTGGCCTTCGGAGAAACGCTCCCCTTTGTAAGTGGTGTGTAAGTGTGAAGCATCGTCTGTGAGTGGACGGATCTGTTAACATGCATACAACTCACTGGACAAACATCGGACAGAAACCGCCCCCGCAGAATGAAATTATCCATCTCCGAAACAGAACTTATAACATTGTAGCTAATATCCTAGCAAGCCAGCAAAGCGTAGCATCCAGTTCATCTATGCTCACTTCGTCAGGGCTAGCAAGGAAGCTAACCTTCAGTCAGCTGTAACACGCCAGCCCTTCTATGGTCGCTTTGTTTATTTCTTTCACTAAGTGAAGCAATATTTCGTAGTTTACCAATAACATATAGTAAATATATCATGGCAGGGCTTTGAAATATCAGAATGTAGGCCTAAGCCTTAAGCCAGTATCACATTGATAAAAGAAAATGGCGCCCTGTTGCTTCTGAACTGCTGTTGAAATGGAGGACCCTTTAGCTGCCCGTGCCCTTGCCTGACTTTGACGCACTATGGAACACACCTGTTGATTGATGCCAATTTATTAAAAAATGACAAATATTGGCTTCACAGCCCTTCAAAATTTAACATCTGTACCACTTTCACACCATGTATACCAAATCTCACATACATGTAATGTACCGTGTAGCTTCACAACATCTTAAAACAAGTCATTCTGCTACCAGATGGTGGCGCTATGCCTGACTGCCATTTCACTCACACAGATATGTTCATAGTAATGACAGACATTAACCTGTCAAGTTTTATTCTTGTCAAACACTGCATAATGAATTGGTGATACATTTCCTGTGTATCTGGATACTTATAATGTGATACTTAAATTCATCAAACCGTTGTTTCATCATCTTACAACATATCAAAAATCTCTTCGCAATTTAACATCTACAACATGTTGACATCATGTATACCAAAACTGACACAAATCTGATGTACGGTTTAGGACAAGTACGTTAAATTCCATTGTATGTCAAATTGCACAATAGTCCAAATATCTCACTTCCTGTTGGGTGTGGCCATGCCATTGTATTGACCTTTTTTGTTCGCCTTAGTGAGATGAACCCACCTACCAAATTTCGTGCATGTAGCTGAAAGTGTATGGCAACCACGAACCTCTGTAACAACAGGGGGCGCTGCAGTGTCCCTGGGCAACGCCAGGGCTTGGGTATTTTTCTCTGAGTAGCGGGGGGAATTTCTGACGTGTGTGCCAAATTTCATGAGTTTTCGTGCATGGGAACCGCCTCAAAAAAGGGCAAACGGCGCGGGAGGAAAAGAATAATAATAATAATAATCTTAGCAGAAACAATAGGGCTTCGCACCTCCGGTGCAGGGCACAGCCTGCACCTCCGGTGCTCGGGCCCTAATTTCACATCTTTTTCCACATTTGATAAAAATTATAATCGGCTTTTATTACAACAGGACTATCTTATCCATACACACGGACACGATGACTAAACATTGTGATGGCACTGACATGTTCATTGGCAAAGAGGGATAAACTAAGGGTTTAAGTTCAGTTCTTTAGTGGCATACATCCTAGGTAGGCTATATGAAGTCATCAGCGACCTGTTCAATTTACCTAATTTATTAATCTTGTTATTGTGTGTTCTACAGCTATTTTTGAGGAGCCGCAGTTTGCAGTGTGCTGTGGATCCTTGGTGGGCTGCAAGGTGTGTGTGGAGGTGTGGTGTGCCACCTCCGATATTAGCCTGAAGTGCCGGGCGGAAAACTTCCGCCAAAATATCCATACAGTTAGAGGGCTGTCCCCGGCGGCACATTTTTTCCGTGATTTTGATGTTTGATTTGTACTGTTTTCATAATCACTTTTCTGTAATGTTTTTTTTTAGAACCACGAAATAAAAACATATGTAATGAATGTAATGTTATTTGTATTTTGACAAGATATTCAAGATATTATATATATCCTAAGGCAGGTATTATGCAACAATCAATAATAAAACAAACAGTAGAACACATGACAGTGTCACGAATACGGGACTAGGAACCAGGGAAACAGGACAGAACAGGAGAGGACCCAATTGCGTAAGCGTAGCCCCAGAGGTCTTTATTGACAGACACGAAGACAGGGTACACAGAACTGTGCACACATGGGGCAGAGACAGGGTAACAGAACACAGAGCTAGGCAGACAGGAACAGAGTCAGGGTACAGGGCGGACAGGACTGAAACAGAAGCAGCCGCCGTCGGCCGCCGGGTGAGGAACAGAAGTGGCCGCCGTCAGCCGCCGGGTCAGGAACAGAAGCGGCCGCCGTCAGCCGCCGGGTCAGGAACAGAAGCGGTGCGGTCCATGTTGAAGCCGGGAGTCAGTCCAAGCAGACACAGAACCCACAGGAGGCAGGACTGGCAAAAACAGGACGAGAGACGAGGCACCGGCAGGACAAGAATCCACAGAACAAAACAGGACACGTAGTAGTGAAAACTTAACGAGAGAAAACAAGGCTAAACGAGGTTGTGCAGGGGCAGCTGATTATAAGGGAACAAGGAGACAAGGTGAAACAGATTAACAGGGCAACAAGGAAACGAGGCAGACAGGTGGGGCAAATTTAACAAGGAACAGGAAGACAAGGCACAGGTGAGAGATTATTGTGGCAGTGCAGGGTGTAGGGAGAATAATTGAAACTAATAATGTGCTTGGGGGAAAACAAAGGAAAAACACAGCACTGCCAAAAACCCCCAATGGAACACCGTGACAGACAGAACATGCAGACGTCATACCCATACATCACAAACACAAAATAAAAAAAATGTGTGTGTGTGTGTGTTGGGGGAGAGAAAGGCTTCACTGTGTGTGTGTGTGTTATGCAGCGTAGTGTCGTGTAATGTCAATTAAGTGCTGCAATGCCGACTGCAGTGGGAAATAGTCATTGTTCACCGCACTGTGCAGCAGTGACGGCAGTGATGGACATTCAGCATTGAATGCCTGAGCAGCATTACTGCGGGCTTCCTCACTGGGAAAGGGGTCCGACCCAAAAGTTGACTCCCTTGTCAGTCCAGTCCCCACCTCCACCTGCTACATGTCTGCCGCGATGTCAGCAGTGGGTAAGTGGTCTGGACTGACCTTCGCTGGGCAGCCTTCCCCACACAAAATGTTGGGTACACCTTTCCCTGTAAAAGAAGTCTTCATTACTTTACATTGCATTACATTTACAGACAGACTAAAAATTCTGGTCTTTATTTCTGAGCAGTTAAGCATGTCATGGACATATTTGTTTAGAAAGCAATGTGTGAAGAACGGTCTTTACAGCCTTCTCGAGGGTTGAAAGAGTTGACATGTGGCCATGTGTACAGATACAATGTCAATACATGTAAGTACCTGGAATTCTGTGGGCGTTCCACGCCTCTACAAAATTGGACATGCCAAGCCTTGCCACATTACAGGTCAGTGTAGACACACAGTATTTGGCGAGGGAGTCTTCCAAGGAGAAGGACTCCTGGTCCAGGGCCTGCATAAGGGCAGTTTTCAATGGGTAGTTGACCCTTTGGTTGACTTCCACCCACATTCTCTCAATGGTGTGATTCTGTGCAGAAGAGACGATTTTTTATTATGAGGGTGATGTGCGACAGCTTTAGGAAAGAAGCTGTCACTGAGCCTAATGATTGTGAAGTCCCTGTTACAAAACAGTAGCATATGTGAGACTGAATATGGTAAGAGGTGATTTTACTCTGGTAGATGTGTCTGCAGGTATGCAGGTCTTTCCTGGTTGAAGCGGTACCCAGCCAGCTTCTCCTGCATGAAAAGGACCAGGTAAAACTCCCTCCCACAGTCCACCTGGACTTGGTCCCACATCCCATATGAGAGAACAGCAGGTCTGAAAAAGGTACAAAGGATAAGAAAGGAAAACCTGTAGTTAAAGTGGAAATAGAATTTCACAGAAATGTGTCCTGGAATGTCTTCCTCTGTTTACTTTGTGGCTTACCTGTATACCTCGTCATAAATCTTAAGATTGTTTTTGATGGGCATGGTGGAGCAGCCAACAACCTTTTTGCTGTACCCATCGATAGCCATCACATGGGTGACACCAAACATGACCAGTTTTTCGTTCTGGTCCCCATGGAGTTTGTGGCCCATGTACTGGGCCACATAAGGGGTTGGGTTCAGGTTCCTGGCGCTCTGTAGCAAGAACAAGTTTAATTGGTATGCACACATACACATCACATTCTATAGTAGCTGATGCTTTCGTCCAAAAGTGAAGTCGTCGTGCGTGATTAGGTGCCTTGGAAACTTCTAAACTTCTTGTCTTACACAGCAGCTCAGTGGGCCATTCTGCCTAAAGACATACATGTTCCAACACACATTATTCCGACCTATGCCTCAAATAGGCTAAACAGGCTGCAAGGAGGTTGTACCGCTTGCTATTGACATGACACAGATTTGGCCCCCTGTGCTGCTAATTGTTCCAAACTTTTCTATAGAAACTGTAATACATTATACAGATACATTTGGCCTTACTTGCTGTCTCGCCACGTGATAGATTGGCTGAAGTCTTCTGAGGACTTTGCCCACCCTGCCCTCAGAAGCCCGGACTCCATTTGCTGCCAAATGACCAGTCATCATGCGCCGGCCATATGATGACCCAGCCTGTGGAAGCAAACACACACACACACACACACACACACTCTGATTCATATTTCACTTTTTGACTATTAATAATTAATAATTTTCATTCTCACTGAGAAATCAAGAGTGATGTCTAATTTCAGGAGGGGGGCTTATAATATTGACTTCAACTGTGTGTGTGTGTGTGTGTGTTTATATATATTGATGGCACTTTTTTGGTTATGCCACAGATGATTTCTTGGAGACTCAGTTAGGATGTTCAATCAGGAAACAGGCTTTATTCTTTCAGTGATGCGCATCAAGGGAGAGAGATACCAAGTTGCTCGATGATGATTCACCTGGGATTTCTCTAACTTTAATCAGAAAAGTTCAACAGAATATACTCTTTGGTCAAAGGGGGTGTAACCCTTAAACCCGCCCTAAATTAATATGCATTAGACAACATAAGTCTTTGTTCTAGTTTTAGATACAGTTGGAAGGTTACCAATCAACGTCTGTAGGGTTGATCAGAAGGTAAAAGGTGATGGTGATCCTGATGGCCAGGAAGCAAATGGTAGAACAAAGTGGGGAGTGTATTTAATTAAATCTTAATCCTATTTGAGGCAGGGAGACGGAGGTTCCTTAACACATCAGAGCAGGAGGTCACACCTAGTGATGGCTCAACAGGGAACAAAGGCTGACATTTGGAGTCATCCTATGTAATATACATAGATATACCTATGAGCATACTAACAGAAATAAACTGAAATATAGTTTCACCCAAATTCCTTCAATATATATATATTTATATATATATATATATTTTTTTTTTTTTGATGTGTATATTGATTAAATAATCACATTAGTATAGTATGACACCCCAGCCGCCGCCGCAGGAATTACACTGTTATGATCTTGAATATATGTTCACTTTACCACAATATTATAAAGGCCTTTTATGTAAGATGCATGTAGCCTATATTCTATAACGTTTGGCCAAGTATGAATAATATCCCTTCGAACCACGTTTTTTTATCATTGCTTCATGGATGACATAAAAACCAGTGTTATTTTAGCGAGATATTATTTATAAAATGCGGTGACAACTCATTAATTCTGTCAAACCGGTTATACTGAGTGGAGCGAATCACCACCTCAAGATGGCAGCCCCGCGTCACGTTCGCTCCAGTAGAAAGTAGGTGCGTTGCTCAGTCTAGTACTCTATAGATGTCTATGGATACAAGCCTCGAACTGAGGCTTCAACTGACACGCCCACTTTTGCTCGACACATGCTTCGAAGCCTCGCTTCAAATTACACATCTTCAAATTACACATACCCGGTTCGCCCGTGCCTAAAACCGCTACTGATTGGTAGCCTAGGCTACAATATTTTACACACACAAGAGACACGCAAACGTCATCAATCTGTAGATTGTTTTAAAAAAAAAAGATTTTTCTACAATAACAAAAAAACCTCTCAAAAGAGCAGGGAAAAAGAAGCCGGCACCTACTTCCACAATTCCTTGCGCGACTGCAGCCTCAAGCTGATCATCGCTACAGAAGTCCTTGAGGAGTCCCTGCTCCAGACACCGACGGACATTCCGTGGTGAAATACCCCTTATTTCACCAAACTCCATGGCCAAATCATGGGCAATGTCAATACATGACATGCCGCCACACCTCCTACTACGAATGAAGTCACCATATTTTTCGAGAGACATGTTAACAAAAATATCCACAAACTATCAAGAAACTATCAACTACCAACAAACTAGCTACACCACCGGGAAAAGCAATAATGGCAGCCCCCTCTCAAGAACAAGTTCAAATTCAAGTTCATCATAATGTCTTCCGGTTGAACTAAAAGATATAAATGCAAACTTAGATATAAAAAAACGACCCTGTTTTTATTTACCCCGATTCCCATTCATGAGCAATGAATTGGAGCGCAGAAAACGACCCCTTTTCCCGTTTCCCTTTTGAAGTTGGAAATCGGAAATGGGAAATCGGTTCGTTCCTTGTCTCCCATTTTCCGTCTCCGAGACGGGAGACGGGAGACGGCTCGTTATCCGTTTTCCAGTTCCTGTTTTGAAAACGGAAATCGAATGGCCACCACGTACACAGACCCTTGTCAATGATGCTGCAGAGAGCTGATTTCTGATCAGCGGAAGTTTTTCGAGTGACACTGAGGGGTAGACACGAGATGAGCACTGCGCGTGTCGCCTCCAGCCCCATGCAGGTCTGGGTGGCAGTCGCTTATTTATCGTTCAAGATCTGGCAACTGTGCGAGATGAACACTGCCTGTCACCTGCAGCTCTCGCGAAAGAGAGACCGCATCCATTAACTGGATACATCGGGATTCAGTCAATGAGGTATGGTAATTTAATGATTTAATGAATAATTATCATGTCGTAATTTGCTCTGAATAATATGTAGGAAAACTTTATTTAACGAACTTTATGTTAGTAGCAGGAACAGCTAAGCCTATGTAACCTCTTAATGTGCTGCACTTAACTAAAACACCACAGAGGAAGAATTTTAGTCAGGGTTACTTAGGAGATAGTAATAATAATGGACAAGAGTACGACCAGCTTCACTATAAAATTGTATTTATATAAGTATTTAGAGAGAGAGAGAGAGAGAGAGGGAGAGAGAGATAATAAATATACATGTATTAAGTTAATTACGCTATGAATTAAACATCTAATAACAGAGAATAAAATATTGGGCCCAAATATTAAATCAAAAAATAATACTAAACATAAAAAAATTACTAATATTAAAATGAACAAGGAACAACAATTCTCAACACTGAGTTCAAGGCGAGAGCAACTCAGCCTTCTCCTCTTGGTCCAGTCAGGTGCGGCGATTCAGGACTATCCGGTGACCCACAGGCAGTAGCTAGGCACAACCTCTCACTCGGCACGTCGACTCCGTGCTATCCGGTGCTCCACAGCCAGTAGCTCGGTACTCCAGCGGCCGGAGTGGCAAAATTCGGAAGCGGCGGTTTATGTCGTTGGTTGGTCCAGTGGCTCGCGCACAGTCAGCAGGGCATTAACGTCCGTTGACTGGCAGTGGGGTGAATGGGCGAAACACAAAACAATATATATATACATATATAAAGTTGGCTGACAGAAGAAACGCTGCACAGCGAGTAATTGGCTGCTCGCTGTGTTGTCTCTGTTGTTCTGCGTTAAAAATTACATCTATACACTAAGGTTGGCTTAGCGAGTTAGCTTAGCCGATAACATGAAAAACCAAACATTAATTTAAGGAGAAAGATCAAAGTGGAAAGTCGAAGGATAGAAGTAGAAAAGTTTGAAGACATACCTGGCAGTGGGGTGAATGGGCGAAACACAAAACAATATATATATACATATATAAAGTTGGCTGACAGAAGAAACGCTGCACAGCGAGTAATTGGCTGCTCGCTGTGTTGTCTCTGTTGTTCTGGTTACCTGACGTTCTAACCCCACTATTTATACTCCTGTCAAAGATACCGTATCTGAAATGCAGCTGTCGTAAACAGCAACAACAAAAAGGAAACCGGACTATATCTCCTCTGCCAAAAGAAAAAAAAGAACAATACACATATAGCCTACAAACGGTTGGATACATAAAAACAAGGGTGGGTTACATCCTCCCCCCACTTAAAAATATGACGTCCTCGTCATTCCTATTCGCAGAGTGACTGCAGTAGCGCAGAGATTTGGCTCTGTAGAGACACCAGAAAATCGTGTAAAACAGAAAGCGATTGTGTACCGACCGAATGTTGTTTGCACCCCACGTGGGAGTCAACCTGGTAGTCACTTAGATATGCTGGAGGGGCTCGTTTTCTCTGTGGCCTACCCTGGGGTAGAACGGGATTAAACAGAGGCTCACAATCATCACTACACAGCCCAGATGAAAACACGGGTGCATCAGGATTTAAAAATGTTTTAAGAGGGGTCTCACACTCTTGTGACTGAGATAATTCAGAACCTGAAGACTCTAAAAGTATATTCTGAGCTTCATCTCCATCAATATCAGCCCCCCGGGAATTGTCCACTATGACCTCATCCTCTATGACCATGTCCACAGCAGGAGAAAATGGTATTTGCTCTGTCGTGACCTCATTCAAACTCTCAGAGTTTAAAGGCAAACATCCACAAGGCAGTAATATGTCCCGATGCAGGACCCTCTCTTGGCCATTACCACCCTCAGGTGCGACAACATAAACTGGAATATTTACATCTGGGTGTTTGACTACAATGTGCACGTCTGATTCCCAACGATCAGAAATTTTGTGCTTCTTCCTAAGACTTAGATTTCGCACAAGAACACGATCCCCAACCTCTAAAGGCAAGGCGGTAACTTTAGCATCCCAGCGTCTTTTGTTCAGGAGCTGTCGCTTCTCTGCATTCCTGGAAGCCAGGTTATAGGCATGTTTGAGCCTACTTTTAAGGTCTCGCACATAGTGACAATGAGTTTTTGGATCATGGCCACGAGGACTAATACCAAAACAAAGATCAATTGGGAGTTGTGGCTGACGACCAAACGTAAGAAGAAAAGGAGACTCCCCAGTAGTATCATTCTTAGTGCAATTATAAGCGTGTACAAGCGGTTTTACGTACTTTCTCCATTCCTCTTTCTTTTTGTCCTCCAATGTCCCCAAAAGGTCAAGCAATGTCCGATTAAACCTCTCTACCGGATTCCCCCTGGGATGGTACGGGGTGGTACGTGACTTCTCTATACCCGAAAACCTACACAACTCTGCTACAACATCCGCTTCAAAGCTAGCCCCCTGATCACTGTGTAACCTGCGAGGGAACCCATAATGGCTTATGAAATTCTCCCATAAAACCATGGCAACCGTTTTCGCGGTTTGATCTCTGGTCGGGTATGCTTGTGCGTACTTAGTGAAATGATCAGTTATGACTAGTATGTTTCTTGTGTCTCTTGAGTCAGGCTCCAGTGATAGAAAATCCATACACACCAGCTCCAAAGGCCCACTCACCTTTATGTTGACCAGTTCAGCTGCTCTTTGTGCCCTGCTCTTTCGCCTCAAGCACCTCTCACACGATCTACACTTTGCTTCAATATACTTCATCATTTTAGGCCAATAAAACCTAGCTCTGGCCAATTCTAACGTTCTCTCCATGCCCATGTGACCTACTTCATCATGTACTCCATGAAAGGCCTGCTCTCTCTGGCTCTGGGGAATCACAAGCTGGTAAAACACATCACGTTGACAACCGATGACTTTACGATACAGAATACCATCTATGAAACAAAGCTTGGTTCTCTCACGCAGTAGCAAAACAACGTCGCGGGGTTCTTTTGTCCTATCTATATCTTGAATATCACCAACCAAAATATGTATGACACGCCTCAAACACTCATCCTCACCCTGCAGCCTCTGCCAATCATCCACTGATAAACCAGGGAGCGCTGGCAAACCTGGCCATTGCTCAGGGCACTCTAACTCTGCGGGAACAGCATTGTCACTACAGAGAAGAGTCTCTACTGCTGGTATAAAATCCTCTACAAGCAAGGGGGTGCTACTCTCCTCTTCCTCAGACACAGCAAAGACGTGAATACCATGACGCATGCACAGAGCACTCATTGCATGGCCGCCAAAGAACTCAAATTCTTCTGGAGCCAATGTAGTTCGTTCCAACATCATAGATATTTTCCTATCCTGCTCCTGAGACTCCTCATCAACAATACAGGCACTGTGTGGCCGACGTGACAGGCCATCTGCATCTGTGTTGCGCAAACCTGACTTATAATGAACATCAAAATTGTACATGGATAACGAAGCCAGCCACCTGTGGCTGGTGGCATCCAATTTAGCACTTGTCAACACATATGTTAATGGGTTATTATCGGTCAATACTTTGAAATTTGCACCATACAAATAATCATGAAATTTCTCAGTGATGGCCCATTTAAGGGCAAGAAATTCTAACTTATGTGCAGGATAATTTTGTTCACTCTTAGAGAGTCCACGACTTGCATAGGCAACAACGCGCGTTTGACCATCCTGAAGCTGATACAATACTGCACCCAATCCCATTGTACTGGCGTCAGTGTGGAGCACGTACGGAAGCTTCCAATCAGCAAAACCTAAAATAGGGGCAGACGTAAGTTTCTCTATTATGAGCTCAAAAGCCCTTTGACACTGATCAGACCGCTTGTCACCCAGCAGTGGTGACGTAGAACGAGGACCGTGCTTCGAGCGTTTTCTTCTGCAAGAAAAATCTCCCTTCAGCAAGTCATTTAGAGGCCTAACAACACGTGAGAAGTCTTGAACGAAACGTCTATAATAACCCGCCAAACCTAAGAAACACCTGAGTTCACGAACAGTTTGAGGACGGGGCCACTGACTAATGGCAGAGATTTTGTCTGGATCTGGCTGAATACCTTGTGCAGAAATCACATGACCTAAGTATCTTACAGAAGACTGAAAGAATTTACATTTAGAAGGGGACAGCTTCAGACCAAACTCAGAGATACGCTGGAGGACTTTCATGAGTCTCTCTTCATGTTCTTCCAAGGTTGGAGAAAATATAATGAGATCATCCAGAAATGCTATGACCTCTTGAAGGTTTATCCCTTCCATAACTCTTTCCATGGTCCTCTGAAAAGATGCAGGTGCGTTAGTAAGACCCTGCGGAAGTTTCCTGAACTGCCAATTACCAAATGGCGTAGTGAAAGCGGTCTTATACCTGTCAGAGGGCTCAACATCCAGCTGATAATAACCACTCTTTAAATCAAGGACACTGAACCACTTCGACCCAGACAGAAGAGCAAATGTTTCTTCAATGCGTGGCAAGGGATATGCATCCTTTCTTGTAAGGCTGTTAAGTTTACGGTAGTCAACCACCATTCGGAGATCACCATTCTTTTTCCTAACTAAAACCACTGGAGAAGCATAAGGGCTATTTGATTCTTCTATAACTCCTGCTGCTATTAACTCACACAAGTGTTTCTTGAGATCATTAAAATCTGCTGGGGAAACTCGCCTTGTCCTCTCCTTAAAAGGAACATGGGGCTCTAACTCAATTTGATGAGTGACACCGGGGACATTTCCAATATCAAGGTCGTGCTTAGAAAATGCACCGGAAGCTTCCTTGACTATTCTTTTCGTTATGTAACTCTTAAATTCTGGTTCTATAGGGCTATCTCCAAAGTCAAGTTCAAACGATTCTTGAGCTGTATTGCTGTTATCTGTAGGTGATATCGAGAAAGACTGAGCCTTGTGTAATGAATCAGTACATGAAGAAGATGAGATTGGTACCGCCCAGTCAACCAATGAGCATTCAGCTATAACACACTTAGGAGGCAGAGTGATCTCATGCTGAGATACATTTTTAACAGTGACCTTGACAGCATTTTGAAATCCATCCTTCACCTCCACTAACTGGTTATACACCACTAATCCACCTGGAGCAGGGGCTTCCTCCACACCACTCAAAAGAACGTGAGAACCACCACCACCTGACCTCATGCGACATATACCCGTTAACACACTTAGTTCACCAGGTTTCAAACATACTGATACTTTACCACTAAAAGTCACACGCGTGGTATTGGCTTCTATTTCTGGCTTAGTTTTGTTACAGTACTCTGAATAAATCAGTGCCCAGCTCGAGTGAATCGGCAAGGTAGTTAAAAATGTTGCCCCCCCTTTATTCTTACAATCAAGTACCAACTGACGCAGAATATTAGTTCCTACCAAAAGAGGAATTTTCTTATTGTGAGGCTGGTCAGGACTCACTAACATCAATGTACTGAAACGCCGGCCAGTTCCACAAGCATTCTGGGGAAACTGAACTTCAACTTCAATATATCCTAGGTAAGGAACCCTCTGGCCTGCAGCACCTTCAATATGAAGTAAGTTGTCAAGCGGAAGTAATTCTCTGTGTGAAAGATGTGTAGAATAGAACGAATGTGATAAAATGCTTACTTGTGATCCTGTGTCCATTAAACATTGACACTGAACGCCATCCAACCAAGCTACTCCATTACAAGAGTCGCCAATTAAACCGTCAGGAATCTCTGCAACACATTCTCTACTAGAGTGGTACTGACTAAAAAACTGAGAGGAAGTGGGACTGGAATGAATCTCGCCCCCCGCTCGTCCCATAACGGGGGCGTTTATAAGTTTAAAGGGTCTGACTGTAAGGCAGGTTGCTTCTGGCCACTGTGTCGTTCACAAAGTTTCTGTTGCACCAAGGCAGCATTTGTCGGTTTAGAACAAGTGGAAAGTATGTGTGATTCCTCCCCGCAATTATAGCAAAACCTCGTAACATTAGTCCTCCTTGAAACAGGTGCAACAGAAGAGTTAACAGCACCGCTTTGGCCCTCAGGCCTTGAATTCTGCCTGAACCTCTCTCTTCTAGGATTTTGCCGGTTAGTGCTTGCCACAGACACACACTGTAATTCTGCCTCTTAAGTGCCTAATTTTTGCTTCAAGCCGATCCTGAACAGGCACATCAAAAACACCAAAACTGTCAACTGTGCCCGACTCTACTGCCAACTGTGTCTTAGTATGCACCCTGGCCACACTTACCCAAATGCCTTTTCTTTCTAGACTCCTTTAACACAGTTTCATCCTCATACGTCCTGACTTTTAGTAGAAGGCTAGAGAATGAGGGTGGTTTGTAATCAAAACCACTATCTTTCAAGCGTAAAGTATCTATCAAGCGATCGTCCCAACAACCCCGTAAAAATTGCTTCAGTAATTGAGAATCCGCATTCTGTTCCATCAGCGCATTCCTTTCAGTAGCCTCATGAAGTAAACTCTGGAGCCTACGTAAATAGTCAGAAGCTTTTTCCCCACTATTTTGGTGGGTTTCGATGAACTGTATGTAAAGCTCCTCACCACTTGTTACACTACCATACGCATTGTCCAGCTCCTCGACATAAGCAGCTGGAGTTTTGTTTGGACCGATCCTAAGTGCAACAGTTAACGCGGGCGGAAACAAACTGTCTAACAAAATCCGTCGCTGCTGGCCTTCAGGGATACTTGCATCACTCAACAACTGTTTGACACGAAGCCGCCATAAATTGTATTCTACCTCATTATTTGGCTTCGGAACATTCCCGGAAAATGGCTTCAACTCACGTGCTTTAGGAGCATATGTGGGTGTATCACTTTTCACAATATGTTCAACAATAACACGTTGAGCCTCAGCAGGTATGGGTATGGTCAACGAGGAATCAGCTCCTAGGGCAACACCAGGGGACTTTGTTACATGTTCATTAGTAGAATTAAACTGTGGGGGTAAACTGAAAGGCTTTATGTTGCCACAAACGGCAGGGGTGGATGTTACAGGACCTACATTACAAACGTCTTTCATTTGACCTACCGCGCTCTGTTCCAACACTACAGAATTCACACCATATGCATCAGCTAATTGGGCGATTTGCTCTCTAAAATTGACAGTGATATCACTAAGCGCGTGTATAAGGGGCACTAATTCCTGACCAGGTTGACTCCCACCTACCGGTTCTGTTTGGTATTGGTTTACTTGGACCACTTTCCAGCAAGAACCATCTTCAGCTACGTGTTCCTTCTCCAGCAGCATTCGAGTGATGTCACCACTAAACTGACAGAGAATAGAGGCATTGTTAATATAATGAATCTTTTCTACATCATCTAGAAATTTAAATGTGTTTGCAACTTCCTCAAGAGTAATATGTTCTCTAACTCCCTGAAGTATCACAGTCCGCAAAGGGTCATAGCCATACTGCGAACAAAACTCCATACTGCTCCAATGATTATATTATTATATGAAAAGAATAGCTAAGGCAGGTATGAGAAGGAAAAGAAAAATCTGGGAAGAAAGAGAAAAGGGAAAAGAGAAAAACAATTTATACAGTGAAGTTAGTCAAGTGTACTCAAGTCCCTGTTCGGGCGCCAGTTTTTGTAACCTCTTAATGTGCTGCACTTAACTAAAACACCACAGAGGAAGAATTTTAGTCAGGGTTACTTAGGAGATAGTAATAATAATGGACAAGAGTACGACCAGCTTCACTATAAAATTGTATTTATATAAGTATTTAGAGAGAGAGAGAGAGAGAGGGAGAGGGAGATAATAAATATACATGTATTAAGTTAATTACGCTATGAATTAAACATCTAATAACAGAGAATAAAATATTGGGCCCAAATATTAAATCAAATTCCCCATAAAAAATAATACTAAACATAAAAAAATTACTAATATTAAAATGAACAAGGAACAACAATTCTCAACACTGAGTTCAAGGCGAGAGCAACTCAGCCTTCTCCTCTTGGTCCAGTCAGGAGCGGCGATTCAGGACTATCCGGTGACCCACAGGCAGTAGCTAGGCACAACAACGGCGCTATCCGGTGCTCCGCAACCTCTCACTCGGCACGTCGACTCCGTGCTATCCGGTGCTCCACAGCCAGTAGCTCGGTACTCCAGCGGCCGGAGTGGCAAAATTCGGAAGCGGCGGTTTATGTCGTTGGTTGGTCCAGTGGCTCGCGCACAGTCAGCAGGGCATTAACGTCCGTTGACTGGCAGTGGGGTGAATGGGCGAAACACAAAACAATATATATATATACATATATAAAGTTGGCTGACAGAAGAAACGCTGCACAGCGAGTAATTGGCTGCTCGCTGTGTTGTCTCTGTTGTTCTGCGTTAAAAATTACATCTATACGGTTGGCTTAGCGAGTTAGCTTAGCCGATAACATGAAAAACCAAACATTAATTTAAGGAGAACGATCAAAGTGGAAAGTCGAAGGATAGAAGTAGAAAAGTTTGAAGACATACCTGGCAGTGGGGTGAATGGGCGAAACACAAAACAATATATATATACATATATAAAGTTGGCTGACAGAAGAAACGCTGCACAGCGAGTAATTGGCTGCTCGCTGTGTTGTCTCTGTTGTTCTGGTTACCTGACGTTCTAACCCCACTATTTATACTCGTGTCAAAGATACCGTATCTGAAATGCAGCTGTCGTAAACAGCAACAACAAAAAGGAAACCGGACTATATCTCCTCTGCCATACACATATAGCCTACAAACGGTTGGATACATAAAAACAAGGGTGGGTTACACCTACACGAGACAAGACGCAGCGACTACACTAGTTAACTTGTGCTCTGTACTACACTGTAGCCGCAGCCTGCAAGCCAAGTTAGTAACGTTAACGTCAGTTTCTTTTTTGTTGTTGTTAACAGAATAAATTGAATATGAAACCGTTCAGGACAGGAGTAGCATATATTTCTCGAAATGGTAGTAGCCCATTAGATACGATACAGACTGCAGTAGGCTAGCCTGTATCTCGAAACCTAGCACATGAAGTGAACTACTGCTTGAAGTAAGCTGGACTCTGAAGTTGTGGTGACTTTGAAAGTGAGGAGATTCTTGTCCCTTTCTTCAAACCATTTGAAGAAGTAGATATTAAGGAGATTAAGTTGGAGTAAATCATTTAAGTCCAGATCACCTCAGCTCCCTGTAGTAACCCACAGCGCTAGTCTACTTCAGAGTGTGACTCTACTCATAGCTAAACTTCCCGTAGCGGGGTCATCCCTATGTTCCCCGGGTCCTATGTTCCCCGGTATCGGGGAACATCGGACCCTCTTTCCAAAAAAGGGTCCGATGTTCCCCGCTCAATCCAAATATACTGTGGCCACGCATAGGCGTTGCTTGTTGTTGTTGTTCTGTTTGTTCGACACTGTTTCGTCACATGCCTACATTTTATTCAGACAATGTATTGTTGTTGTATGTAGGCACCGATCTTAGCTTTTTTTATTTGGAGACAATTTGGTGACAAGGGTCCGACACACGGGGACTGTTTCTCCGAAGCCCATTTGATTTGACAATGTCAGTAATCTGACATTGGGTCTACAGCCCAATACTTAGATCTCTTTGTTCCAATAAAATGAAACCCACCCTTCCGACAGGTCAACCAAAGGCTATTTTAGATCACCTCATTCACATCGTGTAAATTCAGAATCAACAATGACAAGCCACGTTCAAAGACAACGACAATCCTGAGGCTGCAGCCATGCAGACTCGGCTAAACAAACACAGCCAGCTGTTGCATCACGCCGGCATACAATAGCCTACATAATTCAAATGTATAGCAATCTATAATTCATTCTTAATAAAACGATAGGGAAATGAAGAGAACATCCCAAAACCGAAGCTGAAATTATCTGCTCGCCATGACGCCTCTCCAATAAGACGCGCAAATACCTGCTCCGCAACCTCTCACTCGGCACGTCGACTCCGTGCTATCCGGTGCTCCACAGCCAGTAGCTCGGTACTCCAGCGGCCGGAGTGGCAAAATTCGGAAGCGGCGGTTTATGTCGTTGGTTGGTCCAGTGGCTCGCGCACAGTCAGCAGGGCATTAACGTCCGTTGACTGGCAGTGGGGTGAATGGGCGAAACACAAAACAATATATATATATACATATATAAAGTTGGCTGACAGAAGAAACGCTGCACAGCGAGTAATTGGCTGCTCGCTGTGTTGTCTCTGTTGTTCTGCGTTAAAAATTACATCTATACGGTTGGCTTAGCGAGTTAGCTTAGCCGATAACATGAAAAACCAAACATTAATTTAAGGAGAACGATCAAAGTGGAAAGTCGAAGGATAGAAGTAGAAAAGTTTGAAGACATACCTGGCAGTGGGGTGAATGGGCGAAACACAAAACAATATATATATACATATATAAAGTTGGCTGACAGAAGAAACGCTGCACAGCGAGTAATTGGCTGCTCGCTGTGTTGTCTCTGTTGTTCTGGTTACCTGACGTTCTAACCCCACTATTTATACTCGTGTCAAAGATACCGTATCTGAAATGCAGCTGTCGTAAACAGCAACAACAAAAAGGAAACCGGACTATATCTCCTCTGCCATACACATATAGCCTACAAACGGTTGGATACATAAAAACAAGGGTGGGTTACACCTACACGAGACAAGACGCAGCGACTACACTAGTTAACTTGTGCTCTGTACTACACTGTAGCCGCAGCCTGCAAGCCAAGTTAGTAACGTTAACGTCAGTTTCTTTTTTGTTGTTGTTAACAGAATAAATTGAATATGAAACCGTTCAGGACAGGAGTAGCATATATTTCTCGAAATGGTAGTAGCCCATTAGATACGATACAGACTGCAGTAGGCTAGCCTGTATCTCGAAACCTAGCACATGAAGTGAACTACTGCTTGAAGTAAGCTGGACTCTGAAGTTGTGGTGACTTTGAAAGTGAGGAGATTCTTGTCCCTTTCTTCAAACCATTTGAAGAAGTAGATATTAAGGAGATTAAGTTGGAGTAAATCATTTAAGTCCAGATCACCTCAGCTCCCTGTAGTAACCCACAGCGCTAGTCTACTTCAGAGTGTGACTCTACTCATAGCTAAACTTCCCGTAGCGGGGTCATCCCTATGTTCCCCGGGTCCTATGTTCCCCGGTATCGGGGAACATCGGACCCTCTTTCCAAAAAAGGGTCCGATGTTCCCCGCTCAATCCAAATATACTGTGGCCACGCATAGGCGTTGCTTGTTGTTGTTGTTCTGTTTGTTCGACACTGTTTCGTCACATGCCTACATTTTATTCAGACAATGTATTGTTGTTGTATGTAGGCACCGATCTTAGCTTTTTTTATTTGGAGACAATTTGGTGACAAGGGTCCGACACACGGGGACTGTTTCTCCGAAGCCCATTTGATTTGACAATGTCAGTAATCTGACATTGGGTCTACAGCCCAATACTTAGATCTCTTTGTTCCAATAAAATGAAACCCACCCTTCCGACAGGTCAACCAAAGGCTATTTTAGATCACCTCATTCACATCGTGTAAATTCAGAATCAACAATGACAAGCCACGTTCAAAGACAACGACAATCCTGAGGCTGCAGCCATGCAGACTCGGCTAAACAAACACAGCCAGCTGTTGCATCACGCCGGCATACAATAGCCTACATAATTCAAATGTATAGCAATCTATAATTCATTCTTAATAAAACGATAGGGAAATGAAGAGAACATCCCAAAACCGAAGCTGAAATTATCTGCTCGCCATGACGCCTCTCCAATAAGACGCGCAAATACCTGCTCCGCAACCTCTCACTCGGCACGTCGACTCCGTGCTATCCGGTGCTCCACAGCCAGTAGCTCGGTACTCCAGCGGCCGGAGTGGCAAAATTCGGAAGCGGCGGTTTATGTCGTTGGTTGGTCCAGTGGCTCGCGCACAGTCAGCAGGGCATTAACGTCCGTTGACTGGCAGTGGGGTGAATGGGCGAAACACAAAACAATATATATATATACATATATAAAGTTGGCTGACAGAAGAAACGCTGCACAGCGAGTAATTGGCTGCTCGCTGTGTTGTCTCTGTTGTTCTGCGTTAAAAATTACATCTATACGGTTGGCTTAGCGAGTTAGCTTAGCCGATAACATGAAAAACCAAACATTAATTTAAGGAGAACGATCAAAGTGGAAAGTCGAAGGATAGAAGTAGAAAAGTTTGAAGACATACCTGGCAGTGGGGTGAATGGGCGAAACACAAAACAATATATATATACATATATAAAGTTGGCTGACAGAAGAAACGCTGCACAGCGAGTAATTGGCTGCTCGCTGTGTTGTCTCTGTTGTTCTGGTTACCTGACGTTCTAACCCCACTATTTATACTCGTGTCAAAGATACCGTATCTGAAATGCAGCTGTCGTAAACAGCAACAACAAAAAGGAAACCGGACTATATCTCCTCTGCCATACACATATAGCCTACAAACGGTTGGATACATAAAAACAAGGGTGGGTTACACCTACACGAGACAAGACGCAGCGACTACACTAGTTAACTTGTGCTCTGTACTACACTGTAGCCGCAGCCTGCAAGCCAAGTTAGTAACGTTAACGTCAGTTTCTTTTTTGTTGTTGTTAACAGAATAAATTGAATATGAAACCGTTCAGGACAGGAGTAGCATATATTTCTCGAAATGGTAGTAGCCCATTAGATACGATACAGACTGCAGTAGGCTAGCCTGTATCTCGAAACCTAGCACATGAAGTGAACTACTGCTTGAAGTAAGCTGGACTCTGAAGTTGTGGTGACTTTGAAAGTGAGGAGATTCTTGTCCCTTTCTTCAAACCATTTGAAGAAGTAGATATTAAGGAGATTAAGTTGGAGTAAATCATTTAAGTCCAGATCACCTCAGCTCCCTGTAGTAACCCACAGCGCTAGTCTACTTCAGAGTGTGACTCTACTCATAGCTAAACTTCCCGTAGCGGGGTCATCCCTATGTTCCCCGGGTCCTATGTTCCCCGGTATCGGGGAACATCGGACCCTCTTTCCAAAAAAGGGTCCGATGTTCCCCGCTCAATCCAAATATACTGTGGCCACGCATAGGCGTTGCTTGTTGTTGTTGTTCTGTTTGTTCGACACTGTTTCGTCACATGCCTACATTTTATTCAGACAATGTATTGTTGTTGTATGTAGGCACCGATCTTAGCTTTTTTTATTTGGAGACAATTTGGTGACAAGGGTCCGACACACGGGGACTGTTTCTCCGAAGCCCATTTGATTTGACAATATCAGTAATCTGACATTGGGTCTACAGCCCAATACTTAGATCTCTTTGTTCCAATAAAATGAAACCCACCCTTCCGACAGGTCAACCAAAGGCTATTTTAGATCACCTCATTCACATCGTGTAAATTCAGAATCAACAATGACAAGCCACGTTCAAAGACAACGACAATCCTGAGGCTGCAGCCATGCAGACTCGGCTAAACAAACACAGCCAGCTGTTGCATCACGCCGGCATACAATAGCCTACATAATTCAAATGTATAGCAATCTATAATTCATTCTTAATAAAACGATAGGGAAATGAAGAGAACATCCCAAAACCGAAGCTGAAATTATCTGCTCGCCATGACGCCTCTCCAATAAGACGCGCAAATACCTGCTGTGCTGCATGTGCGCTTTCCAGATTAGACTAGAGTTTATGGCTACAACTAACACAAGTCTGGGAAAGCATTTGTTTTATTCGAGCATATTGCAACGCTTAAAAGTAGCCATTGAACAAAAAAAAACAAAAAACAATTAACAACAATAAAAGGCTTGCCGCATCTAGTTGCTGTGTGAAGCGCAGCTTGTGTCTGTCGCTGTCCTCAACCTTGCTAAAGCTGAAAGTGACATGTTAACCTTGAATGTTGACTTTTAAAAATATTTTTTTTCAGTAAAGAAGCACTATACAAGTAAAAAATAATGTAGGCTATAACATGTTTTGCATCCATTCTTTGACTCCGCCATCTCAACACCGAAGTTCGGGAAATCGCCCCTGTCAATAATGCACAATTGCGCAAGCCTCCCTTGTGGACAGGTATGCTTCTGCGCGCAAAATTGACATAAGGCAGGAAATATGCACGCACAAGCACATCCCCGTCCTGTTCCACGGTCAGATACCAGGCGGGGAACATACAAATAGCGGGGAACATAGGACCCGGGGAACATAGGACCCGGGGAACATTGATACGCTCCCTGCTGTAGCTACATATCTGACCACAAATGTATCAATATGTCTTAATCCTGCTGTTCAAACGTAACGAAAATAAATCGTCATCCACACAAACTCATGATACAGCAGTGAGTGCCATAATACAAATTCACGTCATGTCATTTATTTGTTAAAACCATAATGCCACGGCTTTAGAATCTGACACTGTCCACAGCAGTAATATGTCTTGCAGACCGACGGCGACTCATTTGGAATTATAACATTGTTGGTGATTCATTGAAGTAAAGTTGTTATCTAAGGGGTCCCAGAACCACAAGAACACCTTAAATGTTTACACTGATTTTAAAATCAATTCGACAATGTTGATATTATAAGTACAGCTAAGAAGTGAGTTGATTGAATGATTGAGTGAATTACATTTTATGCAGGGATATTAAGAGAATATGAAGAGAATAAAAGACATTTAGAGATTCTTTCTAAAAAAAGAAAAGACTCAGAGTTAGCTACAGCTTCTACCAGCAGCAGTGCAGAGGCCCACACAATGCAGCATAGTGATGATGAGCAGTCCACTCTCCCAATACAAGAATGTAGGTTATGTATGGAAAGTTTGAATTACAGTTACATCTGTCTGAAGTACTACACACACAATTTAAACAGCTGACAGAAGATGATGAATAACTTAAGATTTGTATGTATGTGTGTGTGCACGCGCCTGCCTGTCTGTCTGTATATTTATCTGTTATTAAACCATCCTTGTATTCCCACAGTTCACCAGCCACACTTGGAGGAGGAGGAGGAGACTGACTGTGAACCAGTATTGTCTGGAACTCCACCTACTAAGCATGGTATGTCAGGTTCAGAAGTCATTCATGAATGTGTTACTTGAAGTTGTTGTGTACTCTCTCATACTTAGTTATTTTACTGTAAAAAATTGTACAATTGTGTATGATATTTCTATGTGAATACATAGTATTTAACCGGATTACACCGCAGTCTTGATTAAAAGGTGTCAAACAAAAAGTGTGATCAATGTATTGAGGAAAGTCAGCAGACCGAAAGCTTGGCAAATGAAAAGAAAACAAGGATTTAAGTGTGAATACATAGAAAATGCCAGACCTAAACATAAAAAATCTCAATACAATATCAAGGACAATATGTGACACTAAACTGTCCACATTCAGTCTATGCATGTAATATAATGGTTTTTGTTTTCACTGCTTCAGGTACTAGCATGTCAATAGGTGACACTGATGTCAGAGAGCCTACTAATGTACATGCTGCTCCACATGGACCTCACGATATGTTGTGACATTTTATCTTTTTATTTCACACAATATTATGATTTCCTTCTATTTTAAGCAACATTGAAATATGTACCACATATTCACTTTGCAACTTGTCATTTTGAATAAAACCTTGTAAAAACTGAAGCAAGTGCTTATCATAATTCTTTCTATTTTACAGACATTTCACAGTCCAGAGCAGCAGGTCCTACACAGCCTCATCTCCGCATTTTCCCCCGATATTTTAATTGATTTGTATTCCATTGAGGGGGAAAAACAAAATCAGCAAGGGATCAAATACTTATTAGTCTCACTCTATATACTGTATATCATAGATGTGCTCTTAGGGCAGGCAGGATAGGCTCTGCTTGTCCCAGGATGAATCTCATTAAAATATAACACCTGTTTTTAAAAATTGTTTTCAGTCTTTTGTAAAAGTTTTTTTTTTTTTTTTTTAAAGCAGATAGTGGCTCCCCATATTTGGTTAAAATGCAGGAAATTGTGTCTAAGAAATACAAAATTTCTATGTGTATATAATTCCATGGCCACCTCAGACTATATTTGTGTGTCATCTTCGCCACCCCAGTAAAAATGTTCTGGATACGCCCCTGACTGAAACGAACTTTTGGGGTGTACAATATATTGCAAAACGTGAAATGTGGTGGTCGCTGCGTTTTTTTCTGTTTGATAAGAACTCTTATGTGTTGCACTTAAAACTATTGAACTATTACATTTGAAAAGGGTACATGTCATGAGTAAATTACCTGTCGTTCCCTGAACTCAGTGTGCAGGTCTGGATGGCTAAGTTGGAGGTGTTTCTGCCTTTAGCCATGCATGTTTTAAAACACCGTTTACGCAATGGTGCATCAGCGTCAATTGCCTCGTCCTGCTCATTTGTTTTTAAGCCGAAGTACTGCCATATGGCACTTAGCGCCCGTGGTTTGTCCACAAGTTGCAGCGTGGTGGCAGCAGCCATTCTCTCCTCTGTGCTCCACTATCTCTCCGTCTTCAACGTTTTTTTTTTTTCTCTACAAGCTCTAGCTTCCTCCTCATAACGTTACGACATCACGTACAAGGTACCGGTACGTATCCAAATGCAGTATAGTACCGTTTCAAATGCCTTAGTACCGCGGTACCAAATCAGTACCGGTATACCGTGCAACCCTACATTTCACTAAATGGCGCTACACTACAAACAAGTGTTTATGGGCTCCGTGAATACGATTCTATAACACTGGCATAGTAAAAAAACGTGTCTACCTGTGTTTTCAATGTGTGAGGTTCAATAGCGTTCAAGACAAAAATGTTTTTAAATCGAAGCGATCTCCAGATAATATGAAAAGTGACATTTTGTGCAATTACAGTGCCCACTATGGGCTGAATATTACTAGCTGTTCTTCTAGTTGTGTTGATTGTATGACATATTTTGTACAGTTCTTGCCTTCTCCTTCCAAGATATTCACAATTCAAAACCCATATTTTTGCATTTACACATTTTACTAGGTGGAATTATGCTACAAGTGAGTGCTTATGGGCTGGCTTGATAAGCCTCTGTAACAATGACATACTAATAAAGTTTAGGCAAGTTATTTAGTGAAAACTGTTTTGGGACTTCTTCGGGCGGGAACTGTACGAAATATGTCATGTACAATCAGCACAATAACCTCTAGCCTAGCAAGTACTACAAAAGTTAGACTATAAGGGGGTGCTGTAATTGCACAAAGTGACATTTTTCCTATTATCTAGAGAGCACTAGCCTGGCTAACGCGACTTATCAATGCTCTGCGAACATTGGTCTGGCCAAGCTGTGTTGTAAACCCATTTCTCAGAGGGTGGGCTTAACCCGCCTCTTTCAAATGCCTCTGTTTGCTACTGGACGAAGATTCAACCAATCACACTCCTCTGTCCTCTGACGTATGCGAAATGACCACAACGACAGGGTTCTTGCAAAGCCTCATTGACTTGGCTACCAGCAGGGCTAACTGATAAATCAAACTTTTACCGAAGCCGGTCGGTAGCATTGCGAAAACGTCCTTTCCTGCAATAAATGATTCAAGGGCTAACCTTTGCTCTATTTCCAGAGATAACTTCCCTTTGAATTCTTCCAAAACAGCAGCTACAGCTGCACTAAATCTTGCCGTTGCTCCACGTTCGCCATGTTGACAGTGACTGAGGTAGATTTCCGGTCGCTGAACTACCGCGTCATTACCTTTTTGAAATGCTAGATTTTCATTGGTCCCAGTTTCTCTGTTAATGTAGAAAGAGTGTAGACAGGCAGCTTGGCCAGAGTGACTTTCAAGGCGAAATTGAAATGCAGCGTTAAAGGAAGTATGGACGTGCCCAGGCTAAGAGAGCACTGCAGTTTAAGACAAATTTTCTTTTGTCTGCATGTCCTTTGACACATTGAAAACACTGTTGCATCAATGAGCGTTGATGCCCACTTTTTAAAAAAACTACGTGAAATGACGAACGTGAAAATAAATGAATGTTCATGTAAATTTCACTAAGTTTGGTATATGTCATCTGCATGACTGTACCAAAAGAGTCTCAAGAGTCTTCAAAGCTTTGAATAAGCATACGTTCAGACTTTTAACATTTCTGCATCATCATTTTTAATTGGTCTATTATTTTTCATTCTTGTGTTTTAGTCACCACATAAGGTATTTAAGGTCCTTTTTAATATTTTAAGTAAACAAGAATAAGAAACACTACATAGGTACATCCACTACATTTAGTGTGGACAATAAAGTGTTTTCATTGTGCCCAATTAGTCTATGGGGATTATGCTGCCTTGGTTGTTAAAACCATAGACCACAAAACAGTAAGCAGGGAGCACTTAAGGATGGAGACACACCATATAAGTACAGATTGAACAGCATATTCTTTAATGACAATTTTACCTATCAAGTTAAGCTATTAAGCCAGTTTAGTTTATAATGTTTACCCCTACACATATGCACATATACACATATGGTTGTATGCAGCTTGCCCTTTAAAAAATATGACAATGGTAAAGTATTTAGTACATTAAGATGCTAAACATAATTATAATGAACATTTAATTTACATCTCTGAAAGTATTAAATGCATTCTGATTTAACAACCAAACTGTTTGATTTATGTCCCCTTTTGCCAAGAATTGAGCTATGATGAAAAATCTGTCCAGAGTTTCAGCTTTTGAACTTGCTGGATTGAACTTTACATCTGAATACAGATATTTCCTGTTTTCTCTAACTTTACTGTGTTATCCTTCCATTTTAATGGTTAACATTGCAGTAATCTATGTAATTGTGATAAACAAACATCTGTATGAGCCAATGTACATATTTCTTTGCAATTTGTGTATGAATACACTGTATGGAACTCTTGGTTTCTATCCAAAATTTTTATATGATTTGTTGTCTGATCATCATGTCATATCCTATTTAGGATGCTTGGTCCAAGTATTTGTCATCTATTCCTCAGCACTTTGTGAATTCTCCACTTTGACTGTGATGGCTGTTGATAGATATTTGGCAATATGTAGACCATTAGAGTATCACCGTATTATGACAAACAACATGGTTATCATGTGCATGATATTTTCATGGTTTTCACCTCTTATGTGTATGTTAGTCCTTGTTTTGTTAAGCTCAAGTTTAACTTTGTGTGGCTCATATATCGATAAGCTTTATTGTGAAAACTGGTCTGTTGTGAAACTTTCATGCTATTCAACAATACTTAATAATGTGTTTGGATATATTATAATTGTTGTTTATTTCATTCATTCAGTTTTCATAATGTGCTCTTACACAAAACTAATTGACACAAGCATCAGATCGAAAGAAGAAAGAAACAAATTCATGCAAACGTGTTTGCCACACTTGCTTTCCTTGCTCAACTTGACAGTTGCTCTTTTGTTTGATGTTATGTTTACAAGATATGGCACAGGAAATTTTTCACAAGATCTTCGGAATTTTTTAGCAATAGAATTTCTAGTTATACCACCAATTCTAAATCCACTTATTTATGGAATGAAACTGAAAAAAATTCGAAATCAACTAATGCAATTTTACCACAAATATGTCATCAGACAGGGACATACAGTAGGTGAAATGCATGGACAAATATAATCAGAAAGACTGACCACCAAGGTGTGGAACATTTTTGACATGGTGTAAACAAGATCTGCTGAAATGTAATAACTAACACTTTTGCAGATAAATAATATCTTTTGTTTAAATCACATTGTAAATAATACTTGTGTTTCTTTAGATTGTAAAAGGCATAGATGGATTTCTGTAACATAGTAGAGTAAAGATAGACTCTATTTTATTACTATCTTTTCAATATATAAATTAGAGAAAGCATATGGATAACACAATAGAATCATGGATTACCAATGAACACCATTAAAATACCTTTCATCTTTACAATTTTCCCTTTCTTGAGTAATGCAAAATTTGTATACAAAAAAGAACTCTTGTCAGTAATTCATGACCAGTGCTCATTTTAAAATAAACATTTCTGGACTGTATTGGCTTCGCTATTTTTGCCTGTGTCAGTGATAACTAGGGATGCACTGAGTGGAAACCCTGACTTCTTAACCTGTTTAATATGAATGAAATGACCAAACAATTTTTTAGCAAGCTGTGCATTACAAATTGCTCCTATCAAAAAGATGCCCTGTCTTACCTGCTCACATTAACACATCATTGTACAATTCAACATTCAAGTCTTTTCCAATCAGGACACTAATCCCATTGTGCAAGGTCAAATTTCAATCATAGTACTGGGTCCAGTGTTCAACTATTTTTGGCTTTTTGGTGATCGTGTAAAAGTCAGGGCAGTGTCACTGTAAACATATTTAATTCTCAATTATTTAAAGCCAAAGTCAAACTACAATATTTTAGCCACGTTTACATGATGATGGACACTGCTGGAATCTCTACAGTGTTCACTCTTGTGACTGGGAGTCTTGCGCACAACTGTACGAGTGAGTGATCAGTTTGTGCATACACTATAACCCAGGTGTACACACTACAAGATTTTTCTTACTGCTAGACCATCAGATCACATTGTGATGTCACCCAAAAGTGAGACAGAGCAGCAGTGAAAAATGCCTCAGCTTTTGAACACCAATGAATGTAACAGTCAGTAGAAAACAGTATATATGTAAACATACCATATACACAAAAGCATGTGGCCATGCAGTAAAAAAAACTATGCTTATGAATGATTAGTCATAGGACACAGATATCATTTTAATCATTTTCCATAAATAACAGAACTGGGTGTTTCACAAACAGAAGATGGTCACAGAACATGGTAGGTAAATATAATACTTGGGAAACTTCATAAATGTCAACAGAGGAAGCCAGTCAGAGAGACAGAAGGGATCACAGAAATCAGCACTCAGTCCCACAGAGGATCATCAGACAAGGCCAGGAACTGAAGGCACAATGGAGTGAAATTTGTGACTTGTGAAAATGTAGTTTTACTTTTAACATTTTTGTAAAAGATTGGGAAAATTTGTAAACAGAAGCTGGTGTCATGGGGGTTGTTGAACTTAACTTGATCCAAGGATTCACAACAAATGACCTTAAGAGATGAAAACACCTTTTTGCTCATTACAGCGCACCCTAGTGGCCAAACTGCAACTCATTTGTCGTGACTTATTGTGATATTGTCAAGAGTCATGACATTAAGTTTGGTTACATCAAAGCATTGCTGAGACATGACCGTACTTCCTGATTGGCATCTTAACCACCCAATTCGATTGGCTGTGACATGCAAATGCTTTCACTGATCAAATCCCCACATAGGTTCCTGTGTGAGGCTTAGTCTGAAGATTATATATGCCAAGTTTCAGGATGTTTGGACAAAATTTGTGACTTATGAAAATTTAGTTTTACTTTTGACATTTTTGAAAATGGTAGGAAAATTTGGCAATCGGAAATTGGAATAGGGTTCACTGAAATCAGCTTGATCCAAGGATTCCACTCTAAGTTTTTGAAAATTGGATGTACGGATCAAAACTTAAACACATGAACACATGTCCAACTTTGACTTGTTGGTGGCGCTAGAGTCTGTGCTCCATTGACATGAAACTTACTGACTTATCTTGACACTGTCCTGAATCAGTGTACCAAATTTCAAAACTTTTTAGCAATTGGTTCTATGGGCTGTCAGAGACTTCAATGGTGGAGGATTATTATTATTATTATTATTATTAATAATAATAATTATAAGAAGAAGAAGAAGAAGAAAAAGAAGAACAAAAGCTAGTAAAACAATGGGTGCCTTCGCAGCTACACTGCTTGGCCCCCAAAAAGTTTTGCATGCAAAAGTGCTGTCAGCCTCACAGCTCTCCAGAGAACAGTGCTCCCCTATGGATGGATTCTCATAAAGCTTCACAAAAAACATCCAGAAAAGTTTCATGTGATTTGAACAATTACAAGCTAGGTTTGATATGTACTGTAGATTGATTTGATGAAATACTTATCTTTATATGGGTGGTTGCCATATTTGGCTGAAAAAAAGGTTTTTGAAAAAAACCTTGAATTTAAGTCATGGAATGTATTTGGTCTTATTCCACCAACTCTTAAGTTTAAGAAACCATATTTGATCTTGTAGAATATTTACTGAAATTTAGATTTTTTCACTAGTTTGTTGCATTAGTGCCATGGTGTGACATCAGCATTTTTATGTATTAAATTAAAAAGGGATCTCATGTTCTAATGTGAGTGTATTTATCCTGATTCTGTATTCTTTATAAAATTATAGCATTGTTATGTGCACATATTTAACATTTTACATTATTTTGCTTTATCAACACACACTGACACACATTTTTCTCTTAATCTTTCAATGTACTTCAAATTAATCTGGGAATACCTTGTTGCAATATACCAAAATACTTATAGCATTAGATGGCACTTGTATCCACCTATCACACTGATTATGTTGTGATTTACAACCAAAATATCTTACAGTTTTTCTCAATTGGTTTGGTACATTTCTCACATCAGAATTGAAATTCTCAAAAGTTCTTGTTCAATTGTCACATCATCATGCCATTTGTGCAGATGAAAAAGGCAGTTTCTCATTGCATTGAACAAATTGCAAATGCTTTTGTCCATCCATGCAAATGATTGTGTACAATTCTCAGTTTTTTCGTACATTATCAATGGCTTTTGTCATGCTAATCAAAATGCTTTGTTACAGGAATCTATCAAATAGTCTCTTTCCCCAAAACATTTAGGCTATAGTTCATCATATAAGTCTTCACATGCAAAATGATTTACCAAGCCATCATAACATGTCAAGCATATATACATTTGTCTGTAAATATGATCTAAATTGGTAAATTCCTCCCAGGTGAATCTAGACTTTCTCTAATGAAAAGAGTTGATCAACCAATGATCAACAGTTTTCTGAATGAGCTCAAGGGAGCATTTCATGAACAATCTACTGAGGAGTATATAGGTAACCAGAGCACAATAGAAAGTTACAATGTCTGACAATGGAAGGACAACAGCCAAGAAGAAGGAGAGGAAGAGGGGTGAGTGCGTGGTGGAGGAGTAGAAAGAGGAAGAGGAAGAATGTCAATGTTTGCCAATAAAGTCATTCTGTAAATGTGAATCTTGTCTTTTCCAATCAATCTTACACATATACATTATATGAGGTCAAATGTACAACACTTGTCATCACACCTAAACCACATTTTACATCAACATGTCCCTTCAAAGTGCACTATTCAATTGCCAACATGACTAATGAATTTGACTGTCTTATCCGTACACAATGACACAATGATTAAACATTCTGATGGCACTGACAGGTATATTGACACAAAAACTTGCTTTTGAGGGATGGACTAAGGATTTTGAGCAAGAGACTGGCTTTTGCAGGTGATCCACGGTGTTTTGCTATTTGTTCAAACTGTTTTGAGAAATGCACTTGATCTTCTGCAAATTGCAAGAATGATTCGAAAAATGTACCAAAGTGATTGAGAAAAACTGTAATTATTTTCTTATTTACTAGGGGTTGCCTAGTAACGGGGACGCTGGCAAGTTTAACGCCGCTCCGTCTGGCTTGTTTTTGTTCGGTATTTTTGATGTTTTTGGCGAATACACTGAATATTTTGTTGGGTTTTCATTTGTAATAGTTTAACTAAGTTTGGCGGTTGTATATAGTCAGTTTTTCTTTTTTGATGGTGTGCCAGTTTTTCTTTTTTGCGTGTTTTACCTTATGACTGGTGTGCTTTTGAAGTTGGTGGATGCCAGAGAGGTTTGGCTGTTCGACGTTGGTGTAGCTCGTTGGGACCTAACAACTTTGAGTCTTCGGATCACTCTGGTTTTTAAGCAGAACTGGGAGGTGGCCCGTGCCAAGCAGACCGCCCGTAAGTCTACTGGAGGAAAAGCGCCAAGGAAGCAGCTAGCTACCAAGGCAGCCAGGAAGAGCGCGCCTTCCACCGGTGGAGTCAAGAAACCCCATCGCTACAGGCCCGGTACTGTAACTCAGAGAAATTTGACGCTACCAGAAGTCCACTGAGCTGCTGATCCGCAAGCTGCCCTTCCAGCGCCTGGTGCGTGAGATTGCTCAGGACTTCAAGACCGATCTGCGTTTCCAGAGCGCTGTCATTGGCGCCCTTCAGGAGGCTAGCGAGGCATACCTGGTGGGTCTGTTCGAGGACACCAACCTGTGTGCCATCCACGGCAAGAGGGTCACCATCATGCCCAAGGATTTATCCAGCTGGCTCGCAGGATAAGGGGCGAGAGGACCTAAACCCGCCAGCCAGCCTCTGGGCCCTCTACGGAGGATGCTGGATATTTATCATATTTTACACGATTGTAGACATTTTTATTTCTTGTACCTATTTTCTCTTCCTTCCTTCCTATGTTTAATTGTATTTTATTTTAAAATTTGTGTAAAGCACATTGAACTGCATTTATGTATGAAATGCGCTATACAAATAAATCTGACTTGACTTGACTTGACTAATTCTGAATGTCACACAATATGACATGGCGTCACACCATATGATTAATTACACCACGCTACAATTTCTCTCTCCAAAAATATGCATGAATTGCATTTATTAAAGAAACACAGGTTAACAAGGGATTAATTGTTCACTGTTACAACAAAATGAAAAATATTTTTTTCTAAAAAATAGCAAAGAATCAGTTTTAACAGTTCAGTCAGTTATCATTGTCTTATTCCTTCCTTGGTACTTATTGAAGTGCTGATTATCATAAACTAGATGGCTTTTTTAATGCTTTGTAAATCATTGAATAGTGATGCTTAGTAAATATTTGAAGTATTCAAAGTAGTATTCAATTCCCAAATGTAACTGAAGGTAACATTGTAAACATTGATGATGAAATTTGGGTGAAAACAATAACATGACCGTAAGGCCATTAAAACATTATGCCACTAACAATGGTAAAACATTTGGCAAATACACATGAACGAACAAACCATATTCATATGGTTTTAGAAATGGAACAATTTAACAAATGGAAATATTTCTTGCTGGTTTAGACCTCATTAAAAGTGAGCCAGTCACATTTCAAGAGCCTGACAAAACGTTTGCACTGCTCAGGTTGTTCGAGACTACAGACTATTTCAGTCTGGTTGTAACAAATGCAGTCTTGCCTTTGTGGCCACACAAAAGCATTCCGGGTTCCCTGTTGTTCCATGCAGTTGACCTTAAGCTCATTCTGATTGACTATGTCTACTATCTGACCCACATATGGCTTCTCCTCATACTTGACAATCACAAACTGCCCTTTTGTGTATTCCTCATCGTCATCTGATGTATCTGCCTCAGGTTGTGAATTTTTGCTTGATTGGAGAGGTGGCACCTCAGCATGGGGCTGACTTGGTTGGGAACTGAGCACTTCAGCAACTGAGATATAAAACTGAAGAGGAGTTGGCTTGTGACAACCACACATATCTGGGTATTTGCAAAAGCAACTCAAATCTCTGTAGAGGATCTCGCCTGGAACAAAGGACAAAATTTGGTGTGTGTTGCTGATGTCAGTGACTGGGCGCACTGAGGGAGGCAGCATTTCATCCACAGCGGAGATGTCTTCCTCTTCGATCCAAATGACTTTGACATTTTCAACAGTATCTTGAAGGTATTGGCACATTTCTTTTGGAGTTTGCAGGTCCCTGCCTCCAAGTACATGCATGTCCGCTTTTTTATTTTAAAGCTCCTCCGACACCATCTGGTGCCCCTTTCCCATGGCCTCGCTCCAAAAAGTTCCAAGTGACTCTCTTGAATCCCCATGTGTAGGGAATGCTGCTCATCAGGTAACAGTTTGCCCTGTTGCGATATTGGTTGGCTGGCCCATCACTCAATATATGGATTGTGTCAATGTTGTGGACATTTTGTTGTCTGAAATCCTCGATAACGGGCTTCATGTGTCCCCACACTGCACGTTCATCATGACGCAAAGACTTTGAGATTGTGCCATAACTTTGTGAACCACTTGTTGAATAGGCAACTGCGGTGTGTAATGTTGCCTGCTGGCGATTACCACCAAAATGGTAAGACTGAATCTCTCTGTTTAATTTGCATGAGTAATTTTCTGAGAAGTCAACATGCAACACCATCTCATTGGTCTTGAGGTTCTCTTTTATGTGCCTGAATTGCTGCGTTTGATGAAGCCAGTTAAACTGATGGCCTGCGATGTTTTCTAGCCCCCTCTGGAACAGTTCAGTCAACTCCATGAGTCCCATTTTTTTTGGTTTTCGTCCAGTTTTTGTATACTTTCCCACCAACCTCAGCATCCACCTTTTCCCATTGCTCCCATGTTGCTGAATCACTTTCACTGTATTCATTAAGCGGCACCTCATCAAAACAGCAGTCTGTACAGAGGCGTTGCATGCACCGTACATTTGCTGTGCTGCATGTAATACTTGCAAGCAGTTCAGACAGGCTTTTTGTTGGAAGTAGGCCTCTACTTGTAAGGCTGTCGATCAGGAGGGACATGTTTTCGTGCTGGTGACATGCACATGTGTTGCGATCTTTTGACTTCGTCTCAGTAATGTAGAAAGGTCAGTACCTTGTGAACTGCCGGTATGACATACGGTCTTTGCGATGTCTGCATGTCTTCAGGTAAGCCTTGTGAAGATCTGTCAATGGCTTGGTCAGTACTCTTCTTTGTTTTTTCACTTTTCGGCCAACTACATCTTTTTTGCCTGGAAGAAGAATGCTGTTCTCTTCTAACAGCAAAAAGGACTCCACATTCTGGGCCTTCTCAGACTTCTTCTTCTTTTTTGGGCTCTTGGTGACAGCTGCTGGCATGACTATCTTTCTCCCTTCTCTCCAACATTTCTTTCTGTATTTTGTTGCCTTCTGTTGTTCGATATGTACTTGTCTACGTAGCACTTTGTTTTGGTTTGTCTGTTTTCTTAACTGAGCCTTCAGTTTATTGATCTCTACCATCCAAGGGTTTGACGAGTGTGCTGGTGAGCTTGGTGATTCCGGCCCTAGCGGTGGTGATGTTGGCCTCTCCTCTCCTGGTGGTGATGTTGGCCTTGTCGTCCAAAAATGAGTTATCAACAAAGTAGAGACAAAGCCAAGCCAAGTAGTGGTAAATGACAAAACCCTCGAGGTTTATTGTAACATATCCGGGAGCTTAATACAGCGTGCACCTAAGGCTGTGACCATACAAACTCCATTATACGGGGCACACCGCCCTCCTTATATACAGGTGTGGCGCCTTTGTTTCGTGTGGCGGGAGATCCGGGAGATCTGGTTGGGGGTTGGGATACGCGATGTCAATGGAAGCACGCCCCAACATACATGCATCTTTGATTTTTCTACTACATTACCCCCCTTTGAAAGTTTTCAAACTTTCACATAAAAAAGATGTTAGATGTTACGTTACAATGGAGGGAAATGAAACCCAGGTTAAAATAAATTAAAAACAGCCTTAACATGTGCAAAAACATTCTGAACTTCAGCTTAAAAGGAAATTGACAGTAGAGAGTCTGTACAGATAAAATGATGGTTCCATGAGCAAATGAAATACCGTAAACAGCATGATATTATGACTATAGATCTAACTGACTTGACTATTACAATTACCATTAATGCATCCAAGAAGAACTAAACAAATACATTTACAGTTTCCATGAATGAGACCTGCCAGTCTCTCTTTTCTTTATCAGTCACACTCGCGGGGAAAGGCGAAACCCATATTACCCAAAGTAAAACCACTATCATTGCCAATTATGTGGAAACCGATGAGAGGTTTGGGAAAATTCCTTTCTGGTGTCATGTGAAAATGACCACCCAGGTTTGGACAGCCAAGAGCGGACAAAAATGTGCATTAAAAAAGGTCTATACAATTGTGTCATCTTCATTCTCTAATTTTGTAACATGTTGAAACTCTAATACTCTAATATTGTGGCTGTGACAGAATACTGTAGAACGTTGGAAAGAAGTAGCAACAACAATAGACCATGCTAACAGACTTATGGAAAGCAAAAAACAACAGACCATGCTAAACAGACATATGAAAAACAACAATAATGGACCATGCTAAACAGACATATGAAAAGTATGGTGAACACCATCATCTTGGTAGCTGTAGAATTCCTGTAATAGAAACAAAAGGTGTAGGGATGACGCATATGATGTTTGACTCCTCTTCATGTGGTGTGCAGTGTGCCTGTGTGTGTAAACACATGCAGAGTGCTCCTCTTCATCTTCTTAAATCTTGATGCGCCTATACTAAAGGCCAGGGTAGACTGCCTGTGCCTCTTGGATCCGTACTGCTCATGGGATTTATTCTGCCCACAGTAGGTCCACTATGCTAAAAATGTGTGTGTGTGTGTGTATGTGTGTGTAGCTTCTATGTTGGTTGGTTGGTTGCTCCAATTTCACCAGCAACTTTCTCAGGTCTTCCTCCAATAAAATGTGACTTGGCACAGGGGTCTTTGTTATGTCCCCCTTTTGACATCTTGTGAATGCAGCAGAATCAGCAGAATCTTTCAATGGCGAAAGTCAAGGCATTGGTTACCTGCAAATCTCAAACAAATCTTAGGTGTAGTTAGTTATGAACATGGTTAATTTTTGGAACATGGTAAATCTCCTATAAAGAGGAAGCAAGATGTTTCAGTTAGCTTTCCAGGGTCCATCTAAGATAAATCCATAACTTGTAGTATCAACAGTGCAGGCATGAGTACAGTCAGAATCACAACCCCTCCTCACCCCCATCCTCCATTGAAACTGATTTCATTCATAAGTCTGATTAGACTATACATGTCTGGCTGGGCTATCGGAGTCAGTTATTTTCCTAAAACAAAGACACAGACACCCTAATCCGACAGTACTTGTGTATTCAATATTGACACCCAAAGAGATTGTAGCTCAGAGTAGCTCAGACAAACCAGCTTTTGTTAGGTGACGATGGGTGTTGACTTAACATGTCTGCAAAAAGGTGGTGATCCTAAACCCATCAGGAAGTGATTTTAGATCCATCAGGAGGTGATCCTCGACCCATCAGGAGGCCATCCTAAACCCATCAGCCATCAAGCTACCCTCTTGTCGCACCCCAGACATAATCTCATTATTCAATTAGCCACTTCATTGTTAATACCGCAAAAACCATTCATGATTACATGGTCTATAGTTAGGCTTCACCCCCCATTTTCCATTGAAAGTTAATAGCCTATAGTCTATAAACCGTACTCCTCCCCCTTTCTGATCTGCGATAGCTGTTAACAGCTTAGCAGATCAGGGTCCTTTGCAGCAAACACACAAAAAAAAATTACCTTTTTTTTTTTTTTTCTTTAGTTGTATCAATATCCTTAATGTCTAACCTTGACGGGGAAAAACCATTTAGTGTCCACTATTAAATTACGCCATAAGTTTAAATAACTCAGACGGGGAAGCACCTTTTGATCTCCACTATTAACTTACGTCAGGAATTAAACTTTTCAGTCTAAATTAGCAAAGGAGAGATGACATAATACCAGGAGTGTACCAAAACTTCTTACCCACAAACAAAAAGTATATTCTGTTGTTTGAAAACCAAATTCTTTGCCTTGCCCATGGCACACAACTGTTTGTTTCCTGAAAAACTTAAAACTGTTTAGATAAACTAGACAGAATTAAAATAATACACAACTAGAGGATGGTTGTGAGGGTCGAGACCTAACTGCACTCTAGCCATTAAATTTAAGTGTCCTGGGCTTGCATTGTAAACATAATATATACTACAGATTGACATAACCTCTTCTAGTTTCTTATATCAATGTGACCTTATAGACATAGAGATGACAATGCTAAAGACAGGACAACCAATAAGTCTCATCAGTGGATTAAAACAAACAAACGATAGAATAACTGCAAACAAAATAAATGAATGAATCACTACATTGAGTATATGAGGCAAAATGAACAGTATAACTTAAAAGCATTGAAATGTTTGTGTTTCTATGCTCTATGCCGAGACGTTTCAGACATCAAATTACTCACACCAACACCTTCTGTAGGTGACCAAATGGCAATCGATTAGCATAAAAACAGGTTTTGCATGACTCTTGAGTGCTTTCTGAAGTCTCTGCTTCAGAGGGATTAAAACAAGCTCATCTGTTGTGAAAGAACACAAAGAGGTTATGGAAAGGCAAACATTTTGCACAAGTATACTCAAGGATGATTCATCAGAAAACAGATTTAGCAGTGACACAAATGAAATCTGATGCAATCCGAACACAATTCGAAATCTTTAATCAAAATCAACTTCTTGTTAAAGTCAGGTTCTGCATAACATCATATTCTCGCCTGATAGGCTTAGCTTCATAAACCTAAACAAAGAAATGGAAAAAGCGTGAAAGTTAAATGTCATGTTACAAATCCATACAGTCTTTCAAATCTAAACTGGGAATCCTGTGAACAAATGAAAGTGGTAAATGTGGTAAATACACGTCTAAATTCAATACCGATAACATATGTACAGTCCACAGTTCACCTTTCAAACAGTTCACCGTTCAGCGCAAACTTGATTCAATGAATGTCTATGAGTTGCAGGCCTGTTCGGAGCTTGGGATCAGTGAGGCCACAAACTTAACAGCCGCTTCACTCTTACGAGCCAAACAAAGAAAAAAGGCACTTTTACCTCGTTGTTGCACAATCACACGGTGTTGTCATGATATCCAGAAGCCCTCAACAGCGATGTAGCCTAGCTCCCCACAGCGTCGCGGGACTCGTTGATCTCTGCAGAATCTCCTAGGTTCAACTTGTTCAGTCGAACGACACTCTGCGTCGTGTCTCCGTAGTCCCGACACTGCAAAAAGCTGCACTTCTACCGCCTAGCACTGTCTTAGAGGTTAGTTTTCCGAAAACAGCGTTCTTTCTCCTAAAAAATTGCGCACAGACTCACTCTTTCAACTACCGTCCAATCAGGATAAATCAGGAGTTACACATCCAATCAAAATTCACCATCAAATCTGTTTCCAGGCAAACTAGCCAGCTGTGGGTTTTCACAGGCCCACTCTGTCACAAAGTGGACGGAACCCCAGAAACCCATCACCCAATTATCCATTATAACATTAAAAAAAAACATCTTGCAACAGCACATAAACAAACAGCCGTCACATACAACAAAATGCAAATAAAACATGAAATAAACAAAGTAAAATGTTTTAACCCTGTTACAAACACAAAAACATTTACCTTGGCTGGCCAACTCTTACACACTCATTCACTCACTCCAGAAACAAAAGGGGAAGACATGCTCATGGTTAGTCGTTAGATCTCGGTAGGGTTAATTGTTATGGCTCTCAACAGAGCACAAGACATGCAGTTTGAGGGAATAACACACAGACATAGATACGCACAAACATACCCATACGCAACCACACACACGCGCGCACACACACACACAACCTAGGCTCGCACACACACGAACCTTTAATGGTTCGCTCGCTTAACGCACCGAAGACGCACTAGTTCGTTCACTCACTAACATTCAATGCCTGTCGGCAGACTAGTGGGAGTTATCAAGGACACCCATATGATGATAATAATTAGTACTAACGATTATAAACACTGCATGCACCAGATCTGTTCGTTCTATGACAAATACACACACAAAGTTACCAGAACAGTCTCGTTTCCAGCACGAGCTTCTTGCCCCGCAAGGTACAGACTCCTCGAGCCTTCTCGTTCCCCGAACGAGCTTCTTGCCCCTTGGCAAGGTGCCGGCAGCTATTCCCTGAATAGACTGAGAGCTCGCTGCTCCTCGAGCAGACTTTTGGTACCGCTACTCCCCGAGTAGACTTATCCCCACTCTAGTATAACCAAATAAATAATTTATCAGCGCCCAGCCAACCATGCCACTAACTAACGTTAGGTTGTTAACTTGTGCCGACAAATTAGCCTACCTTTCTGGCAGACAAATGACGTTGTAGTGCAGTCTAAAGTTTTTGGTAATTATTATATCAACATAAATTCAGCATTTGTAGCGCATTGTAAGACAAATAGTTGCTATTTCATGTTAATCTCGAAGTCATGATGACAGCATGCTAGCTTCATGTCACGGACATAATAGGCCTATAGAGAACTTAGCCTAAAGTGACGTTAGGCAAGTCACTCCTCCCCGCCCTTCTCGGTGTGTGGGTGTGTGCGTTTAAGAAGGCTATAGCATTCAGATTGGGCAGAAATACTTGTTCACATGATTGGTGTACTTAGCCGTTTTAATTTAATTTTACAGATAGTGGTGGAGAGACAGACAGTGTTGCAGGGCCAGGAGAGACAGAAGGAGGAGAGAGTGAGAGGAAGAAAATAGGGCAAAGAGAGGATGAAACGGAGTCAACAACAAGAGCAGAAAAGGGAGGATTTATGAATGATACAGATATCCTCGGGGAACCCTTGTCACACACAAACATACATACATGCATTCACACACACACAAGTACACACACATTCACAAACACTCTGTCATACACACACACTCCTATGTGTCAGAAAAGTTGTTTCATGCATCATGCTTGCGTCGACTATGAATTGGCCCTTACAACGTCATGGTCCCCCGATCCCAAAATGTATAGTTTACCCACCTCTTTTTTTACCACTACACCCCTGTCTGCTAGCCTGGCTAACGCGACTTATCAATGCTCTGCGAACATTGGTCTGGCCAAGCTGTGTTGTAAACCCATTTCTCAGAGGGCGGGCTTAACCCACGTGTGTGAAATGCCTGTGTTTGCTGCTGGACGAAGCTTCGACCAATCACATTAGACAGAGAATAGTAACGTGCATATCGTCGCTGTCGGGCGGAAACCTCGTATCTCCATTTCTGAGATTTTTTGTATAGTTACAGAAATCGATGCTATTGGTCAGTCTCCAGGTGGTTGTATGTTTTTGGAAACAATGAACCAATAGAACGTGTTAAAAAACGCTTGGGTCTTAATCTGGTATCTCAATAATCTGGTTATTACATTGTAAAGATTATTTATTTAATTAAAAACTATTTTAATCTCTGTTGGGTTAACCCCCTCCCCTATTTTTACTTCTCTTGTTAAAGTGCCAAGTATTGAGCCAGTCAGGCTAGGTATTACTTTCAGAAGTACTTGCACTGAGTTAAATGTTGCGACAGCATTTGGATGCCGGTGTTTATTGCTTTAGTTATAATTATTATTAAAATTAAAACGTGTTTTGAACTTAGTGGACCTGTGGGGTAGACTACACAGCTGATTTAATGTTAGTTTAACCATGAGATCGAGGTAAATCATAGGTGGAGAGGAGTGAGTAGCCTACACGGGTAAGTTTACTTACAGGTTTTAACAATACTACTTTTTGAGTTAATGGGAGCTTATCAATCAGGTTAGATACGCTGTAGTTGCTGTATAAGTGTTTATTTACTTTCAATATAGTGAGGGGATGTTACAAGACTCTGGTTACGCTGCGCGAAGCGCTAGTCAATGCTGCGCAAACCTTCTATGTCGCATTTTACTGCTAAATCTGCCGGTCAGAAATCTCCGTAAGTCCATTCAACTACGGGTTCAGGGAAATTGTCACTAAATAGCATAACACATGATTACATGGTCATATTTTGAGTCGTTGTGCCAATATAAGGTTTTTGGTGTGTCCCTGAAAAGTAGCCGTTTTGGACATACGAGGTTTCCGCCCGACAGCGACGATATGAGTAAACAAAAACGTAACTGCACAAAAGCTATCGCTGACAATGTAACGTGCAGCTATTTTGTCAATGAAATAGCTCCACAACTTTGCAAGATATTATTGTGTTGTTCTGCTATTTACATAGCCTACTGTAAACTGGGTTGACTTGGCAACACTTACCATTTATAAGTAAGATGAACCTGATGAACCGACAACAATGCCAAGGAGATTTTCTTTGTAGACTTCGTTGGCTAACATGCTCATCCATCTTCCAAAACAGCAGCTACAGCTGCATTGAAATCTTGCCGTTGCTCCACGTTCGCCATGTTGACAGTGACTGAGGTAGATTTCCGGTCGCTAAACTACCGCGTCATTGCCTTTTTGAAATGCTAGATTTTCATTGGTCCCAGTTTCTCTGTTAATGTAGAAACGGTGTTGAATGGGAGCTTGGGAGCTTCAGACTGACTTTGCAAGCGAAATTCAAATGCAGTGGCACAGGATCTGCAGACAGGCTACTGTCTGCAGATTATCTATACCAAATTTGGTGGGATTAGGATGAATGCCCTATGCCAAGTTTGTTTACCTTTCCTTCCATTGTTTTAATATTTGTGGGAAATTACTTTTGTTGGAAGTGGGTGTGGATCCATGTTTATTTTACATGTACTATATAAACTTCCATGGAATCTGAGCAAAAAATGTTTTTAAACCGTAGTGCCTCCAGATCATAACCACAATGTAAAAATAAAGTAAAAATACAGATTGCATGGTACTTGGTGTGTTTTCAGAGGTTGTCCTGCTGATTGTTTATGACAAATTTTGTGCAGATCCTGCCTTCTTAGTTGAAGATATTGGCCGGGTTTCCCAGATGCAGTTAAGAAGTTCTTAGCGCTAAGAACGTTCTTAAACCCTTCTTAGGCCCTCCTGTAAGAAGCAACCGCGTTTCCCAAATTGCTTCTTAGCCTAAGAAGACCTGCCGTTAAGAAGGATCTCTAAGAAGAGTCTGGAGCCTTCTTACACCCTTCTTAGCGAGAGAACAGTGGAAACAACGCCACCTTAGGCCGATAATGCAACATGACACTAAGCAAGGAGATAGTCATGCAATGTGTCGGATAGTCCAATTGTGTTTTCCCCCTTTTTTCCTGTAGGCTATTTCGCGCACCCCTTCTACCAATGAAATGTTAAATATTTGTGGGGAAATGTGTCATCTATATGGTATCATGTGTTTGAAATGTTGTACCGCAGTCCCCTCCGTAATATGTCCGGTATAATTTTTTAAATAAATATTTAATATTTATTTGAGGCATGTTCTATAGCATTTAGGTTACTCCTCCTTGGCCGCTTGTTGAACGCTAAAGCAACTCGAGCGGCAGTGCATATCTGAAATGAAGTTGAATAAGGTGTAATCTCAGGACACACTGCCTCTACAACCAGGGACAAGTGACACCACACAACTGGTACACGAAAGTAAACTCAGCAGTCAATGCTTTGTGACAGAAAGATTGCGGAGAAACATACTGCAACTTCAGGTGGCAGCATTTTACTATGCCGACGGTGCGCTCCAATCGGCCACTCTGAGATCGATTGCTCATTGTGCTCCAGTTAAGAAGACAGCTAAGAAGCATCTAAGACGCACGTTAAGAAGGGCGTTAAGAAGGCATCTGGGAAACATTCTTATCTTAACGTTTCGTCTTAGCCGACCTCTTCTTAACAGTCTTCTTAACTCCTTAAGAAGATTCTTAACTGGGAAACCCGGCCATTGACAGTTCATAATTTCAATTTTTACATTTACTCATTTCACTAATTGGTGCTATCTCAACATAAATCCTTTGATAACTTTCTGTCAGCATTGTCTGCAGATGACATATACCAAATTTGGTGAGGTTCACATGAACACCCTATGACGAGTTTGTTTAAATTAATTTTGTGTCCAAACACATATAACCCCAATTACCTCATTCCTGTTGGGCATGGCTAATGTAGTGTATATTTGAAAGTTAGTCACTTTAATGACCCTAACACACCTACTAAATTTGGGAAGTGTAGCTGAAACTATATGCCGAGCACAGGGCAATAAGGCATAAGAGGGCGCTATGAAGTCTCTGGGCCACAGCCTGCACCTCTTATGCTCGGTCCCTAAAAAGGTCTGTACTCTTACCTTCTGAAATAAAGTTGGAACACATTTAAATGGATAAGCTGATAGGCAGGGTACCACATACATTGTGTTTTTTATTTTATGAATATTTTTATTTACACTTTTTTTATTAATCCACAGCACTTCAGATTGACAGAGGTAGTGTTGAAATCTGCCATTGTTAACCATACACACACACACACACTTATTTGGGCATGTGATATTTTGCAATAACAGTTTTTGCAAACACCTATTTAGTAGTTTGACTCTGAAGAAGATGCAGTGCCGTCGAAACGTTAGTCACTTTGTGTTTCTGCACCATTAAAAGCATTACAAACAGAGTGCTCCGGTCTTGCTCCTTAGTCCACAGTTGGACCGAAGGTCTTAATATTGAACATTGTGTTCTGGACCGTGAGCACCAACAAGGTGGAAGTGCATCTGACTCCTAGTTATAGTTTATATACATATACTGTAAATACGGTAACCTACTAAATCATTGTAACTTTAAAGGTAAAATGTTAATTTAACCTAGTGGGAATATGTCATATGTCACATAGTATGACAGTGTCAGTGCTTGTATCCTGTTGTCCACACAAAGGAATTGATGCGAGCAACTGATATGAGAAATCTCAAAGGTGCAAAATGTGGTTGGTGGAGGTAAACCCTTTATAAACACCTACAGCAAACATGACCATGACAGTAAGTGCCTTTGGCAGGCACCACGACCTGCATTTGTTTTGTGGCATCAAACAAGGACTTACTACCAGGTCAATGTAATGTGTTATTTTCTTTACACTTTTTTTCATTGTTATTTTGGATTTGCTGCAATTTTGGAACAGTTAATATGTCTACTAATGAAATGGAAAATGCTACAGTGAAATTTATGTTTGTCCTTAATGGGATTAATGAAACAGCTACTAACAAACAGGTTTACTTTGCCTTTGTCCTGACTGCTTACCTCTTAACTGTTTTTGTTAATTCCACTCTGATCATTACCATTTTCTTAGAAAAAACGCTACATGAGCCGATGTATTTTTTTGTGTGTAATCTCTGTATCAATGCAATATTGGGTGCAAACAGTTTTTATCCGAGGTTCCTTTTTGATTTGTCCAGTCAAGTGAATTTAATTTCATATTATGAGTGTTTAATACAAATCTGTTTCATATTTTACTACGTCTTTTGTGAGTACATGTCATTGGCAGTGATGGCTTATGACAGATTTGTTGCAGTGTGTAGACCACTGGTGTACCACTCTGTCATGACTCCCAAACGAGTGCTGCATCTGATGCTGTTTACATGGGTGTTCACTCTAACAGAGGTCATAATTGGAGCAGTGCTGACGGGCCGGCTGCCTATGTGTGGCACGCACCTCAACAAGATCTATTGCTCCAACTGGCCTATAGTGAGGCTTTCATGTGTGGACAATACTGGAAACAATATATATTCATATGTTTTGATGATAATTCATGTGTCTGAAGCTTTGCTTATCATTGTATCCTATGTTCACATCATAAGGACATCTCTGCAGTCTAAATCAGGCTGGGCTAAGTTTATGCAAACATGCTTACCACATTTAATTACACTGATTAATTTTAATGTGGCATTGCTTCTTGACGTGTTTGATGCAAGATATGGTTTATATCAGAAATCACAAGCGATTAGAAACTTCATGGCCATAGAATTTCTCATAGTTCCCCCTTTAATAAATCCTCTCATATATGGAATATCTCTTAAAAAAATCCGTATTAGAATATTACAATTATGCAAACATCAAATTAAGCCTATAAAGTGGACAATGGTTGACTGATGATTTAAAAGAAGTGTACTGATTTACATTGTTAAAAGGGGTTTAGATTTGTATTTATTAGTTATAACCCATTATGCAAAATATGTACATGCGAATCACTATCAAAAGATGCTGTGCCCTGTAATGATGCTGTGTGCAAACTTGTGATGACACTGCTTAGAAAGTTCGCAGTGTATGAACAAGGTATGTGAAATCATGATGTAGTATTATTTTTTATTTCAAAATAGAATTTATTTTAAATAAATACTTCAGTTTAAAATATAAGAAAAATAAAGTGGCAGTGACATGTTCGATTTGTGATGAGAGATACTTAATTTATCAAATGTTATGGTAAGGGAAAGATCATTGGGCCTGAACCATAAAATCTAGTGACATTTTGGAGGCATTTTTTTATTCAAAGTGTTGTGTACATAACACAAATGATATTTGTGGTAAGTAAGCAAAATATCCTGGAGTTAATTTGAAAGCACTCACATGTAGGGTCACACAATATGTTGTATAAACATAAAAGCTTTGTAACATAGTACTTTCTGATTAGCCTATGTGCAGAGACATTTTTAAAACCACAATCTCTCCAGTGACTTCATGCTGACTCCTTGGCTGAATTGGAGTAAAACTCCAGACTTTTATGGAGTCAGTCTCCTGATTAAAGCAGCAAATGTCTAGACTGAACTGTTGTTGGAGTTGACTTGGATTATTGTTATATGAACCAAGATATAGACTATAAATGGAAGGGGAATATTTCAGTCTTCTTTTGGTTATTGCTGTGTGACAGCAGAAAAGGAAAGCATGTACAATTTAATGCAGCATTACTTTTTCGAGTTAATTAATCATCTTCATAAATGGTAAGATGCTTAAGACTTTCTCGCCCAGTGATTGTGAACAGAATACCACGCTTGCAATATCTGGGTGTGGGTGAGTCTGAGGGTGCTGGGACAAAGTCTGAAATATTACGGAAGAAACAGGGTTACATTACACTACAATTCTGACTTTACTTAACTTGGTGTACATGACTACTTTTGTATTTACCAGTTACTCTGATCATGCACAGGGTGGGGGGAATGTCCAGTTTACGAGAGTGTCCATTTACTTGGAGACACCACAAGGAGTGTCTTTGAGAAAAAACACTATATTGACACAGAGTGAAAAAATTCCCCCTCAAGCTACTTGGGCTTAATAAAAAAGTTTTGTGGTTTTAAAATATAACCAGCAGAGCCTGCACTCTCTACACATTTTTGACTGCTGAACAGAAATGTTTAGGCTTATGTCATGCACACCTGGTTGAATGATAGCTATAAGTGACATTAAGGGGAAAATTCTGTATAAAAAAACCCTTGGTAAACATGGCATCAAGGTATGTTTGTTGAGAAGCAAAACTACGCTAGCCTGTTGCTTTTCAAACGTTACTATTTTTACCATTTTTGTCGACAAGGCTCAAAATGCTAGTGATCAGGAGCCAATTCCTTAGTAGTATAACATCTAATTAGAGGTGTAACGATACATGTATTTGTATGAAACTGTTTTGGTATGGAAGGTTCGGTTTGGTACAGGGCTGTGGCGGGTGAGTTCACAGGCCATAAGTTGCATGTGTTCACATTCCACTACTACACGTGCAGCCAATGTGCCACAGATGGGGACTCGTCAGACACTCGGATTTGAGTCGCACTTAAGTTGCACAAAGACTTGTGACTTGACTTGAACTTGCCCTCAATAACTTGAGACATGACTTGGACTTGGGTGTTGTGACTCGTGAATAAAACTGTTTAATTCGGATCATTTCGGATCACTTAGTGATATGAGCTGGGTGGTGCGAGTCACTTGAGGCACTTGACACAAAATGGCCCTACTGAAATGTTAGCAAGAACCGTGGTACACTGACTCGAGACATAAAACAGCATACACACTTGCCTTTTTGTGTTACTATTTTCTCCTGCCATGTCTTTAGGTATATTTCACAAGTCAGCAAGTAGGCCCATTCAGCAGAATGTTAATAACCAGCTAATGAAAGCGGTGTACTAAGAGTTGGACCATTGGTCATTTTTTAAATAATATGGAAAATAAATCAACACACAAATTACAAACAACAATAAATGGAACAATTTGTGCAAATACAGTGGTGATTTAACACCCAAGAAATGACAGAAGATTGTGGAAAAAGTGCTAATTGCTTTTAAGTTATATTATGAACAATGTGAAATACTAGTGTTACATAAAACACATGTGTGGAAGTTGACTTACAATGTACAGTAGACTATGACTACTGTTGACTTTGACTTTGAGACTACTAAAAGCACAAACATTCAGTAAAATATGAAAAAAACAATATAAACAATACCAAAGAGTAACAAGAGGCAAAAATACAACCTTAAGTTAATTTCTTTACAGCGCATTGTGTTATGCGCCCTGTTTGGCTAAGGGACTGTAGAACATTGTCAATCAATCTCTTCCGTGCCGTGTCACCTGTACAATACAGAATGTGTTCAGCTTGTAAAATTTACATAAATGTTTGATTCCTAGCTGTCTGACTCTGAAGCGCTGTATGTTTTTTGGGGGGGGGGGTTACAGCCTTAAATCGTCTATTGTCTATGTTTTTTAAACTGATTTAGGACAATTTTGCACCGCTAAATCTGAAAATGACATTGATTTCTCTTGATCAGGTCAGGTTTCTATATCTATTACATATCTATTACATTATTTTCTTACTATTACTATATCTATTACATTTTTGGTACATTATCAGCTGATTTTTTTTTATTTGAGATAAGAAGCAACAAAGCAACAAATCCTTTTCTAACACTCAGTTTTAAAGCAAAAAAGGTTTTCTAACACATTTTACTCGTCACAAAATTTCGTTACAACCTTCTCTTACTGTAAATTGAACAGTATACAATTAAAAAGTAATTACATGTAAATTGAATAATATGTCATTATTGTTCAAAATTCAGGGCATGAATTTCCGTTTATGTGAACCTCTAGAATGCTATAACATATGCAATAACATATGAAGAAAAACGTAAAAAAAAACATGTGGCCATAGTTTAAAAAGTTGACCTGATTGAGAAAAACCAATGTGATATTTGGATTCAGCACATCAAAATTGTTATAAATCAGCTTAAACATCATAGACAATAAATTTGTTGTTGACCAGTGTAATAATTGTAAAAAATAAAGCTAACTACTTCTTAAATTTCGCCTATTGCGGGTTTTTTTTAGAACATGACTCCTGCGATTAACGAGGAACCACTGTATTACAGGATTTAAAATTTGTGAGGAATTCAACATTATCACAGGCCCAAATGCAGTCTGCAAAGCAGGATGCATAAAGCATTACTTGAGAATGAAATGTGTATTGGTTTTCCTTCACGATGGAATACATTTTCATCGTTTGTCAATAAATGAATAGATTAAGCAAAAAGACAAGTCGTCTATTACGTCTGCAAAAAACATCGATGTTTTAAATAGTGACACTCCCAGGGTAACCAGTAACCACTATGAAAGAATATTATTTTTATTGTTATTATTTCATTGTTATTATTAATTGTGGAGCCAAGAGATAAAGTGGTATGCAAGCTATGTAAAATACAGTTTCCACCCAGCAGGAGACTCCTATGCGGATTCGGTTTCAAATTGCCAAATCCGCGTAACTGTCACATTCGTTTTAACACCCCTGAGCGTATCCACTCCGCCCTCTGAATTCTACTGTCAAACAGCGGACCCAGTATCTGTATACCAATATCCGTACCAATATCTGGGCCTTTACCAAAGAGCATAGATAACTAGACTGCATTCCCGCAGAAAATGCAAAAAGTGTGCTTGCATTTTACCATTGTTAGCAATGTTAGCATAACTGCTAAATAGCTTCACCTAATATAGTTACACAACACTGTAAGCACAGTTAATTACTTTACATTTTTAGCATAGTGAGCATAATTAGTATAATTAGCATTTTACCATTGTTAGCATAACTGATAACAAATCCTAGCTGAGTTAACTAAGCAACACTGTTAACCCAGTTAATTACTTTGCATTTTAGCATAGTTAGCATTGTTACCATAACGGCTAAATAGCTTCAGCTAATATAGCTACACAACACTGCTAGCACAGTTCAGTTAATTACTTCACATTTTAGCATAATTAGCATTGTTAGCATAACTGCTAACGAATACTAGCTGAGTCAACCAAGTACCACTTTTAACCCAGTTAATTATTTTGCATTTTAGCATAGTTAGCATAGCTAGCATTGTTAGCATTACGGCTAACAAACATTTGCTAGGTTAACAGAGTAGCACTGACTACATAGATAACTACTAGAGATAACTACTGTAGGCTGCAATACACTCCCATGGCAGAACATTAAGGCCACCGCACACCGGTTCCGACAAAGTGCAGAGCACTGCTCTGCCAACATTCCATTCCATTGGTTTCAATACAACCCCGCACACCAGCACCGAACTCTTCCGACACCGCCGTGTCGATACGATTGAGCTCTATTTTTGTCGGAGCCGCTGGCTGTTTATCCATGTTCTATTGTGACGAAATTAACCGTTTCTGTAGGTCCATACAATAAGTAAATGCATAAACAACACCAATGTTATGGTTATGATATAATCTGACAACTTCTGATAGATTTATTGTCAAAATTAATCTGAAACCCATATAGACTCGAAAACATAGTGACCATTGATAATCCTTGGAAGACGGTGATTTGAAAAAGACTACTATGACGTCTGCGGCTATACAGTGCGCCGCCAGTGTGCGGGGGTAACCGAAATTGTCGAATTCGAAAGTGCTCCGCAATGCTGTCGGAACCGGTGTGCGGAGGCCTTTATGCAGGCCATGGCATGGGGATTATGACATCACTCAAGAGTTCTATTCCTGAACATTCCACATTTAAAAAATGACAGTTGGTCCAGGTGCAACTGCCACAGTATTGTCTGCCTGTCTTTCACCATTTTTAAACTGTCCTGTTTCAAAAAGTTTAAGTAGTTGCCACATCAAAATTTCACAGCTCACAGTCAGATCCCAGACCTCTCTTACAAAGTTTAAATCAAGTTTATAGGTTAAACGGTTGAGTTTTGATCATTTAAAACTTCAGACATGCACCCTGACCTGTTTACAGTAAGATGATGAAATGTATGGCAAAATCCCATAGACTGTCTGACACCATTTTTAAACTGTCCTGCCTCAAACAGTTTAAGTAGTTGCCACATGAATTTTACACAGGTCACAGTCAGATCCCAGACCTCTCTTACAAACTTTAAATCAAGTTTATAGGTTAAGTGGTTAAGTTTTAATCATTAAAAAACGAAGTGGAGGTTAGAGTGAGGGCAGAGCTCACTGTAGCTGCTAGAGTAGAGCAGTGTACTGTGACATCATCAGCCTGAACATTCCGCCATTCATTTTCAATGGCGGAAAAGTTGCAGAAAAACGACAATAACGGACGAACGACAAGAGGTACGGTATACAGAATTGTGGGCGGTCTGGTCCAAACCGGGCCGGTCGTTTCAGAGTTGGAACGGTGTCTCTATCTCGAAAGCCTGAGGAATAGTAACGCCTGAAAGATCTGGTTCAGGAGAAGAAGAATAATAACTAGACTGCATTCCCGCAGAAAATGCAAAAAGTGTGCTTGCAAATATGCGTGCCAACATACCGCCATTCATTTTCAATGGGCCAAAAAGTTGCAGAAAAACGACAATAAAGGACGAACGACAAGAGGTACGGTATACCGAAATGTAGGCGGTCATGTCCAAACCGGGCCGGTCGTTTTAGAGTTGGAACGGTGTCTCTATCTCCAAAGCCTGAGGACTAGTAGCGTCTTCAAGATCTGGTCTAGGAGAATAATAATAAACGGGGAGATAACAATAAGTGTGCTCTGCAAGCACACTTAACTAGACTGCATTCCCGCAGAAAATGCAAAAAGTGTTCTTGCATTTTACCATAGTTAGCATTGCTAGCAATGTTAGCATAATGGCTAAATAGCTTCAGCTAATATAGGTACACAACACTGTAAGCACAGTTAATTACTTCACATTTTTAGCATAATTACCATTGTTAGCATAATTAGCATTGTTAGCATTGCTGGTAATGAATACTAGCTGTGTCAACCAAGTAACACTTTTAACCCAGTTAATTATTTTGCATTTTAGCATAGTTAGCATAGCTAGCATTGTTAGCATAATGGCTAAATAGCCTCAGCTAATATAGGTAGACAACACTGTTAGCACAGTTAATTACTGCGTATTTTAGCATAGTTAGCATAATTACCATTGTTAGCATTATTAGCATTGTTAACATTGCTGCTAACGAATACTAGCTGAGTCAACCAAGTAACACTTTTAACCCAGTTAATTATTTTGCATTTTTGCATTGTTAGCATAGCTAGCTAGCATTGTTAGCATTACGGCTAACAAACGTTTGCTAAGTTAACAGAGTAGCACTGACTACATAGATAACTACTAGAGATAACTACTATAGGCTGCAATACACTCCCATGGCAGAACATTATGCAGGCCATGGCATGGGGATTATGACATCACTCGAGAGTTCTATTCCTGAACATTCCACATTTAAAAAATGGCAGTTGGTCCAGGTGCAACTGCCACAGTATTGTCTGCCTCTCTTTCACCATTTTTAAACTGTCCTGTTTCAAAAAGTTTAAGTAGTTGCCACATCAAAATTTCACAGCTCACAGTCAGATCCCAGACCTCTCTTACAAAGTTTAAATCAAGTTTATAGGTTAAACGGTTGAGTTTTGATCATTTAAAACTTCAGACATGCACCCTGACCTGTTTACAGTAAGATGATGAAATGTATGGCAAAATCCCATAGACTGTCTGACACCATTTTTAAACTGTCCTGCCTCAAACAGTTTAAGTAGTTGCCACATGAATTTTACACAGGTCACAGTCAGATCCCAGACCTCTCTTACAAACTTTAAATCAAGTTTATAGGTTAAGCGGTTAAGTTTTAATCATTAAAAAACGAAGTGGAGGTTAGAGTGAAGGCAGAGCTCACTGTAGCTGCTAGAGTAGAGCAGTGTACTGTGACATCATCAGCCTGAACATTCCGCCATTCATTTTCAATGGAGGAAAAGTTGCAGAAAAACGACAATAACGGACGAACGACAAGAGGTACGGTATACAGAAATGTGGGCGGTCTGGTCCAAACCGGGCCGGTCGTTTTAGAGTTGGAACGGTGTCTCTATCTCGAAAGCCTGAGGAATAGTAACGTCTGAAAGATCTGGTTCAGGAGAAGCGGGAAGAAGAACTAGACTGCATTCCCGCAGAAAATGCAAAAAGTGTGCTTGCATTTTAGCATTGTTAGCAATGTTAGCATAGCTGCTAAATAGCTTCAACTAATATAGCTACACAACACTGTAAGCACAGTTAATTACTTCACATTTTAGCATAGTTAGCATAATTAACATTTTTAGCATAATTAGCGTTATTAGCACAACTGTTAACGAATACTAGCTGAGTTAACCAAGTAACACTGTTAACCCAGTTAATTACTTTGCATTTTAGCATAGTTAGCATTGTTAGCATTATGGCTAAATAGCCTCAGCTAATATAGCTACACAACAATGTTATTACAGTTACTTACTTCACATTTCAGCATAGTTAGCATAATTAGCATTGTTAGTATTATTAGCATAACTGCTAACAAGTACAAGCTGAGTCAACCGAGTAACACTTTTAACCCAGTTAATTATTTTGCATTTTAGCATAGTTAGCATAGCTAGCATTGTTAACATAACGGCTAACAAACGTTTGCTAGGTTAACAGAGCAGCACTGACTACATAGATAACTACTAGAGATAACTACTATAGGCTGCAATACACTCCCATGGCAGAACATTATGCAGGCCATGGCATGGGGATTATGACATCACTCAAGAGTTCTATTCCTGAACATTCCACATTTAAAAAATGGCAGTTGGTCCAGGTGCAACTGCCACAGTATTCTCTGCCTCTCTTTCACCATTTTTAAACTGTCCTGTTTCAAAAAGTTTAAGTAGTTGCCACATCAAAATTTCACAGCTCACAGTCAGATCCCAGACCTCTCTTACAAAGTTTAAATCAAGTTTATAGGTTAAACGGTTGAGTTTTGATCATTTAAAACTTCAGACATGCACCCTGACCTGTTTACAGTAAGATGATGAAATGTATGGCAAAATCCCATAGACTGTCTGACACCATTTTTAAACTGTCCTGCCTCAAACAGTTTAAGTAGTTGCCACATGAATTTTACACAGGTCACAGTCAGATCCCAGACCTCTCTTACAAACTTTAAATCAAGTTTATAGGTTAAGTGGTTAAGTTTTAATCATTAAAAAACGAATTGGAGGTTAGAGTGAGGGCAGAGCTCACTCTGGCTGCTACAGTGGACCAGTTTACTATGACATCATCAGCCTGAACATTCCGCCATTCATTTTCAATGGTGGAAAAGTTGCAGAAAAACGACAATAACGGACGAACGACAAGAGGTACGGTATACAGAATTGTAGGCGGTCTGGTCCAAACCGGGCCGGTCGTTTTAGAGTTGGAACGGTGTCTCTATCTCGAAAGCCTGAGGAATAGTAACGTCTTCAAGATCTGGTCTAGGAGAATAATAATAATAATAAACGGGGAGATAACAATAAGTGTGCTTTTCGCAAGCACACTTAACTAGACTGCATTCCCGCAGAAAATGCAAAAAGTGTGCTTGCAAATATGTGTGCCAACATTCCGCCATTCATTTTCAATGGGCCAAAAAGTTGCAGAAAAACGACAATAACGGACGAACGACAAGAGGTACGGTATACCGAAATGTAGGCGGTCATGTCCAAACCGGGCTGGTCGTTTTAGAGTTGGAACGGTGTCTCTATCTCAAAAGCCTGAGGACTAGTAACGTCTTCAAGATCTGGTTCAGGAGAAGAAGAATAATAAACGGGGAGATAACAATAAGTGTGCTCTGCAAGCACACTTAACTAGACTGCATTCCCGCAGAAAATGCAAAAAGTGTGCTTGCAAATATGCGTGCCAACATTTCGCCATTCATTTTCAATGGGCCAAAAAGTTGCAGAAAAACGACAATAACGGACGAACGACAAGAGGTACGGTATACCGAAATGTAGGCGGTCATGTCCAAACCGGGCCGGTCGTTTTAGAGTTGGAACGGTGTCTCTATCTCCAAAGCCTGAGGACTAGTAGCGTCTTCAAGATCTGGTCTAGGAGAATAATAATAAACGGGGAGATAACAATAAGTGTGCTCTGCAAGCACACTTAATAAACGGTGGGATAACAATAAGTGTGCTTTTTGCAAGCACACTTAATTACACTAAGTAAGACGTCAGTATGGACTAGCAAGAAGGCAAATGGATCATAGCTGCACCAACTTAAGGTAGGACAGCAGGTTTCCTTTATCATGTGCCCGCTGTGGCAGTAATTACCAAGACAGTCACAAGAAATATTATTTTCATTGCATCTGAAGTCATTTCACGTAGGATTTACCGTCTACTTATTGTGACTTCTATTAGCATCAAATTCATAGCATCACGGGCTAGTCACTTTGACAGCTAGCACCAACTTAAGAAAGGCGCACTTTTCTGGCGTAAACTTATGTAGCTAGTACAGTAATAATCTGTTGAATATGGCAGGGGGGTTGGTTATGTTATCGCAAACTACTTTCCCAGGGGAGAGAGAGTTTCGACGGTCCCGACACGCTTGATCTTGCCGCAAACGCAGTCAAGTGTTTCATCTGAGCCTGTAGTATGGAGTGGGCGGGGTGGGGGTGTGTGTGTTGTTTCAGACTTTTTCCAAAAAGTCGAAAACCAATGACCCAGTCCCAGGGGGATCATCTGCTTGCCAGACAGATTGCAGCAAGGCAGCAAGGGACGAGGCTATTCCCGCACCTAGCAGCAGCAATGCGCTGCAGCTGGATGCTAGCTTAGTTCCTGCTACCTCTGAATTTGAATGCCCACGACCTAGCCATACATCCTCTCAATTTGATGTAAGATCACCTACATCCCCCCATGTCTCTTAACACCAGAAGCAGATATTATATCACTTTGCTCCACCTTTCTGACAAATGAGCCTTCATCTAGTTCTGCAAAGGAGTCACGTGTCAGCCAACTGTCATCGACTTCAGATTTATCAGACATAGGTAAACTTGAACCAGATGCCTTAAAATGTTCACCAGACTCTGTAAAGCTCGCTGTCCTACAGAACCGTTTCAAACCAGACAGGGGGTGGAAGCCTCCTTCTACCCTGATTTTCGGTAAACTCAGAAAAGTACCTGATGAGTTTTTCGACGAGTCTAAGTACCCCACGTTGTGTCATAGTGTGTGTCAGGATAGCCTGTTTTGTGTTGCATGCATGCTGTTCTCCTCCGGTGATTTGATCCTTGACTAAACCACTCCGAGATTGGAGCAATGCCAAAAAAATCGTCGCCAAACACATAGGCACACAAGCACATCAAAATGCCCAGTTGCGTGCTTCCGAATTTCTCCAGATATGTACAGGAAAAAAACTTTCAATTTGTTCAGCATTGGATCGTTCCCATCAAGAGACAACAGAACGCAATAAGCATAGCATTCAGGCTATTATTGTCTTGGTCAGCACGTATGGAGAGCAAAATTTTGCTCTTAGGGGTCATACAGACGAACGGAGTAATTTCCAGGCTTTTTTGAAGTATCGTGCAAAAGGTGACACCACTTTAAAACAGTACCTGCAGCTTGCCCCTGCTAAGGCAAAATATTGCGGTCATCAGATTCAAAACGAGATCATTGAACTCTGTGGCAATCAGATACAAAATGTTATTCTTCGAAAATGCCGGTCCGCCCAATGGTTTTCCGTGATCTTGGATGAAACAGCTGATGTAAGCAACACAGAGCAGGTCTCAATTTTAGTGCGTTATGTCCATCACGAGTCAGGGGGCTATTCAGTGAGGGAGGACTTTTTGTGTTTTGTTTCTACTGCCGACACTACAGGAGATGCTTTAACCAAGCTCTTATTAATATAAACTGACTTATAAACTGAGGGGGTGAAGCTGGACCCAAGGAACATGGTGGGACAGGGCTATGACGGCGCAGGCAATGTCAGTGGCAAGGTGCGAGCTGTGCAGGCTCGAGTCAGACAGCTCTATCCTGCTGCTACATACGTGCACTGCAGAAACCATGCTCTGAATCTGGCTATAGTGCATTCCACGCGAATCGCACTAGTTCGCAACTCACTTGATACAGTGCAAGACATTGTGGCTTTTCTATCTGGTTCCCCCAAAAGGTTACAGATTTTTTTAGGTGACCAAAGCACTAACAACCAACGTCTACAAAAATTCTCAGACACTCGCTGGTCCCAGCATGATGCATGCATTTCCACTGTAATTGAAAATTATGAGCGCATATTTGTGACCCTTGGGACACTCCAGATAGAGGGGGACGCTAAAAGCTGCGCTACAGCGACCACCCTGTCCAGATCAATCGAGTCATTTGACTTCATCATTTCCATCACTGTTATCCAGGGCTTGCTGCAATATCTCACACCTCTTAGCAACAGCTTGCAAAACCCAGATTGCCATCTCCCAACAGCAGCAGGTAATGCAGCAGCCTTAGTAACGCTGCTCCAACGAAAGCGAGACACGGCTTTTCCAACACTGTGGGAGCAGGGTTGCGCTTTGGCAAATAAATTAGATGCAGACCAAACGTTCAAACACACCGGCAGCAACTCCAGACGAATACTGGCGACTAAATTTGTTTCTACCGTTTATTGACCATCTAATTACAGAAGTGACAGATCGGGTCTGCCTATCACTTCCGCGCCTTAAGGCCCAGTATTTGCTGCCAGACAAACTCTCGGCCTTGTCCGACACTTTATGGCATGAAATACAGCAGGAATACAAGGACTTAATGCCCGACATGACTGCTGTTGACACTGAGCTGGAACTGTGGAAACAGTTAAATGAACTCCACACGAAAAAAAACGACATTTGTCAAGTCCTCGAGACTACTGAAAGTTTTTATCCAAACATTCATAGCATTCTTCAAGTCTTGCTGACAATGCCAGTTTCCACAGCCTCTGCCGAGCGTTCTTTCAGCACACTGAGACTCCTCAAAACGTACTTGCGCAATACCTTGAGTGATACAAGGCTTACCGGATTTGCGCTCATGAACATCCATTTTGATATGGAGATTGACAGTGAGGAGATTATGCGACAGTTTGACACTACAGGCAGAAGGCGAATTAACTTTAAATAAACTAGTTTTGCCCGGGGAAAGTAGGCTACGATTTGGTGTGTGTACTGCGAGAGCTGCATACCTTTATCTTTTGCCCGTTTCTCATCTTCTTCTTCTCTTTTTTCTATATTGGGCATTTGATGGCTTTGGCCTTTTTCTTTCCATGTTTGTTACTCGACAGTCAATATATTTCCCATGATCCCAGCACCCAACACTGTCACTTACGACCAGGAGTAAACCAATTCACCTTGATGATCACATAATCATCTTGTATTACCTATTTTTATTAGCCATTTCACACGCAGTTAAAACGTACATGACTTTTAAACCTGTATTTACAATATTATGAATGTATTGGCGTTGCTTTGCCTTTGGAGAACTGCTCTGTTCGCCCGTGCCTAAAACAGCTACTGGCCTTTACCTACCGCTTGCCAGGCATCTGCGCTCAAAGTCTTTGCTGCGCTCCCGGTGCTGTACCCGTGTGTGCATGTGCGTGGGCATGTGGCAGTGTTGTGCAAGTTCCCTAGATTTGTTCACTAGTGCTTATTGTTCATGTGTAGTTCACGTATCACGTATGTGGTTGTTTATCTTCAAGTTCAAGTTAGTCATTGTGTTGTGTATAGAGAGATTGACCGTTCATAGAAAAAGTAGCATTGCCTGCAGCACGCGTGCCCTTTTTTGGGGGGGGGGGCGGGGGGGGGGCTACACCGGTAGTGCGTACCTTACAGTTCAATCCTGCAGGCGCCCCTGCTCTCGTGCACTACGGAGGCACTCGTGTCAGCAAAGGTCTTTGCATGCTGTTGTGCTAGCTCGCTAGCATGGCATATTTTCTCAGCCTCATCCAAAGTTAGCTTATCATCTCTTAGCATTGTTTCCCTTGTCTTTTTATCATGTATTCCATAAACAATCTGATCGCGGACCATGGAATCTTTCAAAGTCCCAAAATCGCATGACTGTGCTTTTAGTTTTAAATCAGTCACAAAGCAATCAAATGTTTCGCCTGCTTGCTGCATTCTCGACCGGAACACATACCTCTCGTACACAATGTTCTTTTTCGGGGAGCAGTATGCTTCAAATTTCTCAATCACTTTGCTATACTTCTCTTTGTCATCAGCTGTGGCAAACTCGAATGTGTTGAAGACCTCAATGGCTTGGGGACCCGCGACCGTGAGCAGCAATGCAATCCTCCTTGGTTCTGGCTTGTTGTCCATTCCCGTGGCGGACATATAAAGCTCGAATTGCTGCTTGAAAGACCACCAGTTGCTGTCCACATTTCAGATTAATTTCAGCCCCTCCGGTGGCCTTAACGTCTCCATCTTCGATTAATCTTGTGGTTTGACTTGAAGTTTTACTCCTGGTACCATGTGTTGTTTTTGAACTCAGACATAAACTTTGTAAAAAGTAACAATGAGCTTGTGCTCAACTTTAGTAACGCACTCCAGCTTACATGGTCAAGATCACTTGTTCTATACACAAGTTTACGCCAGAAACAATGGGGGGCGCCATTACCTTCTCGAATGCAACCTTTTTCCGCCTAGCCTAGCCTGTTGCCTAGCTTTTCCCAATATAAACAGAGTAGAGACTGCTGACGTTGAACGATTGGAAGCTAATTATCAACGATTTTCAATAATTATTATGTAATTACAATGGGAGCACGGTTTAAATACTTTGACTGGAGATGGTGTTACTATCCCCCATCCGAATTCAGTGCAGAATTGGGAGGATAACATGTCGACATGGCCTAACATAACCTACAGTAAGATTTGTGAGTATGTCATTAACTCCGTAGCAATAGATGGGAAAGCCATGGACAATCTAAAAGCCTCCGAGGCATATCAATATCTACATAGCAACAAAGTCGGTTGCGTCATGTCCTACAAACATGATCATTTTGTTTATCTCAAAGCAAATGTAGAGCCTAGTCAATGTTTGAATAGTTCGTGGCATAATGCTTGGGTGCTGGTAACAGAAGCCGGAGGCGGGCCCACATTGAAATTCCGGGGTTTGCTGCTCATATATGTATCCCATTTTCGAAATACAATCAAAATACCCTTATATCTACCTTATGTCATGTCAGTGCTGTATGCTAAAAGAAAATTGGTCTCCGTTGTAAATCCGTTATTGAGAAATAGCAGCATTAGCTTAGCATAGCAATTCCCGTTGACTAACACAGGAAGTTGCATCCTTCTAAAACATTGCTCTTTGTATATGTCTAACATATTAGGTAAGCTCAAATAAAGTCATAATGCCATTATTTACCTTTCAGTCATCTGGAAACTTGTGTCATTGCAAGGGAATGGTAAAAACAATGCTTTATATCCTTAGTAATGTGACCGTGAAAATTAGTAGTATTTTCCCCATATAAATCCACCGCGGTCTTCTCTAACTCGTCCTGACCATCAAATGCAAATGTACACTTAATGTTATACATGGATAGAAACGTGAAGATGTCCTCTATGAATTTCAAACGGACGCTGTTTTCACGTGTGCGCCGCGGTTGACAAACCAGATCCCACCAGAACGGAAGTGAAGAACATCTACGAGGGGAGTTCAGGATGTAAAGCGGAAACGGGTCAAAAACTTGTCTATCACTTACTACTGACTACTAATGTAAGGTGACCTTCTACTATTTTCTAGGTAGGTCCATCTAGTGGTCACATTTGGAACTGCTGTTGATGCATGCTGCTTATCAGCACAATTCCTACAACATAATGGTCCCGTTAGCACCCATTTACACTAAATAATCACATTTCCAGGGATTAAAGCAAAACAAAATCCTGAGCCTGAACTTTGTCGACACAGGCAAGAAACTAATATATATATTTATTTATATATGTATATGTATATATATATATATATGTGTGTGTGTGTGTGTGTGTGTGCACGTGTTTTGGATTGTGTGTTTATTTTCAAGCCATACCAGGGGGTTTGTAGGGGCATGGGATCAGAGATTGCATGAATGGAAAATTAAATTTGACTTTTGGTGCTCAGCGTTGTCCTTAACAAGTAATAAATTAACCTACAGTCACAAGGTGAACTGTTACAAAGGTAGATGAAATTCAGTATGGCATTTAGAGAGCATTAAAAGTTTTAATAATTGAAATAATTTGAGCAAGGGTGAATGACAGGTCGTGTTCTGCACACACCCTTATTTTTAATTCGCACACTCGGTCAGTTATTGATGTTGGCACAGCAGCTGTTGCCGTAGCTCCCGGCAAGCGTGTGGTGTGTGGGACCGCACGGACAGCAGCTTGATGGCCAAGGTCTAATTCGTGTATACGTAGCACCTTTTTGCCACTGGATCCGTAAATTATCTTCCTGGAACATAGCGTGCAGTAGCAAGCGCCTGGTATGCCCAACTTTTTGCACCAATTTCTAAATGGCTTGCCATCTCGCCCAGTATCCTCCAGCCATGCCCAGCGCCATTTATTTTTAACACCTTTCTCTAGGGTCGTCACATCTGCCCCAGAGTTCACGAACTGCATTTTGCCCACGCCACCATGCAATTCCGTTTTCTCTCTCTCTCCCTCGCCCTTCTCTCCAAACACAAAAGTTCATTTATTTTATTTTTTTTACTTTTTACCCTCTCTCCGTTGAATGGAGCCGTAACGGCGCGAGGTGACTTTCCGTGTCGATCTTCAGCACTGCACCGCATCGAAGCAAGAAAGAAATGAGAGGAGGGGGTAAAGGCTTTCCTTAGACCCGCCCCATTCTTCTTCTGATTGGCTAATACTGTCAGTTTCAGAGCGCTCCTTTACTACCACTGGCTGACAAACACAAGAGGGATTTCGACGGTCATTTTTTTTTTTTTAATTGCCGTCAATTTATTTTCGATTTATTATTTTTTTAAATCCACGGGCAATCACTACACGCCGGAAATCCGGCATGGGGCCGGAGAACTTTAATCCCTGCATTTCACACGGAGATTTGACGCTAATTTGCATATTCAAAACGGAATGTAAAACGGACATATTACAGAACTCATTCCCCCAAAAGAATGGACAAAAGAACAGAAAACAACATTGAAACATTTTAATAATCACGGAGGAATCATAAAGCCAGCTTACCCCTTCCCAGGCTTCCAACATGTGAGGAAGTCTTCTGGTGTGTTACACTAATTATCGCCTCATCAGAAACAAATTTGACCAAGTAATGTGTTACACTAATTATTGCCCCACCAGAAACAAACTTGGCCACATAACCTATTTACATTACACAGATTTGGGGGAGTTCACTCAACAAAAAACTTTTCTTAACTCTACTACACATATACCTGATCTGGTTGCTGTGGTTAGTGACAAGTTCAATGCTATGATTATGTCCCACTTGCACTATTGTTTATCAAGCTGGTCCCAGGCCAACAAGACTGTCTTAAAATCCATTGATTCTCTATACAAGCAGGCCCTGAAGGTCTTAGATAGAAGATCTTTTCAATACCACCATTGTCCTATACTGGGCAAGTATAACATGCTCAAACTTGAAAACATCATACAATTTTCTGATCTGCAGCTAATTCATAAAATCATTTATAATGCAGCACCCCCACCTCTAAAAACATTTGTTCAACCCTGCTCTGAACAGATGAGCAGAACGTCAAGATCCACCATTAGGGGTGATTGTAGTCTCCCAATTCGACGAACTGCTTTCGCTCAATCAGCCTTCTCTTTCAGGGCAACCAAAACATGGAATAGCCTACCCAGTGACCTAAAAAGTATTACTGATTATCAGGCCTTCTCAAGGCGTGTGAAAAAATGTAAAATATTAACCAACCAGTGTTGTCAACACTAATCATATGGTTTTTAATTCAACATATGACTCATAACTGTATGCCATTTTAGTGTGTGTGTGGGTGTGTGTGTGGGGGTGTGTGTGTATGTGTGTGTGTTGTTTGGGGCTATGAACCCATGGCCTATGGATGTGCTTATTTTTTCATGTACTGTATTTTAATTTTTGTTTTACCTGTCCAGGGACTAGATGGAAATTAGCTATATAGCTATAATCTGGCACAAGCCATCTTTTTACTTCTGTAAACAATGTCTATTGTGCATGGTCCCTGCTGAACTAAACTAAATAAACTAAACTAAACTAAATCCTGTTTTAAACTAACTTTTTATGGGTTCATGTTTTTTGGACACATTAAGGTGTTTAATGTGTTCATGTCTGACAACATCTTTATCATGAAGCAAAGTTAAATAATCTTCCTGGCACGTGAGCCACATACAGATATTGCTAATATCGCTGTTGTGTGACTGGGCTGGCGCTGGGCTTTTTATGCCTTGTCAGCTTGTGTATTCCTCCCGAAGGAGATTGCCGTTGGGACTGCGTTGCCGGATCGTAGAGGAGCAGCGGCGGTTGTTTGAAACGCGTGTCTACATGCCAACTAAAGGAAAGTATTTGCTCCATATCCGTTGATTGAGTGTGTGGGCCAGTGGTAGTCCGGCTTGGCACTGACTAGCTTTCTCTCCTGCTCCGCCAGAGTGGAGCAAGCTGCGGTGCTGCTCACAGGGATGAGAGGAGGTCAGCGTGAACCCAGAAGTAGCCACCTGTGCCTGCCTGCGGATCGGAGGAGTCGTGGGCTCTGTAAACTGCGAGGCGCTGACTGTGGGAGCAACTGGGTCGCTGTACAAGACTGCTAGTGGACTGGGGTGTTTTTTTTGTTTTTTTTTTTCCTTTTTTTTGGTCGGCTAGGGAGGTGATCCGCCGACCCGTATCTACTTCTCCTCGGAGCAGAGCACGGCTGGGCGCAGCGCTTGATGTGGCGTGGACTGTGCGCTGGTAAGACTTCTCCTCTATATATATCCGCCCAGGCTTACTCCGGCTAGCAGTGAGCCACATCGATAGGAACAGTGGGACTGGAAGATTGCCTTATTGTGTGCATGGACTTGGTTGCCGTGACTTAAGAGTAGCTATTTGAGTGATTAACTATTCACGTGTGCTGTGCTGGTTTCTGCTGTATTGTAGTGTGGCTACGTGTTAATGTGTGCTCTTCAGGGTTTGCAGTTTAACTGTGTAATACTAGTGCCCCCTTGAGGGTTGGTGACCAATGTGCTCTTTTTTTTGTTGTTTTTTTGTTATTTATCTGTTTGTGTCCTCCTGTCCTGAGTTGTGACCTACTGTGGGCCCCTGTATGTGTGTGGTGTACCTGGGCCTTAAGGGGGAGCCATTATCAGTAACTACAGTGATTTTACTTCAAGTGTATGGTGCTCAGTGCTCTTGTGAAATAAATGTTAAAACTTCATTCCGCCATGGTGTCTGTGTTTTTGGGAGGTCCAAACCAGTGGGTTTATTAATTATATCGGCCTGACATAAAACCTTAATGCATAGCCAAATACGCACATGCATTTAAGCACATGCAGTTCCAGAGATCAAGAAATGCTAATTTCACAGAGCAAGTGAAGGTCAATGTGACCCCGCCCATGAGAACCCGGCTAAAGTCGCCACGCCTAATTGTGAAATAAAGAGCCTCAAAGTAGTCATATCGATAAAAATGTCAATATTGTGCAATATGAGATTATTGCAGTAGATTAGGTACTCAGGTTTTAGGATTTAGTGTTTAAAATTCAATTTCTAACATGATAAATAGTGTAATTTGTGATTTTATATACCTTATCATGATTGTTTTTGCTAAAAAAAAACATTCCGTACGTTTGATAGCCTACAGGTGCGCAGCTTTTTAAGGGCTCTGGGATTACTTCATGTGTATAAACAACTGTTGACTTGGGTGTTATTTGGTTTAGGGACTTCTTTCCTACATTAGAAAGTGCATACAGACCTTGAGATCAATCCGCATCTGTCACGATAACTGGACAAACCCTCTGTGACGTCACGCATAGACTTTCCCCACAGCCAAAATGAGGCTTAAATTGAAGGTTCAGGGCGCCGCCATCTTAACCAATGCGTTCTGCATTCTAAACCCGCCTTCTACCTGGCATTCCATATATGGATAAAAAGGTGGTGCCAGGCGGCCTGAAGACCCGCCCCTACAGGCTAGGCCAGCTCCCGCAAATTACGTAGCGGAGAACTTCTTTCAACTTTGTACACTTGACCGATGTTGACCAGACTGAACTCATCTATTTTGCTGGTAAGTGCTTAAATCCATTATTATTTTCAGTACATGAGTAAATTTGATAATCATACAGACCGTTTGCTACTATTCAGTATTTATAGGTTAATGTAGTGAAAGAGCAGTTTTTAGTCATCAGTTATAGTTGCTAAATTATTGTAGGCTATTAGCGTAAGTTAGCAATCTCTAACTGACTACCAAAGATTTTAAAACCTCCCTCAATACTCTGTCACTACTGCTTCAAACTGATACTATGGTTTTCTTATGATTTTGGTCGTTAACGTTGCCCATTTGCACACGATTTAATAAGAGAGGTCTTAACTATAGTGCATGCTTTGTGGCATTATCGGTAACGTGCTCATGCTATCTTGACATGGAATTTGTTCGGTTGTCGTGTGATTGAAACCTTTCGACTAACCAACCCGTTTCATCCGTCTTTTTCATTTATAAATCTGTAGTCGTTATTTTCAGCTGTTGATGTAGTCCTGCTAATTTATTCGGTGTACATTGTGGACTTTATAAATGAATGTGCATCCCGGTGCTCTCACATTTTCTTATCAAGATCTGTCGTAGCTTGAATGCATATAATGTTCAAATGTACATAAAATGGTTTCTAAGACCATTTCAAAGCGACTGAAGACAATCCAACATAGTGGAAGACAACATGAGCAACTACATATTACTTATGTAGCACATAGTTTCATATCATATCAAGAAATGCTCAAATGTGACATAATAATAAAACCTTAAGAAAATATACAAATACGGCCGTACCTCATGTTTTATAAACTTGAACAGCTAATAGTTATGACCACTTTTAGTATTTCTATTACACTTTGCATGAAACTGGTGGTAGTTGTAAAATCTAATTCGTTGAATGTATGTTAATATTGTCTTCTCATTTTTGCTTTTACAGCTCTAACTTCATGAATTCTGGGGCACAGCTAGGTTGGCAGATGGGAAGAGGCTACAAGGAGGTCCCTGGCCACCAACTTGGGACTTCATGCCCAGATGAGGTGATTTGGCCTGGGTGGACTAAGATGGTGTGACATCCTCTTGTTTTTCCTCCCAGGCCCTACAAGAAGAAACAGTCCTATATGCCCTGCTCATCCACTGCGGCGGGAATGACCTTGGACAAGTGATCATCTTGTTGCTTGAAGCAGGGCTGGTGTGATCTGTAATGGCTAGCTTTGTCTTGGGGATATCAGTACTAATGATTTTGAATTCTTTACACTAAAATCCCACTTCGAATGTACAGGAACTTGTAATATTTTGCCTGTTGAATGAATGTCAAACTTGTGATAACTTTAAATATAAGGACAGCACATGTCTGAAACTGCTTCAACAAACAACATTTTCTACCACAAATCTGTTATTGATTTTGATTTGCACTGAAGTCACACTTGAAATGTATATGGAATTTGTAATATATTTATTAAACCAAGAATGAATCAAATCAAAATGTCTTATTTCAACAATTACTATTAATATATAAAAGGGAAAATCTTAATGTCATTGTAAACAAAAGCAGTGCATTAAACATACAGTGCAGTCAATGAGCAAAGTGGGAAAAAAACAGTATATGGCATGTAAAGCAGGATGAATAAGTATCAAACGTGTCAACTTTTTTTTCAGTAGCATATTTTTCATTGGAATATTGACAAGACATTTTGACTAGACAATACATTGATATTTACCCATACATGTAAAGAAATCAGAACATTTAAGTGAATAAATAAAGTTGTGTGTAATACAGTAAAGTGGCAGGTTGGTAAGTATCAAATGCAGCAAGAAAAGCAGTAAGCGAAAGTGATGCACAAGAACATCAAGATAGGGCATCTGTGGCCTAATGGAGTCAAGAATAAATGGGCATTGTGTCCTCTACTGTAAGTTGCGTTGAATAAAAGCATGTGATAATTGTAATTGTATGTCACTACCATAGCTTCCAAAACACTCCATCACTGTATAAAATAAATGTTTAAAGCATATTTAAAGTTTCCCAGACATTTGGACAAGCCATAGCATACTCTAAGCTTGTAGTCTGGTAGGATGTAGAAAACTTGTAGGAGGAGAAATAATAAGATATATATATTAAATATTTGCAACAAAAAGGTTGGTATTGTCCGTGGTGATGTCTCGAAGTGCTGACAGCACAGATGAGAGCTCTGGTGTGGAGTCCAGTTCTGTGTCGAGTTAACCATCCATCCATTTGTCCAGCCTGTCTGAGTCACCTAAAGGAAAACTGATGAGATGTTTGAAATGTTAATTTACAATACTATTCAAAATGTAATGTGTAAGGCTAGGTTGCCCATTCTTACGTGAATGTAGGCTTGCACTATTTTTTTAAAATCTTTTTCTTACGTTATTCTAAGCAGAGTCAAGTTTTAGCTACTCAATAAACTTTACAAGCAAGGGTGCTTTAAAGCGCCTCTCTCTCTCTCTCTCTCTCTCTCTCTCTCTCTCTCTCGTATTAACACAGTCTATGTTTTTAACACATGTACTTCCTCTTAAGTATAGCACAGATGAAGAACTGAGTCAGTGGACATAATTTGACGGTATTGTCACTTATGTCAACTTCATTACTAGCTGACGAACCTTAGCAGGCTGTAACGTAGCTTGCGCTAGCTGTGCGAGCTAAGACTGTATTGAACTTCAAAGACGGCCGAGACAAAACTCAAATCAGACTCTCCTTCAATGCTATTTTACTGACTTTCTACTATAGTCATTCTACTGACCGATTGTAGCTGTCAAATAAGCTTGATAATGGCAGATTGAGTAATATTATGTTGCAGTAGAGTGATTCGGGAGCTAGTTTGACACCAGGGTTAACATGCTAACATTTCTGAGGTGATTTCAGGCTACGGGGCTAACAGCGATGCTACATATTAGTAATGATGGCAGATAAACAGTAGTGTAATGTCACTTACCATAAAAATGTAAAGAAACATTCTTTGATGGTCCTTTAGAACAATTAACAGCAACGTCAGACATCCTGGATGTAACATATCATTGAATATGCTGGAAATGATATAGTCGTGAAATATCCGATGACAGCCGAAGAGTCGACAGAGTTCTCAGGCTGAGAATCTCACGTCAGCAGCGGTGGCCGGCTGCTGTCAATCAAACTGACCACGCCCCTAATTATTCATAAAATTAAAACTTAACTGTGCTTAAAGCAAATGGATTCTAAAAAAATTCACCCCCCTCAGAGTTGTCATGGGCCCCCAAACTATCGAAAGACACTAAAACCATTTTTTGAACCAGGCTGTAAATATGTTTATTTTAGCTGTGAAAATGGACATTTTAACATGGGAGTCTATGGGAAATTGCTCTGTTTTGGAGCCAGCCCCCAAAGGACAAAATAGGTACTGCAGCCTTACAACGTTTACTTCATTTTTCAGCCTGGAACGTTGCCGCTTGGTTAGTTTAAGCAAAACTTTGGGACTTAAAGCCGGCAGTCACTTTCTGAATGATAACCGATTATACGCCTGAGGGAAAACACAGCTATTTTGACTATCCAGTTTTTCACTATCCAGCTTATCATTTAGACATTTCAAATCATTCAGTGAAATTAAAACACTTTTTAAAAACCGTTGAGGGGATTGGCGATTTTTGTTTTTGCTTCCGTCATGACGGCATTGGAAAAGGAGAAGAAGGTAGCCGAGTGCCTTAACTTTCTAAATGGCTTTAATTTGGGAGGCATCGCCTCAAACACTGACATGGCCGCTTTCATTACGGACTATTTTCTTGAAAATTAAGATGGGTGTGAAAATGACATCTTGGATTAATCCGATGAATACTGTGAAGGTAAGTTTTGCAGGAACAAACTGAATGTGGCTAACACTACATTGAATCTAACAAGCAGTTAGCCTACCTTGATCACCCAGTCAGTGTAGTATTGTTCAGTGAATTAGATGAAAACGGGCGAATAAGTGAGACTAAGATTTGTGAGTGGGATTGTCTGGTGATATGCTGTTTTAGCGATGGCCCATATATATGAAAAAAAAAAACTACTCAAGTCAGTCAAGTTGGTTAGCTAACTTGCCTTTAGTTACACTGACTGACTGCAGTCTGTTTCCATTCCCTCTGCGCCGCGTCTCCCCTGATGCTATCTTTACTCTCCATGACTTGAGGAAAATGCAGATGCATGATTGATAAAAAATATTTGATGCCAATCATGTATATGTATTTATTGATTACCAATAAAATTGCTTAATTTACTTGAGGTGACATGATTTGTGCTGTTACACTGCTTACATTGTCAAAATTTATCTGGTGCGACTCACCCATTAATTTCCATGTAATTGGTGTGTTTATTCCGCAATGCACATCATACTAAATAGATCCATTTTCCTCCAGTATGAATATCTCCATACATGTGTTAGATATCACTTGAAATGACAGACTCTAAGCTTTAATATGGTGTATGACACATAGTCAGGATAATTAAGATTTTAAGGTAGATCACTGTTGAAAACATTTCAGTTCCAGAAAACATTCCATTTTTTTTAAATTGGAATTTCTCAAAAAACTGTTTTTCTGAGCCTGTATGCAGCACAATCTTTGATATGGCCTTACTCTGTTAATATTAAAGATATCAAGATGAAAATTTCAGAATATGTTCTTTACATTGTGTAGAAGTGTTCTGTGCATAAAGTAGAGATTCACCAAAAAATGACTTTAGCTGGGTTATTACAGGCAGGGTCCTTGCTAGTTATCTGTGCTTTGCCTAATTTCCACTCACATTACTACATGCACAGCTGGAATGTGGGAGCTATTCGTTGAAAAAAAGCGAAAAAATGTTTTACCTGATATCTCATCCATTGCTGGAAAATGACAGCTGCCCAACTGTGTGCTGGATTTTGGTGTTCTGTCAGCACGTTTGGTTAAAAGAAAATAAGTAAAAAACTAAGGTTTCATATTTTGTTGACACATTGTGTCAACATGATAACGCAACACTGGGGTGCCCTTTCTCCATTTCTTTAGGCATTAATGCATAAATTTGAAAAAAAAAATGTTGGCATACACAAATATAAGCATGAACGCATATGAACCATAATGGGTTGAGTCATACAACAAATAGCCTTAATAGTCTACTCAATTTATATTGCACTATGCATCCTATCTTAATCTGGTGGAGAAATTCAATATATCTGTTTGTAAAAATAGTGCTTATCTATTCAAGAAACACCTCATGGGTGCATTGGGACACATACTTAGTGATGTATCCTGGGTGTTTCGGGTCTCGCAACATTATACACCCACGCTCAGGCGACCCAGCCGGGGTTGATCAAGCCCCAACTTGCGTCTCAGTAGCAGCCCACAGATCGCCAGTGCCTTTTGTTTTAGGCGTGACTCTGCCTTCCACTTCCTTCCCGTCCTCACCTCAATGCTGGCTGTTGACACCTTGCCATTCTTGGAGTCCTGTCATGGAAAAAAACCTCTGCCAATACTAAGTAGATTTTCCAGCAAAAAAGAGACTAGCTGGATGAGAAGTTGTTGATGACTGGAGAGCCTTTAATTCACAACACCACTCAGAGCCAAAAGCTAGCTTGCCTTCCAAGACTGCTGTGCTGGAGAGATGGCGAATGAATCAATGTCCAACAGGTGTTCTGCAGAAGACCCAAATGCTGCGTCTGAGATCTGAAGATGAGCTCATCTGCACTTTGCTCCGCCTCCTGTATTTATGCTGCCTGATGGGGGACCCCCACCGGTTCTGTCTTATCTCGCCATTGACAAATCATTGTCTTTCTTTTTTGGTCGACTAACTTTTGGCAGTTCATAATGATGTTTTTTTATCTCAAGTCATAATGGTGGAAAGTCCTGTGCTCTCCTCTTTTTAAAAATATGATAGCAACAGGAGGGGAGTCAGCCTCTGCACCTGCTTATCTATCTGCTTTCTGCTGTGAAGAGACATCCTCCCTTCTGCACCTGTTTGGCCCTTTTCCATCATCTCCTGGTCTTCTGCAGCTCATGTCCTGACGTCAACTCACCAGAAGGCCTCTTACCAGTGCTCTTACTTCTGCCTTGCCATCCAAACAGTCATACATTTTCTTTCTATACATTTAAGCATTAACATTTTCTTCTACAGTTCCAAGCAGCCAGGTGCACCCGAGATCCCTGTCACAGTGTTCTGTTGGGGCTTTCTGGCAGTGCTGTGTTTTTCCTTGGTTCTTGGTTAATTTCCCCCTGATAACTTTATTAGTTTCAATTATTCTCTCTGCACCCTGCACTGCCACCTTAATCTGTGTCACCTGTTCGTCTTGTCTCCTTGTTGCCAGGTTTATCTGTCTTACCTGTTCACCTTGTCTCCTTGTTACCTTGATTATCGGCCACACCTGCACTAGCTCGTTTAGCCTCGTTTACTCTGGTTTAGTTAAACCCTGTTTTTTCACTCCCTCCCTGTCGGTTCGTTTGCTACCCACAGTGTGTTTCTCCATGCCGACCATTCTGACTCCCGACTCGTGTTCTTGTCCTTGTCAGTCTTGTTTTCTGTGCTCCAGTCTGTTTTCTAGTCTAGTCCCAGTGTTTCCTAGTCTCGTGTCATGTTCCTGTTCTCCAGTTTTTGTCGTGCCTGTGCCTCGTCTCTAGTCCTGTTTTTGTCAGTCCTGCCTCCAGTGTTTTCTGTGTCTAGTTAGACTGATTCCTGGCTGTTACTCGGACTACACCTTGACTACGCCTGTCTCCTGATCACGGCTACGTCGTGGACCTCGTCCCTGACTACGCTCCGGTCTCCAGCCCAAACAGCTACCGGCTCGCACCGGTGACTCAACTACCGCCGGCTCAGGTGGTAGAGCGAGTGGCTGCAACCATCAGAGTTGTGGGTTCGATCCCCACTCTACCCACCTGCACTCAGTCCCCTCCGGGGCTCCGGAATCCCCGCTCCACCGAGCGGCTGACTCTATCCCCAGAGTCGTGGGTTCGATCCCCACGCTACCCAGATGCGGCGAGCATGTGACTCTGACCCCCAGAGTCGTGGGTTCGAGTCCCACGTCGTCTGTGCCTCTGTGTTCAAGCGAGCACCACCGAGTCCTGCCTGCCCAGTTTTAGGCCCCCTGTCTCTGTTCCAGTCCTGTTCCGCCCAGTCCTGTTATCTGTTCCGGCCTACGTGCTCAAGTGAGCACCATCGTGTCCCTGTCTGCCCACTTCGTGACTCTGTTTCCGGTTACCCTGACTCTGTGCTTGTGTGCCCAGTTCTGGGTCCCCTGTCTATGTCCTTGTTACCTGAACCTGTTAATAAAAGGCCTTTTGGGGCTACGCCACGCATTTGGGTCCTCTCCTGTTCTGTCTGTTTTCCTGGTTTCCTGGTTCCAGTTTTGTGACAATCCCTCCCTTCTGTACTGATGCAGCCAGGTGCACCTGAGATCCCTCCCTTCTGTACTGATGGATCAATATCTTGGTCTTGAAGAGAAACTCGGTCAATCTTCATGGAATGATGCTGAAAAACACCTTCCCTACCACACTCAGTAGTGAGATGAATTGAAAGTGGCTGATGTGTCTTGAGTTCTACTCTTAGGAGGTGGGTTTTGATTTCCTTTTGTCTACCTGCCCAAATCTTTCTGAGGAATAGCTGAAGAAGATGGTTGTCATTGTTCGGAGTTAGCTGTCAGCATCTCCTTTGGCTGTGGCTTGGATGATGTTGTACACATCCTTGTCAAACTGCAGCCACTCGCTCTGCTTGCTGGCTGGGTGCCACTTAATCCGCTGCTGTGAAATTACTCTGCTGGGATTGGGAGGCTGAGGTACATGGCGGGACATTCCATTTCAATCTGGTCTGATGAATTTTCAGGAAATGATGGTTTTTGCACAGCTTTCTGCAAGTGCATGTTACGTTCATCGTCTCTCCCTTCGTGTGGGTCATCACTGTTTGGCCGGTCTGATTGGAGACCCCCCCCTCTCTGGATCTCCTGGGGGTATCTCTCAGTAGGGCATTCCGTAGCTTGTTCGGGTTCTCTCTAACGAAAGCCAAACGTCTGTTAAACAAGGTTTGGTTCGACATTCAACTGCACTTTGGCCGCAGAGGGAGTGAAGGCAATAGACACCTGAAGCCTGACTCATTTGTGTTAAGAAATGATGAGAACGGCTGCCGATATTTCACAATGGCATTTAACGAAGACACAAAAAATCACAAAGACCCCATGGAGAGGGCCAAGGAAAACCAAAGGGGAGCGATGTACGAAGAGCCAGGCAATTGCCTCTGCCCCGTCACCTCTCTGGTGAAGTACCTCGCTAAGATCCCCCCAGGTGCAACAGCCTTTTATCTTCAGCCAAAGAGGGTCTTTGCGCCATCGGACAGGTATTGGTACCTATCAACACCCCTTGGCGTGAATCAGTTGGGCAAAATGCTCCCTCGGCTGTGCCAGGAGGCAGGGACATCGGTGAGATACACCAACCACAGCCTGCGTGCCACAGCCATACAAAAGCTCTCCGACGCAGGACTTGCGAGCAGGGAGATCATGGCAGTGAGTGGCCATAGGTAAGCGCAGCCCAGTGGCCTAATGAAATATTCTTATGCATAGCATTGTGTTTTATTAAGCACTACTGTGATGTTAACATGTTCTCTTGTGGTGCCTCTCCGCTTATGTTACATAGATCGGAGAGCTCCCTTGCTAGTTACTGGCGACTCTCGTTGGAAGCGCTGGAGCTATATTTTGGGAGATCACGGCAACGGAGACATAACAACGACGCCAAGGACACCCAACATGCCGCGCATAGGCCTATGTCCCTCAAGAGATCAGGGAAGAGATAATCTATATCTTAATGGGTGCACCATCCAGGCAAATGTCCAAATAAATATTTACAAGTAGGAAAGGAACACTTATTTGGAACGTTGGTGACAATGGGACTATTTTTTGTTGCGCAGAAACAACGGCAAAATAAACATTTCTGAATCAATACATTTGTGTTTAAATGTTCATTTGTTGGCAATAAAATTGTTTTATAAAAGCAATATAGTACTCGTGCGAGTGGGATAGGTAAGGGATATTGCCACGGGTGCTGTTGCCTGCGCCACTCGGCCTTTGGCCTCGTGGCTACGGCCGAACACCACCCTTGGCAATATCCCTTACCTATCCCACTCGCACGAGTACTATATTGCTTAAATATTCCCACATCAATAATGTGTGAACCATGCATATAGTTTTGATGGTAAGACTTGTGGCTTTGCTGACGAATGGTTTAGAAAGCGGTGTCACGTTTCTTCAGTGTGCAGGCCCGTTTCAAGGTATTTGGGGGCCCAAGGCAAAGGCTCCTTTGGGGGCCCCCCTTCCCTACACCACAAGCCCCCTCCCCCCCCCGACACCCATCCTCTCCACCCGCTTTATACCAGTCTACCCACTGAAGAACAGAGGAACATTGAAGACTTATTGCCGCCACTCTGGCCATCTTTACTTAAATATAAATTCTTAATATTACAAAAACAAACTTGTGCAAAAGTTATAAAATGGAACAATAATAAAAAAGACACAAAATATTAAATATACAAATAACACTAATAAAAAACAATATTACATATGCAGATCACACCAAATACTATTAATTTCTAAGTACTGAAACTTCTAAGTACTGAACACACTAATGTAGTTAAATGAAATACTTTTCAGATGGAGTTAACCTGCAATTGACATTCAAAGTTATATGGCATGGGCTACTCCTTCCATGGCTACTGTTCTAATCATTGTGGAGAGTGGGTGCGCACATCCAAGTAGTTTGTCGGCAGGTGCAAGACAAAAGTGTCAGACAATGTAAAGGTGTGGGTCTGCACACTGCCTCGTTTGCTCCAGAAGTTAAACTTTATTACTTAAAATGCAATGTTTCGATCGTTGTGGATCTTCATCAGGCATATGGGTAACAGGAAGAAATGGTGGCCTATATCACATGACCCATCAAGCTACACCCGCCCAGGCAGGACGTCCGACGTACGATCTACTGTTCTAATCATGCCTTAGAATAGGCTAGGTAACATGTCAGGCACCATGTCAACATGTCAACAGAAACGGCCAAGATTAAAAAAAGGACACAACATTTTCAATGCTCTTCTTAGCAGTGTGTTTGATTGGGTTAAACTTAGCACAGCTTGCTTGCCCAAAGTTCGGTTTGATTGACTGAATTACTGCCTACATCAATATCCAATCCAACCGAAGTAATTAACTTATAAGGCAGTTGAGTGTTTCAGACACCAGAACAACTTGTTGTGACACACGACACGTTAATAGATGTAGCCTAAGGATGGCGAATGCAATGGCACCGTCGCTGAAAACTCTGCCTGTTGACATTTCGATGAACACAAGAAAAGTAAATCTGGGAGAATTTGGCCATCTCTGGCCTATTAGACAAGCATATATTACAGTTTATTATAGCCAGTCCGCAACGTGTCTTGCATCAAAAATACATTTAGGCTACACTAACTGCTGTTGTAGCACTGTAAACACAGCTATCCGTTAGGTGGCTAGCTGTCATGTTTTCTTCTTTCTCCAGCCGCTATGACCCTTGTAAATTGCACATTATACCCTTGCTGGCACAAATGTTCATGATTGATTACACTTACCAGTGTCTTGTTTTTTCTTTTCATAATCTTCCTTTCTCTTCTTCCTCTTCTGGCTCCCTGATGCATAAGTTCGCTTCATTGCGCGACTTCGCCGATGTCTAACTGGAGGGGGGCCTTTCGAGGGGTATTTTGACTACCCCGAAATTGCACTTTTCGGCCATACAGTGGCATTGTAGAGCACAAGTATCCACTTGCCTTGGTTGATGGCAATAGAGGGGGCCCCTCCAAGGGGTATTTTGACTACACTGTCAATGCGCTTTTTGGCCACTGTAATAAGGGAGGCGCCGCGGCGCAAAGTTGTCATTGCTGTTGTAGGCATAACCTGTCGTACGTAGGGGGCCCCCCTGAAGTCGGGGGCCCCAGGCAAATGCCTAGTTTGCCTGCTTGGTTGCGACGGGCCTGTCAGTGTGCAAGTTGTTGTTTTATGTGGAGGTTTAGAATTTGACTCCATAGCCCTCACTACCTGGCTAGGATGACGGGCGATGCAAACAGTGCAATTTACGCATAGGGTGGGATCATTTGCAACACCGTCCTGGCTACTGTCATTACTCGACCATCTGAAGCAATGGGATTTAGCTTGAAAAAGTCCCCCTTCAAAAGATCCTCACCGACATGAATCCCCCAACACACACCATTATTTCCTCTGCCACCATCATAGGCCCCTACACACAGCCCACTGACACATCAGGAAGGTCCCTTGAACATGCATACAGCAAATGATAATTGGACACAAAGGAAACAAACCTACCGGTTTAATGTCTAAAAGGTGGCCCAGAGCTGACTTGACACTACATTTTTCGCCTTTCCCTTTTTCTGCTGAAGTCGGAGGCAGCAGCTGGATCGGTGTCTGCAGGGCTTTAAAGCAAGATACTGCAACGACAAATACAACTAAGTTAGATCTTTAACTAAAGTCAGTTCTAAGACAGGGCATCTGTAGGTTTAATTCAAGACTTTCTAATACCATTTTCAAACTAGGTTTTAAGACCTTTGAAGTGACATATTATGACATTAAACGGACAAAAGGGAAAAAAATGAATTTGAGATTTTTGTAAGGATCCACAGCCACTCTAACACACTAGTTTGCCAGAAAAACTCTTACCATCATTCTCAGGAACAGGTGGCACGCTTGTAGGTTCCTTTTCTGTATGTATTTTCAGGAGTTTTGGCACAATGGTAGCTTCCCATTTCCGGATGAAGTTCTCGGCTTTTCCTGGAAACATCCTCCCGAATTCTGTGTCCAGCTATAAAAATATTGATAGGAATTAGGATGTTTTAAGTGATTTTCTGCAGCAGGCTGGGGAAATTCCTAAATGAGCCAGTTTATACAGAACCAGATTGCTGTGTCAACTATTGTATTCCTTCCTGGACACCCAAGAAAAGGGGCAAAAAGTGTCAATTACCAGAATATACCTTTAAAATGGTCTCACTCACCAGGTATGGCATATCCACAAAACGCGGATACTCTGCAAAAATGTCCTCCACTGTTGGTGAACTTGAAGTTATCCATAATCTTCTGTAGGCACACGTTTGAATACTTACAATTTGATGGTGGTGGTAAGAATTATTAAAAAAAACACATTTGTGAATCGACAGCATGATTTCTGGAAATAATCTACTAAAAATATTACACAGTGCACCTTTAAGTAACTAAAAACACACACATACTGTATACTTACAATCCCTTTCTCTCAATCAAGTCGCTGACACCAATTTTCACGAGGAGCTGTCTTGATTTCAATGAAAGCATCCCAGTAGCCTCGTAGTCTGCCAGAACACTCTCCCCTTTTCACTGAAGTAATGCTCTCAGATATTCAATGTCGCTGGGATCCTGTAAGTAGACGAGCAAACAAGCAAGCGAAAAAACATTCATGAACAAACTCCTTCTTTTGACTTTGTTTGCCAACGGGACAACGGGAGCATGGACAGTAAACCGTGACAGATAATTCACTCACCTCTAGCACTACCTCATTTAAACACGAAATATATTATGAATAGACAAGGACATGTACAATCATGACAAGCTACCTTGAATAGATAGCCTATGTTACGTATATTATTGTTGGGGCAAAGCCATGTTAATGTTATGTGTGTGTGTGACGTAATGACGTCAGTGCTCACGAGCACTACCACCAGTTTTTTTTTGTGGCATGTTCAATAAACGGCAGTCGGAGATGTTGCAGCCAACTGACAAGAAGGTGTGTCGAGTTCTTCCTTATAGCAATGCTAGCTAGCAACCATTAAAGTATCCCCGGTAAGCTTAGGTAAAACGCAAAACGCTGAACAGGGATGGCGAGCATCCCCACAGGTTATGGGCCCAGTCACTTAGGCCACCGGTGGAGCAGACTTTTATTCGACGGCGAAGAGAAAAGTTATGAACTTTGGGAAGCAAGGTTCCTCGCCCACATGGAACTGCGTAGCCTCAGGCAGACCATCACGATAGAGCCTGATATCGACGAGGAGGACGAAAACGCTCTCGCCGAAGATGAGGCAAAGAATGGTGAGGCTTACGCCGAACTTGTGCAAGTTTTGGACAACAAAAGTCTATCGTTGGTGATAAGAGACGCCGAACGAAACGGAAGAAAAGCATTGGAGATTCTGCGGAAGCATTACGTTGGCAAGGACAAACCAAGGGTTGTAAGTCTTTATTGTGAACTGTCCTCACTCTGCAAAGCTAACGATGAAACAATTACCGAGTATATCATTCGAGCAGAGACTATTTTCACCTCATTAAGAAGAGCAGACGAACAGATTAGTGATGGACTTATGATTGCAATGGTAGTGAAAGGACTGCCTGAGACCTACAAGCCGTTCGTTGTGCATGTGACGCAGACAAACGAAGTCGTAACGTTTGGCGAATTTAAAAGTAAACTACGCAGCTATGAGAGTACTGAAAAATATGGAAGAGGTGACGTGACCGAGGACAACGTGATGAGAACAAGCGGGGCCACCAAAGCACGCGGGAGAGGTCGCGGAAAGAGAGTGGACTTGGCTGATGTGGAGTGGAGCACCACCAATGTTCAACAGAGGCGAGAGGAGCGAGCGTGGGACACACCACAGCGAGGAAAATGCCGCGGTCGTGGACGCGGCCGTGGTCGTGACCAAATCAAGAAAGCTGAACAGGCTGATGCACAGTCAGAGTTTTTCTTTAAGATGAGTGACTGTCAGATGCAAGGAGAAAACAAGAAGGGGCTTATGGTCGACTGCGGTGCCACATCGCATATGATCAACGATGCCACCAAGTTCAAGACGGTGGACAAGAGCTTCAGGCCCGAGGACCACATGATTGAGCTGGCCGATGGAACCAAGGTGAGCGGAATGGCGAAGATGAGAGGAGACGCCAAGGTTTACTTGCTGGACAGCAAGGGACGACGAGTGAGAACGAGACTCAAGCAGGCACTCTACATTCCATCATTCCCACAGAACATCTTCTCTGTCAAGGCAGCGACAGCCAATGGCGCAGAGGTCTACTTCAAAGACGGCGATGACTGGCTGGTCAACAGGGACGGTACAAAATTCAAAATGGATGTGTATGGTAGGTTGTATTACCTTAGCACAGTTGAGAATGAAAATACTGATGAAGTGTATGGTTGTCATGATATGCAAACGTGGCACAGAATACTAGGCCATTGTAACTTTAATGACATTGCAAAGTTAGAGAATGTAGTTGAAGGGATGTCTATTAAAGGCAAAAATGATAAGTCAAACCAACACTGTGAAATATGCACGCAGGGCAAATTCACACAAAGCAGAAACAGACAGGCAGATGCAAAAGCTACATCCATACTTGAGCTAGTGCACACAGACTTGTGCGGCCCCATAGAACCAGCAGATAAAGATGGGTACAAGTATGCAATAGCATTCACTGATGATTACAGCGGGATGATTTTTCCATACTTTCTGAAAGGGAAAAACTATGCAACCCAAGCTACAGAGAAATTCATAGCAGATGTCGCTCCCTTTGGGAAGATTAAGTGTATAAGGTCTGATAATGGTACAGAATTTACTGGGCAGGAGTTCCAATTCTTACTCAGGAGTAATGGGATAAGGCACGAGACAAGTGCACCCTACTCACCTCATCAGAACGGAACTGCCGAAAGGGGTTGGAGAACCTTATTTGAGATGGGACGATGCATGTTGTTAGAAAGTAACCTCCCAAAGCATTTGTGGACATATGCAGTGCAAACAGCAGCTCAGATTCGTAACAGGTGTTACAGTAAGCGTCTAGAACAGACACCCTACCGTGTCTTCACAGGAAAAACGCCCAATCTAGCTAACATGAAGGTATTTGGATCTGAATGTTACGCCTACAAGCAGGACAAAAAAAAGCTTGATGCTAGGTGTGAAAAAGGGATCTTTGTTGGTTATGATAAGTATAGCCCAGCTTTCAATATCTATTACCCAAAGACAGGAAAAGTCCAAAAACATAGGCTAGTAAAAACAATCACCATAGGCAGCGCAGATAGCCAGACTCAGACCAGTTGTGACATAGAGGACGATACAGAGAGCCACAGAGATGCGACACCAAAAGTAATCAGTCAGGGTCAGGGACAGTCTAAGGAAACTAAAGAGCCTAGTGTGGAGACGGCTGAGGCAGGCCCAACTCAGGAACAGGAAGATGGTACAATGAAAGAGAAAGTACAACCAAGGTACCCTGTGAGGGAGAGAAAGGCTCCAGAATACCTGAATGAGTACCAATGTAAAGCAGAATGTGATGAAACTGAAAATATGGATTATTATTACAGAGTAACCTATGGTGTTCCTAAAACATTTAATGAGGCAATGCATTCAGAAAAATCAAAGTTATGGTGTGATGCAATGAAAGAAGAGATGCAATCCTTAACTGAAAATGAGACTTTCACTCTGACACCACTGCCACAGGGCAAACAAGCAGTGGGAGGTCGCTGGGTATATGCCGTGAAAGAAGGCCCAAATGGATCTGAGACTGGTAAAGCCAGATATGTGGCAAAGGGGTACAGTCAGGTGGAAGGGACTGATTATAAAGAGACATTTTCACCAACGGCCAATATGACCTCTGTCCGAGCATTGATGCAGGTTGCTGTGCAGGAGGATCTTATACTTCACCAAATGGACGTAAAGACTGCTTACTTGCATGCTCCCATGGACTACGAGGTATATATGGAGCAACCGGAAGGTTTTGAGGTTGAATCTAAAACAGGTGAACACTTAGTGTGTAAACTCAACAAGTCGTTGTATGGGTTAAAACAGTCTGGTCGTAACTGGAATATGTTACTGCATGATCACCTAACAGAAAATGGTTTTGTGCAAAATGATGCTGACCACTGTGTCTATACCAGAGAGTCTGTGAACGAGAAAGTGATACTTTTAGTGTGGGTTGATGATTTGATTGTAGCAGCAAGTAACAACACCATACTCAGAGATGTAAAAGAAGTGCTGAAGAGAAGGTTTAAGATGAAGGATATGGGTCCACTTAAACACTTCTTAGGTATTGATTTTCACTACAATGATGGAGAAATCCAAATGACACAAAAGAGACACATTGAGAAGATGTTAGCAAGGTTTGGAATGTCTGAATGCAAACCCAGATCCACCCCATCTGAGCAGAAATTGCATTTTGACAGTGATGGTGATGTAATCGATCCAACAGGTTACAGAGAGATAGTGGGTAGCTTGATATACATTATGACATGCACTAGACCCGACTTGAGCTGGATAGTTATGTGACAGATTGGGCTATGCCCTTATCCCACCAGCTGCCACTGAATGTCGGGAGCCTGGCTGTGGTTGGCTGGGCTGTGGGCGTGGGGGAAGGCTTCATTGATAAAAATAGTGATGGGACGTGACGTCACCCTCTCTTTCCTCCGTATTTGCTTCCGTGAAGCGAAGAGGCCACAGCTCACCTGGAATTTGTCCTCTGCCTCTCCTTTCCTGCTGGAGCTCTTTGGCATTGTGCAGATTGGTGTTGGACAGGGTGTGGGTTGCTGAAGTTTCGATACCAGTGTACTGGGCATGATTTGTGGCTGGTGAGTTGAATGCGCTCTCGTTTGGCGACTGTTGTGTTGGTTAACCGGTTCGCTAATTCACCATTGCTCTTCCCCAGTGGCCCATGCTCGTTAGCACGCCGGATCAGAGTGGATTGTTGGGCTGGTGATTGCTTCGAACGCTGTGTGTAGAAGTTGCTGTCTTGCCGCCGGCGAAGTTTGGCTGCAGCTCCACGGCCATGCCCTCGTCGTGGCGATCTGCCTCATTGAGCAAATTTTACTAGCACTGTGTGTTGGTGTACGCGTGTGTATGAAAGCACGGTGTGTCTGAGTGTTTGTGAACGAAATTGAACACGAGTGGCAGACGCGTAACGAGTGTATGTACGTGTGTGTGTATGAAAGCACGGTGTGAGTTTGGGTGAATGGTATTGGACGCGGGTGGCAGACGTGTAACGAGTGTGTGTGTGTATGAAAGCACGGTGTGAGTTTGGTTGAATGATATCGGACGCGGGTGGCAGACGTGTAACGAGTGTGTGTGTGTATGAGAGCACGGCGTGAGTGTAGTGGATGAATGGGAGTGAGCGTGTATTTTCTTGTTTCTTGTGTTTTTCTGTGTTCGTTGCGGTTTTGTTGCTTTGTACAGAAGTGAGAGTTCTGGTTATTTTGGGTTTAGTTTCTTTTCTACTTCTTTCCTAGTTTGCCTTTTCTGTTTCGTATTTGCATGTTTATTTTCTATTTTGTGTTTGTATTATATTTAGTTTAATTATCCTGATTTGCGGTGATTTTTGATTTACTTTGTGTGATTTCCTTATTTACTTAACTAATCATTTGGTGTGCATGTGTGTCATTTTAACTAAAAGAAGAAAATAACTAAGAAAAAGAAATCTTTGTAAACCCTGGTGCCAGGTTCACTGTTTGTATATTTGTATGTCTGCACTTTGCACAAGAAAAGGAACCAAGAGCATATTTGCACAGAGCGTGTTTGCACAAAAGAGAATAATTGCACTGTGCTTCTTGATGTAATAAAGATACTGTTTTATTGGTGAACTCTGCATCCTGGTCTCTGCTTGTCCCCATCGAACTTGCGTTGCCTTTAATGCCATTGTGGTGTTGCTGATATTATAACCTTATTTTCCAGGGGGACATCCAAGCCCCCTGGTGGCGTAGTCGGAACTACAGGTTTTCAACAACCGTACAGAACAAAAGGATAAATACCAAAATTGAGTGTTAAACACGGGAACACAACCCGACCTTGCTACAGTTAGTAAGCTATCACAACACTTGGCAGAACCAAAACAACAGCATTGGACTGCTGCGAAACACTTGCTGAGATACTTAAAGGGTACTATGGATCAGAAATTACACTACAGAAAATGTGGAAGTCTACAACTTGAGGGGTATAGTGACGCCGATTGGGCAGCTGACAAAATGGACAGGAGAAGCACCACTGGATATTGTGTCAGCTTAACTGAAACTGGTGCAGTAATATCATGGAAGAGCAGGAAGCAGCCAACAGTAGCACTATCTAGCTGTGAAGCAGAATACATGGCTCTAGCAGCCGCTACTCAAGAGAGCATGTACCTAGTGCAACTACTGAAAGGGATGGATGGTAGTAATCAGCATTTACCAATCAAAATCTATGAGGACAACCAGGGGGCAATAGCGTTATCCAGGAATCCAGTATGCAGACAGAGAAGCAAGCATGTCGATATAAAATATCACTTCGTACGGTCTGCACACACTGAGGGGAAAATTAAAGTTGTTTACTGTCCTACTGCAGACATGGTAGCTGATGTACTTACCAAACCAGTGTCAAAGGTCAAATTTGAGAAATTCATGGGTTATTTGTTTGGAGAGTAATGTAGGCTGGCAGAAGAAGTTAATGTAATGAGAACTTTTTTTAATTCAGGTTTTTAGAACTGCCAGTATGTGGAATGTTTTTGTTTTAAGAGGTATTCTGTAACTGAGTACAAAAATGAGTTTTGTTTTATACTATACAGAAAAGAATTGTGAACATGTCTTTGAGTGGGAGTGTTACGTATATTATTGTTGGGGCAAAGCCATGTTAATGTTATGTGTGTGTGTGACGTAATGACGTCAGTGCTCACGAGCACTACCACCAGTTTTTTTTTGTGGCATGTTCAATAAACGGCAGTCGGAGATGTTGCAGCCAACTGACAAGAAGGTGTGTCGAGTTCTTCCCTATAGCAATGCTAGCTAGCAACCATTAAAGTATCCCCGGTAAGCTTAGGTAAAACACAAAACGCTGAAGAGGGATGGCGAGCATCCCCACAGCCTACTTATCACACTTTTAGATAAGATTGACAAACTTTGTGAAGGCTACCCTACGTGACATTTTGCAGCACTGTAGACTGCTATCAAGCCAATCTACAGAAACCTACCATCACACGCTGCAATATCCATTCCTGACTTCTCAACTGCCTGTTACCAAATTGGAATTAATAAAGTTCGCTAGCAGTCCAGGGGCTAACGTTAGCACGTTGGTAACGTCCATTAATATTACCAAATTAAATACAGCCTAGATTTTACTTGTCGGATAAGACTACAAATTTAACGTTCACGGAACAGTGGCCATATCCCTTATATTGTGGTATACTGTCACTGTAACCGAAACATTCATGAATAGGCACCTTATTTTGACTTTAGTTGGTGTCCACTAGCAAAAGGGACTAGTGTTAATGATATTTGAGAACTATTTGAGAACTGATAATCAATTGTGGATTGCGTTAAAAAAACGTTTAGAACATTTTGTTTTTTTGTAAATCCGCTAATAAGTATATATTCTATATCTGAAAACATTAACTTACCTCAGCCGTAGTTAGGGTCCCCTGAACTGAAGGCAGCAACCACAGAGGAACGAGCTTGGCTGTGCTGTTGAAAATATCCTCCTGGTGGCGTAACGTCAACGTCTCTACTAGGTCCGTGATTGAGCAATGTGATTGGACAGTATTTTAACACATTATGTGTTGATCAACATAATCAAGAATTTGACACAGATTTGCCATAATGTGACACAAACTGTGTTAAAAATGTGATAACACAACAAATGTGTCACTGTTTAACACATTATTTTTGAGAGTGCACTAGGTGGCGCTATACTTTAAGTGAGTGTTTATGGGCTGGTTCGATACGCCCCTGTAACACCGACATACAGTATGTCACAAAAGTGAGTACACCCCTAACATTTTTGTACTTTTTAAATTATACCTTTCCATGGGAGAAGTCTAAAGATATAATACTTTTCTACAACGTAAAGTAGACAGTGTACATCTTATATAACAGTGCAAATTTGCTGTTCCCTCAAAATAACTCAACGCACAACCATTAATGTCTAAACCACTGGCAACAAAAGTGAGTACACCCCTGCATGAAAATGTCCAAATTGTGCCCAATTAGCCATCTTTCCTCCCTGGTGTCATGTGATCCATTTAGTGTTACAAGGTCTCAGGTGTAAATGGGTAGAAGTTGTGTTAAATTTGGTGTTATCACTCTCACACTCTCATACTAGTCATTGGAAGTTCAACATGGCACCTCATGGAAAAGAACTCTCTGAGGATTTAAAAAAGAAAATTGTTGCTTTACATGAAGATGGCCTAGGTTAAGAAGATTGCCAACACCCTGAAACTGAGCTGCAGCACAGTGGTCAAGACTAGGGCTGTAACGATATTGCATCGAATCGAGACACCGCGGTGCGCAGGCCCACGATGTTGTATCGCGACAGACAAGACAGAACCACGAAATGCCCTTCAAGTTCTTTTTTTTTTTTTTTTTACTGTATAAATAAAAACAAATTGGGTGAACTATATGGACTGCTTATATCACGGCATATTAGGTAACTAGAAAGAAGCAACGAAGAAGAAGAACTGAAGCTGAAGAACTGAAGAACTGTTTCGCCTCGCCGGAGTTCACGGTTCAGTAGCTAGCTTTACGCGTAGAGCCCCTGTCTGCTCCCGTGACTGCATCTCCCAAAACAATAAGGATTGCGTCAGGTTAAGAAATGTCTACATTCCTGGACCTTCGAGTTTAGGCTTACCCGACAGATACGGTAAGATAAAATAACTTCATGAATCATCCTCCCTGCTTTATTTCGTTGTGGAACGATGCAGGTGGAAAAACCTGACGCGCAAGCTTTACCAGTCATTTCAGAGCCTAGCAAAACTGCTGTACAAAGTTATCATAGTAGACCTATGTCTGTAATTATCGTATATTCACATTCACTTTAGAACTTACATCACTGAAATCCGAGACGGATAACTCTAGCTCTGACTCGGAGTTGACGCATAACCCCACTGCCTCCTCCAAAGTGAATAACCGGCGTCATTTCGGCGCAGTCATTTTCTTTTTCTGGCTAGCTTTTCTGAGGTAAATGCAATAACAATATCTGCTACAAAATAAGATGTGGCACGAGAACGAGGGAATTGACAGTAATGTAAACAAACGAAGTGTAAACAAACATGGTCAATTGCCTACTTTAGCCAGCTATGAATATGCGCACGAACACAGAATTAGTCTGAGCCACAGCCAAGGGGACAGCGCTTAAAACATGACAATATCTCAAAATAATTTCATATAAACATATACATTTTAATACACAAATACGTTCTTTATACTCTCATTGACTAGTGTGATTTGTATTTATAGTTCAGCAACGTCAGTTTTCGCAGTTACAGGTGTATTTTGTTGTCGGGCGCAATGGGAGAATATACGACGGGCGTTAAAGGGCGCTATGGTGGTTATTGGGTTAATAAAATAAAAAATAAAATCATGGTTTTTAAAAAATAAATAAATAAATAATATCGTGGGGTGTATCGAATCGTCGGTCAAATATCGTGATGTGTATCGAATCGTGAGTTAGGTGTATCGTTACAGCCCTAGTCAAGACCATACAGCGCTTCAAGAGGACAGGCTCTACTAAGAACAAGCCTCGCCATGGTCGACCAAAGAAGTTGAGTGCAAGTGCTCAGCATTATATCCGGAGGCTGTGTCTTCAAAATAAGCCAAGGAGTGCTGGCAGCATTGCTGCAGAGGTTGAAGGGGTAGGGGGACCTGAAGGGCTGGGTTGAAGGGCCTATCAGTGCGCAGACCATACGCTGCACACTGCATCAAACTGGTCTGCATGACTCCACCCAGAAGGAAGCCTCTTCTGAAGATGATGCACAAGACAGCCCGCAAACAGTTTGCTGAAGACAAACAGACTAAGGGCATGGATTACTGGAACCATGTCCTGTGGTCTGATGAGACCAAAATAAACGTATTTAGTTCAGATGGTGTCAGGTGTGTGTGGCAGCAACCAGGTGAGAATTACAAAGACAACTGTGTCCTGCTAACAGTCATGTCATGCCCCCCCTTTGAAACTGGGCCGCAGGGCGGTATTTCAACATGGTAACGACCCCAAGCACACCTCCAAGATGACCACACCTTGGGTGAGGGTAAAGGTGATGGACTGGCCTAGCATGTCCCCAGACCTGAACCCAATTCAGCATCTGTGGGGCATCCACAAAATTGAAGGTGGAGGAGCTCAAGGTCTCGAGCTCAAGGTCAGCTCTGTGATGGCGTCATGTAGGGGTGGAAGAGGATTCCAGTGACAACTTGTGACGCTCTAGTGAACTCCATGCCCAAAAGAGTTAAGGCAGTGCTGGAAAATAATGGTGGCCACAGAAAATATTGACACTTTGGGCACAATTTGGACATTGTCACTTAGGGTGTACTCACTTTTGTTGCCAGTGGTTTAGACATTAATGGTTGTGTGTTGAGTTATTTTGAGGAAACAGCAAATTTGCACTGTTATATAAGCTGTACACTGTCTACTTTACGTTGTAGAAAAGTATTATATCTTTAGACTTCTCCCATGGAAAGGTATAATTTAAAAAGTACAAAAATGTTAGGGGTGTACTCACTTTTGTGACATACTGTATCTGTCACGGTGTTCCGTTGGGGTTTTTCTGGCAGTGCTGTGTTTTTCCTTTGTTTTCTCCTGATCACATTATTAGTTTCAATTATTCTCCCTACACCCTGCACTGCCACAATAATCTCTCTCACCTGCGCATCTTGTCTCCTTGTTCTTTGTTGATTTGGCCCATCTGCCTGCCTTGTTTCCTTGTTCCCTTGTAAACGGTTTCACCTGCACTACCTCGTTTAGCCTCGTTTACTCTTGTTTAGTTTCCCCTACTTAAACCCTGGTTTCTCACTCCCTCCCTGTCGGTTCGTTTGCTAGCCACGGTGTGTTTTTCCTTTCTAGCATTCAGACTGCCGACACCTGTCTTGATCTAGTCAGTCTTGTTTTCTGTTCTCCTGCCTGTTATCAGTTTGTTTCTTGTCTAGTTCCGGTGTTTCCAAGTCTCGTGTCATGTTTCTGTTTCCTGGTTTATGTCGTGGCTGTGCCTTGTGTCTTGTCCTGTTTTTGTCAGTCCTGCCTTCAGTGTGTTCTGTGTCTGCGTAGACTGATTCCCATCTTCAACCTGGAGCTGTACCTCAACTACGCCTTGCCTGCTGCCCACGGCTATGACTCGGACCACGTCCCTGACCGCTCCGATCTCCAGCCCTCGGCTACTGATCCGGCACGCCGGCGACAACTCAACTACCGCCGGCGCTCACTGTCGACCGTGAGTTGAGGTAGACCTACCACGATTTGACCAATGTCAGTTTGAGTTGCTACCAAGAATTACCAGCCATTGACCAATGTCTGCACGAGTTGCTACCACAAATTGACCAACAGACGGCTTTACTTAGCTACCAAGAATTGACCAATGTCGAACGAATTCGCCACAGCACGTATTGAACGACGTCCATTGACCCGGATACAGCGGGGACTTTCAAAAACAACGGGGCTGTCACTTCTTTATTATGAATGTATTATTTGTGTTTGCCAAGTTTCATGCACATGAAAGCAAACTCAGTGACAGGAACCCTTATTTTCCTGTATTTACGATTGATATTAAACATTATATGGAATTACGTACGTAATGCTGAAGCCCAAAGAACTGTGATGTTGTTTGTAAACTTAAGTGTTGTGCCCCCGATATAACCCCAATGTCACCTTTTCATGTATTTCGTTGCCTTTATACTTGGATTTGCATATGAAGTGGACGACGGTAATCACACAGTATGCGCCTTGGAAACAGTGGGACTTTGTAGAGATTATATACAGTCAGTGGTAGAGATAGGCGATCGCCACTTTCAATAGACAGGGGATAAGTGGCTGCTCGGCTACGTGATGGTCTCTCCTCTAGTTCGAGAAATGTACAATGGGTGCCAACTTCTTTCATGCATTTCTGTGCCTTCATACTTGGATTTGCATATGAAGTGGACGATGGTAATCACACAATATGCGCCTTGGAAACAGTGGGACTTTGTAGAGATATCATATACAGTCAGTGGATAGGCGATCGCCACTTTCAATAGACAGGGGATAAGTGGTCGCTCGGCTACGTGATGGCCCATCGTCTACTTCGAGAAATGAACAATGACTGCCCACTTCTGCTGTAATGGGCGCCTTGGAAACCTTGGGACATTTTAATAGACAGGTGATGGCCGATCGGCACTTTCAATAGACAGGTGATGGCCCATCGTCTAGTTCAAGGCATAATAGCAATGGGACGTCATACCCCCAGTAGCAGTGGGACTTTAAAGGTAGCAACAAACTCCCGATGTAGCTCAGACTTGAAGTACTTATCCCAGAGAACACTTCATCTCGGAGCTTCTTCTTTTCGGATTTGCTGGAGAGTATCTCATCTTGCTTTTGGTAAGTCTCCTCCTTAATTTCAGATTTTTATTACCAATGTCATGAAATGTGTGTGTCATATCACTATTCTATTAGTTATTAGCGCTTATTAGCGTTTAGCGCTTAGCGCTATTATATTAGGAATAGCTGTGTGGATCACATTATTATCTGTGTGTGTCTATATGTCATAGCACTAAGCTATTTTATTTTACTGAGGGGAAAACTGTGTGAGGATAGTGAGGAATATCTTTTTGTGATCACTTTTTGTTTGTATCTGTGTGTGTAGGCTATGTCATAGCACTAGGCTATTTTGTTTTACTGAGGGGAAAACTGTACAGTGAGGAATACCTTCCTCACTTTTTGTTTGTATCTCTGTGTGTCTATATGTCATAGCATTGGCTATTTTATTTTACTGAGGGGAAAACAGTGTGAGGATATTGAGGAATGGCTTTGTGTGGTCACTTTTTGTTTGTATCTGTGTGTGTATGTATGTCATAGCACTATAGGCTATTTTATGTTACTGAGGGGAAAACTGTGAGGATAGTGAGAAGTAGCTATGTGTGATTGCTCCTTGTTTGTATGTGTGTGTGCGCCTGTGTGTATATCATAGCACCAGGCTATTTTATGTTTATATGTGTATTTTATTTAGGTTAGGGCAATCTGTAGGATACGACAGAAGAATAATACATAAACTCAAGGGGAGAGTCTGTGTATGAGTGTGTCTGTTTGTATGTAGGGGATTCTTTGTCTCATTTCTAACATTTAACTGGCTTTCTTTTTCTGACAGACATGCAGCCAGTGTTTCGCAAGAAGGCTGATGGTACCATCAACCTAAGGAACACACAGGATGCGGACCAATGCAAGGCCAGAAGCATGGGTCAGACGTGGACACCCGCGTTGTCCCCAGAGGAGGTGTTGAAATCGGCCAGGGAAGCGGCAGTGGCACAAGGCCTCGACCCAAACAACAACGCCTGTGTGCTGGGTTGCCATACGCTGCAGTTTGGCAACTTCAAGGGGCAGACCTTCAAGTGGGTGTTAGAGAATGCCCTGGGGTATGGGGGGTACCTGGTCGCCTCAATGATGAAGGAAAGTCAGGCTGGTGAGGTCAAAGACCACCCCAATAACAGAGCAAATAAGGAGGCATTCCGGAGGTATATGGAGATGTTTCCAGAGGGCCGTGAAGCCATCTCCATGAAGTACAAATGGCAGGGCTCCACCACCACTTCCTCCAGTGCAGCTCCATCCACCAGCCATGGCCCGACATCTAGCACCTCCCGCAGTGTTGCACCATCCACCAGTGAAGACAAAGCTACCAGGCCTAAAGCAGCTGTACCATCCACCAGCACCGCATCACTCCAGTCCTTGTTGGTGTGCAAAGATTTTAGTCAGAGGACCATGGAAAAGTCTGTAAAAAGACTTTTCTCACCATCCTCTTCAAGGTTTCAGCCTTGTAAGTACAGTGTAATATAAGCTGCCTGATACTGATAATGAAATCATGTATACTTGTTAAATGCACAAATATGTACTTTTCTTACACTCAATTATTTTCTTTTCTAGCCATTCCTGCAGTGCCTGTGCCACATTGCACATTGGCACCACCACCACCACCACCACCACCACCACCACCACCATGCGATGTGGATGACCAAGACCTTGTCCTGGCAGCAGAGAATGTGGAGAAGTCGCTAGTGATACGTAAGATGCAATGTGATTTAATGCAGTGATTTTTTAAAATATGATTTAATGCCGTGTTCACTGAATCAGTCATTTAATGAGTGATAAATATAACTCTCAAAGATGCGACAAACCTTTATTATTTTGGCAAAATACATTAAGCATGTGACTTAAACTTTGCTGTCTTTGTTGTTTTCTGTTTAACACAGAAAGCAAACTTTGTCTTCCTGCTGGCTGGATACCAGCATTGCCACTTGTGGACCAGCAATGGATCTCCAAGGCCCTCTTTAAGTGGTCGAGGACTGGACAGCCACAGCTTGATTTCACCAAGGTGGACAGGATGTGGTGGTACCCCCCACAGCCAGCGCTTAATCCCACTGGCATCCCACCAATGGAGAGGTACTTTGGCCACCCTTTGTTCCTTTGGATGCCAAGGAAGCTCTGGCATGTGAGGCTTCTCTGCCCCCATGGGGATTGTGGAAGAGAAGAGCTGACGTCTGCAGGGCTCCACCAGAGGGCACGGCAGGTGGTCGGAGTCACAGACACGTATTTCATGGTGGCAGAGTCCCTGGCCTGCAAGGGATGCAAGAGGCAGGTGATCAGCTGGAGCCACAACATTGTCAGCCAGCTGGACATCGGCCATCGCACCCAGTTCCCCTGCATACTCACCTCCAAGCTGGCGTGCGATATGCAGGTTGTGAGACTGATGCGACAGAGGGGCTTGGGGAACAGCAGCAGCCAGCTACAGAAGCAGCTGGAGGAGCAGCATGCAGAGGTCTGGCTGCAGAGACAGCTCCAGTTCCTGACTGATTGCAGTGGCATCACACAGGCTGTGTCGGCAGGGCTGGTTGCTCCTGTGGCCATTGGCGCTATGCCTGCGATGCTGCCTGTGCCAAAGCACAGGTGGCTGATGCAGGTGTATTCCCAAGACGTGCTGGGCAGGCTTGATGAGATAAAGGCTTCAATCACCTCCCTTTTTGGTCGGGTCCTGAAGATCGACTCAACCAAGAAGATTGTGAAGAAGCTCGCAGGGAAGAGCCGCTGTACATCAACCTGGGCCACTAATGTTGGAAATGAGCATGGCCAGGTCATCATGTCGGTGCTGACTGCCAGTGAGGGGTATGGTCTCGGCGAGATGATCAGTGGCCTCATCTGCCGCTACAAGGACGCTGGAGTGCCACCTCCTGAGGTTCTCTATGTTGACCGGGATTGCTGTGGCTCCACACATCTGCATGCCATGCTCAGAGCATGGAACCACATGCAGATTCGCCTTGATGTGTGGCACTTCATGCGAAGGATTGCTGTTGGGTGCACCACTGATTCCCACTCACTCTATGCTGGCTTCTTGAACAACCTGAGCCAGTGCATCTTTATGTGGGATGAGGATGACGTGCGTGCCCTGATGAAGGCCAAGCATGCTGAGCTGGCCCAGAAATACCTCCACCCCTCCAAGCCCACTGACGTGATGCGCCATGTGTCCAGGGCGGAGATGGCACTGCACTGCCGGCGGACCACCAGGAGCGCTGAAGAGATGGAGGCCCTCATCAGCCAGCTTCTGGTGGCCTACGAGGGAGAGAGGGGTTTCAACACTCTCGGGGTGCCCCTCATTAATAAGGAACGGATGGCAGAAATTTGGAAGGGGCAGAAGAAGCACCTTGGCTGCCTACAAGACCCCCCTGGTGTGCAGCTGTACATGCAAACAGGGACCTTGAAGAAGGGTGGGTACCTTCTGCCCACTTACAGATGTGCCAGGGGATCAACGTCACTGGAGAGTTTCCACCTCCATATGAACAGGTTCATCCCAGGTAAATTCTCAACATGAGTGGAATCAAAATTAAAAATATATTTTATATTATATATTATAATTATAATTATTATATTATAAATTAATTATATATTAAGACTATATTATAATTATTCTATGTAATTATGGCATTTTATATATTCATCTAAAAATTTCTCTCTTTAGGAACCTTGGCAAGTGACACGTTCTTCCAGGCCTATCTGGTGGATGGCCTCGCTCGGTGGAATGAGGACCGGTGTATGGCAGCAAAGGGGAAGGTGGCACCACACTCCTACAGTGGGCTTCTGCGACATGCAGTGAACCAGCTCGCTGAGAAGGTTGTGGGACTCAAGCTGGTGGATTACACACCGCCACGGAAATACACGGGTATGCTTTCTTTGTGTCTGAAAAAACAGTTGTATGTAAATTCATTTAATTTAAAAACATGTCCCTGACTTCGCACCATTTCTGATTTTTCAGGAGAACTGATTGGGGTCGAATACCTCTACAGTCAGACTGGGTGTGCTTTGGAGGATTATAAACACACCTTGGCTGCCATGGAAAGCGAAGAGGTGACTGTGGCTGAGGATGAGGGCTATGATGAGCCAGAACAGGAGTTTGAGGATTTCTCTGTCCCCATCCCTGAAGCCCCTCCACTCACTGCCCTTGGTGCAGCACCTCCACCTTCCACCCTGCTTGCTGCAGCGTCACCACCCCTGGCAGCACCTCCAGCCTCCGCAGCACCTCCAGCCTCCGTAGTACCTCCACCCTCCGCCCTGCTTGCTGCAGCGCCGCCACCCTCCACAGCAGCTACAGCCTCTGCAGCATCCCCACCCTCCGCCCTGCTTGCTGCTGCGCCGCCACTCTCCACAGCACCTTCGGCCTCCCCATTGCCATCTCTTGCTGTGGGGCAACTATGGGGTACTATGCTTACTACTCCACCTGACACAGTGCTTCCACTTGCTGAACGTCCTGGACCTTCATCTGCTGGCTCTGATGTAAGATTTCACTTTTTATACAACTATTAAAAAAAATTACCAAAATATATTGTGCTTTGCTAAGTCTTTATCACTGTTTCATACATTTAGACCTCTGTTGGGCCGGACAACATCCCTGGCTACGCAGCTGTCCAGGCACTGGCACGCTGCCTTGTGGGTCTCAGGGACCATGGTCTTGCTCTGTCAGAAGAGGAGGCTAGGAATATTGTGGTCCTTTGGGATGCCCTGTCAGCTTATGACAAGGGAAAAACAAGCTATCCTGCGCGTCACCGGGACACCCTGACCAAGGGCCGCTTTAGGGCGACAAAGACGATTGTCGCGCCAGGGGTGGAGTCTACCAAACGGTATGTTCCTTTGATTATTTCTACCTTTGTTTAGTGTATAACTAGTGTGACTGTAATTGTGATGTTTTGTTCTGTGCTCATTTGTCAGGAGTTTTGCTGGGTCACACGTTCCAGCCCAGTGGCCAGACTGCAACCGGCTGGTGGAGGCCATCTTTATCCAGCTCTGCATGGCCATCTCTGGGCGTAAGAAGTCTCCTGAGGGGAAAAGTGAGAGCCGATGGACTCAGGTTATCCATGCCTATGGTAACATCCGTCAGTGCATTTTAAATAATGCATTAGTGATGGAGGAGACCACCATCCAGCTGCCCGAGGTGAACACGGCGACTTTGGCACAGTGGTGAGTAAATATATATAGTGTGACTAACAAAGTAACAACTTTATTTTTGAGATTTTTTTTATTAACATTCTCTTTTGTTAATATTTTCATTCAGGTACAATAAACGCAATAAGAAGCAGGAGACAGCAGTGCTGCAGCAAGGCATTCTTTTGCCTCAGGCTCCACTGGCAGGACCAGTACAGCAAAAGTCCAGCACTACGCAGGAGGCTGTCCAGGCTGTGGATGCCGGCGAGAACCCACACATGTTTGCGCTTCCGGCAAACACAGCTGGCACAGCAAAGGTGAAGAGGAGGCTGGCATTTTTAATACCGGGTCCAGGTCCACCCCCCCTGCCAGCTGGGCCTCTGGTCATCAGGCCTTCACCAGCTGCACCTCTGCCAGCCTGTGCAGAGGGTCCCACCACCTCCACACCAAGGCCCATTGCCCCATCACCTCTCCTCTGGATAACTCAGTCAGCTGCACCACAGGGTCCCACCACCTCTGCACCCGGGTTCATGGCACCAGCACCACCAACCACTGCCACTCCTGTGCCTTACACCACTCAGGTGCACAGGAAGAGGAAGGAAGAGAGGGAAAAGGCAGGCATCCACAGCCGCAAATACATTAAAAAAACGGATGTGGTGGTGTGTAAGAGCTGCCATAAGGACCGGAGGCTTTCAGGGCACCAGCAGTACTTCGGCAACTGGTACTGTGAGGAGACAGCCACCGAGCCTTTTGCTGAATGGAGGGAGCGCCTTGCAGCCAAAGGGTATGGCAAAAAGAAAGGGCAACCACCTTCAGCTGCTGCACCTCCAGCTGCTGCAGTGCAAGCACCTCCAGCTGCTGCGCCTCAGGCTGTAGGACACACAGTCTCTACCTCAGCAGCTCCCCCACCTGCTGCTCAGAAGGACAAGGGGGGAGAGTGTTAATAGTGTAAATAATGTAAATAATGTAAATAAAAAAATGTATTGTTCATTTTACTTCCTGTGTGATTCAGTTTATTTACATGTACATACATGTATGGCCTACATATAATATACACACACAAACACAGGTTAAATATCATTAGTAATTTTATACATTTTCTAATATGGCCATTGACTTAATTTATTGAAAGCTAAGTGTCTTAAAACACAGAGAATCTGGAGCCACTCCTGCATTTTAAGAAAAATGGTAGAACCTGGAGCCACCCCTAAATTATTACAGAAAAGGTAGGTATGGTAATGAATAAGAAAGTATGGTAATGAATAAGAAAGCATTTTGCAGCAGTATACCAGCATACATTGCTACATTACTATTGTAAGTTGGTTTGAACATTTCCTATCAATATATCAGTCTTTCCAAGTTAGCAGAGAATCTGGAGCTACTCCTGAATTGCTACAGAAATTGTAGGTATAAGAATGGTAATGAATAAGAAAGTATGGTGATGAATAAGAAAGTATATTGTTGCAATATACCAACATACATTGCTATATTACTATTTTAAGATCAATCAAACATTTCCTATCAATATCACGTATTTCCAAGTTAGACACCTAGTCCAAAATGTTATATTATTAATAGAATTTGTTTTAAATTCATTTCCTGGAAACGAAGTGCATTGTTAACAGTACAGTGTGCTAGGGAATCATACAGACAAAGTGCAACATGTTGTGAGAAAATAATGTGCTTTGTCGTCTTTTCTTATATTAATTGTTGACAGTATCGTCGTAAAACGTTCCATGGAACAGTTCACTCGAAGATAATAATAGTCGTATTTCTTTTAGCCAGAGTTCAGGCGGTATTCGAACCTGCGCTGTAGAGGCGCATTATGGCCGTATTGTGGTCGCGAACGTCGACACATGAGCGCCGTCCTTGGCGCATGCGGTAGAGCGTCGGACTGCAACATTCGGCGTCGTGGGTTCGATGCCCACACAACCCAGCTCCACCAAGTGGCTGACTCTGATCCCCAGAGTCGTGGGTTCGAGTCCCACATCATCCATGCCTACGTGCTCAAGCAAGCACCACCGAGTCCTGCCTGCCCAGTTTTTGTCCCCTGTCTCTGTTCCGTGTCCCTGTCTGCCCTGACCCTGCGGCCGACGGCGGCTGCTTCTGTTCCTGACCCTGCAGCCGACGGCGGCTGCTTCTGACCCTGACCCTGCGGCCAACGACGGCTGCTTCTGACCCTGACCCTGCGGCCGACGACGGCTGCTTCTGTTCCTGACCCTGCGGCCGACGGCGGCTGCTTCTGTTCCTGACTCTGCGGCCGACGGCGGCTGCTTCTGACCCTGACCCTGCGGCCGACGGCGGCTGCTTCTGACCCTGACCCTGCGGCCGACGGCGGCTGCTTCTGACCCTGACTCTGCGGCCAACGGCGGCTGCTTCTGACCCTGACCCTGCAGCCGATGGCGGCTGCTTGTGACCCTGTTCTGTTACCCTGACTCTGCCCCTGTGTGCCCAGTTCTGGGTCCCCTGTCTATGTCTGTTGTCTGTTACCCTGTCTCTGTGAATAAAGGCCTTTGGGGCTACGCTCACACAATTGGGTCCTCTCTCCAGTTCTGTCTGTTTTTCTTGTTCCCTGGTTCCTGCGCTCGTGACAGTATCACAAAAAATTCATGTTGTTCGGTGAAATGTTCATTCAGTTATTCAACAAAAACTTTTCCGCGTCTCCCCCTCTTTGATGGACACTGGCACAGCGGGGGGGTGGCTCTTGGGGGCCAAAAGCTTCTGTTCGCTCAAAAACTTCTAGGGCTACATGCTTACAAAGATTCATGTCCCCCAGAGTTTCAGTGTCCTGCCAATCGTTGACGAAAAATCGGTGAAAAAAAAAAAACAAAAAAAAAGGGAAAAAAGTCTCGGCAACACTATAATGACCGCTTTTGCTAGCTTCGCTAGCGGCGGTCATAATAATCAATAAACTTTTCATGGCTATCTGTAGTCATGCTCACACTCACCTATAACATTTTTGTACACAGTCTACGTTCAGTATGTTGGTTTCTCTATATGGGCGCCTAGGGGAAAATGTTTAACGTTGAGTCCATATAATATTGGGTGAGAGTTGAGAGGTGAGAGTGCGTAAGCCTAGAGATATCCATGAGAAGTTTGGTGCTCATTGGTGCTTTTTCTGACTGTAAGCTAAGCTTTTTCCTCTCTATGCCCATTAGAAAAACATCTCATAGTCTACGAAAAAAACATCTCATAGTCTACGAGCACAATGTTTGGATCTCGGTTTTGATGTTTGGAGAGGTGAGAGTAGGCTAGGCATGACTAGATATGTCCATGGGAGATTTGGTGATGATTTGTCATTTTCAGACATTAAGCTATGTGAAGCGCACAGTGTTGGAAAGGTTCGTTTTTCATATTTCGCACCATGCTGACACACATAGTTTGTGTCCCAGAATACACTGCTGACTTCCGTTCCAATGCCCGGAACAGGATTCAAACATGCAACCTGTTAATCCCAAGACCAACTATCTAACCACTTGGACACAGATGCTCACCAGTAGCCTAAATGCACAAATTATTAAGGTGGATAAAATGTAAGGCAACATAAGGGCTTAACCTCTGCCGGTGTTTTAAGAGAAAGTTGTTTTAGCTGAGGCATTCGCTTTGTGCCGACTTCATAAGCCAGTTCACAGCTCTTACAGGCTTACTTAATGCCTACATTGCAAACATTATAGAGAAGTTGCTTACTTGTTTTATTTTCTGCTCACTTTCTAGTTTTTAGCTAGAAACCTGCTAGTCAATATTTGAATAAAAGTTCTCACATGCTTTCTCATATTTGCTTTGGAATTCTTTGGAATTTGTTCAGCGTTTGTTCTAAATCATCATGTAGCGTGTTTCATCAAATCATCATCATGTAGCGCAGGGGTGCTCAATACGTCGATCGCGATCTACCAGTCGATCGCGAGGCCAATAGTGGTAGATCGCATACAACTTAAAAAAAAAAAAAAAAAAGTTCCCTGTTCGTCCTGCACATGCTAGTTAGCTGATGGCCCATCACGCATCCACCGGCAGACAGCGATCACCCAGCCATTAAGGGGCTATCTCCAAACATTTGGACCCATCAACCTTTGCGCTGGAGCCAGTTGATGGGCCAGGTCGTTGTGACAACCATGGCTGAGGATGTAACCCAGCAGATGTGGAAGGACATCGGAGATTGCGAGTGCTTCTCACTGCTGTTGGACGAATCTACGGACGTGAGTGACATACAGGTGTGCATTTACATTCGTATGGTGTTCAGTGATATGACTGCAAAGGAGGAGCTATTGACAGTGATTCCCTTGAAAGAACATGCGCGAGGAGAGGACATTTTTCAGTCGTTTAAAAACTTTAGTGACAAAACTCAGCTCCCACTGTACAAGTTAGTGTCCATCACCACGGATGGAGCGCCCGCAATGGTTGGTCGCGTGAATGGGTTCATTGCCAGGTGCAGACAGGACGATGCTTTTCCAGACTTTGTGAATTACCACTGCATTATCCACCAACAAGCATTATGCGCGAAGATGCTGAACATGAAAGAGATCATGGACGTAGCGACGAAGATCGCCTGCTCAATTAGAGCTGTCCTCAAAGCTTTAGCGCCATGACTTGGCAAATTTCCCGAACCTGCAGTCGGAGTTGGAGACGCAAGGGAAGGCCTGTGCGCAACTAAGCAGCGCACGCTACACGGAGCAGATTGACAACCGTCTGTCAGAGTTTGACAAATGTTTCCAAGACTTTTCGTTACTCGAGCCAGTGGCTACATTCATGTGCTATCCGTTTCAGGAAGATGCCGTCAAAAATCGCAACACAGTTTCACCTGAATTCTTCTGGAGTGGAAGATGAGATTTTAACTCTACAAGCCGACATTGAGCTGAAGGCCAGAGGTCATGGACAGTTCTGGAACTTACTCACAGAGAAAAAAAGTACCCCGACATGAGGAAATGTGCTACTTCCTTGACTGCATTATTCGGCTTCACTTATCTTTGCGAATCAGCCTTTTCCCACATGAAGATCATCAAGTCCCAGTATCGTTTCACCATGACTGATGAACATTTGAACATGTGCCTGAGGCTGGCTGTCAGCAGCTAGTGTCCGGACTACGCATCCTTGGCTGAGTCAATGCAGTGCAAGTCATCAAATTAAACTCTGAACTAATGATTCATACTATTATTATTATACATTGTCACTGTATTATTATTATTATTATTATTATATGGTAATTACAAAAACATGTTCAGAGCTTATTTTGTTGCAATATTGGCTTGGAATTTTCAATAAATTTTAAAATGACATACGCTTTTATGGGTCGGTAGATCTTTGTGACTTGGTCATTTTAAAAGTAGCTCGCACACTGAAAAAGTGTGAGCACCCCTGATGTAGTGTCTTTCATTTTAGTTTCAGAAAGTGTCAGAGGGTCAGGTGGTGCTGTATCAAGAAATGTTTTTCTTCCTGGAGGTGTGGACTCCAGGAAATTTAGCTGAAATTTGAAACAACTGGAACTGCCTTCACCCCAATCGTTAACGTCTAATCGTGAGGTTAGTTGTGCAGTAACGGAGTAGTGTAATGGAGTAACAACTAATGGAGAAAGCTGGAGGATTAAACTTTTCCAGAACCCCGTGGAGAGTAGGGCTACAATGTCTCTTCCACAAATGGAACTGCTTAAATGTTCTGCTTGCTGCGACTTTAATTCTTTGATATTCTGAAGCATTGCCACTATAGACTGAATGGCCTTGCTTACTTTGTTCTCCGCTGCCATTGCCGGGCTACATACAGAGATAGACTACAAGTGAAATGTAGCACACAAATGATTGTCATCTCTCACAAAACACTCCTTCTGTCCGCTGATTGGCTATAATTGAGTCTGCCTACAACTGACGCTCTGAATGATACCAGCACCAGACCCTCTGTACAAAATGAAGTGAAGTATAAGGGGCTGGTTTACCTGGCTAGGGTTAAATCAGGTCTGCTGGATGAATGTATAAAAGACAAAATGCATAAAAGACTCTACACACTTTGTGAGATTAGCTGCAACTGTGATCCCAAAACGGATGATGCTTGAGGTATACACCTGCCCCACAGGTGCTCAATATGTCAGGACTACAGTACTGAAGACCCAGGAGCAGGCTTGGAGACAGGACGTAAAACGAACACAAGTTTATTAAGGCACGTAGCACACCAGCAATGGCTGATCCAAAAATTAGTGAACAGTCAATCCTCACGAGGCAACAGTACAAATGGTAATTCCCAAAAACAGTAACAGAAGTGATCCTCACGTGGCAAAGGCACAACAATAACAACACCAATAACCAAGGTGAACCTCGCGTGGCAAAAATAGCAGTTCAAAAGGTTAACGAAGGCAGGCAAAAACTCTCAGCAAAAAGGCACACAAAATAGCAGTTCCAAAAAGTTAACAAAGGCAGGCAAAAACTCTCAACACAGAATACAAAACAGTAACTCCAAAATCAGCCAAAACTCACAAGGCAAGAGTCCAGAAAGCAAGGCACAAGCATGAACATGAGCAGGCAAACAATCTCGCAAAGAGCAGAGTCCAGGGCTGGGTTTTTAAAGCTGTGCTGATGAGGGAAGTGGAAGCAGGTGTAATCTGGGTGTGGCAGGTGATTGGCAGTTGGTGGTGGTGTAGTGACAGTTCAGGCTGATGGCCACTAGAGGGCAGGGCCATCACTATGGGCCTCTTCGCAGGACAGATCAGGGTCAGGGCGTGACATGGTTCAGGTCTGTAGACATACTTGGCCCCTCCATTACCTTCACTATTAACTTCTTCAGGAAGGCAGTGGCAATCCTGGAGATGTGTTGGGGGTTTGCTATCAACTTGGAAAGCTGCAGTGTGCCAGTTTCCAAAGGGAGGGTATCATGTTTTGCTTCAGAATGTTATAGAAATACCCCAACTCCACAAGGGTGACTCCATCTGAGCCAAAGAAGTTTATCTTTCTTTCTTCAAACCACAGGATATATTTCCAGTAATACATTGGGGCAGGTTCGTCAATACTGGGTCGATCCAGCAGGAAAATTACCACATTCATCTTTGTGCATTTTACCATCGAATGTACTATCACATATTAGTGTTGCTTTCGTCAATGAAAACTATGACTAAAAAACGAGACAAGATGCAACGAAAATGCTGGGCATGTGACGATTATTACAATAAAATATCTAATGCAATGTTGTTGATGAATAAAAATGAGACTAAATGTGATTTTGAGAATTAAAACTAAAATGTCTCTTCAATATGAATAGAAACATTATTTCATCTCGTTTAGTCACATTATCATTGTTTTGCAGTTGAGCATAGACAGTTCAAGAAATGGACTGAGGGATAGCGTTGTTTTCAATTGGACTGGATGAAGCCAATTTTTCAAAATTTTGCTTGGTCACGTGTCCACTTTGGTCTACTGCGCAAACTCAGCCAACAAACCCCAATATGATAAATTGACGAGTAGATGCTCAAACACAAATTAGACAACATACGATCATTTTCGCATTGAGTGTTTTTCTACTGTGAAGGTTGCAATCACTTTTACTGGAGTGGAAGGCTAATACTGTACTTGGGTATTCTACTAACTTTCGTTCCAGGTAGTTAGTATGTCCGTACTGACCTCTAGTGTGTAGCTTAGCTTAGTCATCTTTCTTTGGGCTTCATTTGCATCGAACAGTTAAATCCACAAAGATTACAATACCTCCTACAAACAAATACCAATTCTGATGCTTATTTTGCTGGAAAAAGTAAACAAGCATGATTATGGGTATCGTTTGTTATTCAAACAGTACGGTAAATTTCCTCCTGTGCGTCAGAAACTCACTAGCCGTCACATGACGCATGACGTCTTTTTTAGCACAATTTCAGATAAGCGTTTTTTTTACAAGACAATGAAAAATATGTTTTGCTGTGGTTTCTCCAGTGTCCAGCAATGCCAACATTAAGGTATGGTGTGCTTCCGATGTGAAGTTATTTCATGTCAAAATAAATGGAAGTCTTTGGAATGCTAAAGGCTACTGTGCCCTTTCTAGGTGGGCCCTTTCGCCCATTAGGGGTTCAGCTTCCGCATCTGTTCCTGCCCCCTTGCAGTTGAGTTGCTTGTGTCTCACTTCGTGAGCTGCAGATGTAGCTGGTGGTATTAGGCTCTGCGTTGAGATTGGTTGTGTATATAAACAAAGGTCACGCCGACACAGCTGACAGTGGATACTTTGAGTCATTGGTCAGTAGCTGACAGGCAACCCAAAGCAACAGGTAACCCAAATACCAAACAAAGTATATACCAAATGAGGGGAAATAAAGCCCAACAATTACATTATAGGTTTCCTAAATAAATCGGTAGAGCTTATGGAGTAAATAAAGCCAAATCAAGATCAAAAACTGGTATAGCCTGCTGTTCCAACACAGTGTAAATGAACTAGCTGACCTGGGGCCTATTTCACAAAACCAAGATAAGGGATTAAGACGGGTTTACTTGGTCATCCTAGATGACTTTAGCCTTGAAGTCGTTTCACAGAAGAAATCGCATATAAGTTACCATGGGGATTTATACCTTGCAGCTAGCCTGCTCCCGACCAGGCTAAGAACCAGGATTAGTTAATTCTTGCCCCTTATTGGCTCAATGAACTGTCACTCAGAGTTGTCAGTGAACCTCAAGTAAAGAGACGCGGCCGGCCAGCCAGCAATGGTGTTAGCCAACTTTTAATGGCCTGTATGAAACACTTTGAATAGGCTAAATAAAACATTTTCTCTGCTGTTTATTATATTTGTACGTGTAACAGATTAAATATTCCACTTGCCATGAGTTTATCTATTTTGTACAATACATGATGTATGAGCGCCCTCTACTGACACTACTGCAGATATCGCAAGTGTTTTCTTTGATACGTTACCAGTCTGCAGTAGCCGTTTCCATGGTAAGTTTAAGTAAAATGAGCTCTGGTCAAACAGTTGAATAAATAGGCATTGTTAAAAGAAATATTGCTTTTATACAGAGCTATACGTAAGTGTAGAGTCCCACATTGTGTCAGACATCGTCTTTGTTTTGTTCTATCATTAATACTTTGATTTGTTGTAATAACCACGTTATTATTGCTAATCTGCTAGACTAGCTAGCTGACGTTAATGAGGTAAACTCTGTCCGGTAAGACGAATGTCTTTTGGAGACCTATCCGAGCTGTGAGATATTCACTATCTTTGTTGTTATCAGAATAAATGGCATAGTGCCAAAGGAGTGGTGATGACTGGATGACTTTATTACACAACGCAGACTTTATTACACAACGCAGAAGACAGTAAACTACCGCTACATACGGAAGCCGAGAGCGGCCTTCATATAATCTTTTTAAAAACTCATCATTATACCGAGATAAAGGCATAATTAATTAGAGATCTCGAGAAAACAAAACAATTAATTTGAGATCACGAAAAAACAACTGAGATTTCTAGCAGAGCTTTCGCGAGATCACAGAATAATTGTTTTGATTTCTCGAGATCTCGAATTAGTTTTCTTGTTTTCTGAAATGAATTAATGAATTAATTATGCCGTTATGTCAAGATAACGGTGAATTAAAAAGGTTATGAAGGCCGCTCTCGGCTTCCGTCTATTTGTTTGTTTGCTTATTATTATGCTTTTAATTTCTGAACCAATTGTAATCGAATAGTTTCTTTTATTTATTTCATTAATTGAATGAATACGCAAACCAACTTCACTTGTGTTCTCAATTAATTCGGTGATCACAGCAGTATATAATGACAGGCTACACACGTCTAACACATTGCAACACAATGGCTTGCCGTTTTTTGCCCGACATTGCAGATGAGGAGGCTCTGCTCCGCCGGGGTGAAGTACTGCGCAGGCGTCTTCTCCATTTCATCGCTCATTCTGGGATCGATCCATGCCGTCTTTTATGGAATGACGTGAACGCGCTCTTAACAGGATTTGTTACACCTCGCTTGGCCTAGCCGCCTCAACTCATCCGTGCTCGGCGTTAGTGAAACGTATTGAGCGTGTTTACATAGACAAGGCTAGGTCAAGCCCCGTTTTCGTCACTTATCTTGGATGTGTTTAGTCAGGTTTTGTGAAATAGGCCCCAGGTAACAATGTCAACATTTGTTTTCCGGACCTAGCATACAAAGAAGCTGCCATGCTAAGGTCAGAGTAGTAGTTTCACACGATGAAATTAACTACACAACTGAAAATAATGAGACCAACATAGTAGTATAGCATGTGTGACACCCTCTCTTTTCCCAGCTCCTATAAAGAGTAACAAAGAAAAATGCTAAATAATCACGATTGCTAGTCGCTAACCACTGCTACTACAGTTGAGACACAGCTAGCTTGTTTGTCACTGGATAAATGTTACACCTTATGACACTAACATGACAAAATACATTAAATTGGCAATATACCACGACACACATTTAACTGCCACATAATGGTATTTTATTTCTTTACTTTCATGTGTGTGGGTGTACTTCTAACAGGTTTGGTTGGTAAAATTAGGTTTGGTTGTTAAATTTAAATCAGAGTGCCTTCCGTGTCTGGGATGGATGTACAGTATTCTTAAGTCTGTATGGTAACAGTTAGTGATGGGTAGATGAGGCATCATGAAGCGTTTCGACACATTGCCAAACTGTATTGATGCTGGGTTGATGCTGTGTCACTGAATACTGACACCTGCTGGACGTTAAAGTTTAAGTAATTGTATTTTATGTTGTATCATTTCATATCCTCATGCAAATGTAAAATGTCAGATTTTAAGGTACAGTCAATAAATAATTTTAACATGTTTCCTAACGTGAAAATATAAGTGTTGTTGGGAATGAGGAGATTTCTGGACTGGGATCCTTGTTTAAATATTTTTATTCAAAAAGAGTTTTTCCAAAGTCTTGAAATTGAGCCGGTTACGTTTTTTTGAGACAAGTTCACCAGCTGTTGGGAAATTTTCTGACAGACGATCAAAATGATCCCAGACGGCGGAAACCTTTCTCTACATTTGGGGCTGAGCCATAATTCTTGACGAATAAAATGGAATGCTAATGTGATGTAATGTAATGTAGCACTAGCCTACAAAGTCATTTCAGGTTCCGCCCCTGCTTATCTCAGCGTCTTACTAAAGGCTCACGTCCCGTCCAGGGCGTCCCGTCCGATCCGCTCACACAAATCGTCTATCTGTACCCTCGCCTCTCACAAAGCAATGCCACTCTAAACTCTTCTCTGTGGTTGTCCCCAAATGGTGGAATGACCTACCAGTTGCGACAAGAATAGCAACATCCCTCGCTACCTTTAAAAAACTTGTAAAAACCCTTCTCTTCCGAGATTGCTTCCCTTCCTAACAAAACTAACAATCACTAAACCAATCTCTCTCTCTGTCCCTATGCAGAAGTACATATGTCTGTTGTGTCCCTACTCTGTGTCCCTTTACACCTCTGTTTACTTATCTCCTCCTTTTTTGTAAGTCGCTTTGGATAAAAGTGTCTGCCAAATGCAATGTAATGTAAAAGCGTAACGACAATCTGAGATGATTAGAGCATTTGGCCGATACATGACAAATGCGCTTTCTTACATACACAGTTTGGCGCGTCAGTGTCCATTCAAAACCAAAGCCGTAGTTCAAAACACTTGCTGTATCAGTCACGGGACTTTCCAAACGCAATACGCGCGCCAACACAAGGTTTGCTCTATGAGTTCGACACGTGTTGACGCATCGGTGTTGTCGGATGCATCACTAGTAACAATATAATATAATATAATATAATATAATAAAATAATAAAAATAAAAATAATAAAATAACAAACTTTTTGAATTGTGAAATGGGTTTAGCTAAAAGAACAGGTTGGTTGAGTGTACACTAATACTTACTCTATATTGACTAGGTTAATGAGAATTACATTACTAAAAAAATGACTAAAATACAAATTTCATTGACTAAAACTAGACGAAAATAGTCATGGGTAACTCTGACTAAAATAAGACTAAAATGCTCAGACTGGATGTGATTAAAACTAATAAAAGCCAAAACCCTAACTCTGATGCAAAGACTAGACTAAAACTAAAATTGAAACAAGCTGCCAAAAACAACACTATCACCTATGTAGTCAAGTGTTTAATAATCAGAAATAATAGCAATGTGTATATACATCAATTTCCAGGAGTGAGGTAAATGGGAAATGGGGGCTGTAGATTTGGCCCAATCCTTTGGGTATAGAAATGGCAGTGGGGGATAAAGATGACTGAGTATGCTATTAATATGGAAGAGTAGGGAAGAGTAATTTTGAAACTACCATTGCTGGACATTACAACCACAAAAACAGATTAGTGGAGTATTTCAAAAATGCACTAACCAGGCCAGAACCAAAACACCAACTGAGCACTCAGCCAGCTAAAAAAATCTATTCAAAAAAGCATGGTCTAAAAACTTTTATCCTATGCGGCCCTGAGCAGAGAAGTATTTCAATAATGGATCTTTTCCACAATATGGTCAACAACATCCTGAATTTAGAATTTATTGATTAAAAGTTGAAAAAGAAACACGTCATGACCACTCATAGTTTTCATTCATATTTTCTGACATATGTGAGGAACCAAAATAATACTTACAATAATACAATATTGATGAAATGCATATTTATTAAAATCCCCTTTAGCTATCAGTTGCTCTACAAAGATAAATTCTGAACAACTGTCAGTTTAGATGGCATTATTTGAGAACTGTATTAAATATGTTGTGTGTACTTTACTTTTTTGTTTGTGTGATATTGCCATATGTCTATTGCATAGATAGACAGATAAAGAAAAAGAGATAACTTAAAAAAAAAGAGATTGACGTGTAATTCAGCAGTTCACACAAATGTCATAAATGTTTTATTTCTGGATTGCACCTTTGTCAATATATACATAACCTTTTGAGTCAGGCTGTCTTTTATCTTTTGTGTCCTAACTCCATAGAGTATCGGATTGAAAACAGGTGAAAGAATAAAAAAATATAATGACAGCACTACACGAAGAGGATATGGAATGTGGTTCATATCAAATCTACTTTGATAAACTTCAAAGGAACAGCCAACAAAAAAGTTAAAAATTGCTACAAGGTGTGGAATGCAAGTACTCAATGCTTTAGCTTGTCCACTTTGATTTAATTTTAAACAAATCATTAGAATTTTTACATAAGAGTAAACTATGATCATTAGTGGAGGGACCACAGAAAAGAATGTAACTATTGAACCATATATATTGACCTCTCTGATGCCAGTACATGCTAATTTAACCACAGAATAGGTATCACAATAAACCTTTTCAATAATCCTTTCACACATTTCCAGATTTGCATTTATTAGTACAGAAATACCAGTCCTGATAAATGGGAGTAGCCAAACTAAGGCAATAAGTTTTATGAGTTTTGAGGGTGACATTATTTCTTCATAGTGAAGAGGAAGGCATATAGAAACATATCTGTCATATGCCATAACCATCAGGTTCATTATCTCACAACCCCCAAATGTCATGACAAAAAAAACCTGAACAAGACAAGCACTTTTTGATATTTGAAAATTACCTGAAAGGATCTTAAATACCACGAATGGGGTTAACCCAGAGCCCCCATACAAGTTTATACATGCTAAATTACAAATCAGTATATACAAAGGCTTATGTAAACTCCTCTCACTACAGATTGTAAATATCAATAAAACATTAGAAATGATCATAATAGGATACAGGAAAGTCAACATTAAAACAAATATGAATCTAGTGTCATATATTCCCTTGTAAGCAATCAAAATGATAGATATATTTGACATGTTCCCCTGCCTAGGAAGGAAGACAAAGAAATACAAGTAATAAAAGTAGCAAGTACCACAACATACTAAATGACACAAATTGTAGCTCACAAGTACATAACTTTAAGTTGTGTGACAATACAAGGTTTTGTACCAGCAAGTATATCAAGATGAGATATCAGTGACAGCCGATGGTAAAAATATTGAGACCCTAATCTGTAAATGCTTCCTCTTATATGTGAAATCCTCAGCCTTCAAGGGAATATTCTGGAAAACTAGACCTGTTGGTCTACTTAGGTCTGCTGCTCCCATAACACATATCACGTGCTGTGCATAGGGCACCAAGTGGCAGATAGTCTCCCCACCAGAGATGCCCATGCACATCCCATAGCTATATGAATACCAATACCAGGTTTTTCATGGCTGTATTGACAATTTCAAGATGACCGCAGAAAAAAACTCCAATAAGACATGCCACAACAGAGGCGGGTTAAGCCTCTGAGAAATGGGTTTACAACATAACTTGGCCAGAACAATGCTCGCAGAGCATTGACAAGTCGCGCTAGCCAGGCTAGCCCTATAGTTGTCACGGAAAACAGGAACCAGGGAAACAAGACAGAACAGGAGAGGACCCAATTGCGTCAGCGTAGCCCCAGAGGCCTTTATTGACAGAGACAAAGACAGGGTACACAGGACTGGGCACACATGGGGCAGTGTCAGGGTAACAGGACAGAGACAGGGTTACAGGAACTGGGTCAGAAGCAGCCGCCGTCGGCCGCTGTGTCAGGGAACAGAGCAGCCGCCGTAGGCCGGCGGGTCAGGAACAGAAGCAGGCGCCGTTGGCCATCGGGTCAGGAACAGAAGCAGCCGCCATCGGCCGCCGGGTCAGGAACAGAAGCAGCAGCCGCCGTCGGCCGCCGGGTCAGGAGCAGAAGCAGCCGCCATCGGCCGCCGGGTCAGGAGCAGAAGCAGCCGCCGTCGGCCGCCGGGTCAGGGTCAGGGTCAGGGCAGACAGGGACACGGAACAGAGACAGGGGACAAAACTGGGCAGGCAGGACTCGGTGGTGCTCGATGGGCTGAGCGGGGATCGAACCCGGAACTCCAGGGGTGGTAGATGGCAGCTCTACCACCTGAGCCGCCGGCAGACGAATCGTCGCCGGTGAGCCGGATCGGTGGCGTGGGTAGCAAACAAGGCGTAGTTGGGGTACCGGTCCGGGTCGAAGCCGTGCAATCAGTCCAAACAAAACACGGAACATACTGGAGACAAGACTGACAAAAACAGGACAAGACACAAGGCACAGGCACGACAGAATCCGCGGAACAAAACAGGACACCATACTGGCAAACACAGGGACTAGACTTGAAACTCAAAACAGGCAGGAACGCAGGAAACAAGACTGACAGGGACAAGACAGAGTCGGGAGTCAGAATGCTCTGAAACATACCGTGGGGAGCAAACAAACCGACAGGGAGGGAGTGAAAAACCAGGGCTTAAGTAGTGCTGAAACTAAGGAGCTAAACGAGCGTAAACGAGGGAGTGCGGGTGTGGAAACAAGGAAACAAGGTGAAACAGATTAACAGGGCAACAAGGAAACAAGGCAGACAGGTGGGGCAAATTTAACATGGAACAAGGAGACAAAGATTCACAGGTGAGGGAGATTGTGGCAGTTCAGGGTGTAGAGAGAATAATTGAAACTAATAATGTGATCAGGGGAAAACAAAGGAAAAACACAGCACTGCCAGAAAACCCCAACGGAACACCGTGACAATAGTATACTTTCTATACTTACACTTATACTGAAGTATACTTCATAAAATAAACTTTAAGTATACTACTTTTTGCTAAGGGTATCCGTGATAATTGTTGAGAAAAGCTCTTCTTTCCATGCATTGTTGTAGGTGGACATACATTCTTTAAAGAATAAACGGTTGACCTCTAGTTACATTTTTCTCCAAGTTTGCTCTACTTCTCTGAATTCTTTTCAGTTCACTAACTGAATCATTTATCCAAGGTGACAATTTAGCTCATGTCCTAGAATTTGACTTTAAGGGAGCAACTTTGTCTAAAATCTCCTTTAAATTACTGTTAAAGCTGACCATTTCATTAAATGTTTTTGTCTTTAATGCCCATTAAAGAGGTTGCGGGCGGCAGCAAGGTCAGTAATTTCCCATTCAGCTGATACATTTATATGGCATTTGTGGATGAGACAGTTATCTCTATTGGTAGGTAAAGTAAGTGGAGACTCAAATAATACACAGTAATGGTTAGAAATAACGAAGACTGACGCAGTAATATTGTTAATACTAGATGTACCGCATAGCGGTACATGGTATGACCGCCGCAGTGTATTGAAGTGTGGGAATCATAGGTATGGTGAGTTTGTGGTAGGTCAGTGTTGTGAGGTGAGAGTTTGTGTGGAAATGATTTGCTGGAAGTGGGCATGGATGTGGGTTTTGAAGGAATGACATTCTCTGTGTTTGTGTATATTTTGTGTAGTTCCCACCTCCATGGTCCAAGATATTGGCAATGCAAAATGTCTATTTTTGCATTTAACTATATCACTAGGTGGCGCTATTTCTTCAAGTGAGTGTTTATAGGATGGGTTGATACGGCTCTTTAACACTGGCTTAGTAACACAAAATCATTGTCTTGGCCAAAATTTTTGATAAGTTAATTAAGAAAAACTGTTTTTGTACACCTAGCTTTGACCGGAAACATTGCACCATGTGATGAAATGTCACAAAATTTGGTGCACATGAAAAGAAAGCCGTTCAGAGTTGTCATGTCAACTTTGACCAAATCTGAGCAATTAGAAGCCGAGATATGGACTTTTGGAGAATTTTAAGCTATGTTTTGAATTTTGATTTACATGTAACTTTGAAACAGTCCATCTCAAGATAAATCCTTTGATAACTTTTTGTCAGCATTGTCTGTAGATGACATGTACCAAATTTGGTGAGATTCACATGAACAACCTATGACGAGTTCGTTTGGTTTCGCTTTCACAATGTTAAAATTTCACAGAATTTTTTTTTGTTGGAAGTGGGCGTCGACAAGTGTTTTCAATGTGGGAGGGTCAATAGATTTCAAGACAAAAAAAGAACTGCTTGTAAACATTACTGTTCTCTAGATAATAGGCAAAATTACATTTTTTACAATTACAGCGCCCCCTATGGGCCAAATTGTATGGCATGTGCTGTGATTTTAGAGGTCTTTGTGCTGATTGTGCATGACATATTTTGTACAGTTCCCACCGTCCCAGTCCAAGACACTGGCAATACAAAATCCCAATTTTTGCATTTACCCCTATCACTAGGTGGTGCTATGCTTCAAGTGACAGTTCATGGGCTGGATCAATGCGTCTTTGTAACCCCGACATACTACCACAAAATCACTGTCTTGGGAAAAAATGTTGATGAGTTTAAAAAAAAAACCTGTTTTTGGACCCCTAGCTTCGACAAAAAACATTGTCCCCTTTGCCAAAATATCACAAAATTTGATGCACATGAACAGAAAGCTGTTTAGAGGTGGCATGTCAATTTTCACAACATTGGAGAAATTAGAAGCCAAGATATGGAGTTTGGAAGAATTTTAAGCTATGTTTCAAATTTTCATTGACATATAAATTTTAAACGGTTTATCTCAAGACAAATCCTTTGATAACGTTTTGTCATCATTGTCTGTAGATGACATGTACCAAATTTGGTGAGATTCACATGAACGGCCCCAGACAAGAGTTTGTTTGGTTTCACTTTCACAATGTTAAAATTTCACGGAAATTCTTTTTGTTGGAAGTGGGCGTCGACCAGTGTTTTCAATGCGGGAGGTTCAATAGATTTCACGACAAAAAAGGACTGCTTGTAAACATTACTCTTCTCTAGATAATAGACAAAACGACATTTTGTACAATTTTTGTACAATTACAGCGCCCCCTATGGGCCAAATTTGATGGCATGTACTGTGCTTTTAGAGGTCTTTGTGCTGATCGTGCATGACATATTTTGTGCAGTTCCCACCTTCTCGGTCCAAGATATTGCCAATATAAAATCCCATTTTTCGCATTTACCCATATCACTAGGTGGCGCTACACTTTAAGTGAGTGTTTATGGGCTGGGTCGATACGCTCCTGTAACACCGACATATCACAAAAAATTCATGTTGTTCGGTGAAACATTCACTGAGTTATTCAGCAAAAACTTTTCGGCGTCTCCCCCTCTTTGATGGACACTGGCACAGCGGGGGGCTGGCCCTTGGGGGCCAAAAGCTCCTATTCGCTCAAAAACTTCTAGGGCTACATGCCTACAAAGATTCATCTCCCCCAGAGTTACAGTGTCCTGGCAATCGTTGACGAAAAATCGGTGGTCATAATTAGTGCCGTGCGATATTACTAGATCGAGTGTATTTCCTAGTCGATGAGTAGCCTTTGTTACATACAGGAATGGTCTAAAACTGAGTATTCAACAGTTCTTTAGCATTTTGCCACAGCTTTTGATGACATGAATATTAAAATCTCCCATGATAATTATCCTGTCGTAGTTTGTAAGCAGCATTGACAGGAGGGTAGAGAATTACGGGTTGGTGAGGTTGGTGAATTTGGTTGGTGAAAAAAATCAGACTGTGGTCTGTATCGACTTTGATCGCTAAATACTCAAAGGATGAGAATGTGCTGATGTTAATCTTATTGCCAGTAAATTGATCGAAGAAAATGGCAGCTACACCTCCTCTTTTGTTATGTTTTATTGACTAATCTTTTTTTTTTTTAATTACACGTGGTTCACTGCATTTTGTACACTTGTGGTTCAGGGCTTTCTTACTATCTAATTAATAGCTAAAAAGTAAAATAAAAAACAATTTCACATCACCCCTTTTCTCTTGTCATATCAATAGGCCCTTAGCCCACCCTGGAGGACAATTACAACATGATGTAAAGAGGCCAATCCCGGAGTGCAGCAGTCACACTTCAACCTCTGCTTGAGAAGTTTTCCTTTAAATACAGTCACACCACCTCTTCATCTCAGTAATCAGGACACACAAACACACAAAGAGGGACGATTCAGCTTTTGTTGTGTGTAATGAGCCAACGACATAGTTCAAATACTTTTGTCTCTGTATGTCATATTTTTAACAATGACAAACTCAACTAAATTTTTGACCGTTATCCTTGCAGGATACATTGATACTGGTAATATTGCATACCTGTATTTTACAATTTTATTAGTGTTTTATGTTTGCATAATATTTGCCAATGGTCTGCTAATTGCAGTTATTTGTATAAACAGGGCTCTGCATGAGCCTATGTACCTGTTTGTCTGCAGCCTGTGTGTAAATGAATTGTACGGCAGCACCGGTCTGTTCCCTTGCCTTCTGGCAAATGTGATCTCAGACACACATGAAATTTCTCTTGCATATTGCTACATGCAAATGTACTGTTTGTACACTTATGCAACGGCTGAGTTTTGTAATTTGTCTGTCATGTCTTATGACAGATACATGTCTATCTGTTATCCATTACAATACAGCAGCATTATGACACAAAGGAAAGTGTATATTTTACTTATGCTTGCATGGTCATTTTCTTTCTGCCAGTTTACCATCACCCTCTCCTTAAATCTGCAGTTGGAACTGTGTGGTAATGTCATACAGAAGGTTTGGTGCGACAACTACTTGCTGGTGAAACAGTCCTGCTCAGATACTACTATGAATAACATATTTGGACTTTATGCAACAGCCCTGTGTGTTGGGGTTCCGTCACTACTCATACTCTACTCCTACATCAGAATAATTAAGATTACTTTTAGATCCAGTTATGAAGCAAAGAAAAAGTCTCTTAGCACTTGTGCTCCTCATGTCATCTCTCTGATTAATTATGGCATTGGTTGTGCTTTTGAAATGATTCAGGGTAGGCTAGGTAAAGCAAATATGCCATATGTCCTGCGAGTTCTGATTTCATTATACTTTCTAATGTTTCCACCACTTGTTAATCCAATTATGTATGGACTAAAAATGTCCAAAATCAGAGAGGCATGTGTAAAGGTAAAGAAGAATCTCTTATCTTAAAATGGAAAAAGACAGAAAAGGTACCTTTTTCTGTAACTAAAATGTTTAATGTTAAATCCAAATTTCAGTTATTCACCTAGTGAAGGTGTGGAGGGCTTTATTTTCATTTTTTTATTGAAAGAGGAATGTCTTTTCAAATTTGCTAATACAGGAAGTATGTTGTGGTGTATGTTATTTGTAATTTGTGTTTCTTGTATTTTCTGTAATAGATATATTTTCAGGCAACATATACCTGCATATGCATCTGCTGTAGAAAGATTTACTCATGGTGTTTTGTCTACACTCAATCTAGGCAGACTACCAAAATATTTGATAATAATTACAGACTTTCTGCACTTTCATTATTATACTATATTAACGTTACCCGTGTGCGGCATGTTGGCATAGTGTGGACATGCCTTTAAAGAACCCTTTCCAGTAAATATCAACTGACACTCAAACTAACAAAAAAATTCATGGTCCTTTTTAATATTTCTTTTTTATTTATTCACTGTACATTTTTGTAGAAAATGGCCTTTCTTGCCTGTAATCATGTTGATGTATTTCTATTACCTTTTGCACCAATGACAACAAACCCCTTCTACAAAAGAAAAACACATTAGAACCGTTTTATGTCTTTGATATGTCTATTTTTTTAAATGGATGGTAAAAGTTAATGTAATATCTTTATGGTTAGTCTATGGTCTACTCTCTAGGCTATTGTAAATAACGATAGATAGATAGATAGATAGATAGATAGATAGATAGATAGATAGATAGATAGATAGATAGATAGATAGATAATAACAAACTTCTCTGTCAAATTTGAAACTTCTAGCTGCTTGTGTACTGCAGTTAAAATTTTGACAAATTTGAATTTTTAGGGGGCGTCTGAGAATTAAGATTGTGTGTGATACATTCACTCACATAAATGTCACATGCTACATTCTACCTGGTTGTGTGTTGCCAAAAGGCAGAGGCAAAAATTAGGAAAAAAATAGGGGACACTACAGAGTCTGTGAATGTGTAAGCTGTACTTTGGCTTCTCTTACCAAATTGTGTGATACATAGGGCAAATACTTTTTGGTTATGATATATAGTAGTTAGAAATCTTAACCCTAGCTCCAAATATTCAAAATCCATTCATGGTAGGGTTACAAGATTTCAGATTACTGAGGTACTGAGAGTAAGGTAGCATGAACAGGCTCATTTGGCAAAAGACTGCAGGAGATGGAGAAAGTAAGTAAGCTGCATCTAAGGAAGCAGTAAAATAAAAAAAACAGAAAATTCCATTGATGACTTAAAAGATTTATTTGTCCTTTAATTGTTAAAATTATACAACACTGAAGTGGCAATAAGCCTACCCATGCATCTAAAATATAATATTTTCTTACAAGCACATTGGAAAAGTGCAAGTGTTCAAGGTGATGTTTTATACCATTGTAGCCCAGATGAGTCCTTATGTTTAATCCACAGCCAGTTGCTGTTTATTTCTGCAGGTGAGGACAAGGATCTGATGGTTTGTTGGAGTCAATCCAACTTTCTTTAGAAAATAAGATGTTGATCTTGCAACAAACCCTCTGCATCCCACCTCCACAACAAGCACTGTGAGACTTTTCAACAAAAACGGTAAAAATAGGTTGAAACACAGTCTGGGTCAATTATGTATATTGCACTGCATAAAAAGTGGGATTTTCGTCACATTAAAAGCCGGAGCTTCTCATCTTATAAGGCACGTTCGAGTTACAAACCCGTTTGTCGGCATTTGTCTGCATTTGTCTACATACGTCAACGAGAACTGCTCGTCACAGCATGGAGAGAGAAAAGATATGTCTTAAATAACATAAATATAAGATGAGAAGCTCAGCGCCAGAGCGCCGCACAACACACGTGCACAGATGTCAATAAATTTAAACCAACGAGGGCAAACCCAGTTAGAAGGGGACGTTCTGAGATTGTTATCTAACGTTCCCTAGAGGTTCTCTAAAGGTGTCGAACGTCCGGAACCTTTAGAGAACATTCGAGACATTCTTAAAACGTCCTCTTAAGGTTATGAAAGTACAGCAATTCAAAGCAACCAAAATAACTGTAAGGGAACTTCCCATTTTGGTTATTTTTGGTAACACTGCAACATTCGGAAGTGAAACATTTGGAACATTAATGGAACATTCTCATCTAGTTCCCGTTTGGTGACGTAATAACGTTCCCTTGAGGACTTCAGAGGGATGTTCTCTCTTGGTTATCTTTTGGTGAAACTGTAACTTTATAAAAATAACATTTGGTACATACTGGCAACGTTCCCATTTAGTTCTCATTTGGTGACATAATACCGTTCCCTTGAGGACTTCAGAGGGACGTTCTCTCTTGGTTATCGTTTGGTGAAACTGTAACATTATAAAAATAACATTTGGAACATACTGGCAACGTTCCCATTTAGTTCTCGTTTGGTGACATAATAACATTCCCTTGAGGACTTCAGAGGGACGTTTGTCAGCCATCTGAGCAGTGGCAGCTGGTGAAAAAAAAATTTGGTGGGGCTGATGTGCCAATAGATTTCCCTGCCTAGTCCAGTGTAAGCACTCAAATAACAAATAAATAATCTGAAAATGAGTACAATTCCACAATAATACTTTAATTCCAGTTTAAGTCCAGTTAGGCTCCATTTATGCTTTGGACAGCAAATACAAATCGTTTTTCACAAATTTAAATATAGTGCAAATACAAATACAATACAATTTTTATACAGATCAACTGTGCATGTGTGTTTACTATAGTTACTAAACTAACAATAACAAAAACAAAACAGATTTAGTCCTTGCATCTCCTCTGCCCAAACTGCAGAGGAGATGCAGAATTGTTACAAAACCATATTGAACCAGGCTAATGGTAACAGCAATAAATACCGTCGGCTATATTAAGCCTAAAAGAAACACCAGTGTTATATTCTATCATCTTGAATTCATAAAACACACCGTCAATATCAGATGACCAAGAACACCTCCGACTACGTTACATTAGGCCCCACCATTCATTCATTCTTGTTTACATGTAACGTCACTAGCCATGAACATAAACTATATAAGTTGTCCCCTCATTGCGAGTTCAAAAGCAACACAGAACTTTACACAATCAATAATCTTACATAAAATGTGCCGGTTTTTGTCCACCTCTTCGTTGTGCCACCTTACAGCAATTCGATGGCCATCATCTAGCTGCATTGCTATGCTAATCCCTCCGACCATAGCTAGCTTGACACAGTTTTCCATGTGAATTGTTGATCCTTCATGTTTCTTCATGCGTTCGGACAGGTGTTTTAAGCCGGTTTGCACAGACTGTGTCCACGTCGAATCACACTTGTCACTTTTAAACAGGATGCAGGGGAAACAGAAAAGTGCTTTGGCTATCCCACAGCCTGTTAGCCACGGTTTTCATTCGAACCAACTCCTGCTAGAAGTCCTATTGTAGGATTTATCTTTTTCTTTAGTTGTTTGGGTGATGTTTATTTCGGGCCTGTCGGGTCCCAGCCCCTTAACATGGACTTTTTCGGCCATAGTGCTTCTTGGAAAAGGGTAGTTTAACAAAGGTCTCACCGAATTTGGTGGAAGGTGCTCAGTCGTCGTTGTCGCCACCATCGTCTCTCAGTCTGTAACTGATCAGGTTGATCTAACTTTAACTGACGTAAGACGTTACGTTTAGCCAATCACCATGGTGACAGAATAGCAATCCAAAACTTTCTGTCCTAGGGGCAATTTTTCTAGCGCCCCAAGACCATTTTATTCGGCGATGCTGATAGGCTGATAGGAATAATATTTGTAAAATCTTCCCCTAGCAACCACACAGGATTGGCTATTTCGCTACACTTCAGGGGCACTAGAAAAAGCGCCCCAAGAACGGAAACAGTATGACTGTCGGTGGAAATTCACTGTCGAATAAGAGTCATTTAGTGGAAATGTTGTTTGAATAATTCAGATTACATGTAGAGACACACAAATAATTAAAACCGACATTGATTACAAAAAAAACATATATTTTTAGTATTATACATTTTATATTTTTCCTCTCCTCTTTGGGAGGGCGGCGCCCAAGTGCCCCCTATGGGCCAGCCACCACTGCATCTGAGGTGTGTGGTTCTTTTATCTCATGATTTGTGTGTTTCCATTCATTTAAGGGTTGCTGTGTTTCATTTATGTTTGCTGTGGTTTCATTTATGTTTGTTTCATTTGTTTGCTGTGTTTCATTTTTTGGTTGCTGTGCTTTAGCGTTTGTGTTTTATCTATGGGTTGCTGTGTTCTTAGTGTTGCTGTGTCTACTTGTGTTGGGTTGCTGTGCGTTATTCCTTAATTGATTGTTACCACACGCACTCAGTGGTGGCTCCCAAACGACCTCCAGCTGTAGATGCCCTGATTGACTACTGCTGCGCACTGATTGACAATTGCTGTGCAACCTATCAAGGCACTTGTAAGACATTGGGGTGGGGTATAAAATGGACATGTTTCAGACCTTTGGCAGACTCGGCAGGGGGAAAGACACTGCAGCAGGTGCGCCACCAGCACGGAGAAGCCCGGAGGACAGACGAATGAGCGAACGAGTGAAGGATTGAATTCAACGCCTGCTATCTTCCCCTGAAGGAACGTAAGCAGTTCCCACGTGTGTGTGCACGCTCTGCTTGTTTCTGCCCATGCTGTGTTGTTTTTCTAATTACCGTCTTCTGTCCGAGGTGTGCCGGCTGACGACTGCAAGGAAGAGGAAGGAAGAGGCAAGGAAGAGGATCCTGAGATCTACACAGCATTATATTCCACGCTCGCCAACTTCAATAAAAGGGAAGTAAGACTATCAAATGCAAGCGGACTTTGTCTTCAGCGCTTTAGAGGGAGATGCCCGGTGCGAGGTGGCCCTGCTGGATGAGAGACAACGCAACACCGGCGCTAAAATTCTGCATGCATTAGAAGATCTATATGGGGAAGCAATCAACACTGTCCAAACACGCGCCACATTCTTTAAATGTCGTCAAGGCTTGGAGGAGAAGGTGGGAGAGTTCATCCTTCGCTCGCGAGAATGTCATTCCAAATGGCGACAACTCGACCCAGAGGCTGCAGGCGACGAAGCCCAGGCACTGCTGGACCAGTTCGTCCTGGGGTTAAAAGTGGGCCCCGTGAGGACTGGGTTACAGCGCTACCTGCGCCGACAACCATGACAGGGATTCAAGGCAGTGACGGCAGAAGCACGTGCTCTGGAGGGGGAGTTTCGGCATGTGCAGTGAGGGCTAGACCCACTCTCGCTGAACCCACTGCTGACAGAAGGGGGGAAATGGACAGTCTCCCTTGGAGGTAGATGGATGAATGGAAGGATGAGCTGTGCTGCGAACTGAGGAAAGAACTGTCAGAGCAAGTGCAGGCTCTGGGTGCTCAGCTAGTGGAACAACTACAGGGAAGGCCGCCCCCAATGAGCCAACCGGGAAATGGCCCCAGGTCACAGCCTCGCTCCGCTTCAACACCACCTGGCCCATCGAACGCCAGGCCCGTAAGCAGGTTCCAGTGGGACCCACAGGGCCGACCGATCTGCCTGGATTGTGGGGAGGCAGGCCACATACAAAGGTACTGCCCCAAACGACAACAACCATCGAGGGGTTTTCAGCACCCCCCACCGCAGAGGGCCAGCAGGTGGGGGTGGTGAAAGAAGCCTCCGACTCTGTGCACCATCTTCTGGCCGTACTCTGCTGGTGGAGCCACTACCCCAGCCTGAGGCGGAGTGGAGAGTAGGCAGGGCTGTGGTAACCCCTAGAGATGGCTTTGTGTTGGTTCGCCTATGTAACCCTCACCCTTATCCTCTTGAGATTGCCCCCAAGACTGTCATCGCAGGGCTCCAGGAGGTGGCAGCAGATTACATCCAGGCTCACCAGGTGCTTCGCTTGCATGACCAAGGGACAGGTACAATCGAAGTTGCTGTCAATAGCGTTGACCATGCCTAACCTGACCCTACTTTTCCTCCTTCAGTTCTAGGAGAAGGGCTGTCTACAGACCAACAGCAGCAGTCAGCTGCTTTGATGGACCGGTGGGCCAGTGTGTTTGGCATGAATGATGAGGACTTTGGGCGAACAGGGGTTATACGGCATCAGATTCCGACGGGGACCGCGCCACCAAGCCGAGAACGCTATCGACCAGTACCACCTAGTCTGTACCCAGAGCTTCGCAGTCTGCTGAAGGGCATGCTGGAGAGTGGGGTGATACGCGAGAGTGCCAGTCCATGGGCAGCGCCAATCGTCCTAGTGAGAAAGAAGGATGGTTCCTGGCGCTTCTGTGTGGACTACCGGATGCAAAAGGCCGCCTGGTATTCTACCCTAGATCTGGCCTGCGGTTATTGGCAAGTTGAGGTTGACCCAGCAGCAAGGTTATTATAATTAACGAAAACGAACGAAAAAACGAAAACTAAAATTGAAAAAATATTTTCGTTAACTGAACTAAATAAAAACGACAATTAAAAGAAAAAACGATAACTAAGTGAAACTGTATTGTGCGTTTACAAAACTAACTAAAACTAACTGAAATTATAGATAAATTACCCTTCGTTTTCGTCTTTGTCAATTTATTTACAAGTCTTGGATTTCTATAAAATAAATCAACCACTTGCTCTAGTACTTTTGCGTGAGGTGGTGGCACCTTACGGCACTTCCTGTCCGTAACTTAATGTTTACCATCGGCTTGTGCACACATGTGTTGACCGCGCAAAATGGCTAAAGTTGGCAGAAAGCGGCAGAGCCCTATATGGGATTTTTTTGAGTATGACACAGAGACGAATAAAAGCAAGTGCATCGTGCTGGGGGCAGGTCACAACACTTGCGGAACTATTCTAAAAGGGAAAAATCCGACTAATCTAAAGGTACATTTAAGAAGTTTACATAAGAACACTTATAGCGAGTACCTTGCCAAAGTAGATTTTGTTACGACTCCGACAGAAATGACCTCCGGGCAGCGACTTAGCACAAAAGAGACAACAATAATGGACTGTTTTCAGGGACGAATGGATACATGCTGGTCTGTAAACACGCAAGAACACCACAAGTGGGAGGATGCGCTAGTTAACATGTTCATTGCTACTGGGATGTCCACACAGCTATGCCATTCCTTAGCCTTCCAAAAGTTCGTGTTTTCTTTGGAACCAAAGTTTAAATCACCCGGTGCTGCAAGGATAAACAACCTAATTGGAGCGAAAATGGAAAAAGCAAAGCACACACTAAAAGATCTCATTAAGGACGCGAGGAAGCTGACCCTTTGTGTGGATGGCTGGAGCAAGAGAGGATTGACCGCATCGTTCATGGGTGTGTCCGCATGCTTTTACCATCCAGCCAGAGGCCAGGTTTACCATGCTCTGCTTAACCTACACCGCCTAGAGCATCCACACACTGGGGAAACCATTGCTCGCTGTATTGACGAGACATTAACTGCGTGGAGTATAACTGAAGACAAGGTGCTGCTTATTGTGACTGATAATGGATCGAACATAATCAAAGCTGTACAGCTGCTTAAGGAAAAAAGTCTAGAACGAAGTGAGCAGTCGACAGATGATTTCCAGGCTCAACCACCAGGTGCTGGAGATGGTTTGGATGACCTGTGGAACGAAGCAGAGCCAGACGAGACAGACCAGGAGGATGAGGAAATTGGAGACAGTATAGACCTTGGTAAGTGTGGTTTTATATATATTATTATATATATTAGTCTCAGTTTTTTTAAATTTGGAGTTCAAATAAAAACAAGAAAAAATATCTCTCATTTACTCACTACTACTCAAAATCTAAAATGTTGAAATAGTATACATTTGTAAAAACTATAAATAGAAATGTACTGTTGTCACATTGCAATCCAGTTCATTTATAATAGTTGAAATACAGCTATTGTCATGTCATGATTTCATATATAATATTGAGATTCATTATGGAGATACAATATTAAATGTGTTGTCCTGTGGATATAAAACTCAGTAAGCATGACAGCATCATAATTATGGAATATTATTTAATTGCAACATTGTTGTGTGTGTTTTACATTTAATGATAATTATTCTATTTGTTATCTGTTCTGTCTTTGCTTAGAACTTGGTCTGTCAGATGATGGGGAGCTCAACAAGTTCCAGAGGATGCCATGCCTGGCCCACACCCTTCAGCTCACCCTGAAAGATGTCATGAAGCACCCACATACAGATTCGCTTTTAACAAGAGCAAGAAAGCTGGTACACGCTGTGAGGAAATCGTCAGTAGCAAATGATCAAAAAGTGTGGTAAAACTCTGGTCCGAGATTGTAGCACACGGTGGAACAGCACATTTGATATGTTAAGAAGGCTGCTGGAGATCAGAACTGAACTGAACCAAGTACTTGAGGAATTGGGCATGGACACACTTCTCACAAGCGATTGGGCTAAGATAGAGAACATGGTCAAGCTGTTTGAGCCTTTTGCCATCCACACAGACCAGCTTCAGAGTGACAGCCAATCACTGTCACAAGTAGTACCATGTTTGCTCAATCTTGAAGCACACCTGCTGACGACCACAACTGCTGGGAAGCAGTTGGCTCAAGTGCTGTTGAGGTCCTTGCGAGAACGTTTCGCTGCCATTCTGAGCCCTGATTCCCCACAGTTTGATGCTACACCAGCAGCCGCCTGCCTACTCGATCCGAGTGTTTCACTGATTCTTCAAACAGCGGACATGGTGCCACTGAGAAGGGCAGCAAAATCTTTCATGCAGAACATGGCAGCACAGTATAACACAGCAACTCCTCAGGATAACATCATTGCTGATGAAACTGTAGCACTTTCCCCTCCTACTGTCTTTCAGAAATACCGCTTCCTTGCCTCCCGTATGCAGGTTAATGTGCAACGAACAATCGAGCCTGATGGAACTGGTAGTGTGATGACTGAAATGAACAGGTATGAGGACGATATCAAAGAAGGTGTGTTTAATGAGACACCATTGCAGTTCTGGAAGTCGAGAGAGGCTGTTTATCCAAAACTTGCCCCCATGGCACTGGATCTTGTTAGTTCCCCTGCCTCACAAGCCTTTGTGGAGCGAATCTTCTCTGTGTGTGGACTGTTGTCATCTGGCCTGAGGAACAGAACAACCACATCTCTGGAACAGCGTGTTTTCCTCAAGATCAACAAGGAATTATTGGTTGACTGAAGTACACCCATCGCTCTCTCACATTTACACTCTCTCTCTCTCTCTCTCTCTCTCTCTCTCTCACACACACACACACATCGGAGCATCATCACATCGTATCCCACACTCACACTCTCTTATACACACACACACACACACACACACTCCTCCACCACCGACTACAACAAGGACAAGCAGTGGGGATTCTGCCCACACAAACACACACAAACGGGGTGTATTCCATAATGTTAAATGTAAAATGTTCTGTTGTTCAACACCCATTTGAACATTTGAAATGAAGGTTTCTTTGTTTGTTTAAAGAAAGGGATGTTCTTATCCGTGCTTCATATTGAAACAGTTATTGCCCCCTGAGCACTAGCTCTGTTTTGCTGCTATTTTGTTATTTGTGTATTTTGGAGATGGTAAATTTGGAAGTTTTGGTGTGCATTTTAATTTGTCTTTGTACTTAAGGCTGCCAGCTTCTGGACTGTTTTGGTTGTTGTGGGGGTATACCAAAATAAATGTTTTAAAATTTTATTTGTTTGTTGTAAGTTTGATCACACAATACTTACTAATCTTTTTGAATCCTGCACTTGACAAATTACCCAAAGTATAACCAAAAAACTAAAACTAATACTAAAACTAATAAAAACTAAACTAAAACGAAGCATTTAGAAGAAAACGAAAACTATCAGACCCACTCCAAAAACTAATTAAAACTAACTGAATTTGAGAAAAAGAAGTCAAAACTAACTAAAACTAAACTATTATGAAAAATCCAAAACTATTATAACCTTGCCCAGCAGACAGGGGCAACGATGCCTGGGTGGTATGCGTCATTACTAATTTATTTGGATGATGTCATTGTGTATTCCCCAGACTTTGACAGTCATATGCAGGACCTGGAACGTGTGTTTCAACGCCTGCTGGAGATGCGCCTGAAGCTGCAGCCAAAAAGTGCAGCTTCTTCCAGAAGCAGGTGACTTACCTTAGTCACATGGTCAGCCAGGGGGAGTGGCTACAGATCCAGCGAAGACTGCAGTGGTGGAGCAGTGGGATGTCCCAAGACGATCCATCAGCTGCGGTCCTTCCTTGGATTTGTTGGTTATTACCGCCGGTTTGTCCAAAGTTTTGCCAAGATCGCAGCACCCCTACATCGCCTCCTGCAAGGGGGTAAAAATATCAGCAAGAATGCCCCTGTGGCGTGGAGTGCAGATTGTGAACGTGCCTTTCGACAACTCAAAGACGCCTTGGTGAGTGCCCCTGTACTGGCATATGCCGACTTCACCCTCCCCTTCCATCTGTACACTGACGCTAGTCTGGACGGACTCGGGGCTTACATCCCAGTGAAAGAAATAATCAGAATTACAGCTCCTTTAAGTTGGAACTTCTAGCCTTAAAGTGGGCTGTGACTGAGAAATTTAAAGACTATCTGTGGGGTGCGGCGGTCGAAGTATTTACAGACAATAACCCCCTGGTCCACTTGCATTTGGCCCAGCTCGGTGCTGTAGAACAGCGGTGGGTATCACAGTTGGCCAATTATAACTACACAATCCGATACCGGCCAGGGAGGGTTAACCAAAATGCTGACATTCTCTCCAGGTTGCTGGGAGAACAGACGGCTGCTGTGGGGATGGTTGAAGCTGATGGTGGAGCCTGGACAGGGGAAGACGATTGGGCACGACAGCAACGGCAAGACCGAACTGGATCGAAAGGGGGACTCCTCCAACCGGCCCGGAGAGAGGTGGCCTGAGCACAGCTCTACAAAGCTGGTTGCGGGAATGGTCTAGGCTGGAGGATAAGCGTGGCGTGCTGGTCCGCAACAGGATTCACCAGGAGACTGAGGAACCGAGCCAGCAGATCCTGGTGCCATTACAGGAGGCTCGAGCCCTGTGGAGGAATACCACCGTCAGGCTGGCCAACCCAGACAAGACCACCACTTTCCTGCGCCGACGCTACTTCTGGCCAGGCATGGCCAAGGATGGAGTGGACTGGGGCAGAGTCTGCCCTCAATGCGTCACCAGCAAGCCCGGACCTGAAGTAAGGGCGCCTTTGGTGCCTATCAAGACAACATACCCCTTTCCAGATCGTAGGCATAGACTACTTGTCACTGGGGCAGCCGGAGGACGTCCATCCTTACATTCTGGTCATGACTGATCTATTTTCCAAATATGCGGTAGCTGTCCCGACCAAAGACCAGTCAGCCACCACAACTGCCCATGCCGTGTGGACCCATCTGTTCCAAGTTTTTGGCTGCCCTGAACAGATCCTTTCCGATCGTGGTGGTGCCGGCTGACGACTGCAAGGAAGAGGAAGGAAGAGGATCCTGAGATCTACACAGCATTATATTCCACGCTTGCCAACTTCAATAAAAGGGAAGTAAGACTCCTCCCCCCGCTGGGAAACTTGTTGGGAAAGTGTGTGTGTAGTCACTGCCTGACGCACTTCCTTCTTACTGCCTGAGGTGGGAGCACACTGCGGCCAGCCACAGACGCCACCGTGGACCCACTTGCCAACTGGACGCTGATCAGATGCCAGATCAGATGCCAGACCAGATGCTATTATAAGGACGCAAAAGGGAAAAAAGGAATTCATCAAGATAAATCTAGTCTGTCTGAAGGGCTAATGATATTTGGACATTGAAACAGACAGAGTCTGTTTCTAAATGTCAGACTTTGAGTTATATTAGCAAACTGCACCTAGATAGTACTTGGTTAAAATGTGAATGTTCATGAATATTTCTGTTTTGAGAATGTTAAGTTTCATGTCCTGGAAAACTAAGGTTTAAAGCTTTTTAGGAAAGATTATTCCAATGCACCTTTTGTGCTATTGGTGAGTACAGCAACAACAACAAAAATATCTCGAAAACAAGCATTCTACAGTATTTACACAATCATTGTATTGCATTGTAAACAGCCTGAAAGTTAAACTTAAAGGGTAATTCCAGTGTAGTACACTTAAAGTAAATCTCCCACGATTGAAGTGGAAGAATGTAAAGTTACATTTTTATGGTCAGGCAGTCATTTTACAGTAGGAATGGACATTTTAGGGTTGTTTTTTTGTTGTCTCCAGGTGACCAAGGATGCATGCGGAGGAAGAAGTACTCCAAGCGTGGACAGTATAGGTCATACTGAGCCCTCTTAATATTTTAGATTTTAGTTCCAACCCGGTTTTAAAATTTTAATGTTTGCGAAACCAAACAAACTCGTCATAGGCCGTTCATGGGAATCTCACCAAATTTGGTACATGTCATCTACAGACAATGCTGACAAAAAGTTATCAAAGAATTTATGTTGGGATGGACTGTTTCAAAGTTACATGTAAATCAAAATTCAAAACATAGCTTGAAATTCTACAAAAGTCCATATCTCGGCTTCTAATTGCTCAGATTTGGTCAAAGTTGACATGACAACTCTGAACGGCTTTCTTTTCATGTGCACCAAATTTTGTGACATTTCATCACATGGTGCAATGTTTCCGGTCAAAGCTAGGTGTACAAAAACAGTTTTTGTTAAATAACTTATCAAAAATGTTGCCCAAGACAATGATTTTGTGTTACTAAGCCAGTGTTAAAGAGCCGTATCAACCCATCCTATAAACACTCACTTGAAGAAATAGCGCCACCTAGTGATATAGTTAAATGCAAAAATAGAGATTTTGCATTGCCAACAGGGAAGATTTCTCTAAGACTGCAAGGGAAGCTCTGCTTCCCCTAAAATGTAAAAAAAAATGTAATGGTCAAATGTTTACAAAATGCCTTAAAACATGTCCATTTCAAACACCAGTTTGTTAATAATAGGCCCATTATCACAAATCCACTGAGTTGGTGTTGTTAACTTAACATTCCACTTTGTTCTCATGGCCTATGGCCAACGCATTTCCTCATAGATGTCCAGCGTCAATGCACTTCAATGGGCCAGCACGGACCCCTCATTTTCTATGCATGGAAACTGGATGGTTATTGGAGAAATGCCATTTTTTTCTCCCCTGAATCGAATGGTGGGCGGAGTTTTGTTGGTGCGGACTTCAAGCAGTCCCCGTGTTGATTGGTGAACCTCTGAATCCAGTTTTGATTGGCTGGCGTTTTTGATACATAGACTGTCACTTGGCTGCTGGAGCTCAGTCCCATTGCGGATGTTGCATGCATCGTAAGACAAACAGTGACCAGTTTGTTAGCATTTCCTCAGCGAAAATACTAGTTCATTTCTTACACTGTATATAAATCACACTCACACTTATTTCCGTTTTGGTTTATTACAATTTTCTTGTTCGTTTTTAATTTCGTTTCGTTAGAATCATACTGTTAGGTAGGTTGGCGCTAGTGCTACTTAACTAGTCCACTAGCTCTCCTGAACTAGCCCGCTAGCGCACCTGCACTAGCCCGCTAGGAGAGCACTATGGCAGATCATTTTCTAGAGAGGAACGAAGGGTAGAATTAACTTATAAGAAAATTGACAAATTTCATGATTAAGTTGGCAGTGAGCTTCCCCTCTTTGGAATACCAGCATCCGCCACTGATTGCCAATATCTTGGACCAGGGAGGTGGGAACTACACAAAATATACACAAACACACAGAATGTCATTCATTCAAAACCCACATCCATGCCCACTTCCAGCAAATCATTTCCACACAAACTCTCACCTCACAACACTGACCTACCACAAACTCACCATACCTATGATTCCCACACTTCAATACACCGCTATGCGGTACATCTAGTTTTGAATAAAGTCAGTGATGCCATGATGAGCGTTTTTCCCTTTTAATAATATCTGCAGAGAACGGAATTGAAGGCATTGCAGAGCATTGTCCACTGGAAGCAGCTTAACACTGGGAGACTGTGACTGTCAGAACACCTCACAAGGTAGAGCTTGAGCTTACAAGTAGGTTACTGTGTTTACTGTGTTGCATTATGAGGAGTAGTATAATAACAGTAATGGCAGACTCCGTGTAGAACCCCATCCTCCTGGAACCCAACATTAGCCATCACCTCCCCGTGCCAAGAGTCTCCCTTTCCAGCCATAAAATCCTGGCATCTGGAAAAACTGCACGAGACTTCCAACTCCTGTACAACACCCAGACACTGCCTCAGGATCTGTCTAGCCTCAGCCCGTCCCTCCCGGGGTCTCAGCAGAGCGTCTGTAGTGCCTTTGTCCACAATCAAGTCCAAACTTTGAGGCCCAAAGTGGTCCCTAAGCCTAGTACAGTCCATCTCCAGGAAGCCTAAGCAGGATAGCGGGTTCTGGGGCTTGATCTGTGTCCTCTTTGTGTGCTCCTGCATAAGCAACTGGAGATATGTCTACACAGGTGATCACGACTGGCACAGGTGATTGTCTGTAAATGCATGGACCCATGGCTGAGGTCCCACAAGTCAAGCACATGGCCCAAGGTGTCTGCTTCTGCAGGGTGCTTTAGAAGAGGCAGGATAAGGCAGGATAAATGTCTATTTGAAAAGTAGCTCCTTATGTCCACCTTCTTTTTAGCTGCCATCGCTTGCCATACGCCACTTTCCTCGCCACTCGGTTTGGACAAGTTCTGCTTCTAATTTTGGCGCTGCTAACACCAAACCAGTTCTCACATGAAAGCAGGGCACTGTCAGTCACATTGACCATATGTGTTGGGACTTCAGTAGAGAACTTAATTTAACCTATGTCTTCTATGTTATGGATGTATTCTATATTTGACCATATGCTATGCATAGTGTGGTGAATGACCATTACTGCGTGCAGGGGGTTAATTGGTGGCAAGGACTGTTGATGAACTGAAAGCATGCTGCTAATTGGTCTCACCTGTGCGTGAGGCGTCATATAGACCCACAGGTGGAAATCACGGGAGGGAAGCGTGGGGATACGAGACGGCGAGGCGAGCGTTTGGACAAATGTACTGACAGAGACAGACGTGCATTAAAACGCATTGTGGGAAGAAATCATAGGATTACTGCTGCTAAAGTGACTGCTGAGTTCAATCAACATCTGAGTAGTCCAGTTTCAACCAGAGCTGTTCGCCGTGAGCTCCATCTGAACACTTGTTAAATTCAAAGAAGGTTTTAATGCATGTCTGTCTCTGTCAGTACACTTGGAAGTCCGGCCGGAATTATGCCAGTTGCTGGAGGTTTTTCCCTGCTTCTTGAATTCTGTCATGGTCCTTGATATGGTAGTTCTTGAGAAACCAAGCAGTTCAGCTGTCTTGGTGATTGAGGCTCCTGCCATACGAGCTCCAACAATTTGCCCTTTTTCAAACTCAGTTAGGTCACGCATTTTAACTTAAATTTTACTACAATCTGAAAAAGAATTAAAAATATACAGTTAAGTAGATAAATAAACCTATCTATAGTGGATATAAACTCCCATAATGAAATTTAAATCAATATTCTTGACACAATAGGTCATTGAAATATTAAGAGTGAAATTTACACTGTTCCAATTATTTTGTCTAGACCCTGTATTTCCAAACTAGAAAAGCACTCAGAGAGTGCAGACCTCCGCCAAGGCAGCTTACGTCTCCACTTTATTGTCATTCTTACCTTAAGACGGTTCGTTCACTCATCCTGCTCACACAAACTTGGTTGGCTCTTCGGTGCAGGAAAGTACTTCATCTAATTTCCACTGCCGACATGAACTACTGGGTTGCTCACCACTACCGCTCTAACTCTCCTCTGTCTTTCACTGAACCCTCTACCCAAAAACTCAACAACTCCTTGACCCGCAACAGGAGCCTCAGTTCCGTACCAACCTATATTCCCTCCTTTCAAAATAAAAGTATCCGTAGATTCCATGCTACACTGGTAACTTGACTGAATAAAAAATTCCTGGATCCAGATGGTTATCCGGATCACCACCAAAATCAAATCAGTTCTAAGTTAGGCCACTCCTGACCTATCCTGAAAATGTCATCAAAATCCACCCATAACTTTTCGAGTTATGATGTTCACAAACAGACAGACAGACAAATGGACAAACCAATGCCGGCGAAAACATAACCTCCTTGGCGGAGGTAATAATTATGTCTGTGCCTTCGGGTGCTGCGCTTACCTATGCCCACTCACTGTCATGATCTCCATTGCAGCGAGTCCTGCGTCAGACAATTTCTGGATTGCAGTGGCCCTCAAGCATCTGACTCAGGGAGACACAGCCCGCCTGGGCTGGAGGTAAAGCGCTTTTGCATGAAAGAGGCCTTGAAAGAGGCCACTGGGCAGAGGGGGTTACCAGGTTGCTCGTACATTGCTCCTCTGTTGGTCTCTCTGGTTCGGTCTGATGGGTTTTTGTGTTTTTTTGTCTCCTCATTGAATGCCATGGTGTAGTACTGGCCATTCTCATCCCCCGCAAGCACAAATGAGTTTGGCTTTAATTGCCTGTTCCCCTCGCATCCTCTTCTTCCGAAGTGCAGCTGGATGTCAAACCACACCTTTGATAGCAAACTTTTGGGGCTGTCTGGCTTGAGAGCTGTAGAATGTTTTAGGGTATCAAGGTCTTCTTTTGAGATTGGTGGGTGATGGGTGGTGATGTCTTTGCCCGCTCTTCTAATTTGTTTTAGCACGCCTTTAAACACGTTGTTTGCAGCGGTGAACTCGGTGTCCAACATTAGATTCCACTTTCGGCTCAGGGGTGGGTCGTTGAGATGGCGATTGAGCCCTGCCCGCAGTCCAGCATAACTGCTGATCCCATACATATCTCCCTTCGTTGTTCTAATGGAACCATTAAATTCCCTTAGAAAAACACCCAACTCGACCTTACCTAGTACAGATAAATCAGTTTGGTAATTTTGCTCTCGCAGCCAACTTTCGAAGCATTTCACTGCCCACGATGTTTGTTTCACTGTATTGCCTTCGTGTGGGCTGTTTTCGATGGAGTCCAAATCATCCGGGCTTAATTTGATTGTCCTTATGCTTGTTGTAGGCCCAAGCTCCACGCTTGCCCTCTCTTCCTCATCAGATTCATATTTTAAATTAAAATTGATGTTAAATTAGTCCATTGTAGCCTATATTGCCGCCACCGTACCTTTCTGTTTATTTACGCATTGGGTGGAATGATGGAATGGAATCTTGGTGTAACGGTTAAATTGTATCTCTGGCCGCAGAGTGATTATTAGATGCTGTGACACCACGAGAGGCTGCATCCTGGAGGGACGCTATGTTCCGGTAAGATGGCTGCAAACTCCACTCGGCAGGGCCCCATCTACTGGAGGAAACAGCGAACTGCACCTCAAAACGGGGGTGCAACACACCGGCAGCAACCAAGATCAGACCTCAGGTGAAACCAATTAGGGACTGATTGAGAGGAGCTTGAAAAGAGCTCTACAAAGAGTCATTGTGGAGAGGGAGTTGGAGGAGCAACACAGAAGGCTGTAACCTCCTGTTCATGTGGCTTATCTGGAAAAGCCTGCTGGAAGGAAAGACCTACCTGATTGGAAGAGTTACCCACGGATTGGAGTTGCCGGTTGGATTTACCTGAAAAACGCTGTGTGGATTATTGGCTGGGGTAAGAGCGTGGACTCTGAACATTGGGGGAATTGTTTGTACATTGCGAGAGAAAGAGACTCTGTTTTGAAGAAGACTTTTCCGTTGCATTCAGAGACATTGCTTAAGTTGAAGTTGAAAAGAAAAATCCTTAGTTTGCCTTTTGAAATTGAATTGCCTTTTTTGTTAAAACCTTTGAAATATCATTAAAAAAGACTTTGATTTGAACACTGTGTCCTGGCACTAATTGAACTGCCCCGCCCAGACCTCTCATGGTGTCACAATGCGAAGAGTCATCCATTGTATGTGGGTCAATACCCTCACTCCTAGTGACGCATAGAACGCATCTCGTCCATTGTGATCAATGGATAAAAAAATCGACCGGATCTAACTATTGTATAACCAGTCATAACTAACGTTGTGGCGGTTTCACTGTAGAATCGCCACTGTACTTGCTTTTCTGTAAGTACCGTAAATAAATCAAAGTAATTTCCCACTTTCAAAGTCAATAGTTTGAAGAAGTTGGGGTAGCCTTAAAAATCATACCGATATGATAAATACAGACCCTTTCCATAAAATTAGAATATCGTGGAAAAGTTTATTCATTTCCATAATTCCATTAAAAAAGTTAAACGTACATAGATTACAGATTCAGGGCCCACAGTTTAAACGTTTTCAAGTATTTATTTGTTTATGTTTACATATTTTGGGCTTCCAGCTCATAAAACCCACAAAAATAGGAATTCAAAAAAATTGAATACTGTGAAGAAATCAGAAGAAATCAATTTGCAGGGCAGGAATGTTTTAAAGTGTCACACACTAATTATGTACTAAACTCAAAGCACCTGCACAGGTTTCCCAGATGTCATTAAATTGCTTCAGTTTGGTTCAATTGTCTCAGTTTGGTTTAATGGGGAAGACTGCAGACCTGCTGCTCAGGTAATTCCCATTTGCTGGTCCTGCGTTTGCTTGATGTTTTCCAGCAAACTAAGGATGTGGAATTCAAGAGCTGTTGAAAAAATGAAATGCAGCTTAAATGTAGTGTATAAAATATGTTTCAGTGTCCTCATTACAGCATTTTTGGAGATACAAAGCTATAACTTGGCATGGTTGCTGTTAGGTAAAATGTCATTATTGACTTTAGTTATTGACAAATTATTTGAAGAAAATGTGATAATTGTGGGATTTCTTCCCCAAAATCTGTGGCTCCGAATGACTGTATTTGTCAGGTGTTGCTCACCAGAGCAAGGAATGTTTTCTGGGATTTTTCCTCCAGGCCATGTTGTTCTGTACACCTGGTTTGAAGAGGGCTTCTTTATTTGGCGCATGTTGAGGGCAGGTGCCGGTCCAGGTGCAGGTGGTGGAGGCAGTTGAGGTGGGACTGCCGTTCCTGACTCATGGGGAGGTAGGCGGTGTACAAGAGGGTGATACAATTCTATTAAATGGTAGTCAGATGTTTACCATGACTGATAACACATGGGGCCTTTCTATTTAAGATTCTTTTTAGAAATCAGTCCCTACCTTGAGTGGCTCTCTGCATGTTAAAGGATGCAGGGAGTAGAGGTGGTGAAAGGTCCTGCGGCATTGCAGATTCTGCCCCATGGTGAGGGAGAGAAATTAGGCTGAGATTTTCATATTTTAGAAGTTACTATGTCATTATGCAGAAAATTGAGGATGATGATACAGATGCAATCTGTTGATTTGGCACATAATGACGAACACTGTGTTAATACAGATGGGGGCCACTGTATTCAATATTATTTCGGAGATCAGCGCTTACCTAAATATTGTTCTCTAGGTTGAAGAGTAGCACTTGCATTTGTTCTGCGTTGCACTTGGTGAGATGGTGGAGGGTCACCTTCATCTGGCAGATCCTCTTCACTGTCATCAGAGACCCCAAACCGATGGCTGTTAAGTAACCACATAATTATAGTTTTTGCAACCCCAAAATTGTCAAATATACATACAAGCATCCTTTGTCTATTTTTAATGCTACAGGCCATAATCTTCCTGGTATCCTTGGTCTATTTTTGATTGCTACAGGCCATAATCTTCTGATAACTTTTTTCATGTTACACTTAGCTGACGCTCTTATCCAGAGCAACTTACAGTTATTTAGGTAGAGGTTTCAGTTACAGTCCCTTTACCCTATCCCTTTAGCCATAGATGAGGGTGCAGGAAAGCACTGGTTGTTGTACACCCCCACCCCCATTCTTCCTACTGGGAAGGGATTCGGACCTGCAACCCTCCGATCCCAAGACCAACTCTCTAACCACTAGGCCACAGCTGCCCCTATAACTGTAGAACCATAACAAAAATACAACACAAAGCTTACACTGGCCTCCTGGGACTTTTCTGTTGCAGCTCTTGCTCTGCATCAGATTGCAACTCAGAGGTGTTGCAGCCAGTCTGATATTGCCTGGAGCATAATGGCATCCTTGCAGTTGTCTACAATTAAATATGTTAAACTAAATATGAGTTTAAAGTTGGCTCTAGAGCTGCACAAATGATTATAATAATGATTGTTATTTTCTTTATTTAACCAGGTTAGTCTCATTAACAAGAGTGTATTAGTCAAATGCATTGAACATTTTTAACAATTTTGGGTTCAATGTATGGAAGATTTCCAACTTTTGGTAAATACTTACAGTCAATTATCATCCATAATAATGGCAGTCAAAGTCAAAAGTCAGAAGTGAAAATGAACTGATTGAATGAACTGACCTATTGAACTAATTAATTGAAGTGATTGATTGACATGACTGATTTTATTTATTTGTTTTTAATGGAGGAGGGGCCCCAAAGCCATGCCTATGTGTCAACTCCACACATTTCTGATGCTGACACCTCGACTGACATCAGCTCTTCAAACAGACAACATGCTACACAGATATTTATTCTGTCAGAGCTGAAGGGGTAGGTGAAGAACGGAGACTGCTGGGCAAACTCAGAATAAACAACATGCACACCATTAGCATTTTTCACAATGTTTTTTAATTACAGACTTTCTTCCCAGCAGAAAAAATGTGTCCCCTGTTGTGACTTTAACAGTCCATCTTTAGGTTTGCATTTATTGCGCATGTATTTGCATCCCAACAACAGCTGGGCCAAAAAAATGCTCTTTTTTCAGTTTTTTTTTTCTATTTTCATTTCTAATTTGGTATTTTCGGGTGACTCAGACAGACGTCAAATTATGCATAATTACGTCAAAATGAACACTGAGGCTGATAAGAGACAGATTCTTCTGGCCGAGGATGCAGACCGATGTTGAGGACTTCATCACCAAAAAGTGTGAATGTCTAAAAAAACAAAAGGCCACAGAGACAAATGAGAGCCCCACTTGAACCCATAAAGACCACATATCCATTTGAGATGGTGTCCATCGATTACCTCCACCTGGAGACCTGTAAGCATGGATTTGAGTACATCCTTGTTATTATGGATCATTTCACCCGATTTGCCCAGGCCTACCCAACTAAAAGCAAGGATGGCAGGACTGCGGCAGACAAGCTGTTCAATGATTTCTTCCTCCGATTTGGCTTCCCGTGTAAAATCCACCATGACAGGGGAAAGGAGTTCGACAACCAACTCTTCAAGCGGTTGAAAGAATTGAGCGGTGTACAGGGGTCCCTAACCAGCCCGTATCACCCAGAGGGCAATGGTCAAGTGGAAAGGTTCAACAGGACTCTGTTAGCTATGTTAAGGACTCTGACCAAAGAAGAGAAAATGGATTGGAAGGCCTCTGTGCCTAAAGTCATCCATGCCTACAACTGCACCCACTCAGAAGCAACTGGCTATTCTCCCTATTTTCTCCTTTTCGGAAGACCACCCAGACTGCCCATTGACCTACTGTTTAATCTGGATGCCTGTGAGAAACATGCAGGGCGCAAGGACTATGTGACAGACTGGCAGAAAAGGATGAGAGAGGCCTATACCATTGCCAGCCATACAGCAACCAAGGAGGCTGCCCGCGGGAAGGCGCATTATGACAAGAGAGTCTACGGTCATGACCTGCAACCTGGGGACCGAGTTTTGGTCAGAAATCTGTCCGAGCGTGGGGGACCTGGGAAGTTGAGATCCTACTGGGAGGACAAGGTTCATGTTGTCATCCAGAGAAAGACTCCTGAGGGTCCTGTCTACGAGGTGACTGCGGAGAATGGGAAAATTGGTAAAAGAGTGCTCCATCGTAATCTCCTCTTGCCCTGTGACCACTTACCTCTCGAGGAACCAGTTGAGTCGAGAACCCCAGAGATACGACCTAAAAGGAAAATGCAAATGAGCAGAGGGAGACGATCAGAACCCCACCTTGCATCAAGCCACACGGAACAAAGTGACTCAGAGCTAGAAAGTGACACGGAACTGGAGTATGGAGTCAAGTACCCTTCGCGGAGATACCACACAGCTCTACGGAGAGACGAGGAATTCTTGCTGGATCCACAGGCAAAGCCCTTTGAACCTCACTCCACCAAACCCCCCTCCAGGGCTCCTGAGCCACCTGCCCCTGGTTCCCTGCCCCATTCACCCACACCTGATCTGCCCCACTCACTGATCCCTGAGCCCCTTGTTCCTGGTCTGCGGCCCCACTCTCTCACATCTGAGCCCTGTGCCCCGGCTTCACTGCCCCACACACCTGCATCGGAGCCCCTTGTCCCTGACACCCTGCCCCACTCACATGCCCCTAGGCCCCTTACCAGCTCATTCAACCCCGCATCGCCCTCACACCACATGTACCCTCACAGGTCCAGACACTCAGCACAGAGATTGACGTACACCACTCTTGGTGTACCCAGCTATGGGGACCTTAATACAGTTGGCCTTAATATGCCCCACCTGCAAAGCACCCCAGTTGCTGTACTGCCATGGAGACCTTGGTAATTTAGGGACACTGTTTGAAGTGCCTATTACTAGCTTACATGTTTTGTGCTGTAACGTGAGTGTGGTGCACATCTTTCATCTGTCAAATGTCAGGAGACATTTTGAAAAGTGGGGGAGAGTGTGGCACATAGTACATATTGTGTGGCACATAGTACATTTTAATATTTATTATAGAGGTGCCACAGTGTTTCCTTGTATTGACAGGCACCCCCATTTAATTTAATTCTAGCTCATTTTAAAAAGTGTTCTATTTGAGGGTAGAACGCATGAGGCCTTCAATAGATATATAGGCTGTGGGTTTGCGCTGATTTTCAGTTATCTTACCATACGGAGTAAAATATCAGCCTACTCATAAACGTTGTACATTTATTCTTTCAGGTGGGTGTATATAACAAACTTTATATATTGTCACACTTGTGCGTGTGTCCCAATTAGATGCCATTTTGCAACTTTGTAATATAATGTACAAATATGTAAGAACTGTGTAGAGATCGTTTAAATGTTGACAGTGTAGCTTTCTGTCGCTACTGTTGCTGCTGTGGCTAGCTCCCTGCTAGCTCTCCAAGTCATAGCCTGCTTTCGCGAGTATGTGTGAGACTTTGAGAATTGGCTTTTGTCTGACTCCCCACCGATGTGTGCTGATGTTTGACTGTTAAATGAATGTGTATTTTGCAGTATGTATATCCTCTGTGCGATCCTTTTCTACTAACTAGCGTTAGTCTGCCAGACTGAACGAACTCTGATCAGCAACTTATACAGTTTACCGTTGCCAAGCCAACGGAGTAGTTCATGGCTAGTGAGGTCATGTGTAAATAAGCATGAATGAAATGAGCCTAATGTAACGTTGTTCTTCGTCATCTGATATTGACAGTGTGTTTTTATGTATTCAAGATGCTTTTGTAACAATTCTGCCGTGCTGTGATGTTAATATTGAGGTTTTGATGATTGTAACTGCAATGATATGTATGTGTTTTGTTCAGTTATCTTACCATACGGAGTAAAATATCAGCCTACTCATAAACGTTGTACATTTATTCTTTCAGAATTTTTACTTTTAAAATATGTCAACATTGAAGTCCCTTTGCACTTCATATGTGTAACACATGCAGGGCAGGCACACACACACAGAGACAGACATAACACACCTCTTTGACTGACTCAACAAAAGACTGTAAAAGACTGAATACACACTGAGCAGCTTGGGAATTTTGGCGCTGGCCAGGTCCCTGCACCTCCTCAGATTTTTGGCGCTTACGATGCGTGCCATTTTCACACTCTTCACCTGGTGAAGAGTGACCTTTTGAAGGTCTGAAAGTGCCTTCTGCACAACTCTGCTGACTTTTGTGAGTTGGCCTACTGAGAGTCGGCACAGGGGGGGCTTAGTTTCTTTAAAGTATTTCAAAAATTGAAATACATTTCTCAAATAAAAATTTGCAGCTGTCACAGCCTTCGAAAACTTCTGCAGACTCTCGACTCATCAGTGGATAACAACGGATACAGTGAGCTTTAGTTACCTAAGGCCAATGTTACATCTGTTTACAAAAAAAGACTGAGAGAAGGCTTACCTGCGGATACTGTCTGGCTGATCAAGAAACAGCCAGTGCCAAAGGTCTTTTTCCCCTGTGCCATGAATTAAAGAAAAGACCTGACATTTGACAAGGCGGTCTTGTATGCCCTGCTCGTCGTCACGTTGCTAGCCTAGAATGTCAGATAGTCCTGTAAGTAGGACTCCATTGACTTTGGGAATTTAATTGTCCTGAAAAGCGACAGCCCTTTCCCCTCAGGAGATGACTCAGGAGACCCACTGTCTCCACTGTGGGCTGGCTCAGAGGGCTAAAAAGACAGACAGACAGACACACACACGCACACACACAGACATGTGTGTTAGCTCCTTGGACGCCCATGCTAAAGTCAAATAACTTTGTGCAGAGGTCACTCACCTGCAGCCATTTAAGGCGGCGCTGCAGCCACCTGTTTTGCTGGCGAGCATTCTGCAGCTTGGCAATTAAAAACTTCTTTAGCTCCTGCCGCAGGTCAGCTATTTCTTTTTGTTTTTGCTGGCAGGTAGGCCACTCCTCCTCCTCCTCCTGTGCGGCTGGATCCTCCGGCTGGCTATCCCCCTCCACAACAGCCTCAGCCTGCTCCTTTTCCCCATCTAGATCCAGTGTTGTGCACATAGGCACTGCAGGGTTGGAGGCTCTTAAGGCTGCCAGCAAGCTGATGCCTTTTGTGTTTTTCGCCTTTTGCACGTACTCCTCGCACCTGGCACTGGAGAGCTCAGAGGGCCCGCTCTCCATGTGCTTGTCCAAGTGTGTGCTACGGTACATGCAGCCGGGGACAGGGCAGGGCTCATTTCTAATGTCTATCCTGCCAATGCCCATCTTAAGGAGTATGGCCCGCTTGTCTGTATTACAGACGTTATGGCACCTGCGCAGGTGGTTGGACAATGCCCCATACGCCTTTCGACAAATGGGGCATGTCACAATTGTTTTAGGCCTTGTCCTGTAAGACACAAAGACAAGCAGAAAGGAGAAAAACACTAATTACTATGCAGTGCATAGGCAACTACAACAAGTTATTATATTATGATATTATACAATAACTTATTATTTCACTGTGCATACATGTGCCTCTGGTAATATAATATCACATACACTTACACACACAAATGTCAGCATGAATGAAATGCTGACAATGGAATCTGCTGACTGCCTGACAGGTCCTTGCCCAAGTTTCAGTTATGTTCCCAAATGTCACAGAGAGTGTGTACGCATCATATCTGTGAGACAACACAAATGTCACTTATATTCCTAAATGTCTTTGCCTAAATTTCAGTTATGTTCCCATTTGTCCTGACCCAAATGACATTATGTTCCTAAATGTCTTTGCCTAAATTTCAGTTATGTTCCGAAACGTTCCAACACACACCATGTCCCACATACATGTTCATGTTCAATTCTAATTTATTAAGTGTACATGATTGCTAAATTATTAGTGCTCCTTAATGACTTTGTGAAAACCGTAGGACTACTGCTTCATGACCTTGACCCAGTTTAGATGCTTTTTACGTTGGCTCAGGCTCAGAACTGGCTTGACCCATCTCCCGGATGAGTTTCAATGCAGTGGTTCTTGAAGCTGTGACTCCCGCCTCATTCCACTCTTTCTCTGCCAGATTCCTGAATCTTCTGTTGATAATCCGCTGAAGCCCACGGTAATCTCTCAGGCTGGTGCATCTTCTCCTGCCACATTTTTCCCTTCCACTAGACTTTTTTTTATTGTTATGCTTGGACACAGCACTCTGTTAACAGCCAGCCACTTATGAACTTTTGTGGCTAACCCATCCTATGGAGGGTATCAGTAATAAGGTCTGCAGTCTTATACATAACATACATAACAGTCACTAAACCAACTCTCTCTCTCTCTGTCCCTATACAGAAGTACATACAGTATGTCACAAAAGTGAGTACACCCCTAACATTTTTGTACTTTTTATCTTTACATGGAAGAAATCTAAAGATATAATACTTTTCTACAATGTAAAGTAGGCAGTGTAGCTTATATAACAGTGCAAATTTGCTGTTCCCCAGGGACGTCACTAGGTTTGAGAAATTGGGGTGGCTTAGTCCCTTGATGAGAAAAGTTATTGCGCGCGCTATGCGTGCGCCGAAGATTTTTCAGAGAACCAACTAAGGCTTTGTCAATCGATTGATTATTTTAAGACGAAACTTTCCCAATATAATTCGACATTTGCAACGTCTGCAACTCGAGGAATGAGTTGCACAATGCTGTCCCAAAATACATTGTTGTTAGTGTTCGACCTTTACCTCAATCGAGACCGCCTCAGCATCAACTGCTCCTCCTTTGCCTCTCTCTTCTCCCCCTCTCTTAAAATATCTTCGGATATCCATCTAACGAATAGACCGAAACATTACCGTTTCGGATGACAAAACTAATGCCAATACAACCCACACACAGCTACGTTTGTTCACCACCATGCTAATGTAGCCTACCAGATTTACAGTTGAAATAGAAAAGCTACAATATCGTATTTCCTCACTCACTAGCCATATGTCAATGTAGGTCAAACAAATGCAAACCACTGGCATCAAATAAATTGCAGTCTCACCATGTTATGTGTAGCCTATCTTTTCTGCAGACATTGGCATTATAGATGTAGGCTAAACGTCTGTGGCATCCAACTCAAAACTGTGTGAGGAATTTAAATGGAAGCGCTGCGCCGCGCCTTCCACCGAGCAGCTGATGCACCCATACCACGTGACGCTTGACACAGAACCAATGAGTACTATGAATCATATTAATGTGCAAACGGAATCTTGTGTTCAGATTATTTTGCGTTGTTGATACCTCAGATTAATTTGCCTTCTTGGTGGCTCGGTGTTTTTGAAAAAAAATAAAATATATATATATATATAAAAATAATTTTAGAAATCTGCCAAAAAAATAGGGTGGCTTTGACACAAAATAGAGTGTCTCCAGCCACCCTATTTTGACTCTAACGACGTCGCTGCTGTTCCCTCAAAATAATGTCCAAATTGTGCCCAAAGTGTCAATATTTTGTGTGGCCACCATTATTTTCCAGCACTGCCTTAACTCTCTTGGGCATGGAGTTCATTAGAGCGTCACAAGTTGTCACTGGAATCCTCTTCCACTCCTACATGACGACATCACAGAGCTGACCTTGAGCTTGAGACCTTGAGCTCCTCCACCTTCCATTTGAGGATGCCCCAGAGATGCTGAATTGGGTTTAGGTCTGGGGACATGCTAGGCCAGTCCATCACCTTCATCCTCACCCAAGACGTGGTCATCTTGGAGGTGTGCTTGGGGTCGTTACCATGTTGAAATACCGCCCTGCTGCCCAGTTTCAAAGGGGGGGCATCATGCTCTGCTTCAGTATGTCACAGTACATATTGGCATTAATGGTTCCCTTAATGAAGTGTAGGTCCCCAGTGCCGGCAGCACTCATACAGCCCCAAACCATGACACTTCCTCCTCCATGCTTGACTGTTAGCAGGACACAGTTGTCTTTGTAATCCTCTCCTGGTTGCCGCCACACACACCTGACACCATCTGAACCAAATACGTTTATTTTGGTCTCATCAGACCATAAGACATGGTTCCAGTAATCCATGCCCTTAGTCTGTTTGTCTTCAGCAAACTGTTTGCAGGCTGTCTTGTGCATCATCTTCAGAAGAGGCTTCCTTCAGGGACGACAGCCATGCAGACCAGTTTACAGATTACAAAGACAACTGTGGCCTGTTAACAGTCAAGAATGGTGGAGGAAGTGTCATGGTTTGGGGCTGTATGAGTGCTGCCGGCACTGGGGACCTACACTTTATTAAGGGAACCATGAATGCCAATATGTACTGTGACATACTGAAGCAGAGCATGATGCCCCCCCTTTGAAACTGGGCCGCAGGGCGGTATTTCAACATGGTAACGACCCCAAGCACACCTCCAAGATGACCACACCTTGGGTGAGGATGAAGGTGATGGACTGACCTAGCATGTCCACAGACCTAAACCCAATTCAGCATCTGTGGGGCATCCTCAAATGGAAGGTGGAGGAGCTCAAGGTCTCAAGCTCAAGGTCAGCTCTGTGATGTCGTCATGTAGGAGTGGAAGAGGATTCCAGTGACAACTTGTGATGCTCTAGTGAACTCCATGCCCAAGAGAGTTAAGGCAGTGCTGGAAAATAATGGTGGCCACACAAAATATTGACACTTTGGGCACAATTTGGACATTTTCACTTAGGGGTGTACTCACTTTTGTTGCCAATGGTTTAGACAATAATGGTTGTGTGTTGAATTATTTTGAGGGAACAGCAAATTTGCACTGTTATATAAGCTCTACACTGCCTACTTTACATTGTAGAAAAACATTATATCTTTAGACTTCTCCCATGGAAAGATATAATAAAAAAAGGAAAAAAATGTCAGGGGTGTACTCACTTCTGTGACATATTGTAGGTGTGCTTGGGGTTGTTACCATGTTGAAATACCGCCCTGCGGTCCAGTTCCAAAGGGGGGCATCATGCTCTGCTTCAGTATGTCACAGTACATATTGGCATTCATGGTTCCCTTAATGAAGTGTTAGGTCCCCAGTGCCGGCAGCACTCACACAGCCCCAAACCATGACACTTCCTCCACCATGCTTGACTGTTAGCAGGACACAGTTGTTTTTGTAATCCTCACCTGGTTGCCGCCACACACACCTGACACCATCTGAGCAAAATAAGTTTATTTTGGTCTCATCAGACCACAGGACATGGTTCCAGTAATCCATGCCCTAAGTCTGTTTATCTTCAGCAAACTGTTTGCGGGCTGTCTTGGGCATCATCATCTTTAGAAGAGGCTTCCTTCTGGGACGACAGCCATGCAGACCAGTTTGATGCCGTGTGCAGCGTATGGTCTGCGCACTGACAGGCGGTCCCCCTACCCCTTCAACCTCTGCAGCAATGCTGGCAGCACTCCTACGCTTATTTTGAAGACACAGCCTCCGGATATAATGCTGAGCACATGCACTCAACTTCTTTGGTCGACCATGGCGAGGCTTGTTCTTAGTAGAGCCTGTCCTCTTGAAGCGCTGCACTACCACAAAATCACTGTCTTGGAAAAAAATTGATGAGTTTTTGGACACCTAGCTTTGACAAAAAACATTGTCCCCTTTGACAAAATATCACAAAATTTGATGCACATGAACAGAAAGCTGTTTAGAGGTGGCATGTCAATTTTCACAACATTGGAGCAATTAGAAGCCAAGATATGGACTTTTGAAGAATTTTAAGCTATGTTTCAAATTTTCATTGACATGTAACTTTTAAACGCTAAAAAAGCTTCGCTAGCGGCAGTCATAATAACGTACATATAAGATGAGAAGTCACCACAGAGGCGTTAGTTAGACGCTTGTAAACGTGTGGAAGCATCTACAAGCACTTGCACGATTTGTCTACATGCGTCTACATGCGTCTTATTCCCGCGAGTTTTTAGGTCATATGACCTTGTCGCATTTTGGTGACATCCTTTCGGTCAAGTCTGACACAATGTCTAATCATCATGCAACATTTTCATCCCACAATGCATCACTGACTGCAAAACCCTGGAAACGCATGCAAACGTTTACGTCAAGTCGAATGCGTCTGATGTCACAGTGCTGACAAACGAGTTTGTAACTCGAATGGGCCTACTGCTACCTCATGGGTGTGTCAGCGAAAAGAGTAGGTGTGGTCTGGGGCAAAGCACGCCAGATGCTATTATAAGAACGCAAAACCAAATTCGCGATGACCAACAAAAACCTGGGGCTCTATTGTTCACGATCATATGCACATTGTCTGAAGTCTGTCGCGCAAGTTGCTTTGGGGGCGTTCCCGACACAATTTGGTATTTTGACGGCGGGAAAACCAAATATTGCGTCAGGCACATGGTTCAAAAGGGTTGGGCTTAAATTACATCATTAGTCATGGGTGTGTTTTGGGCGCAACATACAATTAACCAATCAGAATTTATACTGTCATTACCTTTAAAAGACAGCGGTGCATTTTCCATGGCCTGTTGCTGTTACCATGGCGAATTTACCCGGACGGAAGGAGCATTTTTCGGTGGAGGAGAGAAGCAAGAAGAGAAATTCCAAACAGTACTGAAAGCGATACAACGGCATTAGAAGATGTGGAAAAAACAGCTTCCAACCCAAATATATGGAATGTAAATTTATATTTCATACATCTAGGGACTCCATAATTTTTCCCCACATGAAAAACTTTTGCATAAACCCTGCTCCGTGCTCCTGCTGATGAGAGAAGCAGGGTGTGCATGCATTGTGCATGCTTTCTTATCCCAAAGCATTGTCCCTAAAATAGCTTTTTAGCAATGTGCAACTGACTACAGACCGGAATATTAGCAACTCAGCCATCACAGCAGTGCACAACCCATGGATTGTAAATGACTTCAGCAAACTAATGCCAAAACAGTTTAAAAAAGGCATACTAACAATGTCAGTGGGCTACTAATATTGACCGAGAATCTAGTAGATATATTCGGCTTTGATTTACTCGTTCAAAACAGCAAGTATCTCAGGAAAATGTATAAAGTACTAATATACTTTTATCTGGTTCAAGCAATTAAATGGTAAACGTGAAACAATCACGACAAAAGTATTTGCTGGCCCATCTCAAAAGCTTTATAAGTTATTGTGAATGTGCGAGTTTCTGACAAATCTGCCGATTTTAACTTTAATTAACCCTGCACACATTATTGCACCATTTTTTCCCCTTCTGCTTTTCATTTTAAACCCATTTTGACCCTGTTGTACGTATGAGACCAGAGATTTACAATTAGTCTCTACTCCACATAAGCTGTACCCAGAAACAGAAACACAAATTCTGCCTCTCTCTCTTTTATTGGTCATCATAAATGTTCATGTTTCTGAAATAAATGTTTTCTTCTTCCTGACTCAAACTCCTTTTGTATTTTTTTTTGTTCAAGTCGTTCTATGGGCTGCCACTTAAGTATCTGAGATATGAAAGCCTGCGTAAGTTCTGCCAGGAAGACTCTAATATCACGGAAGCGCACTTTGCATCCGGCCAATCAGCGGCTGCCATCTGCTTTATAATGACTTATCTAACCCACCTTTTCCGCTGCTTCAGGTACCGGCGTTATCGAAGTCCCCTCCTCCATCCCCACCACCACCAGTTTGGTCCTAGTCTACCCGTCTGCCCGGGGGGTGTCTCTGGTTCCTGCTCTACACCACAGCAGGGTCTGTCGGACCCCTCGACGTTAGACCTGGGCTGATGACTGGACCTCCGCCAAAGAATATTTGCTTCCTGCTAATCATTGTCAAACCTATCATTAAATCCCTTAAAATCATTTGCCTTTCTCTGAGTCTTTCTGGCCGAACTATTGTACTTAAGTATCAAAAGTTAATTTCTGATATAAAATGTATTAAGAGGAAAAGGACAAGTGAGCGGTTAGAATTTTGGGGGTAAAATCCAACAACAAAAGACACATTTGAATTTAAATCATCATCATATCACCATATTAACCACATCTGCTTAGGTTTTTCTTTTTAATGCTAAGTGCACATGGGAAAGACTATCTTTATAAGTACCTTAATTCTTAAAAGAAAAAATACAATATATTAGTTATTCACATCAGCATCAAACATCCTGTTACCCCTTTTAGAACCCAGGTCTAATATAGTAAAGCTTAAAGTATTTTGACCAAACTTAAATAGAAGGTAGATGTGTACAGCACCCTCAGGCTCAGCTGCTTATCATTTCTATTCAGAGCGGCCACCCTGAGCAACTTTGGCCATTTCTCTCTCTCTGAAAATTTTTTCCCAAACTCTGTATCAATGAGCGGTTTCAAAAGCAGGACAATACATTGAAATACATTGATATTCAGATTTTTTCAGCATTTTAATGTGGTACAAGAATTTGTCCAACTCTATCCAAATAAAATAGCTTCTATTGATTCACATTGGCTACCACCATCAAGCCTTACCATGTGTGAAAAATGGAACCTCACAGTCCACTCTCAAGTGGATGCACGCTTTGAGGCACACTTAGGTGTAGGTGACATGACAAACCAAAACAGGTGCAGAAACATAAACAATAAACAAATGTAATAAACAAAATGTAATAAACAAAAACAAAAAAAAACTATAAACAAAAATCAAGCAGAGGGTTGGTCCACAATATTTACACAATCACACTCAAAACTTCCAAAAACTTTCCAATATACAAACCAGACTAGACATAGGACTACCAATTGTCTGCATCATTACTGACTAGCAATATAATGACACACAATAACCATCAATCAAATTAGGTGGGAGAGGTCTGATTTCCCTGCTGGACAGTCAGTGGGGAAAAACTGCTCAGGGGTGTCTTCCTCCTCCCTCACAGCTTGAACCATGAGCTGGTGACTCTCTCTCGTGCCACTCTTTTAGCAGGTTTATATGGAATACCTGCCTCGGCTTTCTCCTCCCAGGCATGTTCAGCTTGTAGGTGGCTGGCCGCACCTTCCAGCTGATGCAGAAGGGCACCTGCCACTTGGCCAACAGCTTGCTCTCTCCCGTAGGCAGAAGAAGGAAAACTTTCTGGCCATGTTCTCCCTCATGGCAATCACGTAGGTGAGAAATTTGGTAGTAGTGGCTTTTGGTCCCTGCACCTGCCTTCCATACAGAAGTTCAAAGGGCAGGAACCCTGTTGAGGCTTGGGGCACCTCCCGGTATGCAAACATGAGGTATGGGAGCTAGCAATCCCAGTCCATGCCGTTGGCACCCACAAACTTTCACAGCATGCTTTTCAGGGTCTGGTTATAACTCTCTACCTGTCGGTCTACGGAGTGGTCCTAATCCCCCGTATTCCTAGCAACCTGTACACCTGCTTCAGTGTGTTAGAGAGGAATGCAGTGCCTTGGTCATTACGTATCTCCTGGAGAATAACTGTAATAGTGCTCGGGCAATTGTTCCGGAGGTGACTTTATGGAGGGGAAAAGCTTTGGAGTAGTGTGTGGTGTAGTAGCAAACTACACGAATGTACTTGTGACCTGTCTTAAGTGCGCTCAAGGGGACCATCAATATTCATGGCTATTCTAGTGAAAGCTACTTCTATGATTGGGAGTGGCTGCAGTGGATATGGCTTAACTTTGTGCTTGCTGGTGAGCTGAGAGGTGGGGCAAGTTTTGCAGTGGGCATGAACATCAGTGGCCTGGCCAAAAAAAATCTGCTGGCTATCCTCTGCAGGGTCTTCACACTGGGATGTCATGTGACCCATGGGATGTCATGACCCAGGCTGAGAATTTTCTGCCTCAGGCTAGTGGAGATAATTAGCTGCTCAGTGCAGCCACCCTCTGGCTGGTGGTAGAGCAACCCCTCTCTAGCAAAACAGTACTCCCTAGACAGAGTTTTTGACTGGCCTGTGCTCACACCCTCTATTTCAATTGCTTTGTTAAAGAGCTTGAGCCGGTGTAGTGAACATGCCGGTTGGTGTGTGCGTGCATGTCTGGGGAAATGTTTGTCAGTTAAGTGTAGGGATAGCGTCGGGAGCACTTGTGGTAAACCACTTCAAACCTAAAGGGTTGCAAAGATAAAAGCCACCTTGTAATGCATGCATTAGTGTCCATCATGCGTGCATTAGTGAGCAGGAGAGTACCTTTTCCACACCATGGTTATGATGGCCAAATTGTGATGGCAAACTTATGAAAAGACTGCAAATAAAAGAAAATGAAGTAGAGTTTCATTATAGAAGAATGGTCTTTGTAGATACACAGCCTCGCTTACCAAACTGAAATAGTTAATTGCCTTTTCGTACTAGCCTGGTAAACCAGCCCCTCATTCTTCACTTTATTTTGTACAGAGGGTCTGGAACGGCTGTATTTAGAAGCTCTTTTCTTCCTGGAGGTGTGAGCCTCTAAATACAGCAGTTTCCGACCCTCTCTACAAAACAAAGTTAAGTACGAGGGGCTGATTTACCAGGCTATAGTGATTTAACATCTGTTTTGCACTGAAACTTACATATCAACCATTGATTAAGGTAATAAATCAATGTCTGTTTGATGTCGGCTTGTTATCTTGAATTGTTCGGCGAGAGGCTGCCATAACAACTGGATCAAAAGACGGCTATTCTTGGAATAACCCTGTGTTGGTTGACACATCAGAAGGGCATTCTAAATATTGACCTTTAACATATTAAAAATGTGTAACATAGCAAAATGTTTTCACTTGTGTGCTTATTCAAAGACAATACCCACCTTATCCCAAGAATTACATACAGCGCTTTTGTACATTACATGTCTCGGGTCTTACATGTCTAGGGCAATTAAATAACATCATATTCCTGACATTTAAATGTATTTACAGCGATAGAAATGTACCCGCAGCCATGGCCAGGGAAGGTCCTGATTCATTAAAATGGAACAAAGCAATGTATCACTAGTGCTGGGACCTGCTAACTTCGTATAGAAATGTCGTTTGCCACTTTTCCCCTTGGATTTTTACAAATTAGATGAAAAATAAACAATGTAGTATCTAAGTATGCCACCACTTTCACTATTCATTGGCTCTTGACTGAGTTATGTACTGTCTATTAGTCAAGTGTGTTAGGTTAGCCAACTAGTATAGGCAGCTGTGAAATGTCATTGGTCCGACATCCCATTAGTCCGAAAATGGACCACTGAGTAGAGAACCTATTAGTTCGACATCCTATTAGTCAGAAAAAAGAGGCCCATTTGTCCGACATCTTATTAGTCCGACCATACACAGTATAGATGCATGGACGACTTGGTAACTGGCTGAGGATAAACCGTTCGTAAATTCGGAGTGTGGGTGGAATTCTTGTTCGTTTACAAAGCCACACTTTTGGAGTGTTTAGAGCACACACCGGGGACTTCAGCTAAAAGTTGAAAGCAGCGGAACGTGACGTCAGTCTAACTGAAAGCAGTGGCAGACGTAGTGTTTGAGAAATAGTTTGAGAAATAGTCTAGATTTATTTATGAATTAAAGCTCATAATTGGCAGTTGAACGAAATTGATCAAACAGGGTTTACTGTCCTCACTATTGTCAAGCTACTGATTGAAAAATTAACCCATGTTGGAACATTCCCTTACCCAAAAAACCCTTCCTGTAACTGTGGATAAACTGTAGGCCAGCCTGTATTAGGCTACTAGATTTACCCTTAGCCATTTACCTTAATGACCTTTTAGTTTGCTCACATTTACACATTTTTAACTTGCCCTGGCCATGGTCCTGAATTAGCAGAGATTTGTATTGCCTCCTAAAAAAGTAGTCTGCAGCAAATAGAAAACAATCAGTTTATTTCACAATCCCAACAAATAGTAAACAGGAAAGACACGTCAACTTCTTTCACTTAGAATGTATTTTTATGTTCTTATAAACATCTAATTTGAGACAAATGTATTTAACATGTTATTCTAACCAAAACTGAACTTTTGTAATAAACTCAGAGAGGAGCTTCAGCAAGTTGAAAATGATCAAAAACTATCTGAGTGGTCTGGCCATCATTAGTGTCAACCATGATGTGGGAAAGAAAATATCACATGACGACATTGTTGATGATTTTGCATCTAGAAAGTGTAGAAAGGGACACTTTTAATGGTGAGTTATTTCCAACTGCGTTATTATCATACCTAAATGCATAGGCCTAGTAACTGACAAGCATGTTTGTATCAATGCACATCCATTTCTATAATGATTTTATTTTCTCTTTGTGCCCTTGTGTAGACACTGTTACTGAGTTGGAAGTGAAACCACTAAACAGTAAAAATGCTTCTTCATTTGACTAATTTAAACCCCCCAGACAGATTTATTACGTGTCCTGTAGGTGATGTAATCACAAGACTGAGAGGCTTCAGTAAGTTATTAAACATGATATATCTGATATGCAAATAGATGTTTATATATGATCCTTAAATCACATCCTCCTCTTCATTATGTATTTTTTAGGTTCATGACATCACTGCCACTGTGGTGCTGGTGGCGGTGCTGATCTTCATGCTGATCATATTATTAGTGTTATTTCAAACATTAACACGTTTACATTCCCAGACTGTATGATTGTTTGTTTACACATGAAATTTGATTTGATTTTGATTTCTGAATTTGATTTGTTCTGATTTGGTCTGATTTTATTCTTAGTTAGACCAACAGGTGGCGACAGTGCAATATATTTAAAGGGGGGATGAGTGGAAGCACTGTGGTGTCAGGTGTGACTGTTGAGTTCAGTTAATAATCAGCTAATCACCTTTGCAGGTGATTTGAGTGAATTAGCTGATTAGAGTGTGAACCTTTCCACAATATTGTAATTTTCTGAGATACTCAATTTGGGGTTTTCATTAGTTGTCAGTTATAATCATCAATATAAAAAGAAATAAAGACTTGAAATATGTCAGTCTGTGTGAAATGAATGTATATATTATGCAAGTGTCACTTTTTGAACGGAATTTCAGAAATAAAACAACTTTTTGATGATATTCTAATTATATGACCAGCACCTGTATGTAAGGCACTAAAATTCAAACTGCATCGCATTGTTTCCTCATTGCTACACAAAGTTAAATAAGAAGTCATGTAGTAAAGATAAAATACAACATTGAATGGGGGCGGTATTAGAATTATTTTACAATATGGAGTGTGATATTTGGACTAGTAGCCTACAGGTGAAGATATTTCGGTATGTTACACATTTTTAATTGTTTAAAAGATGACTAAGATTTGCAATTTTAGCATTAAAAAGAAAAACAAAAAAAATCCAAATACTTTGTAAACATGTTACATCATGATTGTACGCAAGTGTGTTTAATATTGTGATATTATGATGATTCAAGTGCAAGTGTCTCTTTTGTTTATGGATTATACGCCCAATACATGTCACTCTCAAAATTCTAACCGCTCACTTTTACTCTTCCTTTTACTACTGAAGTACATTTTACATCAGAAATTCACTTTTGATACTTACAATAAATAAATGTCAGATACTTAAATCGCAGCCCATAGAACCAGTTCAATAGAAATGACAAATACATACAACATGAGTTCGAGTCAGGAAAAAGAAAATATTTATTTAAAAAACATGAACATTTTATGATGACCACTAAGGGAGACAGAATGACAGTGTGTTTGTTTGTGTCTGGGTTAACCCTAGAAATGAATGCTCTGCTCCACTGTGTGTGAGTGAGAGCATGCACGTATGTGTGGGGACCCTTTCTCTTCTCTTACTTACAGTATATTGCTCTGCTCCCAGTTATTAGAGTGAGAGCTGTAGAGAAAAAAAGCTCATATCTCAGCAGTGCTTTAACGTATCATAACCAAACTTGGTATACAGACTCGGCACCCTGTTATAACCACACAGCACCATGAATGTCGAACTCTGTAGCGCAGTGGTGTCAAATTTGGCCTGCAGAGTAATAATATTTACCCCGAGAGACAATACCAAATAACTCCTAGAGCTGGCCCACTGATATTTCACAGCCCATGTATCGTTTAATACTATTGTCAAGCTCAAGATCAGATACAGGTCGCATAGGGGTGAAAAAATCGGATTTTGATCATTTCAGGCTGCAGTGTAAACGTAGCCTTATTGTTCTTCTTAGATTTGCCGTACCTCTTGTCGTTGGTCTGTTGTAATTTTTCTTCTTTTGGCCCCATTGAAATGAATGGTGGAATGTTCAGGTTGATGATGTCACAATACACTGCTTCACTGTAGCAGCCAGAGTGAGCTCTGCCCTTACTCTAACCTCCACTTTCGGATGATTAAAACTGAACTGCTTAAACATACGTATAAACTTAGTTGAAACTCTGTCAGAGGGACCTGTGTTATTTTCATGTGGCAACTATTTAAACTGTTTGAGACAGGACAGTTTAAAATGCTGTAAGACAGTCTGGGATTTTGGCATACATTTCATCATCTTACTGTAAGGAGGTCAGGATGCATGTCTGATGTTTTAAGTGATCAAAACTGAACCTCTTAACCTATACACATGATTTAAACTTTGCCATGGAGGTCTGGATTCTGGAGGTCTGACAGTTTAGAAATGAGGCAGAAAATATTGTGGCAGTTACACCTCACTACACCAATCATTATGTTATAAAAGCAGAGCTCCCCAAGTGCCACCTGGTGGCTGTTTGTGTACATTGCAGCTTCTAGCACCCACTGTAGGTATATTTTTGCGTCCCGCTTCACAGTAATATGACCTAGGAGCAAAATTTGACCTGTAGTAAGTAGACACATTTATTTGGCAACTACTACAGCCAACTGATTTTGAAAAAATGCTTAGGTTAATTTTTGGTGATTTTTTCCAAGAAATCATTGTCCCGCTTCACTGTAATTGCGGCGGATTTGACCTGTAGTAAGTAGACACATTTATTTGTCAGCTACTACACCCAGCTGATTTTGAAAAAGTCCCTTGATTGACTTTTGGTGATTTTTCTTTTATGTATGTATTTATTGTGTCCTGCTTCACAGTAATGACCTAGGGGCAATATTTGACCTGTATTATGTAGATATTTCTTTGGCAACTATTACAACCAACAGAAGTCAAGAAACTGATTTGGCTGAGTTTTGGTGAATTTTATGGGAAAATTATTTGGTCCCCCTGCTCCACCAATGTAAAAGTGACTCCCTTCAATAATTTGGTGACCATTTGTAGACAGTCCCTAACATAGACGGTAGCCACAGAACGAAGGTTGAAGCTTCGTCAGTAAAGTTTTTGCCTATAAATCGCTAGTTACTATTATTGCTATCGTTTTATTAGACAGACATTAACACGTTTCACTCTCATTCACCTAGGTCAAGTTATTTAGGCAAAATGCTTCTCTGGGTCTTAATACGGGAAGTTAAACCCTACATTTCAAGCGAACGTCAAACTTTGAGCCAACTTCATTACGCTCTTTCATCATAGTCCGTGAGCCAGAGGGGTTGGTCGTTACTGAAAAAGTGGCAAAGGATACCATACCTTTTCTGAAAGCCTGAAATCTCAGCTTTTCAATGATGTATGATGGCCATCTGACAAGAGTACTCTGCTGCCAGGGCTCTCACACACACAAAGCGGTGGCAACATATTACCCCCACACTCAAGCAGCTTCACTGGCTCCCAGTGAAGTCCTGCATTTCATACAAAATCCTACTGCTCACATACAAATCACTCCATAACCTTGCCCCCCAGTACCTCTCAGATCTTCTCCAGCCCTACTCTCAATCTAGGTCCCTGAGGTCCTCTGGCAAAAATCAGCTTGTCATCCCCCGGTCCAAGTTACGGACTTTTGGTGATAGAGCCTTCTGTATTGCTGCCCCCACTCTCTGGAACAGTCTACCTCTCCACATCCGCCAAGCCCCCACTCTGGCTACGTTCAAAAAGCACCTCAAGTCCCACCTTTTCACTGAGGCCTATGGTCCTCCCCTCTCCCCTTTCCTTAGCCCCATCTAGCTCTGTAAAGCGACCTTGGGTTTCATGAAAGGCGCTATATAAATCCAAGTTATTATTATTATTATTATTATTAAGAGTAGCTGTTTTGAGTTATCACACATAATGTTAACTAAGGTAGATAAAATAATGCGTATAAATCAAGCAGAACACGGACATAGCTAAAGATCTATATTGGAAATATTGGAATATTTTATTTTATTATGTTTGGTATCATTTTAAACAGGAGACTCTCGGCTTTCATTTAAGCCAAACCTGGAGCTCTTCAAACTTTTAATCACACACATTTTCCTGCCATTTCCGCCTAAGTTATATTTTGTGTTTTAATCCTGTGGCACCAGGGAGCATCAGAGAAACAAAATCCAAACACTGGAATACTGGCCTGACTCTAAGGATTCAGAAAATGTATCATTTACCCATATTATCTGATTTGAAGGGGGTGATTTTCGGTCTTATATCAGACATGGCGTTTGAGAAAACAATGCGTATAAAGTAAGCAGAACATTGACACAGCTGAAAATCTAAAAACGGTATAACAAATAACAAATGTGACATGGATTCCTATGTTTTAAGGTGTGGTAACCCCAATTATGACATTGCCATTACTGTAAAAGGTCAAGGTCATGACCTTTAGGCATGGTCAATGACATTCTTTCTTGTGTGTATGTTTGGGTGTGGGTGTGTCTGTGTGTGGGAGGGGGGTTACAGATAGAAATGTAATGTGTGTGTTTGTGTGTGTGTTTGGGTGGGGGCGTGTGTGTTGTGTGGGGGAGGGGGTGGGGGTTTACAGACAGACATGTAATGTACAGTATCTGTTTTATATATTGTAGTTTTACTGTTTTGTGTATAACTTTGTATTAATTACCCGGTACCATGCTTCTTTTGGCAGGGGAACTACCAATGGAAATTAGCCTTTTGGCTCTCACTGAGTGCATTTTATTTGTAAAATGTTCATTAATGTACAATACCCTCAATGATAAATAAAGGAAATAATAATAATAAGAATTTTGTGACATTTTTCGCAAGCATTGCATCATTCAAGGTCACAACACTAATCAAACTCCTTGTCGGAATCCTCATCAGAGGAACAGGATTGATCTTCATCAGCAAAGTCATCCTTCTGGTTTTTGCACTGTCTTGCATGACATAGGTCAGTGCAGGCCAAGTTGTTGGCAACACACTGACATGATTGAGTGACACAGTCCCTCTTGCATGAGCAGGACAGAAACTCAAGTACTGCTTCAGACATTGAATCAGTCTATGTAAGGCCTGCCCCAACCTTCTGAAAGGTCTCACAGAACTTTTTATTCTTCTGAAGAAGTTTTAGGGCTGACACTTTACCACGACCTGCAAATGCACTTACAGTGTCACAGCCTGTGTATGCGTGTAAACCAGGCAAAGCCTGACACAACTGTGAACCCAGACCATGAGCGAGTTGTGAGATGTTTATGTAACTGGTGCAATTCTTTCTATCATGGCAGTGACTAGAAACTACTGCAAGGTCATGCCTGTAAGAACAGTCTTTTTAATAAACAGTGTGTACACTTACAAAGTTCTTAGTGCCTCGTTTTGAATGCCAGGCCTTTGGTATACTACCGCTGAAGTGTGGAGTTTCTTTGAGCTTTTTTAATGGTTCAAAAATAGCATTATATTCAAGCTTTTCTCTATGCCCTTAGTACTAGCATTGTTAAGTCTTCTGGGCTAAAATGGTGAAAAATAGAGATGTTCTAAATGTAACAGGCTAGCACAATTTTGCTCCTCAGCAAACATACCAACTCGGTATGATGTTTTAACATGCCAGTTTTTATTTTATACTGAAGTTTTTCTTTAACAGAGTCGAGGCTCACTTATTTGCGTGTCAGCTATATGGCTGTCTCCAGTCTTACTGCCGTGTTCAGAGCCGCAATCCATGTAGTCAGTGCGCAGTACTAATGGCTCCTCAGAAAAAATCCATAAAAGCAGTGCCAAAAATCCGTACTCGCAAAACTGTTTTGTGTCTTGACTCTTGTATATTCAGCTTTGCAAGCTTGTAAGTTCACTGTTGTACAAGAATGATAGATGATGCACATGTTCTCCTCCCACACATCAAATAGTTGTACAGCTATGAAACTTCTACACATATTCAAATAATTTCTGCAGATACAACATTTCTTTGCACACACACAAAATAATTCTACAGCTATACAAAACTTCTCTTCACCTACAAATCATACCTCTGCATGCAAATCTTTTTGTACATGCAAGGAACATATTTCTACAAGTACAACATTTCTTTGCACAAGCATAGATTGTTTTACAGCTGCAAAACTTTATTACACATGTGAAAATTTAGGCCTATCCCATACACTGTGTGTCCACTTTGTGTGCATTTGCATGCACATACAAATGAAGGTCTTCATTTCTGTGTGTGTGTGTGTGTGTGTGTGTGTGTGTGTGTGTGTGTGTGTGTGTGTGTGTGTGTAAGAGAGAGAGAGAGAGCAGTAGCGGTTTTAGGCACGAGCGAAGGGGGCGCCATTTCATGGGGGGCGCCATGAGCGTAAAACACTATAGAACCGCCACTGAGAGAGAGAGAGAGAGTCTGTATCTATTGCTATGTTCGTCCAGGTGTCCTGAAGTGGCGACCAAGGCGCCATTAGGTGGCAGTATGGTTTACAGTGGGCACACTGTGGCTGTGATCACAGAGGAAACGCACAGTGACAGAGAGGGAGAGATCATCTGATGTAACTCTTCTCCTTGTTAGGGTACCATACAGAAAACTACAACTAGTGACTTTACATTGTGAAACAGTTACTCACTTTCTCCCCAGTGCACCGAAAAGTGCATCACACACACACACACACACACACACACACACACACACACACACAGATCTGATGTAATATGATAGTGTATTTCACTCTAACCGGAAACTACTACCAATGACTGATTATGTTGGTTACACACAAACACAGTCAGTCATTCGGGGAGGCAGTAAGTAAGTAGTTTAATGAAATAATCCCTAGTCTGCAAAAACATCCTGCTGTAACTGTTGTAGCTTTCTCTTATTTTTGTGAAGTGTGATGTTGTTATCAAATGTGCGCTGAAAAGTTGAGACAAAAGTCTTTCCCTCAGGCTCACTCTCCCACCCCACCCTCATTGTTGTCCTGTGGGATGTTGCATTTCCACCAGTTCTCAGTAAACCACACACACACACACACACACACACACACACACACACAGTCACATGCACACACACACACACTGACCACTTATTTTCCATAGCCAAACCCTCTGCCCCAACACAGCCAAACCCATACCATATGACAGGAATGCTGACTTCTGCCCCAGCTTACGCACACTAGCAATTAACCAGTCAGCCAACCATCCTTGATAACAAGGTCAAAATGGGAAATGCATAATTTTAAAATGGTTTAAAGATGATTGTAAGTGTGTGTAGTAACGCCAGCTGGTGACCGCGCCATGGTGCTACATGCCAAATGGATGGACTGAGTTTATACACCTTGTCAAGCCCAAGGTATAAACAGTTTTTGGTCTCTGGGTTGCAACTGTTGGTGAATTAATCCTTAAAAACTGATTTTAGCTTCATATTTCGTAAGACAATGCCTCTTAAACACAAAATTTTACACAATTTGGTGTGGTTTGAAAGGATGTTGTCCCCATTGAGTATGAAAGGTTTCATAAATTTGCAGAATTCCAAAACAAGACATTGAGTGTAGTAATTACAAGCTATGTTTCCACTATCGATTGATGTGTAACTTTGTAACGTTTTAACCTTTGAAAAAGTTTTATAAGATTTTTCTTCAAGATATTGTTGGCAGATGACATACAACAAATGTCCTGACAACCGAATGAACGTCCTTGGAGGAGTTAGTTTGCTTTTGCTTTCAGCTTTTTACGAAATTGCATAAAATGTTGCCAACAGAAAGAGGCGTGGCCTAATGTGTTTGATGCGGGTTATCTTAGAGAATGTGGGAAAATAGGAATTGTGTTTCTATACCATATCAATTTGTAGTTATTGGCCAAAATGTAATTTTTTTGAATTATCGCGCCCTGTAAGGAACAAAGTTTACAAAACATCCTGTGCTTCAAAAGGTTGGAGTAGTGATCCTACATGGCAAATTTCATGTAATATTGACTTTCTTCGGCCAAGGTACTGGCAATCAAAAACCTCAAGTTTGATATGTACAATATTCTTTTGGTGATGCTACGTACCAATGACCATATAAGTGTATGAGCCATGTGAACCCAGGTTACAAATACATTTTGGTCTTCTTAATTGGCAGTTATCAACGACAAATTATTTCAGTTTCCCTGGGGCCAGTGCAAAGGGATGGCTGGCCTCCGGCCACCAAAACAGCTTATTCCGTAGCATCCAGATGACGCTACAAGTTTCATGTTCCCCGGTCTGTCAGTGTTCTGCAAAACATGGACACAAAATGGGTAAAAAAATCTCTGACTAAACCTATATGACAGTACTAATGCTTATGCTAGCAGCAGTCATAATAACACAGTTACAATATCAGAGTTTGTATTGATTTAAAGAGATCTGTGAAAATGTGTTGTTGTACATGGGGATGGTGTGTTTGACTGAATGCCTTCTCCTTCACATGTTCTCCTCCCACACATTAAATTGTTTTACAGCTATGAAACTGTTCTACACATATTCAAATAATTTCTGCAGATACTAAATTTCTTTGCACATGCACAAAATAATTGTACAGCTATACAAAACTGCTCTTCACCTACCTCTGCATGTTGTTTTTTGTACAGGCAAGGAAAATATTTCTAAGGTTACAAAATTTCTTTTCACAAGAACATATTGTTTTATACAGCTGCAAAACTTTGTTACACGTGAAAATGTATCCCATACACCTTGTGTCCACGTTGTGTGTATTTGCATGCACATACATGATTGCACATTACTTGGAAGGTCTTTGTGTGTGTGTGTGTGTGGGGGGGGGTTTGTATCTATGGCTATGTTCGTCCAGGTGTCCTAAAGTGGCACCCAAGGCGCCATTAGGTGGCAGTATAATTTACAGTGGGCACACTGTGGCTGTGATCACAGAGGAAACGCACAGTGACAGAGAGGGAGAGATCATCTGATGTAACTCTTCTTCTTGTTACGGTACCATACAGGAAACTACAACTAGTGACTTTACATTGTGAAACAGTTACTCACTTTCTCCTCAGTGCACCGAAAAGTGCATCACACCCACACACAGATCTGATGTAATACCAGTGTATTTCACTCTTAACAGGAAACTACTACCAATGACTGGTTATGTTGGTTTCACACTCACACACAGTCATTTGAGGAGGCAGGAAGTAAGTAGTTTAATGAAATTATGTGCGCTGAAAAGTTATGAGACAAAAAGTCTTTCCCCCAGGCTCACTGCCCCCTCCCCTTCCAGCAGTTCTAAGTAAACCACACACGCACACACGCACTTACTTTCCATAGCCAAACCCTCTGCCTCAACACAGCCAAACCCATACCATATGACAGGAATGCTCGCTCCTGCCCCAGCTTACGCACACTAGCCATTAACCAGTCAGCCGACCATCCTAGATAACAAGGTCAACATGTCAAATGCATAATTTTAAAATGGTTAAAGGGGAACTTCCATCGTTATTTTTATTCATATTTCTGTGTCGCCACTATGGTTGAATGCATTGTGCGTCATTTCTGTGAAAAATTATGTCCTAGATCTCTTGTTTGACTCTGTTTTCTGTAAGCTATAACAGGTCTAGTGGTTGAACGACTGTTTTTTCCGGTGTCCCTCGTGAATATCCATGACGTGTCAATAAGGCACCTCTGATTGGGCAAATTCACTGTCTTTCGCTCACCTAGCTTCTGTCCACCAATCCTTTGAGATGTGGGCTTGCCATACATGGCTCTGGGTGGGGCTTACGACCTAGTGACGTAGATAGGTTTAGCATGCTCTGATCCGCTCATTTTGGTTAGCTCGACCCTTCAATGACCAGTAAAACCATGAGGGTCGAATTTCACTTCTTGGAATGCTGCGTGCATATACTGCTTGTTGTGACCCACCACATCGTAAATAGAGCTAAGTGTTTTTTGACGGAAGGACCCCTTTAAAGATGGGGTGTGTTAAACATGTGTGTGTGTTAGTGTATACATGTCTATGTTTTTGTATATATATACATATATCCAAACACATCACTGCACAACCCCACCCTGTATTCTGCTACAGTAAGCATATTCTCTACATTGTTGTTTCCAAGCATCCCCGAAACACTTCCTGCAGCCTCTTCTAGGCACTCTCACTCTTGTAATTTCTCTATTCCTGCGCATTTGTAAAGAAGTGACACTTGGTGTAATCTATACACGGTAATATATACACTATTACAAGTCATAGCATCAGCCTGCGAGTGACCTTTTTTGGAATCTCAAATCTGTAGAAATCTGATTTATTCCTCTGTGTGTGTGTGTGTGTGTGTGTGGATGTGGAGGTAAGACACGCTCAGATGTAACGATATATTTTGAGCAGACAAGACAGAATCACGTGATGAGGTCTGTTTGCATGGAGACAAGACAGAAACACGCATGTTTAAAGGCACCAAGCTTGTTTCCATGGAGGTAAGAGACACACATAGAGTTGAGGATGCTGTTACATCATAATACATATGTTCTTTTAGACAGGATGGTTTTAATAATATGATTTGAGTGATGAGAGGTCAGTTTGCCGCTGATTGAAATTCAGAGGCCGTCATAGAAGGCAAGCACGACAGCAACCGTGACGCCAAAGGGTGTGTGTACGTCAATGTGTCTCAAGGGAGTAAAGCTTTTTTTTGGCTCAGATCAATACATTGTGTGGTCACACACACACACACACACATGCACAACCAAAGATGCACACACACAAACAAGCACAGACACACACACGCACACAAATGCACACAAACACATGCATACAAAGAAGCTCCCACATACACACACTGTAGTTGCTTAGTCCACCATTTTGGATCTCTGCTGGGGCCATTTTGCTCAAGGTCACCTTGGAAATAGCTTGTCTGACCCGAAATGGGGACAGCTGGTCAGGGTCACACTTAACTGCACTCTTTAGCATGTTCCTCCATCTGCCTCACTTTCAATGTGTAACTAAAAATCAGGCCTGCCACTCCTACAATCAGCTTGAGAGTCATTACGTAAAAAGGCTGTTCCTCTTGCCCGGCAGTTAGCAGTCCTGCAATATGTTGTATGAGTGAGATATATACAGTATGTCACAAAAGTGAGTACACCCCTAACATTTTTGTACTTATTAAATTTTATCTTTCCATGGGAGAAGTCTAAAGATATAATACTTTTCTTCAACGTAAAGTAGTGCAAATTTGCTGTTCCCTCAAAATATATATGTGAACCTGTTAGTGTGTGTCTTTGCATATGTACAGTATGTCACAAAAGTGAGTACACCCCTACCATTTTTGTACTTTTTTATTATATCTTTCCATGGGAGAAGTCTAAAGATATAATACTTTTCTACAACGTAAAAGTAGGCAGTGTACAACTTATATAACAGTGCAAATTTGCTGTTCCCTCAAAATAACTCAACACACAACCATTAATGTCTAAACCACTGGCAACAAAAGTGAGTACACCCTAAGTGAAAATGTCCAAATTGTGCCCAATTAGCCGTTTTTCCTCCCTGGTGTTATGTGATCCATTAGTGTTACAAGGTCTCAGGTGCAAATGGGTAGAAGTTGTGTTAAATTTGGTGTTATCACTCTCACACTCTCTCATACTGGTCATTGGAAGTTCAATATGGCACCTCATGGAAAAGAACTCTCTGAGGATTTAAAAAAAAAAATTGTTGCTTTACATGAAGATGGCCTAGGTTATAAGAAGATTGCCAACACCCTGAAACTGAGCTGCAGCACATTGGTCAAGACCATACAGCGCTTCAAGAGGACAGGCTCTACTAAGAACAAGCCTCGCCATGGTTGACCAAAGAAGTTGAGTGCATGTGCTCAGCATTATATCCGGAGGCTGTGTCTTCAAAATAAACGTAGGAGTGCTGCCAGCATTGCTGCAAAGGTTGAAGGGGTAGAGGGACTGCCTGTCAGTGCACAGACCATACGCTGCACACTGCATCAAACTGGTCTGCATGGCTCCATCCAGAAGGAAGCCTCTTCTGAAGATGATGCACAAGACAGCCCACAAACAATTTGCTGAAGACAAACAGACTAAGGGCATGGATTACTGGAACCATGTCCTGTGGTCTGATGAGACCAAAATAAATGTATATGGTTCAGATGGTGTCAGGTGTGTGTGGTGGCAACCAGGTGAGGATTACAAAGACAACTGTGTCCTGCTAACAGTCAAGCATGGTGGAGGAAGTGTCATGGTTTGGGGCTGTATGAGTGCTGCCGGCACTGGGGACTTACACTTCATTAAGGGAACCATGAATGCCAATATGTACTGTGACATACTGAAGCAGAGCATGATGCCCCCCCTTTAAACTGGGCCGCAGGGCAGTATTTCAACATGGTAACGACCCCAAGCACACCTCCAAGATGACCATGCCTTGGGTGAGGGTGAAGGTGATGGACTGGCCTAGCATGTCCCCAGACCTGAACCCAATTCAGCATCTGTGGGACATCCTCAAATGGAAGGTGGAGGAGCTCAAGGTCTCAAGCTCAAGGTCAGCTCCGTGATGTCATAATGTAGAAGTGGAAGAGGATTCCAGTGACAACTTGTGACGCTTTAGTGAACTCCATGCCCAAGAGAGTTATGGCAGTGCTGGAAAATAATGGTGGCCACACAACATATTGACACTTTGGGCACAATTTGGACATTTTCACGTAGGGGTGTACTCACTTTTGTTGCCAGTGGTTTAGACATTAATGGTTGTGTGGTGAGTTATTTTGAGGGAACAGCACATTTGCACTGTTATTTAAGCTGTACACTGCCTACTTTACGTTGTAGAAAAGTATTATATCTTTAGACTTCTCCCATGGAAAGATATAATTACAAAAGTACAAAAATGGTAGGGGTGTACTCACTTTTGTGACATACTGTATGTGCACATATATGTGTGTGTCTGGTACCTTTTTGCCCGGAAGGGCAGCTTAGTCTCAGCTTAGTAGAGTTTGTACTCACTGACCTCATGCCATGACGTTACACTACTCCACATTTATTGTCCTACCTTGCCCACTCTCCCACCACTTTACACCCCCCCCCCCCCCCCCCCCCCCCCCCGCCCCCACGCACAAACACCTACACACACATACACACACACCCTCATGCTCAGTATGACATTGCTTCCTATATGTAATAAACTCAAGTCTTCATTAGTAGAATACGCATCCACACTGGTCAGTCTTTACAGCACTGTGCATTTCAATAGTATTTTCTTTTCCCTTGATGGTCTTCTCCCTATTTCTAGTGTGTGTGTGTGTGTTTTCATCACTCTACCTGCTCATTCTCTTTTTCTATCATCGCTCTCTCCCTCGTTCTATTCCCTCCTTCTTCCTGTCTTTTACCTCATTCTCTCTCTCTCTCTTTTATCTCTCTGTCTCTATTTCTTTCTCCCTGTCTTACCCTTCTTCTCTGCTTCCCCCCTCATTTTCTTGTTGTTATCTCTCTGTCTCTCTTTTCTTTTTGTTACTTTTGCTCTTTCTCTTTTCTTCTATCCTGCTCTTTTTCTGTCTTTGCCTTCCTGAACAAGCCCCCACCCCCCACCCCTGTACACACACACACACTCCACCACACCCCTCAGGGGGCCCCTGTCTAGGCCCATGGCTCAGGGCGGGATTAGGCTGTAAGTGGGCCAGTGGGGACAGCAAAAGCAGTGGCAGCCTGGGCCACATTAAGCGCCTCTGTAAGGGGATTATAGTGCCATGCTAGTCTAGGGACTGAGAGAGAGAGAGATAGAGAGGGAGAGAGAGACTGAAAGGGAAAGAGAGTAAGCGAGAGACTGAGGGAGGGAAAAAACGAGAGATTGGTAGACAGGGAGCAAAAGAGCAAGAGAGAGGGAGAAAGAGGGAGAGATGGAAAGGGAGAGGAGGACAAAGAGAGACTGAAGGACAAAAAGAAACAAAACAGATTGGTAGACAGGGAGCAAAATAGCAAGAGAGAGGGAGAACATGAAAGGGGCAAGACAGAGGAAAAGAGGAGGAACAAAGTGAGGAGGGGGCAGGAGAGTGAGAAAAAGGGAAAGAAAGAAACAAAGTAAGCCGCTAAGCTGTGATAACATCACCACATTAGACAAACATTATTTTAACCCAAAGCCGCCATGAATAGCCCACGATCTGGTTCAGTAGGCTGGGTAGCCCCAGGCTAACCGGGGCCCCTGCTGCTTGGGGGTTGCATGACAGAGGCTTACAATGACATTCATGAGGCTCGCAAAGCACTGGCATGTAGCACCAGATCGTGGCCCTGGGGACAGCTCTGCGTGCCTGACAAATCCTCAGGGATGTCCATGTCCAGGCCTCCATCTCACATTTAACCAAGGGGCTGCAGGTGCTTATTATCACTTCATTTACACGTATGAGGTATATTGGAGGATTTAGATATGCCTCAACATGCTGTTCATATTTACCACAGGGTCTGCAGGTGCATGAGTTGTGATTATTGCTCAGTATATGCCTGCATTGGCCTGCACTCGAACCTGCATCTCTGCAGCACCACAGATTGGGAGAAGCACACACGACTAAGGGGCGTTTTCAGATCGACAGAGAACCATGCCGGCGCTGGTTCCCCCATCTAATCTTAAATCAGTTGATGTGTTCACACTGAAAATCAGAGTGTTCACAAACTGAACATTTGGTTCCCAACAGGCACCAAGTAAAACTTGGTTTTGGTGGTGAAGCAATGCCCTCTGTCGATGACATGTCATGGGCTCACATAATGGTATGAACGTGGGCCATTCATGGACAAGCACTTCGGTTCTCAGTGCTACCCAGTGTTCCCAGGAACAGTAGTGTGTCAGTAGTCGGTAGTGTATCCCTGTGATACATTGGCCTATGATACATTATTTATTTATTGTGAATTCTAAAAAATCAATTTTGCCACATTGTTCATTAAAGTCATGTGAATGCTATTCCCCTGTGTGTAACTACATGTTATCAGATGTTGTGTTACACAGAAAAGAGTTGCCACACACAGTAATGACATCACTTCCTTCTTTTTACATTGCATTGCATTACACTTAGCTGACACTCGCACTTCAGCCATGGATGAGGATGCAGGAGAGCATTAATTATTCCATACCACCCTTGATCTGTGACTAATGTGTGTCATTAATGCCGTGCCCTGAATGAAGCAATTGTAGGAATAGAAAGAGGATGTTTCAACTGAAACAGTGTATGTAGCAATGAAGACATTCTTAGAAATATGTGTGAGGGCATTTGTGTGTGTGTTCCGGGCATATCATTGCTAAATCCCACTGTACCTAGAAAGCTTAGTTGTGTCTCCTAGAATACATCCATTATTCTTTTCATATCGGACTGAACCTTTGAGCTAATGTAAGCTGTCTGAAGCACATAAAACTATTTAATTAAATGCATAACTCCCTCAGCCCTCTCCTGAGCCCTTCTGTTATGAGTGTCTTATGCCCGAGTGGAATCTAGTGCAATACCAAGACCTCCCTGGTCCTCAAATGGGGGTCGACATGCAGACAGACAGACTGGAATCGTTTGTTAGAGAGAAAGCAAGTGTGGGAGAGTAGCTTTAGGTAATGAGACACATAGCATATATACTTTGGATAAAAGCATCTACTAAGTGTAATGTAATGTAATATAATCTGAGTAGAATGTGTTTGTGTGTGTGTGTGTGTGTGTGTGTGTGTGTGTGTGTGTTTGTGTCTGCGTATCTGTGTGCATGGGTGTGCACATTTTTGCTATATTTTAGGTCAACAGAATGAAGACAACAGACCTAGCAGACATTTCAGAAAAAGGAGATGGTTCTTACCATGTGTTATGCAGGTATGCAAAAAGGAGATGGTTCGGTAACACTTTATTTATTATAGGCACTTGTCTCTGATTCACAAAGGTATGTTTATTGGAAACTGTGAATTGCCTATGCAAATACCGGGAAAGAGAATTTCACGTTTCAAGTTGTCATGACAACATTATAAACAGGTTGCATTTTGTTAGCTACTGTGAAGTTGTCATGACAAAGACATTGTTAGGCAACGTCATCTTGGTTAATGTCAAGTTGTCATTATGAGGACACCCAAAACAATGTCAAGTTGACATTACAACAACCGAATGACACTTAATGACAATAGTCATGAACATTAATAACGTGTCCTTAATGTGTCATGACATCCCTTATGTAGGCACCTTCAAATGAAGTGTTACGATTGTTCTTCTTAACATGCTCTCTGCACGTATGTATGTAAAGCTATTACTTTCATCTACAGGTTTAGACACACAATGCAGTCATTTTACTGTGGCACACTTTGCATCATAATCTTCAGTTCAAACCTAATAGCCTTATTCAGGATAATGCGTAGGACAATGCTTGTGACTGTGTAAAAGTTAATAACCCTCAGTTTGCTCTTTGGTACAACAAAAGACTTTTTCCTTCGCCATATGGGTGAAGTGGGTGGGTGCTGTAATCTTTCTGATAGATGTAGCTGAGGGTTTTTGGGCCTAAACAGGTTCATAAGAGGGCCAAGCCTAAAACACAGTCATTGGAAAAACAAGGGCTTGTACGTTTTAAAAAAGCACTAACTTACTGGCATGTACTTGTAGAGTGGCTGGTTCATCTAGAGAGAGAGGATGGTACCTTCTCAGAAATGCTGAATTTTCATGCTGAAAATGTGCTTATTCATTGACAATTAATAATTTATTACAGTTTTTCTCCATCGGTTTGGCTCATTTCTTGAAACTGAGATGACATTCCTATAACTATAAGGTCATTTGGCCAAACATTCTTACACTTCTGCGCAACACTTCAGATAACCAGCAAAATGTCATATGTCTGTAAAAACTGTTCATTCATTCTTCAAATACAAATCCATTTCCCATTTAAATAGTCAACACCATAAAAATGACACAGATCCTTCTCAATTGCTAGGCTCATTTTCACTCATTAAGTACTTTTGTCAAAACTAACTGGATGGTTCAGCACAACTGCACGGATCACCTGCAAATGCTGATATCTCTCCCAAAACAGTTTACCCATGTGTCAAAACTAAATTTCCTTCTCTAATAAATAGTCAGTGCCCCCAAAATGCATTGTCCCTTTGGCATTGTGTAAGCACTGCAAGTCAAAATGCTTAGACGTTTTGTCATTATAGGTCTAGCTACACCACACACACTGCACTCATTCTGCCAAGGAAATTGTAACTATTTTTATTCACACATAAAGTAAATTTCACACATTAGAGAACCTAAAAGGAAAATGTATACAGTATTCTGTAAAAAAAATCAAAATAAAAATTGTATCATGTCACTGCAATCGGCACATTGGCGCCCCCTAAGCTTGCTGAGAAGGTGCCATGCACAGAAGTAGCGTGACTCTCTGCCTTGGGGGTGGGGGGGGCAAAGAGGTGGTCTTGCCCGGGGAGTAAAACACTGTAGAACCACCACTGAGCATGGTGTTCGCAAACTCTCCACCTGCAAGCGGAGAAAAACTCCTCAATAGGATTGAGTAACTGAGTATGGTGGTAGTAACACATGCATCCTTGGATGAGTGGTGGACCATGGCACGGTGGAAGTTCACATTTCCTCACACAATGACAAAGTGTGGTAGGTGGGGCCCTTCGAGACCCCTCTCATTTTCGGGGACTAAATCCATATAAAGACTATCCAGGAAAAGGAGGAGCTTCTGGGTGCTGTACGGGCCCAAGCTTGCAATGTGTGTGGCCACACCATTTTCAGATGTGGCCACACACATTGTAATATTTCCCTCTCACTGACCCAGGACGTCCACTGTGGCCCGTGGGCCAAGGATGTTTCGGCTGCGCCTGTGGCCCTTGGCCAGGTTGAAACTAGCTTCATCAACAAATAAGATTGTTGTCATGAATTTATGACATGCTCCAAAAAATTTATACTATATTGTATTATATCCTTAACTAATTTTGACAATTGAACAGACTATTCTGCATATGATGACTTAAACAATGAAGTTGCGCTGACATGTTTTGAAGAGAATGACCATTACACTGAGAAACGACTAATTGGAATAGATCGGCAAGATCAATGCATTTGGAAAATGTGCTAAATGTGGGCTAATTGTGTTAACTGTAGGTAAGTGTACATAACCATTTGCAAAGATGCACTAGACACTTGAGACATGTACAAAGCATTTAAAATTTTGATGAAAGCAATGAGAAATGCCATTCTGTTGTGACAAAATGCAAGTTGGTTTGGGGATTTGTCCATGTTGTTTTGAGAATGTCATCTCAGTTTCAAAAAATGAGTCAAACCGATGGAGAAAAACTGTAATAATTAATAAGTATTGTTGTTTTTATAAAGGGCCTTTTTGGCACTTAAGGTCACTCATTAAATGCTACAATGACAGTAGTCACAGTAACACTATTGTATATTATGTTTCTCATGCAGCAAGAAAAATGTATACAGAAGCACCACAGCAGAACCAACAAAGAGGGTAGACTATACAAAAGGGTAACTGTACCTCCTCAAAATGGCCTCCAAATCCAAGAGCATATACATTGTGGCACATACAAAACAACTGGGAGTTTGTTCTCTTGGCTCAGATTCATGTTTGTTTGCCTAAGATGTTCATTCTGGGCACATTTCACTCCAGCTCTAAACTTCTCCCTCTTGTTATGCACCTGTTCCAACAGGTAGCGGTGCCACCTGTGCGATAAAAGCAAGGTCAAGCCCAGATGGGCATCAGGTATACCAGCTAGTGCCTGCTGACAGCTGCCAATGCTATGAAATAACATCACCAAGCCACCTAGGCTTACACAACACAATACAAACACAATACAAACACAAACATAAACACAACACACATCACAGCACACAGTACAACACAGCACACAACACGACAGTACAAAAGACGACACACGACACACACACAACACAAAAACGCAACATAACACAGCATACAACACAACCCAACACACAACAAGGTAATCTGTGACTGCTGGTGCAACAGTCTCTCAGGGGTGACCCTGTCAGAAAAAAAGTGCTGAGAAGTGGTCTCGCCCGTAAAACACTATAGAACCGCCACTGCGCGCGCACACACACACACACACACACACACACGCACAGTTTCTGTGCTTTCTCTGCTTTTCTTTGCCCTAAACAGGTTGTGTGTGTGAGTGTGACATTGGTTGACATTTTATGTATCATATTGCATCAGATCTCTCTTTCTCTCTCTCTCTGTCTGCCACTCTCTCTCTCTCTGTCTGTCCAGTGTGAACACAGCCACAATACACCCAACGTAAACTAAACAGGCATCCTGAACCCATGAATCACATCCTGAATTCAAATTTTTATTGCATCACATTATTTCTGGGCAACAAGACTAACCCACCCCTCTACTCCTCCAACACACACACACACACACACACACACACACACACACACACACACACACACACAAACTTTCAGTCTAGCACCATTTGCGCTGATGGCTTGTTTCGGTATCAGTATTGATATGCTGGAAATACACAGAAATTTTTAAATGTGTGTGTGTGTGTGTGTGTGTGTGTGTGTGTGTGTGTGTGTGTGTGTGTGTTTGTGTGTGAGAGTGCAAGGTGGCCCAAAAACATCAACTAGATAAGAGACAGATCTATATGTGTGTAAGAGTGGCACCTATTCATTATGCTAAAACTGAATTTTGTTAAAGGTCCAATTCATAGCATTTCTCCTATCTAGTCGACTCTCTTACACCACACAGTTCAGAGTATGTATTACAGCTACGGTTGCCTTCATGCATCAAAAAGCTAAGATGTCATTTACTTTTTCAGATCATGCTGTACTGCAGGACTATTAAACAAAATTAGGCTATGTAACAGCCTAGACAGAGCAAAAAAATAAATAATATAATATAATATAATATAATATAATATAATATAATATAATATAATATAATATAATATAATATCTGATATATATACTTCTGGTACTGTTCAGCTACTTATTCAGTTATATCGCAAACATTGTAGAGCCAGTTTGTTAAACTAGCTTGAGCTTTCCTTCTTCAAACTTGCTGGGGCCGATAAGTGACGATACAATACCAATAGTTGTTGTGAGATTATGATTTCACGGAGAAAACGCAAAATTTTGAGCAGTGTATGCCCCTTACGATCTATTGTAGTTCAAGGACAGGTTTGTGAACAGGTGACATGGATTTTGACAATGAACAACTAAAGAAGTTACACACTGGGGCTTTAATTAGGTAGTCATAAATTATGACAAAAATATGTAATAACAAAACTGTCAGGATAATGATCATTGCAGTAGTATTATTAGTATCATGAAGAGACCGGATTCCTTTAAATCATTAAGACTGATTGAGACACTAGGAGCGAGGTTATCTTTTAGTCATGTGGGTTAAATGTTTTTATGCTACAAATAGCCTTTAGCCTCCACCACAGTGGGCAAACATTTTGGCTAAAGTAGAGGACAAAAATAGAGGACATAATGGTGCACAAATGTAGTAATATGACTCCCCCCCCCCACACACACACACACATGTGCGTGCGTGTGTGCACAAGTATGTGTGTGTGTGTACGTCTGTGTAGATGTATGTCTTGAGAGAGCGTGTATGCATGTGTGTTTTAGTGTGTGTGCGTGTGTATGTGTATGCGTGCATATGTGTGTGTAAATGTGTGTGAGAAAGAGAGGGAGAGAGTGTGTGTGCATGTGTGTATGTGTGTATGTGCGCATGTGTGTGTTAGTGTGTGTGAGAAAGAGAGGGCTCATGAAGGTACACAATGTAACATTATACCTCAGAAGAACAGAGGAAGGGTGGGTGTGGCTGGCAGGGCGTTTTTGTCTCAGCCAATCAGAAGCCTTTTAGACTCCAGGTTGTTTACAGCCTCGCTCCCTGGAGACGTGCTGAGGGGAACGCTGTTCCACTCCAAGAACCCTGCTGCCAAGCCTCACACACACACACACACACACACACACACACCTGCATACAGGAGTTATGTAAAAAAAATCATGCACACTTCCACGAGCATACACGCAGAACTGTGCAAAGACGCACATAGACACTGCAGTATACATACGATTATGTTAACAAAGAAACATACAGAATTATGTTCAGATATGTTCACATGGACACACACACACACATTAATCAAAAAAATAGATATTAAAGTGGACAAATAAAGTACATACTTTTTTATTTAAGGAAAGGCCTTATCATAAAAACACATACCGGTGGTTATTTTTGTTTTATAGGAAATGCTCATTTAAAAAAAGATTCTTTAGTATAGAACCATGCTAGTCTTGATTTTCAAAAATAACACATACGATGTACACATTTTAAGGAAAGTCCTACATCAAAGCATAGATGTGTGGATTGAAAAAAGTATTTTAATGGACATGTGCTCATAGTGTGCGAGATAGATACATGCTAGCAGTTAACTAAAGGGCAATACTGCAAGGGCACATGTTTACATTCAGCTAAGAATACTGTATCATAGCAAAAAGAGTCTTTAACACAACACTCACAATTATGCTGAGTAAACCCTTAAGCATCGACACACACTCACATGTGAAACAAACAAAAATGGAAAAGGAGTCGGAGGGCTCTGGCATTCCTGAAGTTTGGGCGAAGGTGCTTTTTGGTTCAAAAAAAAAAAACAATAGAGAGAAGAGAGGAAGGTCCAAAGCGTTTTTTGTCTTTTCAGTGAAACAGCTTTTATTATATTGAGCTAGCTCATATTAGAACAGGATACATGTAGCCAACATGTTTCACCCACAATGTAGGCCTTCTTCAAGGCTCACACTCACATGTACCTAAAACACATTATACAGCCTCTATTTTAAGCACATTGAACTGCCTTTGTGTATGAAATGCGCTATATAAATAAACTTGCCCTGCTTGCCTTGTCTAAAGGAGGAAAGAAACAGACATGTGACAGACAGGAAAGTTAATGCCTGGGTGAAAACTTTGATGTGAACACTGGGCCAGGTGAAGGTGATGGAAAGCTGTGATAAAGACACGTGTGTAGACACACACCTCAGTATGGTAGACACCTCTCCTTATTATCCTTCCTACACTGCTGGGTCAATGTCATATGTTACATATCGGTTGCCTGCCTGTGTGTGTGTATGTGTGTGTGCTTATGGCATAAGCATTTTCTTCTGGTACAAACTGTGATCAAACCTCTTACACATGTATATATATTATATTGCTTGTATGTGAGTGCATTCACATAGAATTGAGATGTGAGTGCATTCACATAGAATTGATTTTCTACAGCAGGTATTGATTGACCCAGATTAGATTTTAGGTTAAACATAATGACACACACAAAATAAACAAAAGCACATTAACAGATACAGGGTAGGTCAAACAGAACACTTGTGCACAAACACACACACAGACATACAGACACACACACACAGTTAGAGAGAAACAGACAGGTACACAATGCTTCCTAGTACACAGACACTTGAACAGACAGGGAGAGAAAGTGACCAAATGAGAAAGAAATGAACACAAATAACACAAACCCATAGGTTTTTAAATCTCTTTCCAAAACACTCAAGTCACACTGTGAAAAAGGTAGGGTAGTCGTGACAGGCAAGTCTTTGCAGAGATGACGAGGACAGAGGAATTTGTAGAAAACGGAGGGTATAATTTATTTTTACCAAAAAAACCAACCACCAAAAATCTTGTGCAAAATATTTACAGTGTGAAAAAAACAAAAAATAAATAAACAATGACGCAAGGGTCAAAATAACAATGAACTAACTAACAAAAGCTAAGGATAAAGCTACAAAAGTAATTAAACAACTTAAGTGCTATCAATCACTCACTGTACTGAGTATACGAGGCCTTCACAACAACAGTGTGCTCTCCAGGCTGGCCTAACCCGGACTGAAAACAGCAAGCATTTAAACAAGTCTCTACCCCGAACATAATTGGAACATACCAAAACAGAATGACATCAAGGGGTTAAAATAACAGAAAATGCATTCACTGCCAAAGTAAAAACATTAACTGAAGCAATACAAAATTATCCTTACACAGGAAATGATAAACAATTGATTGATACGAAAACATCAAAACTGAATGCTCTATGAGAGCATATTAATGCATAATTGGACCGTTACCATCAGACAGCAGACGCACGAGCACAGGACGCGAACGCGCCCGGCTCGGAAAAACAGTACATTAGGCTTGCCAGTGGAGGTGCGCGCCCCTTTGCCACTGCAGCCGAAGACCAGAGGACAAGGTATTTGTTGACATTACCCTCTTACTTTTTGCTTTATGCTTTACCTTTAAACATATGTACTTCAATAAACATGCAAGGATTTAAAAGACAGTCTGGCTGTTGTTTTTTAAACATGTTAGCATTCCGCTAGATGTTACCGCATTGTAAACAAACAACGTAGCGAGTTCGGTGCGTGCACTCACCCCACTCACGGAGAACGCTTCACATGTTAACAGATGTTTTCAAGGTAGTCCATGGTTCAGTAAATCCACACAATTAGGTTTAAGGTTAAAAGCATGGTCCATAGTAGCAAACACAGTTGCTGTTGCCGTCATAGTCATTCAAACATTAAAAACAGAAGCCATTGCTTGGCTGCAGACAGGTGACTCGGTCACAGCATCACACACCCCCCTCCTTATGCCGCCGCCTACATAGACGATGAGGAGACCCGAGTCACCTGAGGGAGGTATTCCAGCGCATCTCCCAGGCTGGCCTGGTGGCCAACCCTTCCAAATGTCACCTGGGCAAGCGTGAGATCACTTACCTTGGCTATATCCTAGGGGGCGGAGTCATCAAACCACAAGTCGACAAGGTGGAGGCCATCAGGAGCTGTCCTCCCCCCATCACCAAGAAGGGCATTCGGTCCTTTCTGGGATTAGTCGGTTGGTACCGGCGTTTTATACCGGATTTCTCCAACAGGGCAGCAGTGCTCACCGACCTGACACGTAAAAATGCTCCAAACCAAGTCTGTTGGACTGAGGCCTGTGAGCGGGCTTTTCAGGAGCTTAAAGACTGTATGTGTCGGGGGCCGGTGCTGCAGAGCCCTGTGTAACCCATGGTTAAAATAATCCTATAATTAATATAATATTTAAATATAAAAGTAATTAATAGTTATATGATTAAATATCAACTAAAAAGTTCAATCATCCCTTTAAAGGGTTACTTCCCCTTTAAGACCCTGTTTTATTTTGAATGCCCCTCCCATTCTAAAAGCCACGCACGAGCAACATGAAAACAAACAGCAACGACACCTTTGAAGAAAACAGACATCAGATCAGACCCAGACCCCCAGCAGAAGAATATTAATTATTAACCCTAAAAATCGATCTCCCAACCCTGAAGATAGTGAAATTATAGAAGTTATTCTAGTCATTCTAAAATTCAAGACGATCTTGGCCAGGTTTTTTTTTCCCGACCGGAATCCACTAAAGAAAGACGGACACAGATGGCGAGCCTCCCCGAATAAACCCCGACACAGAGCCCAGAACGGAAAGAGGCCCCTTGTTAAACTGGACAGACGTAGGCTACCGTAGCCTAGTTGAACTCTTGTTTCACCCATCCACCTGACATCAGACTCACGGTTTGGAAAAGACTTTTCTTTCCCTGGACCCCTGGATATTACTTTCTACTTCTACTTCAGACACTAGTTTATATGAATGAGTGATGTGAATTGAGTGATGTGAATTCCATTGATGTATGACTAATTGCTTATTGATGTATAACTAATTGCTTATTTATGTATTTTCTTTTCTGTCATATATTTTTACATAATTTTATATAATTAACTGATAAAAATAAAATAGACTATAACAGATAACTGGAATTAAAATAAATTTAACACAAGTGTTACATAAACTTGGCGAGCCTTGCCAGGAGCCGTATTCAGTAAAATATAGTACATTTTATAATTAATTATATAATTACAGTACATTTCAATAAAAATAGAATTAAAGTAGAATTAAAACTATTAGTCTAATCACAAAAAAGACATGGAAGCAGTCCAATATCACAACGTAATTTTAGTTAGTGGAACTGATACTGAAACAGATAACGAACTGTATGACTTCCTAAAGAAATATGGCACTTTTGAAAGGATAATTCCATTAGACTCATCAGAGCATACTGATAAACAGGTTATCATAGAATTTAAACATGACACTGCTATACAATCGCTTTCATCCCTGTTACCCTACACACTTGACACCAGCCCCCAAGCCTATAATAAGTACTATATAACAACCCTAGCTAGTGTCTACACACCAGAAGCTAAAAAAACAGCTAGACAGGCTTACTTCTCTGAGCTGATGGAGATAGCGAAGCAGACTGGCAAAGACCTGACGACCCTTATCAGAGAAGAACTCTCCATCATCAGTGATGTTGTGTGCCATGACGATTCTGAAACCCAAAGTGATGACCTGGAATCGAAGTCGTCGCTTGAGCAACATGTTCCACGAAGTGCTACACAGTTTAGTCCCCACAGCATTATTCCCAAGCAGCACGCTCAGCCACAACTGAATTGTACACCACCTGCAGCATCACCCAGAGAGACCGTATCTGCTCTGAACCTCTGTGATGTGAACCCTCCAGAAATACAAAGAGCTGATAGTAGAACACATAGTGCGAAATGAAGACTCTGCCATGCATGTTAACACAACCTTAAGACTCCGACCCTTCTCTGGGCGCATTCCTCGCCCCAACAATGAGGCAGATTATGAGACCTGGCGCTCCAATGTAGCACTCCTGGTTGAAGACACCAGACAGTCAGACTTGCACAAGTCACGAAAGCTCCTCGAAAGCCTCTTGTCACCTGCCATTGACCTTGTCAAACACCTGACACACGAAACAACCCCAAGTGTATACCTGGGTATCCTTGACGCTGCATACAGCACTGTGGAAGATGGTGATGACCTATTCGCAAAGTACCTCAATACAATGCAGAACACCGGTGAAGAACCCTCAGCTTACCTCCAACGGCTGCAAGTGATGTTGAACACTGCCCTCAAGAGAGGCGGAGTCACTGCAAGTGAGCTTGACAGACAGCTTCTGAGACAATTCATCAGAGGTTGTTGGGACAACAGTTTGATATCTGACCTGCAGCTGGAACAGAAAAGAAACAAACCACCCACTTTTGCAGAATTGCTCCTGTTACTCCGCACAGCAGAAGACAGGCACACATCCAAAGCATTTCACATGAGGCAACACCTTGGTGCGACAAAGCCCAGAGTGTCATCCCATTACCAAGGCATCAATGTACAGTATGAAGACAAAAGTTCATCACAGTCACCTTCTCCTTCAACCGAAATACAAGATCTGAAAAAGCAAATAGCAGACCTACAAGCCCAGTTTGCGCGTGTCACACAGCAAAGTCAAAGAAAGACCCAGGTTAAGCCCCCTAGCAAAATGAACGTTCCCAAACCCCACCAAGCTGCCAGCCAAGCTGAAAGAAACATCACCAGCAGAAGACCCAAGCCTTGGTACTGCTTCAGGTGTGGAGAAGATGGACACATCAAGCCACAGTGTGACGGTGAACCAAACCCCTCTCTGGTAGCCTTAAAAGGAAAGCTGCTCAAGGAGAAGCAACAGGCATGGGACGTTGTGCACAGCACCACAGAGCCTCAGGATTTTTGAAGCCAGTTCCTGCAGAGGGACGAACAGGGACTGGGAGACAGACAAAGTGTCCCAAAAATAAGCGGCGTGTTTCCCACATGTGTGCCAACTCTAACACCAAGAGGCAGTCAGCAACCCTGCCTAAAGGCTTAGTTGGAGCACGGTGCACAGCACAACTGACAGTAGGTGGGAGAGTATGCAGCTGCTTATTAGATACAGGCTCTCAAGTCACAACCATCCCAAACTCCTTCTATCAAGAAACCCTGTCACATCTCCCAATTCACTCATTGAAAGATCTGCTTGCGAACGGTCAGGAAGTCCCTTACCTTGGATATACTGAGGTTACCATCCGCTTCCCTAAGGACACCTTTGGAGTGGACATTGACATACCCACACTTGCTCTGATTGTGCCTGATATGCGCTCAACGATGTCATCAGTACTAATAGGCACCAACACTTTAGATGTCCTGTATGAGCAGTATGCAGATCCCAATCCTCAGAACCACCAGTCGCTAGCATACGGCTACAGAGCAGTACTAAAAACCTTTGAAGCAAGGCAAAGACACACTGTCGAGTCAAGCATGGGAACAGTCAGATTACCCAGCAGAGATTCCGAAACCATTGCTGCTGGTGAGACGAGAGTCTTCGAAGGAGTGGTGAGCTGCAGAACAATCAACAGTGCTCAGTGGGTGGTAGTGGGAACACCAGCATCAGTCTCATTACCAGGTGGCATACTGGTAACGGATGAGCTAGTAAGTCTACAACCCAAGCATCCCCACTGTCTTCCAGTCGTTCTGAAGAATGAGTCAGGCCATGCCATAACCCTACCCCCTAAAGCTGTGATAGCAGAGATCCATGCCATTGAGAGTGTCCAGTCTCTCGCTCTTGACCCTTCAACAGACTCGATCTCCAAGTCAAAACTCGAGTTCGACTTCAGTAACTCCCCAATATGCAGCAAGTGGAAATAGAGAATAACAGCAAAGTTGAATTCTATGCCTCAGGTGTTCGCACAGCACGACCTTGACTTTGGCCGCACTGACAAAATCAAACACCATATCAAGCTCAGTGACCCAACACCCTTCAAACACAGATCAAGGCCTATACACCCGCAAGATATCGAAGCTGTGCGGAACCACATCCAGCAATTGCTTCAAGCAGAAGTCATCCGTGAATCTGAGTCACCCTTCTCCTCACCGATTGTGGTAGTCAAGAAGAAGAATGGCGATGTCAGACTCTGCATTGACTACAGAAAGCTGAACTTACAGACCATCAAAGATTCATATGCCTTACCCAAACTCGAGGAGTCATTCTCAGCATTGACTGGATCAAAGTGGTTCTCTGTGCTTGACCTCAAGTCTGGCTTCTACCAAATTGAAATGGACGAAAAAGATAAGCACAAAACTGCATTCGTCTGTCCTCTTGGGTTCTACGAGTTCAACAGGATGCCTCAGGGTATAACAAACGCCCCCAGCACATTCCAAAGGCTCATGGAACGCTGCATAGGAGAGCTGAACATGAAGCAAGCACTCGTATTCCTCGATGACTTGATCGTCTTCTCCTCAACACTTGAAGAGCACAAAGAGAGACTGATGAGAGTGCTGAACCAGTTAAAAGAGTATGGACTGAAACTGTCACCCGAGAAGTGCAAGTTCTTCCAGACCTCCGTGAAGTACCTAGGACACAATGACTGCGTTCACATGGTGGGATTGGTTTGGTTTGGGATTGGTTTGGGTGTTGCTTCCCAACGGGTGGTCTGTCCCCAAGTCCCTGTTCACATGCAGTTCGTCTAAGCGGATTCGGCCAGAGACCCGGCCCTTTCCGCTACGCTAGGTGGGGGCGCTGTAGTCAACTTCTATCTTTCTATTATTATCTTTTAATGCAAGGAACGTCTCTTCCACGCATAACTCTTGAACCACTCATCTGCTTGATCTCAAATTTGGACGGCGTCACCATAATGTTACCAGTGTGTGCAGTGCCAAGTTTCGTGTTGTCTGGGCAAAAAATGCCAAAGATATCGGTCAAACCGTGCCGACCCAGCCATGACGACACAGGCTGATAAGATTTACAATGCTAGCTGCTACAGTGTTGGACATAACGCGACTAACGACACATAACTAAAATAATGGACATAACATGAGTAAACATTTGCCCACAACAAAGCTGCTACGTAGGTAAGATGTATCTTATCGTATACGCAACAGCAGACTACAGCACTGCACACATATGCCTACACATACAGACGACACGTAGAGGAGACTGAACTTTTCACCTCTCATTCCGGTTATTCCACATCGCAAAACAGTGGCTAAAGAAAATCTTACAAGTCAGTCAGTGCAAATGTATTTACATAGCCTCCTCCTTTCACCTGATATTATTACCCACTTAAACAATAAGGTGGTCTAAACAAAAACGTAATAGTCTGGCACATCTTCTATGGGCTCTGCACTGTTCCTACTAAATAAAGACAATAAACAAACTTTCTGGCGGCATACAAACATGGTGTTCCAGGAGTTTGACGCATTCGCGTACGTGTTGTGCATTCTGCTGTGTTAGAAAGTCCGTATGAAGGAACAAACTGCGTTTTTTATTTCGTTGATACATGCGCAATACCCGAAACCAATCCGATCCCCGTTCACATGGCAGTCCAAGTGGTTTGGAAACAGCCCAGGCCTGGCGTCGCAATTGGTTTACGAAAACCAATTCCAAACCAAACCAATCTCCGTTCACATGAAGCCGGTACGATCCCAAACCAGTTGCAATCGGTTTCGACTTGTCCATGTGAACGCACTCATTGTGTCGGAGAAGGGAGTCGAAACAGATCCAGAGAAGACAACAGCATTAAAAACCTGGCCAAGACCAACAAAGCTGAAAGAGCTCAGAGCATTCCTGGGATTCTGCGGGTACTACAGAAGATTCATCAAAGACTTCTCAAAGATTGTCAAGCCCCTTAATGCCCTGACCACCGGATATCCACCACTGAAGAAAGGCTGTAAGCCTACAGCAAAGACTGAAAAATACCACAACCCCAAGGACCCTTTCAGTGACAGATGGTCCATCGCTTGCCAGACAGCTTTTGAGACTCTCATTGAGAAGCTGACAACTGCCCCTGTCCTTGGGTTTGCTGATCCCAAGTTGCCCTACATCCTGCACACAGATGCCAGCACTTCAGGTCTTGGTGCCGCGCTGTACCAGGAGCAAGAAGGGCAGAAAAGAGTCATCGCTTATGCAAGCCGTGGTCTGTCAAGATGTGAAACCAGATATCCTGCCCACAAGTTGGAATTCCTCGCCCTTAAGTGGGCCATCACAGAAAAATTCCAAGACTACCTCTACGGCAGCCCTTTCCTTGCAGTCACGGATAGCAACCCATTGACCTACATACCTACCTCTGCCAAGCTTGATGCCACAAGCTATAGGTGGTTAGCTGATCTGTCAACTTTCGACTTCCAACTTCAATACAGAGCGGGGAAACAGAATCAAGATGCAGACGGATTGTCAAGACGTCCAAATGGAAGGCTACCTGATGATGCATCATCACAAAAAGAGATGGAGAGGATAGAGCAGTTCACCAAGAGACATCTGCCCACAGAAATAGATAAAGGCACCATCAAGGCCATCTGTCAGAAACACTTGGTACTGGACGAAGGAGCATCACCTGGCAGTACCCTGGTCATGTCACTTGCTCATCACCCAAATGCTGTCCCAGAGAGCTTTGAAGAAGAGTTTGAGCTTGATAGAGCAAACATCATCCCCATGATGACACCTACCAAAATGCAAGAAAAGCAGAGGGCGGATGCATGCATCAGTGCAGTGCTCAGACAGCTGGAGTTGGGAGAGAAACCCCCACCATCTTTCAGAAAAGACCTCCCTGAACTCTCCCTCCTCTTCAGAGAGTGGAACAGGCTGGAGATCCTGGATGGAGTCTTGTTCCACAAACACCAAGAGGGTGCACAGACTCACTACCAGCTCGTGCTACCTGAAGATCTGAGACCCCTCATTCTCAAGAGCCTCCATGACGACATGGGCCACATGGGCATTGACCAAACTCTTGACCTTGTCCGGAAACGGTTCTATTGGCCAAAAATGTCAACTGATGTGGAAGCAAAGATCAAGACCTGTGACCGCTGTGTCAGACGTAAAGTCCCGCCGGAGAAAGCTGCACCTCTTGTGAACATCACAGCCACACGGCCGCTTGAACTGGTGTGCATGGATTTTCTCACCTTAGAGCCAGACTCCAGTGGTACCAAAGACATCCTAGTCATCACGGACCACTTCACAAAATATGCAGTAGCCCTCCCGACCTCAAACCAGAAAGCTCGGACTGTTGCCAAGTGTCTATGGGACCACTTCATCGTCCATTATGGTATTCCAGAAAGACTCCACAGTGATCAAGGTCCAGACTTCGAATCCCGTACTATCAAAGAACTATGTGACCTAGCAGGCATCCGGAAAATACGAACTACTCCGTACCATCCAAGAGGAAATCCTGTTGAACGCTTCAACCGAACTCTGTTGAGCATGCTAGGCACCCTAGAAAACAAGAAGAAGAGTCACTGGCGAGAGTACGTAAAGCCTTTAGTACACGCCTACAACTGTACTCGAAATGAGGTGACTGGCTTCACCCCTTATGAGCTGATGTTTGGTAGACAACCAAGGTTACCAGTGGATTTGGCATTTGCACTACCAGTGAACTACCAGCCAGGCTCTCACTCGCAGTATGTCCAGAACTTGAAATCCCGCCTGAGCGAGAGCTACAAAGTAGCAACAGAAAATGCCAAAAAGACTGCAGATCGCAATAAAGCCAGATTTGACAAACACATTGTAGAGTCCACCCTGACAGAAGGTGACAGAGTCCTGGTGAGAAATGTCCGCATCAGAGGGAAACACAAGTTGGCAGACAAGTGGGAACCTTAAGTTTATGTCATCGTCAAACAGTCTGGAGACATCCCAGTCTATGTTGTCAGGCCTGAAACCAAAGACGGGCCACTGCGAACCCTTCACCGTGACATGCTGCTCCCCTGTGGGTTCCTTCCCGCAAGCCCAGCTGAAACTGAAGTGACCGCCGAGGAGAGACATCTAAGAACTTGTCCGCAAACTCGGTCAAGAACACAGCGACACGTAGAAGAGCGAGAGTCATATGGATCTGATCAACAAGACTCTGATTCCGAAGATCATGACATCCCCTACCTCTATGGACACAGCACCACAGTGGCTAAAACTGAGACTACCCAACCTATTTCTGCTACCAAAGAGTCCTCCATACGAAACACAGAGTACACACAAGACCTCCTGCATGCACCTGAAGCTCTTTTCAGAGCTCTTCCCATGGAAACAATCAGTCAAGGTCTGCCACGTGAAACCTGCTCACCTAACATGAATGCAGAAAGTGCCTCACCAGATGTGGACCCAGAAGAGGATGTTCCAGACTCAAATCCAGGAAGTGCCTCACCAGATATACACCCAGAAGAGGATGTTCCAGACTCAAATCCAGGAAGTGCCTCACCAGATGTGGACCCAGAAGACCTTGTTCCAGACAAAAATCCAGAAAATGCCCCACCTGATATCCCTGGCGTGAACCCAGAGATTGCTCCCCCTGATGACTCAGAGAGTAAGCTTATCACAGACAATAGAGGCCCTCTTAGGAAGTCTAGTAGAAACACTCAGCCCATACAGAGACTGACTTACCCTTATTTAGGAAACCCCTTAGTAACTGTAGTCCAGTCATTGTTTCAGAGTTTAAGTACAGTCATCTCAGACTCAGACTCAGACCCAGCAGAAGAATATTAATTATTAACCCTAAAAATCGATCTCCCAACCCTGAAGATAGGGAAATTATAGAAGTTATTCTAGTCATTCTAAAATTCAAGACGATCTTGGCCAGGTTTTTTTTTCCAGACCGGAATCCACTAAAGAAAGATGGACACAGATGGCGAGCCTGCCCGAATAAACCCCGACACAGCCCAGAACGGAAAGAGCCCCCTTGTTAAACTGGACAGACGTAGGCTACCGTAGCCTAGTTGAACTCTTGTTTCACCCATCCACCTGACATCAGACTCACGGTTTGGAAAAGACTTTTCTTTCCCTGGACCCCTGGATATTACTTTCTACTTCTACTTCGGACACTAGTTTATATGAATGAGTGATGTGAATTGAGTGATGTGAATTCCATTGATGTATGACTAATTGCTTATTGATGTATTGATGTATAACTAATTGCTTATTTATGTATTTTCTTTTCTGTCATATATTTTTACATAATTTTATATAATTAACTGATAAAAATAAAATAGAGTATAACAGATAACTGGAATTAAAATAAATTTACACCTGTGTTACACCTGACTTTGACCTTCCTTTCACTGTGTAAACTAATGCTTCAGGAGTTGGTCTTGGGGCAGTGTTGCTCGAAGGCGAGGGTGAGGACCGTAAGCCGGTCCAATACATCAGCCGGAAGCTGTACCCTCGGGAGACCAGATACTCCACTGTTGAAAAGGAGTGCCTGGCGGTGAAGTGGGCGTTGGATACGCTTAAGTATTACCTGGTGGGCAAGGACTTCACTGTAGAGACGGACCACAGGGCCCTACAATGGCTTCACAGGATGAGGGACAGCAATGCCAGAGTAACTCGCTGGTATCTGGCGATGCAACCGTACCGCTTCTCTGTGAAGTATCGTTGCTGACTTTCTGTCCCGCCTCAATGAGGAGGGTCAGTCATAAGGAGGGGGGTGTGTGATGCTGTAACTCGGCGTCTTCGCATCACGTGACCGAATCACCTGTCTGCAGCCAAGCAATGGCTTCTGTTTTTAATGTTTGAATGACTATGACGGCAACAGCAACTGTGTTTGCTACTATGGACAATGCTTTTATCTTTAAACCGTATCGTGTGGATTTATGGAACCATGGACTACCTTTTAACACTGGTTAATATGTAAAGCGTTTCTCCGCGAGTGGGGTGAGTGCACGCACCGAACTCGCTACGTTGTTTGTTTACAATGTGGTAACATCTAGGGAAATGCTAACATGTTTAAGAAAACAACAGCCAGACAGGTCTTTTAAATCCTTGCATGTTTATTGTTACAAGTAGGTTTAAAGGTAAAGCATAAAACAAAAAGTAAGAGGTTAATATCAACAAATACCTTGTCCTCCGGTCTTCGGCTGCAGTGGCAAAAGGGCGCGCACCTCCACTGGCAAGCCTAATGTACTGTTTTTCCGAGCCGGGCGCATTCACGTCCTGCGCTCGTGCGTCTGCTGTCTGATGGTAGCGGTCCAATTATGCATTAATATGCGCTCATAGAGCATTCAGTTTAAATATTTTTGTATTAATTAATTGTTTATCATTTCCTGTGTAAGGAGAATTTTGTATTGGTTCAGTTAATGTCTTTACTTTGGCAGTGAATGCATTTTTTGTGATTTTAACCCCTTGATGTCCTTATGTTTTGGTATGTTCCAATTATGTTCGGGGTACAGATTTGTTTAAATGCCTTACGTTTTCAGTCCGTGTTAGGGGCACGGGGACGGTGTAGGAAGGACACGGTGGACCGCATCACAAACCGCTGGACTGTGAATGGTCAGGAGTTGCCGGTAGGAAGTGACGGAGTAGGAAGTGTTGGATGCATGAATCTGAGCGCGGGTATGGTGAGGACAGGGGACCCAAGCGTAAAAAACCAAAACATAATTCATACCATAGGATACATACGGAGGATATGGATACATCAGTGAGGAAGAAATCGTATAAGGTATTTATCTACCTACCTACCTACCCAGCTCGTTTGACCCTCTCCAGTTTGCATATAGAGCTAACAGATCTAGAGATGATGCCATTTCTAATCTGCTACACACCACCTTGTCTCACTTAGATGAAGGAAAAGGAAATTATGTGAGGATGCTGTTCATCGATTACAGCTCAGCTTTCAACACCATAATCCCTCTCACTCTAGTCAGCAAGATGAAGTCTCTGGGACTTGACAACTCACTCTGCAACTGGATCCTCAGTTTTCTCACCAATCGAACACAGGTTGTCAGAATGGGTGGAATGACATCAACGCCCCTAACCATAAGCACTGGTGCTCCCCAAGGTTGTGTTTTAAGCTCGCTGCTCTACAACATATACACACATGATTGCATAGCCAGCAGCAGTCAGACCTCCATTATTAAGTTTGCTGATGACACTGTGGTTGTGGGCCTAATCAGCAACAACAACGAACAGGCATACATGAAACAAGTAAAAGACATCACACAGTGGTGCCAGCTCAACAACTTAGCACTAAACGTCACCAAAACAAAGGAGATGGTAGTGGACTACCGAATACAACAGGGAAATTACACGCCACTATATATCTCTGAGCAGCCTGTTGAGAGGGTAAAAAGTTTCAAATACCTTGGGGTACATATAACTAACGACTTCACATGGGCAGTAAACATCCAAAGTATCATTAAGAAATCCAGGCAACGACTGTACTTCCTGCGCCTGTTGAGGAAATTCAGAGTTTCGACACCCATCCTGAAGGCCTTCTACTCTCAGCAGTGGAGAGTGTATTAACAGGGTCCATCACAACATGGTATGGAAGCTCCACAGTGCGCGACTGTAGTGCTTTAGAAAGAGTAGTCCATTCTGCTGAGCGGTGTATTTGTGCACCTCTCCCTGCACTGAAGGACATCTATACAAGGAGAGTTAAGTCCAGAGCCCAAAAAATTAGACAATACTCATCCAAACAATGGACTATTTAAGAAGCTTAAGTCTGGAAGGAGACTACGTTGTCATAAAACAAAGACAGAAAGACTAAGGAAAAGCTTCTTCCCTCAGGCCATTCATCTTATGAATTCAACCTAAACCCCCTCCCCCCACCACCTTCAGCACACTTTTTGCAGAGGCCAATTCATTTCACTACATGCGTCACGAAAGTGACTCTATGTATGTGACCAATAAAGTATCCTTGTATCCTTGTATCCTTGTATCAGTTTGGTCAATGAAGCAGAGTTTGCGGGTTGGAGTCCGATCCATTTGACGAAGGAGGTGCATAAAGAGTTGGGTGAAGTAGTGCGAGCGAGCAAAACAAGGTCTGGGGCACTTCTGGTAGAGTGTGTAAATGAAGAGCAACAAACGAAAGCAGTTAGGATCACGAAGTTAGGCGGCCAGAATGTGAAATGTGTGCTTGGTAGGGATAAGGAACTGGTTAGAGGAGTAATAACGGGAATCCCAGTTGACGAGTCACTGGATGAATTGATTGCAAGCATAGGAAATGTCAAAGTAAAAGAGTCAAAGCGCCTGAAGATGAAGAGGGATGGTGCTCTGATGGACAGTCTGTCGGTACTATTAACATTTGACGAATTGATGCTACAGCAAAAAGTCCTCATTGGGTTTATGATCTCAGGGTGTATGTTGCTCCCCCACTTAGATGTTTCAAATGTCAAAGGTATGGGCATGTTGCGGCCATATGTAAAAGTAAAACGAGATGCAGCAAGTGCGGAGGTGAACACAATTATGGAGAATGTGCAGATGGGGCGACTCAAAAATGCTGCAATTGTGGAGGCAACCATAGTGCAGCGTATGGAGGATGTGAGGTGTTCAAACGAATGAGAGAAGTTCAGAGAATTAAAGTGGAGCATGGCATGTCTAAGCGAGTCCCCAGACCTGTGCCCAATACTCAACGCGATAGCACTAATAGGAAATAAGAGTGTACGACATGCAAAAAAATGAAAGATGATTCCCTTATAGTCAAGAAACTGGATTTTGTTCTCTTTATGACTGATGTAATCAATCGAACTGCTCAGCATAAGAGCAGGACTGACAAGATTAAAGTCATTGTTATGTCTGCCAAAAAGTTTTTGAATTTTGAAGGGGTGGAATGGGAAGCGGTTGTCGAAGCACTGAAGGAGCCAAGCGCTAGCGATGAACCGGGCTCACCTCAATCATACTCATGGTTAGACGCCTTAGTCTCTATGTGATGGTGCTGCATATCCTCCAATGGAATGCACAGAGTTTGATTGCTAATGGGCAAGAGTTTAAACGGTATGTGGAGGACCTTGAAGAGAAACCTAATATTATATGTATTTAAGAATCATGGCTAATCCCCAAGCTAGAGTTTGTAATAAAGGGATTCACCTCAGTAAGAAGGGACAGGGCCTCTGGGAGGGGTGGAGGGGTTATCACCTTCACAGTTTAGTGAGGTAAGGAAGGGAAAGGATCTTGAATATGTTAGTGTTGAAGTCTGGACTAAAGAAGGGAAAGTATCAGTGGTGAATTTTTATAATCCTTGTAGACAACTGGATTTAGAGTTACTCAAAGGAATTCAGAGAGAGTTAACAGGGAAAGTTATTTGACCCTTTTTTTTTGGCCCGCCTCCACCCCCCCTCTTCGGAGGACAACTTTATTTTTAATTTGAACTATTTACAAACATATATCCAAATAACATACAATGGTTATTGCAGACTCAAGACTAGACAATGGACATAGGGCAACAATGGGCAAAAATTAAGAGATTACGAAACCAGACAATGATGGATGGGTGGGTGGACAGACAGACAAACAGACGATAGACAGACATGCAGGACAATTGACAAACTAGCAGGACAATTGACAGAAAACAGATAGACACAGAGGACAGGAACAGGAAGACGCTGACAGAGACAGACAGATAGATAGACCGATAAGAGCTGATATGCAGATAATGGGATCAACAGATGGAAAGTAATTAAGTAAATAAATGAGATAAGATAAGTGACAGCCAGCTGTTTGTGTATGTATGAAAGTATGACTGGGTATGTGTGTGTGTGTGTGTGTGTGTATGGGGGGCAGGGAGGGAGGGAAGAGAGGTGTAGGGGGGAGTGCATATATTAGTATATTAAGCAGGAAGGGGGGGGATGCAAAAGTTGGAAATAAGTGGTACAGTTATCGCTGGGTTTGAAGAAAGGTTATGAATGGATTCCAAATGTCAGTGAAAGCTGATGTATTGTTCATCTTTTGAGCTAGGAGTTCTTCTGTGAGGATGTATTCTAAAATTAGGTTGAACCAGTGAGTTATGTTACAAGACTTTCTAGATTTCCAGTTTTGAAAGACTATTTTCTTAGCGATAGTCAGAGAGACAAGTACTGGATTTTTTATTTTTTGTGGAATGGCGGTACATGTCATGTCTCCTAGAAGACAGAGAGTGGGGGAAAGTGGGATTCTACAGTCCAAGATGGTAGAGAGTGTTTTTGTGACTGAGGTCCACAGGAGGTTAACAGGGTGGCAGTTCCAAGTGGCATGCAAATATGTGTCCGTGCACCCTGAAGTGCAGTGAGGGCAGATGTCTGTGTTGACGGTACCCATTTTGAATAGTTTGCTCTGGGTGATGTGAGTCCTGCGAATGGTTTTATATTGTATTAGTTGTAGGTTAGTGTTAGAGGTCATGGAAAAGATGTTTTTGCAGATATTTGTCCAGAAATCTGGTGCGGGGATTTTAAGGCACATAGCACTTTGTGGGGGGACAAAACTGATATGAATGATAATGTTCTACAAGATTTTATGGAAGAAGGGCTAGTCTGCCTAAATGATGGTTCTACCACCAGGGTGGACATCTCTAGAGGAGTAGAATCGGCAATAGACTTAACTATGGTGTCCAGGAACTTGGCTGACAAATGTGAGTGGGTGGTTTTGAATGAAAGCACAATTGGAAGTGACCACTACCCCATCAGGGTTGAGGTTGGGGTGGAAGTGCAAAAAGGAGGCGTCACAGGAGGGGGTTAGGGTTAGGGTTAGGGTTAGGGTTAGGGCAGATGGTTGCTTGGAAAAGCTGAGTGGGAAAAATATGAGGAAATGAGTGAGGATCTTTTATCACTGGTTAACGAAAATGGGAGTGTGGAAGACTTGTGTGGGGAAATTAGCTCAAGTATAGTGGCTGCAGCAGGGGGAGCCATCCCCAAATCAGAAACCAGGCCCCTAGGCAGGATAGTGTCATGGTGGACAAAAGAATGCCAGGAGGCAGTTAAGGAAAGGAACAGGGCGTTTAGGGTGCTAAAAAGGGCTCATAATTATCAGTGCCTGATTATCTACAAAAAGGCCCAAGCCTTAGTGAGAAGGGCTGTGAGGAAGGCAAAATATGAGTACTGGAGACTGGAGTTCAGTGGGGCGTACAACCCCAATAGAGAAAGTATGGGGTACGATTAAAAGAATGAAAGGTATGCAAAAGAGCTTTGATTACCCCTTGATCAAGGATGGGGAGGAAGTGGCGGTCACAAGTCAGCACAAAGCTGAGGTCATTGCTAGAACTCTAGCCAAGGTTCATAGCTCAGAGAACCTTAGGCCGGAAGAGAAGAAAGGAAGGGAGGACACAATCTTAGGTCAAGCTTTGGTGAATGTATGGGATGAGCAAGGAGGAGGGAGAATGGATTCCCTGTTTACGATGGCAGAACTCAACAAGGTTTTAAAGAAGGCAAAGAAATCAGCCCCAGGGAAAGATGCAATATGCTATGAAATGTTGGACAAGCTGAGTGAAAAGGGAAAGGAAAAACTCTTTTTACTGTTCAACAGGATATGGGTGGAGGGGGTAATTCCTAGGGAATGGAAGCAATCTCTAGTGGTACCCATTAAGAAACCCGGCAAAGACCCCCATAACCGAAGTAGCTACCGACCAATAGCCCTGACATCACAGGTTGGGAAAACCATGGAAAAAATGGTTAATGAGCGAATGACCTATTGGATAGAGACTGAAGGCATTCTCTAAAGCTATCAGTGTGGCTTCAGGAGAGGAAGAAATACCATGGACCTGATTATCTCTTTAGAGGACACAATAAGGAGAGCACAAGTCAATAAAGAGGCAGTGGTAGCTGTCTTCTTTGACATAGAAAAAGCTTATGACATGCTGTGGACAAGGGGCCTGGTATTGAAGCTGCAGCAATTAGGGCTGGGGCGCAGGATGCTCCAATGGGTGGAAGCATTCCTGTCTGAAAGGCGACTCAGAGTCAAAATAAATGGGGAAGTAAGTGCTAGTTATATAGCAGAAAACGGCACGCCCCAAGGGAGCATAATCAGCCCTCTACTGTTCGACGTCATGATTGATCAAATATTTAAAAATGTGCAGGGGATGGATGGAGTAGCGCTGTTTGCTGACGATGGAGCCATGTGGAAGAAGGGGAGGAATGTGCAATTCATTGTAAGGAAAATGCAGGAGGCTGTCAATGAAGGACACAATTTCACCAAAGGGACTCAACATGTACTTTGACTTAAAACCTTTTCTGTAACTGTTTTTAACTACTGTGTATGTGCATGTTTATTGTGTCTGAAATAACTATGCATCTGCATTGTTTCTTTATAATTCTTTATTTTTTTCAAACATGTCAATGTTTTGGTTTTTGCCGACACAGGCCAGGTCGCCTGTCAGCCTTGTTGATTGACATACGTCGGACGTCCTGCGTCCTGACATACGTCGGACGTCCTGCCTGGGCGGGTGTAGCTTGATGGGTCATGTGATATAGGCCACCATTTCTTCCTGTTACCCATATGCCTGATGAAGATCCACAAGGATCGAAACGTTGCATTTTAAGTAAATAAAGTTTAACTTTTGGAGCAAACGAGGCAGTGTGCAGACCCACATCTTTACATCAAATGAGATGGCAGACAAATATGCCAAAATTGCAGCAGGGAAGGATAACATAGACACGGACATAAAGCACAGTAAAGCCGAGGTCAAGAGCATCATTAAAGTGAAGATCAGTGAGAAATGGCAGCAGCTCTGGGAGAGAGGGCCCACTGGGAGGCATCTTTTCAGCATCCAGCCTCAAGTCAGCAAAATAGTTGGTGCTGGGGGAACAAGACAACAGGAAGTGGTATTGGCCTGACTGAGAATGGGGCACTCTAAGCTGAATAGCACTCTTGCAAAAATTAATAGGCATGCTGATGGTATCTGTGAGTACTGTATGGAGAACCCAAAAACCGTAGAACATGTTCTAATCCACTGTCGGATATTCCAGCAGGAGAGACAGAGGTTTATTGAACGAGTAGGGGCCAATAAAATAACATTCAGTCTCAATGATATTTTACATAGAGATAATGGGAAAATTTTACCTTTTTTGAAAGAGACAGGGCTGGTAAGACGGATTTAATCTTCTCTATGTTTTATTAAAAAGGCAACTGTTGTACCACACTCCAGTCTAGCGGTGGCTGTAATACACTGAAGTCATTGTCAACCGCCAATAAAAAGGAAGAAGAAGAAGAAGAAGTCAGTGTTAGGCCAGCCTGGAGAGCACACTGTTGTTGTGAAGGCCTCATATACTCAGTACAGTGAGTGATTGATTGCACTTAAGTTGTTTAATTACTTTTGTTGCTTTATCCTTAGCTTTTGTTAGTTAGTTCATTGTTATTTTGACCCTTGCGACATTGTTTATTTATTTTTTGTTTTTTTGACACAGTAAATATTTTGCACAAGATTTTTGGTGGTTGGTTTTTTGAGTACAAATAAATTATACCCTCCGTTTTCTACAAATTCCTCTGTCCTCGTCATCTCTGTAAAGATCTGCCTGTCATGACTAGCCTACCTTTTTCACACACACATACACAGACATTCAAAGATATACAGTGATTGCATGCAAAAGCTGACTAACATCACCATGGCAACCCTGGCAAGATGTTCCATGGCTACGGTCACTGGGAATGAAATGAGAAAGAGTATGACCTTCACCAGGTAACCCAACCTGCCAGAGTAGATGGAGGGAGAGGTAGAGAGGAGGACTGGAGAGAGATAGAGAAAGAGAGAGGGAAAGAGGAAAGAAGGGGGGTGCTGGAGAATGAGAGGGAGGGAGGGAGGGAGAAAGTGAAGGGCTGTAGAATGAGAGAGAAGGAGAAAGGGAGAGAGAAGACGGCTAAAGAAAAAGAAGTAGGGAAAAGGGGGAGTATGCAGAATCGCTCCAGCCATAGGTTATTTTTATGCTGTGCCTGGAAACTGGTCAGGGTGAAGGGAGGGTGGAGGGGATGAGGGAACACCCCTACCCCCTGCTCCCTACCCCTTTTACACACAGCTCCAGAGAGCATGTAATAGAAGACACATGTACTCTTAAGGCCACATAGTGAGACAGTCTGCGGTCCAGCTCGCCACACTTGACAACATTAGATCCAGGGCTACATACATTTCACACTTCCAAACTAGATCAGACTCATACCTGAACTGAATCAGCCTTACACCTGAAGTGCATCAGCTTGACACCTAGACTAGATCACCTTGATAGATCTGATCCATACCACAGACTAGAACACCTTGATAATTCTTAACCCCAGACTAGATCCAGTTCATATCTCGGCTTATACAGCTGAGCCCCCTGGATTGGTATTCTGGTGTGTGGAACTTACCAAGCATAGTAGTCTGGCAAAAACTAACTCCCTACGCATTACCACTGGTCAAAATGATTTAGATAAAATCATTTATGGTTCAAAGTAGATGTACTTTCAATGTTCTGTCTGAGGAATATTTTCAAATGCATCTCCTCCAGAACTGTTGGGTTTTTAGCTGCACACATTCACGATTCTACCTCCCAGGAATAATGTCACAGTTTTAGGATGTCCCTGAGCTACAAAGAGCCCAGTGTTTCAGTTTCTTGTCACTGTGTCTCTTCCCAAGGCCACCAGCCTACACTCTCACTTCCCCATCACTCCACCTGCACATTCAACTACCCACTCTCAACACTAAGGAGGCAGGAAGTCCAGATGTGATTCAGACGTGTACTAGGAGCAGACTTTGGGGGCATTAAAATTTGTGTTTGCCTTTTTAAAAAAAATAAAATGTTGTAAAATGTCTGTGGTAATCATACATCTACTATGCTCAATTTGTGCCAAATTTTGCAAACAGGCACAAACACATTTTTTTTCCTTTTCATTTTAAAATTCATACATTCTGAACTTTAACCTCGACATGTGTCACCTCATCCGTCCACTTACTCTTCACTCAAAAATCTTTGCATTTATTTGCTCATTTGAACAACCTACTTGAGTGGACTAGTGGCAGACCTAGTGGCAGAATATTCTTGAACAAGACCATGCCTGGTCAAATATTACCCATCAATGTCAGGCAGTCCCCAAGAAAGCAATCTTAATGAGCAGCCATGCACAGTGTACAGGTTGCATAAGCAACTTTGTGAAGTAGCCTAGCCCAAGAAAAGGGACTGAGAGCCTTGTCAACAGACTAAGTTACAAAGTACAGTCGTGCAAAACGGCTGGTCTGTACTGAGTGTCCTCTACAGCGTCAGACAAACACAAAAAACAATCTGTTGTTGCAACTCCATCAGAAGGACTCTGTCCTCTGGCCTGCTTAATGATGAACTCAAGACGGCAGGATGAACAATGGGAATATTAACTCTGCTGCCATCTTGGCCACACAGGCTTCTGTAGCAGCAGCCTGTCTGAGATAAGGACAGTGCGGTGGTTTGATTTCTCAGGTGTATAGTTGATTTGTCAGGTATGTACAGTAGGTAGTTTGTCAGGAATATAAATGCATGTAAACACAAACTTGCCATCTCTGACAAGGCAAGTTCTTCAGTGAGCTCACAGCATAGCACCATGCTATTGTGACACTAATCCCAGGTTTTGTAACCTGTGCAATAAGGGAATGTCCCTCACCGCACGTTAACACAAACTTGTTGTCAGGGAGGCATAGCAGCTAGCATCTGGTGCTAGCATCTGTTACTAACACTACTCTTTTACAGGGACACTGACACTCAGTCTCATTGCATCACTACATGGCACTGTACTCACTGTCTTCCAACACACTTAGATGGTTAGATCGTCAGTATATTTAACTCCCTTTGGCTGTCAGTACAATCTAATAATACACTCAAGGCAAGGCGAGGCAAGGCTAGACTGGACAACTAGGCGAACTGTGAGAATGTACTCTAGACTAGAAAACATCTTCATTAGTCATCTTAACAGCCTTTGTCTACAGAGCTGCTGATGTGGCTTTACTTGTGCCAAACCTGTGCCTTATGTGTCTGTGCTGTTATCACATACCTCGGAGGATTTGACTACTTTAATTTTCACCGGTTAGTCTGATCACTTGAGTTGAAAACACTTGCACAGGGTGAGGGGAAGGAAAAAAACAGTCAATTTTTACAAGAGTGTCCATTTACTTGGAGACAGTAGGGGGAGGTCCATTGAGAAAAAGTACTCAAAGTTGCATAGTACCTCTTTAAGCTGAAGAATGTTCCATGATACAACAGTTTTTCAAATGGAGGCTATTAAAGTGTACGTGTTACTATGGGAAGGCTTTTATGTCATCTTTGAAATTTCTTGCTTTAGGCTGATATACCGTTGATATTCCACAGATTTTGGGCAGCAAAACACAACAGTTGTTTGGTGGTGCATAACAAATTAAGGGGTTGTAGAGTGTACAACAACAACAGTGTTGGACCATTGAGTGCACTGTGACCCTGTAGAGATAGGGAATGTAACCCCACAGAGCACCCCCTGCCACACACACACATATAGTTACCCTGTTTGTGTTTAACAAGCAAATCGCCGCAGACAGACAGACACATGTGAAACATTATCCCAGTGATGGGAAGCTAGGCGGGGTGCAAAGGGCCCACAAATAAAACCCCTCTTCGGCAGGCTAACCCCTGCGCTGTCACAACAATTTGCTTATCCTGGCTTGCGGTGAGTTTACTGCGTAAACGCTAAAACAATAGACGTGCCTCAGACTGGAGACAGATACATGGTTTATGGGACAACATGCATCCCATCCTATTAGGACACTAGAAAAGGCTACTGAACTAAACAACAATTGCATAAAAGCAGACTGCTTGGCAAATACAATGATAATGGTGAAGAGGTCCTCGATGGTCCTATGTGTTGTTATGTAGGTTCTAAAGTTCTATGTGATTTAAAGGGCAAAATTTAAATCTAAGTGGCTACTGTTCAGATGTCTCAGTCAGAAGTTGATTTATTTCTGATTTATTGATGTTGGCATGACCTTCCTAACACTGTATGTTTTTTTTTTATTATTCACAACTTCTGTACCTAGCCCATATTTCTTTTACTATTTATTCATTATGCTCTTGTATATACTCCCTTCTTTCCTTTCTTTCTACAATGCTTCCTCACTTGACACTTTGACTCTTTAACCTTGCACCTTTATGGTCTTATTATCTAATTTAGGTGGACAGACAACTGTACATTAACAATAAAGGTCTTGAAGTCTTGAATGTTGTTGCATCTCATACACTTAAGTCCAATTCAGATAATTGCCTCTCCCCCCTCTCTCTTTATATATTCTCACTCATCCTCTTCCTATCTGTGTATATAGCTGTCTGCTTAGTTTCTGTTCCACAATGCCTTCACAGCCCAAGCTCTGTAAATAAATAAATAAACAAATAAACACAAATACAGTGCATACATGCATACATTAACTGTTACAAAATACCTAAAGGGATTGCAATCTACATGTATTTGGTACAACTCAGAATTAAAATCAGAACATGCACATCCATTTTTTTTAAAAATGACATAGGTCAGTTACCAATATAATGTAATGTAATGCAACTGTGTTAATGACCATCCTGTATATTTTAGCACAGATTCCTGATTAACAGGGGAAGGTCTGTGTTTGATTATGACCGTGGTCAGTCAGCCTTGGAGAACAGAGGGGGACCCACAGGCCTGTCCTTTGTGCTTTATGCATAGCTCATTTGCAGCCTGCGTTCACCCATTAGACTTGCAAATCAGGACGCACATTACTTCCTGCAGATGTGGAAACGCGCAGCATTGTTATGCGCTTGTTGTAAGTGTGATTCCCAGTTCAATGGGGCCAGGAAAAGTCTTGTAGTAACAAATGCAGTATACTCACTTTTTTAATTTAGGTGGGATTTTTCACCTGTTTTGAAATGTTTGGATTGTCATTCTCAATGCTTTAGCTAGGTTAATACTTGCCGTGACGCGCCATGCACCCGAGAAAGTGACGCCAAAATGACGTAAGTACACATCTGGTGCAGCATTTTTAAGTGCGTGCCTGGCTGTCGAGCACCTCATTTTTAGTGTAACTTGCGCAAGCAGTGCTCGCAACAGCTCATTTAAAACAATAGGCAATGACAAGTAAGCTAACCTTAGCCTAGTAAAGCTAGTTTTGATACTCGCTGTGCTGTGTGCATGAGAAAATTATGTCAAAATGACATCAGTGTCTCGTCTGGCTGTCAAGCACCTAATTTATTTTGTAACTTGCGCATGCACTGCTCAAAACAACCCATTCACAACAATGATGAGTGTGTTTTAAACTAACCTTAGCCTAGTAAACACATTTTTTCCATTGCTACATCAAGGCTAATATTGCTGAAAACTCACAAGAAATACAAACACTGACCTAAAACTTTTAAGATTTTGTTCAGTTTTGTCCACAAACCAAGATTGTTTATTAAGCTAACTTATTTTGCCTTATCCTCTCATCCAACAATCACTTATAACATCTTATACAGCTGAAATCACAATGCATACACACACTGACCTGATCCTCTGATGAAGAGATGATTGGTGCTTGTGTTGAGTGCAACTATAAGAGTCTGGTGCATCGGTGATGTCACATTCTCAAGCGCACGGCACATATACTGGATCATAAAACTAGATTTATACTTGCTGTAACAGACAGTAAAAGAAATGGACAGAGGGATGGCGTCATTATCAGTGGGACCAAATAAAAACAGATTTTCAAATTTTCTAATTGGTCACCAGGCTGCCTGGTGACGTTGGCCAACGAACCCAAACACAGTAAACTGACTGGTAAATGCTCAGTTATAAATTAGACGGCATACAATAATTTTCTTGGAAGGAAAGTTACTAGAATACCCAAGTACAGTATGAGCCTTTCAGTCCAGTAAATGTGATTGCAGCCATAATGGTAGAAAAATACTCATTACGAAAATTATCATATGCTGCCTGATTTGTGTTTGAGTATCTACTCGTCAATTTATTGTATTCGGGTTTGTTGGCCTGACATGCAAGTTTTTCCCAACTGTTTAAGTACTGTACCATTTCACACCTCTGATGAGGAGAAGATTGGTACGTGTGTCGAGTGCAAGTATGAAAGGCCAGGCGCATCAGTGATATCACATAGGCGTGCGACAAAGTGAGTACAATGGAGCCTTTACGCCCCCCAGTTCAGAGACTGAAGTATTTCATGACACAGTTTTCATGGATCATCCAACATCTGTTTGGGTTTGTTTGGACAGATCTCATACTCAGACTGGGCTTACCATCTTCAGGAGCTGACCCAGTTCCTTACCTTTCCCCTCAGGCCTCATACTTTGCACTGCTCCCTCTCAAACTGGGACCAGGTGATCATAGTTTAGTGTTTGTCTTCTGACCTGCAGTGTGGGTTAGGTTGGGGAACCAGACAGCAGGAATGTGAGGAAGACAACAGGCCAGTCCCTTAGGGCAAAGTCGATGGCCTGCTTTTGGAATCCTTACTTATGTATGACTCTCACCCACAGCAAGTTATTAAGCTTACATTTAATATTATTCATTTATTCAGTACACACTTCTCTTCAAAGAAAACTATGAGACAGGACAGGTTAGGTAGCATTTTCATTGCTTTTCTGATTATCTGTTACTCTGAATGTTCACAGGAAAATGGCTGGGTTTGCTGTGAGATGACACGATTTCCTGAAATATTGATCTTAAGTGGACAGCTATGGAGGTGGCTTATAGACACAGATGTACTGTAGCTATATAGAACTGCAGGGGGAGAATGGTATGTAGGTGCTACAGAAGATGGTGGTGGGGTGCTATGGGACGACTGTGCACTAATTTGTTTTATGTTTGAAGAGGGCCACCTCCTGTCCGTCTGGGATTTAGGAGATCAGAGAAGCCTAGGTAGAGGACAGCTTAACTATCACAGTGGCATAAATATACAATGCACACACACACACAACAAAAGAGGAAGCAGGTGAGAGAGACAGATAGAGCATCACTACTTGTACTATCTCTATTTGCTTTGTTATAAATACCTCTAAAGCGTCAGAACTGCCTGCCTGGTGTGATGTAATATTATCAGGGGACCCTGATGCCTATCTGAAGTATTCCCCTGATTCATGGTGACCATGCCAGTGACACACCAACACACATGCTCACAAACCATGACTCAGCGAAATAGGCCATAGCCATAGGGTACAGCAGCAGTCAGCACAGTGGCAATATAAGGTGGCAGTGGCAGTTTGCCTGGCTGTCCCCATCGCTGAAAACAGGCCTGCCCAGAGAGATGGCTGGATCCAATTATTGGGTGCCCCCCCCCCCCTGCTCTGTTGCACACTCCCACTTCTTCTTAAAAACACTTTGTGCCTTTGTTGTTTGTATTGCTGGTGCTTATTTTCACAATTTTTAGTGGAACTGAATTATTTTGATAACTGCATTTGGACTTTATGTCAACATACTATTTTAAGTATAAGTTAATTTGAGTTAAAGTGATTGAAGGCAATGCTTTGTTGCTGCTCTATTTATGTTCCCAAATCTACCCTTTATAATAATAATAATGGAGAAAAACAAAAGAAACTCTGCAGATCTGGTGTCAATTGGCCGTAAGCTCACATTTCCTTTTGTGGCTTTGGCAGCGGCCGGTGTCTTGCATGGCTTTCTCATGGCACGGATGGCAGAGCGTTTTGTGCTGCCCATTTTGCAGGAGCAAGGTCACATGACTGTATCACATTTCCTTTTGTTTCCCTGTTTGCTGGCAACTGTGCGCGTCCGCTGAGTCACTTCACAGTGGTACAGTGGGAACACAGAGAACGAGCCGTGCCTGTCTACAAACCCCCCCTCTCCAGGGCAGATAAGGCAGTGGTTTACCAGGATATTGTTCACCTTAGATTCAGAGAAGTAGCTGATAGTACGAGTCATTATAATTTAATAGAATAGAACAGAATAAAACTTAATAGAGTAGAAAAGAATGCATCATAAATTACTATATTACAATTTCAACATCTACTGCAGCTACTTGGTTGTGAGATTGTTGAGGTAAGATTAGCAGTTAGCTAGCTTATTGTCCCCTGAGGGAAATTTGTTTTTTACAGCATCGGTACATTTGAGGGGAGGGTGTGTGTGTGTGTGTGACACATGTAAACCCTGATTCGGACATTTAACAAAGATGGACACACATACACTAAATACACATTATATATATAGACATATAATACATTTAAAACAACCAGTTAGTACAGCAGGCAAGACCTGCAGGATCAATAAGCAGGACCTTCAAGATCAATAAGCTTTTGATCTCTCTCATGACTGATGCATCATGGGTAAAAATGATGTAGATGGAGGTCAGAGGGCAGAAAAATAGCCGCGTTCGGATGAGGGTAAATGTTTGCAGCCGGATGTAGCCGCATGTAGTCAGCGATGCATTGTGGGCTGAAAATGTTGCATGATGGTTAGACTTTGTGTCAGAGTTGCCAGAAAGGCGTGGCGCTGTCACAAAAACGTCACAAGGTCAGATGATCTAAAAACGCACGTGATGTAGCCGCATGTAGCCGAATGTAGACAAATCGTGCAAGCGCTTGCAGTTGCTACAGTCGTCTAACTAACACCTCCGTGGTGACGCAACTTTGCCCTGGTTGGTTTAAAGTTCATTGACGTCTGGACACGTATGTTGGGTAGTGCTCTGTCACGGAACTTCTCATCTTTTATGTACGTTATTTTAGTCCAGTTTGAAGACATATCTTTTCTCTCTCTTTTTAGCTTGTTCTGGGGCGTGTATCTGATGCTGTCAAGCCCAATCTTTTATTTATTTATGTATTTGTTAATCTCGTTTTTATTGTACTGCTTTGTGTCAGTAGGCTATACCTGTTAATGATCTTTGGGTTATGGTTTGGCCGTGTTATTTTTCATCCTTGTGTTGTTCAGCACTTTGGGACATCTCTGTTGTTTTGTTTAAATGTGCTATTAAAAAAACAACTCGACTTGACTTGAAGTCTCTGCACCCTACTACAACCGCCCGCCCCCTCCTTGTCCCTCACACACAACACATGACCTCTCCGCCATCTACTACGAAGATCAGGTGGTGTAAACAAAAGACTTGATCGAAGCCTGCCCATGCTGCGAGGCGGAATTCTTGCTGACATATGTAGACAAAGTCAGACAAATGTAGACAGACTGATTTGTTACTCGTACCCGGCTAATGACAAATGTTCATGCAGAGTCTGGTGTGTGACATGTCAGTGGGGCAATTCCATATATCATGGTGTGTGTCTCTCTCGTGCCTTCTTCGTTAATGGCTTAGATCCCTGAGTGTGGCCCTGACCACGAATCCCTGAAACATTCACATCCTCGGAAGAAACACAGACAATTCACTAACACAACCAAAGAAGGAAAAAAAGCCCTGCACCTCAATCCCCCAGACACACACACACACACACACACACACACACACTGACACACACTGACACACAGTGACATGACCTAGCACCCTGTCTGTGTAAGTGTTCTTAGCTAGGTTTTCCCATAAAAAAGAAATACTACAACACTGCGATGGAGTCATGCACATACCAAAAAATGTACTGGTTTGTTTTGCCAGCAAGGCCAGGCTGGGACGGCTCGGCCCCGAATCTGATCCCCAGCAGAGATCCCCTCTGAGAGAGAGAATATACCTTTACAGCCAGTCTGAGTCTCCTGCCTCTCGGCCTCACAGCACCCCACCGTCCTTTGCCCCCCTCCTCTCCCCTACTCGTACCACACAATGAGGGATGCGGAGTGCAGGGCCTTCTTTGGGCTCGGTTTTGTTTGGTGTTCTGTGGGAGAGTCAGCTGCACTGTGAGAAATGGGTAGATAAGGTGTCTGTCTCTTCCCCTCTCTCACACACACTTCTGGCTTTCGGAACAAGAATACTTTATCTGGCTTTCAAAACAAGAATACTTTATAAATTAACTTTATTCATAAATTGAGAATGTTACAAGAATAGAAGCAAGTATAAAGGCTCATAATATAAAAACAACACTAAGCAGAAAATAGAATTTACACAGAAAAGAAGTTCAAATTTAATCTACAAAGATATATACAACTAATATGTGTGCATAGTATGGTATGTTACAGTATATTTACCACTTTCTCCAGGCTATGTGAGTGGCAAAGCTAGAGGAAGCACATAGCTTTGTTTCATGTAGCTCTTTCTCACCGCCACAGTGCCAGGACCAGTGCACAATCTGAAACTGGTTCTGCTTGTTTCAACTGAAAAATTCTGGTACCAAAAAGGTGACACTGGTACAGCTCCCTGCAGTTGCTGGTCCCAAAGTCGGAACCACAATGTCACAGTGCTGGTCTGAAACCTGTGGAATTGTGTGCCAGCAAAAAGAAGATTATTAAAGTTTACTATAAGTGTACTTATTTTATATTAAAACTGAGGAAGTATACTTGAAGTTGACTTTTAGAACTATATTTTATATACTTATAGAATAGCATAGTAAAGTATACTTGGCTTGTACTGAAACATATAAGCAAAGTCTAAGACTAAGTACATTTATACTAAGACTTACACTTATACTTTAAAATGAAAACATATACTTTTCTTTTAGTCAATTGAATAAATATCAATGTACTTAGTCTTAGACTTTGTTTATAAGTTTCACTATAAGCCAAGTATACTTTACTATGCTATTATATATATGTAGTTTATAAAAGTCAACTTCAAGTATACTCCCTCAGTTTTAGTATAAACTAAGTATGCTTATAGTAAACTTTAATAAACTTCTTTTTGCTAAGGGTGGTCTTTGTTTTTGTTTGTATGTTTGAAAATATATCAAACTTGTTTTCAACATATGTCTTCTGATTTTGTAAATGCATCACACTTTTGTGTACATACAGTTTGAGTAAACTTTAAGAGTACTTGAAGGAGTATATTTCAAGTATATAAATAGTAAGCTACAAGTAATATGCCAAGCAAACTTAAAGTATAACAACAAGTAAAGATAAAATAACCAAAGTTTATAAAAGCATATGGAATGGGGCAGTCATGGGCTAGCGACTAAGGACCTGCAGCCAAAAGGTCACAGGTTCAATTCCCGACACCGACAGGTGAGTGGAGGGAGTGAATGACCAGCTCTCTCCTCCATCCTCCCCTGTGACTGAGGTATCCTGTGCATGGTCACATGTGTGATGGGTTAAAAGCAGAGGCTGAATTTCATTGTGTGCACTGTGTGCTGTGTGATCACAATGACAAATGGGAATCACTTCATTTATTTTATTACTTTATAATAAACTAAAAATATGAACTTGAAGTACATAACTAGTACAATGGCAGTATATAAATAACTGTACTTGTGGTATATTTTAAGTATACTAGAGGGATATACCAAGTATATTGATAGCATATAGATGAGTGTACATCTTGTATATTTTAAAGTGTACTTTTGTAAACTTAAAATTAACTTTAAAATATACTTAAAGAACACTTTTATAAACTTAAAATGTTCCAATTTAATATAAAAAAGTATTAAATTAGTATACTTTCTAGTACACTAAAAGTACATGGTCTGTAGTATACTTTTTATACTTACACAAGTATACTACTTTTTGCTAAGGGAGTGCTGAAGCCAGTGCTTAATTCGCACTGTCACCAGGACAGTCCTCATGGGAAAAAGGTAATGGAGAGCAGTGAAGAGTTCATTTATGTGGGTTATTTTCTAGGAGGATGCTCTTTCTTAACTTCTATAGTAATGTCAAAACAGAAAAAAGAAAACAATTCCAGTAATTGTAGTATTCATTCCAGCCAGTTATCGAGTAGGTTTACTGCCATCTCTTATCTGACAAACACGTTTGTGTTGACATTATGCTGGTTTGCTGGTTTCCCTTTCACATCTGAGTTCATTACCTTGTCCATGTCAATAGGGCCTCTCAAAGGTTAGCTAGGTTCTAGACTCATCTTCTGGATTTAAAGCAGCACTATGCAACTTTTTAATTATTCATCCTAATAAGTTGGTAGATGCTTAAATGAGTCATTACCAGGCGAATGAAGACTTCTTGACTGGCCTCGCTGTCTGTCGACAGAATACAACCCTTGCAATATTTGGGTGTTTGTTACGGCACCCTAACACTCAGGAAGTCTTGAATATTGCGAGAAGCAGGATCACGTTAAATTCTGAAGAAATTCTGACTTTAATTACCTTGGTAGACATGATTACTATCAAATTTAACAATTATGCTGTCAGTTGAATCAAAAACACATGTACAGGGCGAGGGTAAGGGTAAACAGTCCAATTTTACGACAGTGTCCACTTACTTGGAGACACTAGGGAGAGCTTCATTGAGAAAAAGCACCCAATGTTGCATATCATCTCTTTAAAACTCTGGGGCCAGTTGTTCAAAGGTAACCTGATTGGATTTTGGTTATCAGATTTAATCAAATTTCGAAAATGGGTTGTTCAAAAGGAAAAAAAAAGGATTTTGAAATCGGATTAGATCATGTAATTCAATCATAGTTTTGATTTGTATCAAACCTTCAGTTTGTGTTGTTCAAAACTTTTCAGTAGGATTTGGATAACCTGGTCCCAACAGTGCATAGGATTTCAAGGTGTTTTTCAGGAAGAAAGTGTAGTGAAACTTTGAAATTGGTCAGTAATACATTTTTGGCAACTGTGGCCTAGTGTTTAGAGGTTGGTGTTTGGATTGTAAGGTGGCAGGTTTGAATCATATTCCAGTAGGATGAATGGGGCTGGGGCAATAAACAACTAGTGCTATCCTCCACCCTCATCCATGGCTGAAGTGTCCTTGAGCAAGGCATCTAACCATTGCTCCAGGGACTGTAATTGAAAACCCCCGAGACCGAAACATGTCATACCTAACTGTCAAGAAATAAAGAAAAAGTGCAACACTGCTGCTTTACAGAGTCACCACTTTATTGGCTGGTGTATAACACCACACAGTCTCTCTCTCACACACACACATATGTGAACAGACAGCTTTGAATTTATGCTCCTTTATGGCCATGGCAGCTGGTAGATGACAGTAGCTTTGGGAACAAGAGCCATAAATTGGTCCAAGGCTGTGTGTCAGATATTGCAGCTTCTCCTGGTAACCTAGCAGAGATAAATATGACATCAAAAACATGGAATCAGACAGAAGACAGGAGAGGGTCTGTCCGTCATGTGAAGGAGAAAACTGCTTATTAAGCTTAGTAAGAACACACACAACCTCTCTTTATCTCTCTCTCTATCACATACACACAGGCACACACAAACACACACTCAAACACACGTGTGCCACGCACACAGACACACACACAGACACACACACACACACACAAATACACTGGAAAGACATTTAAAAACACATTTTCTTTTTCCTAGTGAAAGGGTGGTTGAAACAGGGAATAATTTTACCACATACATGGACACTGCTTGGCAGTCAGGTCTGTCTTGAGCCTATAAAGCTGGAATTTAAATGGTCAGTTGTTGGGTGCCTACCTGAACAGGCCACTCTTTCACGCTTCAGACACTCATCATATCAACAGATAAGACTAAAATTAAACTGTCTCAAAAACTAGAAAGAGGGACCGCATCACTCCTGTACTAGCCAAACTACACTGGCCACCTGTATCATACAGAATTGATTTTAAAATACTCTTACTATAGTATTCAAAGTTGTTACCCCATGCTATATCACTAGCCTGGGCACGCCCATACTTCCTGTGCCGCTGCATTTGAATTTTGCTTGCAAAGTCAGTTTGGCCAAGCTCCCATTCTACACCGTTTCTACATTAACAGAGAAACTGGACCAATGAAAATCTAGCATTTCAAAAAGGCAATGACGCGGTAGTTTAGCGACCGGAAATCTACCTCAGTCACTGTCAACATGGCGAACGTGGAGCAACGGCAAGATTTCAGTGCAGCTGTAGCTGCTGTTTTGGAAGATGGATGAACATGTTAGCCAACGAAGTCTACAAAGAAAATCTCCTTGGCATTGTTGTCGACGAGGTTCATCTGATAAATGGTAAGTGTTGCCAAGTCAACCCAGTTTACAGTATGTAAATAGCAGAACAACACAGTAATATCTTGCGAAGTTGTGGGGCTATTTCACTGACAAAATAGCTGCACGTTACATTGTCAGCGATAGCATATGGAATTTCGAGCTTTTGTGCAGTTACGTTTTTGTTTACTCATATGCGCGTTACTATTCTCTGTCTTATACATGGACACTAATGTGATTGGTCGAAGCTTCGTCCAGTAGCAAACACAGGCATTTCACACACGTGGGTTAAGCCCGCCCTCTGAGAAATGGGCTTACAACACAGCTTGGCCAGACCAATGTTCGCAGAGCATTGATAAGTCGCGTTAGCCAGGCTACTATACAGGTCCTTCTCAAAAAATTAGCATATCGTGATAAAGTTAACTATTTTCTGTAATGTACTGATAAACATTAGACTTTCATATATTTTACATTCATTACACACAACTGAAGTAGTTCAAGCCTTTTAATATTGATGAGTTTGTTAAAAGAGTAAAGAACAACCAAAAATCCCCATCTCAAAAAATTAGCATATTTCATCCAACCAATACAAAAAAGTGTTTTTAATACAAACAAAGTCAACCTTCAAATAATTATGTTCAGTTATGCACTCAATACTTGGTCGGAAATCCTTTTGCAGAAATGACTGCTTCAATGTGGCGTGCCATGGAGGCAATCGGCCTGTGGCTGCTGAGGTGTTATGGAGGCCCAGGATGCTTCAATAGCGGCCTTAAGCTCACCCAGTGTTGGGTCTGGTGTCTCTCAACTTCCTCTTCACAATATCCCACAAATTCTCGATGGGGTTCAGGTCAGGAGAATTGGCACGCCAATTGAGCACAGTGATACCATGGTCAGTAAACCATTTACCAGTGGTTTTGGTATTGTGAGCAGGTGCCAGGTCGTGCTGAAAAATGAAATATTCATCTCCATAAAGCTTTTCAGCAGATGGAAGCATGAAGTGCTCCAAAATCTCCTGATAGCTAGCGGCATTGACCCTACCCTTGATAAAACACAGTGGACCAACACCAGCAGCTGACATGGCACCCCAGACTGACTGTGGATAATTGACACTGGACTGGCATTTTGGCATTTCCTTCTCCCCAGTCTTTCTCCAGACTCTGGCACCCTGGTTTCCGAATGACATGCAAAATTTGCTTTCATCCGAAAAAAGTACTTTGGACCACTGAGCAACAGTCCAGTGCTGCTTCTTGGTAGCCCAGGTCAGGCGCTTCTGCCGCTGTTTCTGGTTCAAAAGTGGCTTGACCTGGGGAATGTGGCACCTGTAGCCCATTTCCTACACACGCCTGTGCACTGTGGCTCTGGATGTTTCTACTCCAGACTCAGTCAACTGCTTCCTCAGGTCCCCCAAGGTCTGGAATCGGTCCTTCTCCACAATCTTCCTTAGGGTCCGGTCGTCTCTTCTGGTTGTGCAGTGTTTTCTGCCACAGTTTTTCACTCCCACAGACGTCCTACTGAGGTGCCTTGATACAGCACTCTGGGAACAGCCTATTTGCTCAGAGATTTCTCTGTGTCTTACCCTCTTGCTTGGGGGTGTCAATGATGGCCTTCTGGACAGCAGTCAGGTCGCCAGTCTTTCCCATGATTGTGGTTTTGAGTAATGAACCAGGCTGGGAGTTTTTAAGAGCCTCAGGAATCTTTTGCAGGTGTTTAGAGTTAATTCGTTGATTCAGATGATTAGGTTAATAGCTCGTTTAGAGTACCTTCTCATGATATGCTAATTTTTTGAGATGGGAATTTTGGGTTTTCATGAACTGTTTGCCAAAATCATCAGTATTACAACAATAAAACCCCTGAAATATTTCAGTTGGTGTGCAATGAATCTAAAATATGTGAAAGTTTATTTTTCATCATTACATTATGGAAAATAATGAGCTTTATGACAATATGCTAATTTTTTGAGAAGGACCTGTATCACTGACAGATTGTCCTTTTACAAAGGGCCGGCCCCCCATTAGGCAACATAGGCAAATGCTAAGGGCGCTGCCGCTCCAGGGGGCGCCGAGCGCGAAAATCCTCCACTGTAACATTTCTAAAACATAAGAATGAAAGTAAATCAGCACTAAAACCAGTAAATAATGCCTAATTCGGCGCCCAGTGCATTGTTAAAGAGCTTAAGTTGTTAAACTTGTCATTACAAAATACTGCGTTGCCCCTCTGAAGTTTGGTCGGGTTTTTTTTTTGACATGCTTCAAACAGCCAAGCCAGAGCCGTAGCCAAGCTAAAAAGTTAGGTGCTATGTCAAAACGCCCCAAACTGTCTGGTGCTCAGGGGAGGAAAAAAAGGAAAGAGGAGGAAAAACGCAACAAAGACAGAGGTAATGTTCCAGTGAAGATGATGCCATGATTGTTTTCCTGTTGCAGAAAGAATATTAAGTTTGAGAGTGTCATTGACTATTAGCATGTCATATAAGCTAGTCGATAAATAGCTAGCGTTAACTGCATCAGTTTATATAAGCAGACTTTTTGTAGCAGTATCACAGTGGCGGATGCTGGTATTCCAAAGAGGGGAAGCTCATTGCCAACTTAATCATAAAATGTGTCCATTTACTTTAATACGTTAATTCTACCCTTCGTTCCTTCTCTAGAAAATGGCCTGCCATACTAGTGCTCTGCTAGCGGGCTAGTGCAGGTGCGCTAGCGTGCTAGTTCAGGAGAGCTAGTGGGCTAGTTAAGTAGCACTAACGCCAACCTACCTAACAGTATGATTGTAACGAAACGAAATTAAAAACGAACAACAAAATTGTAATAAACCAAAACAGAAATAAGTGTGACTGTGATTTATATACAGTGTAAGAAATGAACAAGTATTTTTGCTGAGGAAATGTTAACAAATTGGTCACTGTTTATCTTACGACTTAGCATTCAACATCTGCGATGGGACTGAGCTCCAGCAGCCAAGTGACAGTCTATGTATCAAAAACGCCAGCCAATCAAAACTGGATTCAGAGGTTCACCAATCAACACGGGGACTGCTTGAAGTCCGGACCAACAAAACTCCGCCCACCATTCCATTCACCCCCAGAGACGCTCTGCGTCCGGGGGCGGGAGAAAAAAATGGCATTAATCCAATGACCATCCAGTTTCCATGCATAGAAAATTAGGGGTCCGTGCTGGCCCATTGAAGTGCATTGACGCTGAACGTCTATAAGGAAATGCGTTGGCCATAGGCCATGAGAAAAAAAGTGGAATGCTAAGTTAACAACACCAACTCAGTTGATTTGTGATAATGGGCCTATTATTAACAAACTGGTGTTTGAAATGGACATGTTTTAAGGCATTTTGTAAACATTTGACCATTACATTTTTTTACATTTTAGGGGAAGCAGAGCTTCCCTTGCAGTCTTAGAGAAATCTCCGCTGCAGTATCAGACTGACTGATAGAATGGAAAAGCTATAATGGAAATGAATAATAATTGCCTCCCCCTTACCTTCCTCTAGTAAAAAGGCCTATAGCAATACTGTAGATCTAGATTAATCACCAGGTGCCACTTGTTATGTTGCTCTGTATTTGACATCTGGTTAGCTAAACATTACTGTGTGTTTTTATTGTGATAAATTTTCTATCAGTGTACATTCCTTCATGCAATAAGCTTACTATATGGATATACTAACAATACCCAAGTCTTTCTCTTTACTCTAGGATCCTTATTGATTATTTTCGTCCCACTGTAATATCATAAGGCCTACTAATACAGTATATACAATAAATAAATTAATATTAGAACAAGCTTTTCAGAAACATCTATTGTGAATTATGTTCATGCTGTAGGTAACACCATTGATGTACAGTGTTTTAGCTTTTTTATTTATGTCATATTGACAAGCAATGACTTGAGCAAAACAAAGCTGTTTGATTTCTTGTAAGTATCTATACTCTAGCAGTGATTTTTTTTTTCGCAATCCAAGGGGCGCCACCTGAATTCTTGCCTAGGGTGTCAAAATGGCTAGGGCCGGGCCTGCTTTTACATTCCTGCACAAGCCCTTAGATCCGCTGAAGCCGGCCTCCTAAGGGTTCCAGAAGCACCAACTAAAAGGAGCAGGGAAGCAGCCCTCTCATACTATGCCCCAAAGACATCGAATGCCCTACCTCAACACATCCGAGAAGCCGAATCTTTTGACACTTTTAAATGGCAACTGAAGATACCTGTTCAACCTCGCCTATTCTTAATGGCTCTACTCAAAGATCAAGACCTTAAGACAGAGACCTGTCATAACTGTCTTATTCACAGACCTGTTGGACAATCAGAGACTTTCTCTCTACCAACCCCGGCAGATGGGCTTCCTTGGGGGGCGTGGTTCTGCATGAGGTTTCTTCCTAGACTTAAACCAACACAAACAGGGAGTTTTTCCTTAGCCGTTGCTTCCTGGGGACACTAGCAGAAATTCTCGACAGCACCCCAATAAACTTCCTCTTTTCCGGCGTGACTAAGCTGCAACAAATCCTGGCTTGTGTTTCCTTGCCAGACTGTTAAATCACTTTGAGCTTCATCTTGTATGAATTCTGCTATACAAATAGCCTACAGTTTCTTCTTCTTATTATTATTTTTTGAATACACAAAGGCATGTCTTTTCTGTGGCAAAGCGTATAGGTCTAAAGAATGGCCCTCCACTCATGAAGGCTATTAGAATTGTTCTTGTTTTTAATGCCTTACAATGCCCCTAGGGCCATTTTGTGTCACCTGACCCAAGACATGCTCTCTCTCACACACACACTCACTATCTCTATAACAAACCCTTGCATTGACAACAATGCCCACATAATCCTGTACAATAGTTGGAAAAGTGTGGACCTGCATCAGTCTAAGATTTAACACTTTAAAAACTGCCTTGAGGTTGTCTGCAAAACGTGTGCCAGTCTACAATGCACATCTTCCGGTCGGACCTCTGTCAAGGAACGAGTGACGCCTACTCTCATGACGTCACTTCGCAATGCTAATAACTTAAGGCGCAGAGGCGCTGCCGCCCTCAGTGTTCAGCGAATGTGGTGAAGAGGTAGAAGGAGCAGGCTTGAGTTCGTGGTGCTTTAGAACCTTCAGAAGAGGCAGGGACCTTGGACCGAATTTTAACATTAGTATATTTAACAAGACTTTTGAATTATTTTTAAACTTCACACGCAAATATCTTCAACACAATGGCCGAAAAGATAACGATAGATGACGGGAAGGTTTCAAATGGATTCCAGGAGCCGCTCGCCAACGGACAAACCGGCGGTCAGCAAGGCAAAACCCCGGAACCATTGGGGCAAAAGTTAAAAAGAATAGCGTTAGCCAACATGTTGGTGATTTTAACTGTAGCAGGGGTTATCACTGGCGTCCTAATTGGACTGAGTGTGCGTTCGGCGGGACTCAGCAAAGTGCAGATAATCTATTTTGGCTTTCCTGGAGAGATTCTGATCCGTCTCCTGAAGATGATCATCATTCCTCTTGTTGTATGCAGTCTCATTTCGGGCGCCGCCAGCATTGACCCGAAAGCCCTCGGCAAACTTGGCGGATGGGCGATGCTCTTCTTCCTGGTGACCACCTTGATTGCCTCAGCCATCGGCGTGATCATGGCATTTATAATCCAGCCCGGTGTAGTGAGCGGCGCAAAGCCCACCATTGCCGGTGCCGACGACGCAGTGCCTGAGGCAAAGGAAGTGATAGACTCATTTTTAGACCTGATCAGGTAAGTTCTTAATAGCTACACAAATTGGTTATAATTTTCTCGTAGCCATCAGACTGCCTAGCTGACGTAATGAGAAGGATGTGTTGGGATAACGGGGTAGTTGGTAGGGTCACCACGTGGAAAACGAGTGGCAGCAATTATCAGGTTCAAGCAACATAACTTCATTTTACTAAAAGTAATTATTAACGTTACACTTTATTTTGTATAAATTAGTATGATTAACCTTACACTTTATTTGTAAAAAGTATGAGTTAGTTGCCTTGTACCAATGATCTCATAATGGATTTGACCAATTACAGAACTGTACACATCTGCGACATTATAAAGGAAATGTTTCTGTCGTGAAGCGCCATGAAGTTGTCGTTTACAGTCCACATGGACTGTTTACACACCACACATCCTGTACAGCGTCGCATGTAAGCCAGCCATGCCGTTGCATCAGCTGGGACGTCAATCTTGTGTATCGCCCAATAGCCTTCCCTGAGCCCGCTTCAGGTAACGTGGCGAGTCAGCTCGTTTGTTTACTAGGTGCCAGGTGGCCAAATCACTCCTCAGCTGGGTTTGTTCGCCTGTCTTTCAGTCCACACCGTTTGAGCTGGAGCGTAAAAAGATGGTGTTCTAGTGTTTCCTGCCCGACACGTGGGTATCTTAGCAAGACAGGCATTTTTGGGTGGAGTTGACTGTTGGCGCACAATCTCCCATCTAGAAGGACTGCCTCTTTCCAAAAACGGCCATATCCCGTTTTTTTGCCATGTGTTTACCCTTAGACTTAGATGAGGTACGTTAAGAGGGGACATTCTGTTCCCAGCCTTTTATTACCGAGCCTAAAAACATGTTTTGTCCTACTTTTAAAACGTAGACTTAATATTTCCTCAATCTTCCCCATATTAGAGGGATTCGGTGTCGAGCTTTCTCGGTTATGGGAGTATTTCCTCTAGTATGTGGGATCAAATTTGAGCAGCTGTTGAATAAATTCTCTTTTTATGCCATCTTCCTGTAAGAAAAGTGCGCCAGAAACATTAGTTTACATGTTCCTTGTGGTGGTTTGTTACAGCATTGACATAAGACTTAAGGCAGTAAATAGAGCATATCATTTATATATGCTGGACAGAAGCGCTTTCCCTGGTAACGTATTTAGATTTACTTTATTGATCCAAAGCTGCGAAGTTGACTTGTAGTTACAGCATGACGTGTACGGACAAACGAATACAAAAAAAAAAAAAAAACACACACACACACAATGAGGAAAAGAGTACAACTAAGAAATGTATACTAGGAAAAAGTACAATATATAACGTGTATATAAACACTGTAATGGGAAATGTAGTGTAGTGCAATACAGAGAGAAAATAAAGATAAAAATAAAATACAAATAATTATGGTTACCTTTTCTTGACACTGCATTGCTTCTCACATACAATAACACCCACAGCAAATGCACTTTATGTTTAAGGAAGTCCCGTAGCTGTTCAGTAGTTAAGCACATATACAAATGCATATCACACAGACACACAAGTAGTTGTCGCACATGTGATCCGTTTGCTGGACACCAGTTTGACCAGAAAACTATTTGTCTGGGTGGTTTTGTAACACTTTATTTTATGGTTCTTTTTTTAGTGTATATGTAACATGTAATATTATGCACTTACTCTGTACATACCCAACCCTAAGGTACAGTGTAAGTACATAATCTTTTATTGCTGTAAAATAAAGTGTTACTTTACTTTTCTGTTTTAAAAATATAACATTTACACCCACACACAACATTCTCTCATCTTTCTGTTGCGTTCGCACAATGTAACAAAGCCCCCCAGAGAAAGCCTTACTTTATTGCTCTACTAAGTTCTGTGTAGTCAACATCTCAAGAAGGTTCTTGTGTTTCTAAGACGTCTTTCATGACTGCTAACAATACTTATTTGAGTGCATTCAAGTTCATCTGTTGCCCTCTCCACTCTCTTATTCCCACTCAAAATTGCTGGCATGCTGTGAAAGGAGTGTATTTGTTGCCGAAATTACCTGCGTTAGCAAAAAAAGGACTGCTCCTGTACTTGTGTTGACTCTTTGTCTCGTGCAAAAAGCCTTTGTGGCACATGAATGGCCTAGCACTGCCAGGGGTCATGCCAGCGTGGGTCGTGTATGACGGGACATTTGAAAGCCAGCCTTTTGGGACGCCTACAGTTCAACCGTGAAGAACTGGCAGTCTTCATTCTTACACTCTCAACAACTTGGGTTATTGCCTGGTGTGTTTTTATCTCCCCCAGTGAGTCTTCTCAGGTTCTCCATCCTCAATTCTCATCATTTTTTTTTTTATCAAGGCCTTGCCTATCTACTTTTATCCACTTCTCAGAAGTTCTTTCTTTCTTTCTCCCTCTCCTCTTTTCTCCTGTGTGTGTATGTGTGTGTCTGTGTATAAGGGGGCCTTACAGCAGGAGCTTAATTAGGAGGGTGGTGTTTGTCTTTTGAAGACACACTCTCACACGCCAGCACGTGCCAGCACAATTGCAGTTAAGTGGGCTGCCATTCAGCAAAGTTGGTCTTCTCAGCAGGGGACCCTCTTTTGTGCCTCTGTTCAACTGCGATGAGTCTAGCACACTCACACAGTGACCTCAGGCCTAAAACAGCATATTTTCATCTGTTCACGTGATTGAGCACATACATTTTCCAAAGACCTTTCAGTACGATTCCCACCTTATGAAACAAGACATAAGGTGGGAATTGTACTGAAAGGTCTTGAAAATGTATGTTTGATCTCCCTTCTCCTCTTCCCCTTCTCCCTATGTCTTGGTGTTTAGCCTATACTTGTTTCAGAGTGTCTGCACACACACGGTCAGCCAAAGCTTAGCAGTTTTAAATAATTTCTCTGCCATTTTTCTGGATTGACTTGGCAGCCATTGCAGCATTGGGTAGGATATTACAAGACGCCTTTACATCCCCAATGTTTCTCTATGGCATTAGAAACACTCACTACATGGCTGAAAGGTGGGTTTGTATATGTTCTATATCACGATGTGTTACATAGCTGTAGTTGTTGAATGGCTTATCTTGCTAAGCAGTGGTATACAGCATTTGCACAGGAGTGAGTTTAGTGTGGTTAAGGGGGAGAAATAAGTCTGTCTGCAGGGTAATGACCGCTTCAGGTGGGGGAGCCTGAGGAAAGGTGTTTGGGTGAGCCTTGATTACTTTTCGTACGTCTCCACCTTCACTTCGCTCTCTTCCTCCTTCCTGCCCATCCGGTTTGGTAACAGCTATTGGTTGGGTGTGAACATGGTGATTGTGATGCATGCTTAGGAATGCAAACACTGACGCACACACATACGCCTTTAATTCACGTGTACCTAGCATTTGCATGCCATGTCAGAGACCCCCTCCCAACACATCCTCACACACACACACACACACACTTACCCTTACTTCCTCATGCGTGGCCACAAATAGAAAGGCGTGCTATGCTAGCTCATAGTGTCCCCTTCAGTGGAGCTATTTAGGAGGCGAGGCGTCCATGTTTGTCTCTCAAGAAACGGCTCCGCTGTATTGCACGTGTACTCTAAGCCTGCCGGATCTCCAGGAAATCTATTTCCACTGTGGTGTCTCGCATTTGGGTGACATTAGCCACCTTACCAGGGTTTGTGGTTGTAATGGTGTGGTGAACAGATAAAATGACCACTCTTTTGCTGGTGCTGTGAGCAGTTGTAGACATAAAAATAACAAATGGCTGGGTTTACATATTTACATAACAATGTCAGACATTCATTGATGCAACAGGACCCCCAGGAGTGGGACATCTACGCCTACTAGTCAGCTTGATGCTCACACAAAATATCACCAAAATATAGGGGATGTGGGTTTGTGTGTGTGTGTGAGGCATGTGTACTGTTGCATCTGCTGTATTCTTAGCGAGGCGGGGGTCACTTCAGGTCACTGCTCCTGCTGCCTCTGGCTAATCTGGGAGCTGCATGTAGTGGGGGTTGGTTCCGCACGTTTCCACAAAAAAAACCCAGAACCGGAGAGATGCGGTTAGGGACAACACATGGCCTCCCTACTTAACCCAACGTCTCCCCACCGCATGAACAGCACATGACCAAACCCTGAGTTTAACCAGTGTGCAGTCAGGGGTGGCTCTGGGTTAACTTGCTTCAGTTTGTCACTAATCCATGTACTTAAAACACCCCCAAGTTCTGCAGTCACCCCAATCCAACCATCACCTCCAACCTGTGCAATCAGACACCAGTATGATATTAAAGCTAGCTATTGTGAAAGAGTGAGTTACACAGACACTGAGACACAGACCTTTAAAAAGGCACCCGGGTCTCAAAATCTGCACCGAGTTGTTGGCATGTTGGCCTGGAGGCTGGCAGACAATAGATAAATATCACGCCCAAGGATTTGGATCAGTATTGACCCAAACACTCACACATTGCCACACAAACACACTTATACCCTCTAACAGATATACATGCATACATGTACACACTCATGAATGCACACTTTTACTGCGAAGTACACACAGAATTACACACACCGTTATGTACAGTCAGTTACATATACGTGCGTGCGTACACACACACACACACACACACACACACACACACACACACTCTTGGCAGCAGCCTTGCACTGAATGCTCTGATCTGAAATAGATTGCTCCTAGTCACAAGGATAGTCTTGTAGCGTGCGGTTGGCACTAGCTTGGCATTAGGGAAGGCACCGCATGACGGTCTGACACACACACGCATAGTGCACCATTCTTCTGTCACCATCACACGCTTGCTTTGACTAATGGAGCATCATGTTAATAGGACTTCCTGTTTTTTTCTCTCTCTCTCTGCAAGGTGTGAGTGGTGTGCGTGCGCACACATGCGCACGCGCACACACACATGCGCACGCACAGATACAAGGAGAGGTAGAGAGATTAAGGGATTATGTTACACGCAGGTAACTAAACACTTCCATTTTCCCTGTCTCCTACTGTAAATATGTAGGTCAGAGAAACTCCTGTTTTCCTCTGACATGACCAGACTGGGCTGCTGTTAATCCTGCATTACTCCAGTTATTTCCTCTGCTCTGACAAGTAATTTGAGTATGTGTGAGATTTAGGAGCAGTTTTACTGACTATATGAGGCTAGTAAACCATTCTTTCATGTTACAAGATACAAGAATTGTTACACACGTGTGTGTGTGTGTGTGTGTGTGTGTTATTGTGTGGATTTTGCAGGACAGGAAATTATGCCAGCCTACAGTTAGCCAGCTAGAAGGCTTAATCCTGGCAGCACTGGGGTCAGGAAACGGCGCCGGGCTTCCTAATGGTTACCCAGCTGTTTCCATTCTAAGACACACACACGCACTAAAGAACTTATGTGACATGAAGCATATCTGCTTGACCATGGGCCTGGTTATATATGTATTCTAAAGCACAACTACATAGAAGCTTATGCTAAAACATACCCACTTTTACATTGGAATAGTTGGTCTTTTGCAGATCAGCAAAGTTGCTTACGCTAAAGCACAACTACTTGTAGATGGGCCTAGTGGGTTGTTCTAAAGCATGACTGTTGCTCCCTGGGCTTACAAGGATGGGGATTCACTGTGCTGAGTGGGGTTATCCCAGGCAGATTAACACCATGCTGATGGCCTTAGGCTGGGCTTGGCCTCACAGTCATGCCTGCCTGCCTGCCGGCCCATGTCCCCCAGCTCCCAGTGGTGTCAGAGCGATGTGTAGTAATACTAGTTTAACTAGTTGCAACATGAAATAAATAACACAGGTCACAGTCCCATTCCTGACCCCTCTGACAAAGTTTCAACCAAGTTTATAGGTTTAAGCAGTTCAGTTTTAATCGTTCAAAAACCGAGTGGAGATTAGAGTGTGAGCAGAGCTCACTCTGGCTGCTACAGTGGAGCAGTGTATTGTGACATCAGCCTAAACATTCCACTATTCATTTCAATGGGGACAAAATGTTGCAGAGAAACGACAATAACGGACGATGGACAAGAGGTATGACAAATCTAAACGTGGTACACCTGAGGACTAGTAGCAGAAACTAAATCGGGGGAGCGTTGAAAAATCATAAAAATAAACGGTGGGAGAAATATAAGTGTGCTCTTTTCAAGCACACTTAATAATGGTTTTGTTGTTAAGTGTGCTTGCTCTGCAACTCAGTTCTCCCACCGTTTATCATCATTATTAAGTATTTATAGTAGTAGTTTGTTTATTTATATTTAGAATTGGGATGTGTTGTAGTTTGGGCTGGGGCTGGCCCATATTCACCTTGGGTCAGTTAAGGTTTCATTCCATAGTTTGATGTAGTAGTAGTAGTAGTAGTAATTCTTATTTATAAAGTGCTTGTCATGCAGAACATGTAGCTTAAAGTGCTTAACAGTTTGTGAAAAAGAACACTGTACCCACTGTACCACTGCCTGTACCCAAAGTGGTGTACAGTTGAGCCACAGCATGCATACAGCAGGAGAGTAGTTTGCTAATGCTGGTGGGACACTGTGCTATAAATGTTGGGGGAAGGGGGAAGTTCTGTAAATTCCATGTTTTGTATTTTGGCATGTTCATCTGTCCAAAAGCAGAATCCTTTGAGGATTGCACAAAAAGATGGCTGAGGTCAGCGTGACTGTTTTGGCAGTAGATCGTTAGTTGATTGATTTGCCCCCAGAGTCCTGGCCTGAACTGAAACCCTGGGTTTCAATTCTGCCTTGGCACAGGCGTCTACTACAGAACTAGTTCAGTCTGAACATGTGTCTGTAGTACTTCGCCTTGTGACCTTCATTGCTCTCTGATCTAGCTTTCATCCATTTGCAAACGAGGGAACTGCTGCACATTGAAACAAAAGAACTATTGTTTTGGGAGATTAGATTAGATTCAATTTTACTGTTACTACATGCCACAAGTACAAGGCAGTGAAATGCAGTGAATAAGAGAGATGCTTTACTATTGAAGAGACCAAAGTACCCAAGTCCTCATTTTTAACTAAATTTTCTTTGTCCTTTTTTCCACTTTCCAGAAACATCTTCCCAAACAACCTGGTGGCTGCAGCATTCCAGTCGGTGAGTTTGGCTTGGGGTTTTTTACCTCCGCCAAGGAGGTTATGTTTTCGACGGCGTTGGTTTGTCTGTTTGTTTGTCCGTTTGTTTGTGAACAACATAACTCGAAAAGTTCTGGATGGATTGAAAATTGAAATTTTCAGGATAGGTCAGAAGTGGGCTAACTTAGAACTGATTTGTTTTTGGTGGTAACCATCAGGATCCAGGATTTTTTTATTCAGTGAAGTTACCAGTGTAGCATGGAATCTACAGAGACTTTTATTTTGAAAGGAGGGAATATAGGTTGGTACGGAAATGAGGCTCCTGTTGCGGGTATAGGAGTTGTTGAGTTTTTGGTTAGAGGGTTCAGTGAAAGACAGAGGAGAGTTAGAGCGGTAGTGGTGAGCAGCCCAGTAGTTCATGTTGGCAGTGGAAATTAGATAAAGTACTTTCCTGCACCGAAGAGCCAACCAAGTTCGTGTGAGCATGAGTGAACGAACCCACTAGTGAACTATTACACCAGTAATAAAATGTTTTAACATGATTAATGTCTTAAGGTGAGAATGACAATAAGGTGGAGACAGTAGAGGTGTAATGAGCTTTAGATGTAACAATCTTCTTACAATATCTGATATAAAAAGAAGTTAAAAATGATTTTAAAGACACTATTATCTGACAAACTTGTGGAAATATGGATTTTTTCATGAGTTCAATGTAAAACAAGAACTGTTTTTTTCTCTCATTAGTTCAGTAAAATAAGAACTGACTTTTCAAGTACAATATATTCCTAAAGTTCTGACGGATATTATATGAAAAACGTCATGAAAGAACTGATGTTGAATATTTCCAAGTGATTTATAGATTTATCCATCTTGCATGAAAGCCTTCGAAGCAGTCAGGACAGAGTGCAACCTGACGGGTCACACAGATGAATCTGGTCTTCTTCTGGCACCTTTCATAGCGGCACCTCATTGCATTCTTGATAGGTGCACTTCTTGGCCAATGCTGCCCAATCCCGTACCGCACCTCATGCACCGTGTTGACGGTATGTCTTCGTTTTGGAGGAGGAGAGTGGACTGGCCTGCCCCTGCGCTTTTCCACAGAACCACTCATGATGAGACCTTGTGCAACAGATGCTTTGAAGGTCAAGAGATCCGAGTTAACTGATCCATTTTTTTTCTGGTGCAGGCGCCATGCATTCACACATACGACATCCAGGAAATGAAAGAAAATCCGCATGTACCACCGCTTGTTTTTTTGGCGGTTGGCATACATGGCCAGACATTGATCCACCAAATCAACCCCACCCATGTGCTGGTTGTAGAGTGGCACAGAAAATGGTCGACTGATTTCAATCATGAAGGTCTGTGTCTTTTTCCACCTTCTTGCCTTGTCCTTTGGATGTTGTCCAGCACATGTGGATGCAATGTGAATAAAGGACCGGTCAAGCCAGCGTGTGATGGTGATGTTACTCGCTGTGGAAACCACAGATGTGGATCCTCTTCCTCTTTTTTCCATTTCTTGAGGCTCCAGTAATTTGGCTCCGGCACCCTTTAAGCGATTGGCACGACAAGTCCCTGTTGCCTCTATGCCTTGCATTTTCAGTTGCTGGAGAAGTGGAACTGAGCAAAAGAAGTTATCGAAAAAGATAAACTGTCGCGAAATATTAAGTCACTGACATTACCTCGGGAAAAATAATAAAACAGCTGTTTATTCTTTTTAGAAGTAAACAGAGTTCTCAGAACGCTGGTTTGTATTCTATAAATGAAGTTGATATTCTATAAATGAAGTCACTGACTTATCTGACAGTTTCCTTTAGCGCAGCTCCATCCAGTGGAGTAACCCCAGCCACTACTGTAGCTTCTATTCTACGTGCCTTATAATGCGGTGTGCCTTATATATGAAAAACATTTTAAAATGGGCCATTCATTGAAGGTGCGCCTTATAGTGCGGAAAATACGGTAATCTTTGTCATGATGAAAGTCCATATAAGTCGATTGATGAACCGGAAGTAAAAGCGCCATGTAGGGACTGCCTCCAGAGTATTGTAGAGACAGTGGAACAGGAGCATAGTACAGAGAATTTAAGGAAGACCCATTTATATTTGATGAGCATCCGTACTTATTTGAACCGGAATATACAGATGAAGAGCTGATGCAAGGGCTGCCAGGGAGAGATGGTCACAAGTCAATTGATTTGCATGGACGTTCATGATGGTAGCGACTAGAAACTACGGCAAGATAGTACCTGTAAAAACACTCTTTAATAAACAATGTGGACACTTACAAAGTTCTTAATAACTTATTTTGAAGGTCAGGGCCCTTGTTATACTAGCAAGGAAGTGTGGAGCTGCTTCAAGCTTTTTTAATTATTTAAAAACAGAATGGTCTTCATGCTTTGTCCATGCCCCTAATATTGGCATTGTTAGTCTTCTCAAATAAAATGGTAAAAATAGTAAAGTTTGAAATGCAACAGGCTAGCACAGTTTTGCTCCTCAGCAAACATACCAACTCGGTATGATGTTTTAACAGGCCCATTTTCATTTTACACTGGAGTTTTCCTATAATATATCATTATCAAATATATTTATTTGATACAAGACCACAGTCTGAATAAGCACAATTAATTTAATGTCATTTGGCCACCAGGGGCACTATAATAAACAAAGCTGTGTTTTGAAACTTACTGGGGCATGTGTCACAGTAAAAATCAGCTGTGCCCCAGTAAAAATGTTACAAGATTTTAGTAATAAACTAGTTCCCTTAGCTGCCTTGGCGGAGGTCTGCGCTCTCTGAGTGCTTTTCTAGTTTCTACATGCTTTTGTGTTTTATCACATTGTATGTATGCCCACCATTGCACACCCCTCTTCTAAATGAACCGATGTATAGTGCTAAGGAACACAGTCAGTGAGTGGGGAAAAAACATGTCTTTTACACCACTGCATTGGGAACGTTTAAATCTTCAGTGCTCTCAGAACAGAACATGTCCTTGTCACAGCATTACGCCAGAGGTCAGTTTAATTTTTGTTTTTGGGCAAAAAGCAAGACGATGCAGGCACTGACTGCTGCTGTTTCGTTGTGTTACAGTATTCCACCTACTACCCTCCAATGTCCAATGAGGCACTGATCAACAGGACCTCCAACTTCTCCTTGGAGAAGGTAGGTGCAGTGTTTTAAGTCTTATTTTTCCAAACCACACTCCAATTTAACCACACCATAACTTGATTTAGATGCCAAGGTCTTTCTTCAGTTGGGTTAATGCTAAATCAGTGCAAGTTGTTGTTCACTCATTGCACTAAACGGAAAGAAAGGATTTCACAAACTGCCAATGAGGTGTATCACCTGTGTGTGATGCAAAGAAGTCAGCCTATCTAGCTGTTGCATTACATTACGTTTTGGACTTTTCTGAGTTTCTGTGTGTGTGTCTGTGCGTGTCTGTCTGTGCGTGTGTGTCAGATCCCCATGGGTAAGGATGTGAACGGCATGAACATCCTGGGCCTGGTGGTGTTTGCCATCGTGTTCGGCGTGGCGCTGCGGAAACTGGGGGAGGAGGGTGAGATCCTCATCCGCTTCTTCAACTCCTTCAACGAGGCCACCATGGTGTTGGTCTCCTGGATCATGTGGTACGAGCACACACTGATCAACACCAGCCCCAGTCTGCTGGCACGGGACCAGTAAACCAACATGTTGTTGGGCCAGTTGGTTGTAATAATGAGTAGTGATGATGGTAGTAGTAATCATAATGATACTGATAAACAAGATTATAGCACTTTTCTAAGTACTCAGAGTACATTATTAGGATGCTGGGCCAGTTGCTTATAGCGATGCTGGCCTGTTTTGGCCAGTGTCTGTTTTTGTGCATCAGTCACAAAGCATTTCAGTTCATCTATGATGCTGTGTGAAACTACAATAAAAAATCTCTCTTTCTCCCTCTCTCTCTCTCTCCCTCCCTTTCTCTCTCTCTCTCTCCTTTTCTGTGTGTGCAGGTATGCGCCTCTGGGTATAATGTTTCTGGTGGCGGAGAAGATCGTGCAGATGGAGGATGTGGGGGCACTGTTCGCCAGCCTGGGCAAGTACATCGCCGCATGCATGGTGGGCCACTTCATCCATGGATTCCTGGTGCTGCCGCTCATCTACTTCGTCATCACGCGCAAGAACCCCTACCACTTTCTGCTTGGCCTCATCACTGCGCTTGCAACCGCCTTCGGCACCTCCTCCAGGTGATCAGGGAGCACACAGATGGCCACCAAGCATAGGGAGCGATGCTCAGTCACACGCGCACACACACACACACACACACTCCTGCATACACACACGGTTATGTAAAAAAAAAAGCGGATTAACATCGGCTTAAGCCAGGGGTTGCTATCGCATTCACAAATCCAATCCCTATACGATCTTTAGCCTGTGCACGTGAATTCGATACGATCCCAATCTGTTTCCAATTGGATTCAGCTCATCCCTGTGCACGCAGTGATTAAGGGCATTCTGTAGTCCCTCTTGTGGAATACAGTGGTGTTGCAAGAGAGGAGAAGCTTAGCCTAAGGTGTGTAGTGCACTAACTTAAGAGGATAGTTGGATGACAAAGTGCAAAGGCATTTTTGACATTGTCAGATTGTAATTTCTTCTCATGGTGTAGGGGTTTTCCTTCTAACTTTATTTATTTTTAATTTTAAAGTGAATTGCTTAATAAAAGCTCTTGTCATTTGCCCCAGTCTCTATTATCGGTTCATTTTTGCATCCTTCTCCTTGCCCCAGCCCCTAATAAGTGTCCTTGATGTATATCTCGGTCTAGATTACAAGTCCATGTTGGTGTTCTTGTCATATGCCCCCCTCGTATTTGTACATGTTTAGGTCCTTTCTTTGTCCCAGTCTCTAATATAAGTCCATGTTTCTGTCCTTGCTATATATCCCAGTCTCTAAGGAAAATGTATGTGTGCATCCTTGCTATATATTCCAGTCTCTAATACAAGTCCATACTTGTATACCCCAGTTTCTAATTTGTGTCCTTGCTACATACCCCAGTTTCTAATATGTGTCCTTGCTACGAACCCCAGTCTCTAATATGTGTCCTTGCTACGAACCCCAGTCTCGAATATGTGTCCTTGCTACATACCCCAGTCTCTAATATGTGTCCTTGCTACATACCCCAGTCTCTAATATGTGTCCTTGCTATATGTCCCAGTCTCTAATATATGTCCATGTTTGCATCCTTGCTAGCTCGGCCACGCTGCCACTGATGATGCGCTGTGTGGAAGAAAGGGGCGTGTCCAAGCACATCAGCCGCTTCATCTTGCCCATCGGCGCCACAGTGAACATGGACGGAGCCGCCTGCTTCCAGTGTGTCGCCGCCGTCTTTATCGCACAGCTCAACGAGGTGCCGCTCAACTTCATCCAGGTCATCACCATCCTGTGAGTCTACAAGCTGACACACACACACACACACACACACACCATCCTGTGAGACACTTTTATCTAAAAACGCATATTGCGGTTGCGTCTATCATTTACACATAAACTGAGGTTTCAGTCACTGAAAACGGCTACCTTTGAAAACTCCAGGCAAAGTGGAGATTTGTGAAAACTACATTTTCATGTGTGCATGTAAATAGTGGAAAAAAGAGTTTTAGGTTCTCAAACGTCACAGAATGTCAGGTGCTTAACGTTTGCATGGTGTTGCTGGTCAGTACGGATGCTATAAAGATAGTCCTTTTATTTATGTTTTTACAAACACTGTTGGTTAGTTTGCATTTGCAAAAACAACTGCTTTATCAGGGGCAGAGGAGAGGGACTGCAAGGAGGACAGCAGTTTTCAGACACTTTTCCTTTCACCAACACGAAGGCTTAGTGTCATAAGAGAGTTTATTCAATCCATTGTTTCTAGCCACCACGTTTCACAATTCTGATTGGCTAACTCTGCTTACACTATAGCTTCAGCATGCTCATAATAGTGCTTAGCAGCGTGTTTATGCGGATTCATGTATATATATTGTATATATATTGGAAAACAGTCTTGTGTGATCGAGTATATTTTTTAAACCGGAGAGGTGTAATTATCCATTTTTATAAATACCAGGCTATGTGTAAACAAAGCCGTACAGATGAAATAGTCTGCTGTGTAGGTGTAGTTTAGCTGAACTGGCGCAGCTAAACTCCTCACACTTAGAGGCTCTCTGAACATGGCTGTTGTATTTGTGTTTTGGAAAGAAACCAGAAGCAAAGTCTAAATGCTTAGCAGTTTAGTTAAGGTCTGGGGATTATTTCACTGAATTGACATACAAATTTGATAGTTTGCTGTATGAAAGGTCTCTTGGGATTTGCTAATGTTCCTTTTGTGCCTCCCCAATGCCAGAGTGACCGCTACAGCATCCAGTGTTGGAGCAGCAGGCATCCCAGCAGGTGGAGTCTTGACCTTGGCCATCATCCTTGAGGCAGTTGGTTTGCCCACCAATGACATTTCCCTCATTCTGGCTGTTGATTGGCTAGTGTAAGTATTTTGCGCTGTTCATTGGCTAATGTAAGTAGCTATAGCTGTTGATTTTGCTAGTTGATGTAACTACAGCTGTTGATTGGGTAATCCAAGTAACCACAGCTGTTAATTGGGCAATGTAAGTGACCACAGCTGTTGATTTGGCCAGTGTAAGTGCCCAGGAGTCAGAGGAAGATGATGTATTATAATTAAAAATGTTTATTTTGAATCCATTTGTTGTAGTTTTTAACTGCTTCTGTTATTGCCCTCACTGTCCTTTCCTGTTTTGTCCTGCTCTGTTGTTTGCTCTCCTCCCCTTTCTTCTCGTCTCTCTCCTCCTCTACTCCTCTTCTCTCCTCTCCCCTCTTGTAGTGACCGTACATGCACTGTGTTGAACGTGGAGGGCGATGCGTTTGGCGCAGGGCTCCTGCAGTACTTTGTGGACCGCACGGAAAGCAAGAAGGGCGAAGGGGCAGAGCTGACAGAGGTGCGTCTGGATGACGGTGACGGTCCTGCCAAGCCCGAGAGCTCGCCGCTGCTTGAGAAGCGTTCCCTGTCCGCCGCCGACACCTGCTCGGACCCTGCTGCCACCCCCTGTCAGAAAGAGTCCGTTATGTAGAGGAGCCAGACGTCACACACTCTACTTACATCCAGATGCCTGACAGCCAGCCTGACCCCTACTACCACCACCTTTCACCCCTCACCCCAGATGGAGGTGGTGAACATTGGGTTGGCTATTGATCTCTTGCCCTCCTGAACTGAAACGACACACTACTCCCTATTTAAATGTATACATACATATCTATATGCAGTATGTACCTACAACCACATCCCTGTCCCTTGGCCACAAGCCCTGTGTCTCCTCTAGGAGGCCGGGCATAAAGTCCAAAATATGAACAGATCAGATGATGGTCTCTTGTTATGTATTTATTAAGCAGAGAGGAAATGTGTCGTGTCTGTTCTATACTTTTTTTGTATTTCTTCAGTGCTGGTCATATCAGATTCATGCAGTGCAATGCCCCAAGCCTTTAAAAGGTGTAACTGCTTTTCCACCAGCCCTTTTATTTGTTTCATTTGAACATATTTTTTTACACAATTATCATATTTAAGAACTGTCTGGTTTCCCACCATGTTGTTCACATGAAGCCATGCTCTTTCACATCCTCGTCCCATACCAAGCGAAAGGTGTCTGGGATTGTGCCTTGTGCTCTCTGCTAGAACCTCTGTTGGTGCCCCCTGCAGGCCTAACTACAACATTACACCTCACAACTAGGCCAGAGCGAGTCTCACACGGACAAGCCCAGCTCTGTCATGAAGTAAGAGTGATGACAAGTGGAGGGATCTAGTGTGTGTGTGTGTGTGTGTGTGTGTGTGTGTGTGTGTGGAAGGGTGGGTGTGTGTGTGTGTGTGTGTGTGTGTGTGTGTGGAAGGGTGGGTGTGTGTGTGTGTGTGTGTGTGTGTGTGTGGAAGTGGGGGGGGGGGGTGTGTGTGGGGGGTGTGTGTGTGTGTGTGTGTGGGGGGAAGGGTGTGTGTAGCCCTACTTCAGTAAGTCAGTCATTTTCATGCTTTGAAGAAGCACAGTCCTGTCTGAACTTCTTGCACAGATTTAAAATGTCTTTTGTCAGATTTAGGCAAAGGCATTTGTTGCTGAATATGAGCTTTGTAATTGGCTGCATATTTGAGCTCCGCCTTGTAATTGGCCCATCTTACCTCCAGTAGTAAGCACAACCACCCTACAACTTCCTGAAAGATTGTCAGTCTCCTTGGTCTTTTTTGTTACCTAAGCAAAAAAATAAAAAATATATATATTTAAACATGATGGCAAAAGTATGTGTCTGTGTGATGGACATTTTGTATTGTGATGAGGATAAGGTGTAGTATAAACGGTAGTATGAGTGTTAATTGTGAAGTGTCTTAATTTTGGAAATTTCCCCCTTTTTTTTTTTTAAGACTGTGTTCTTTATGCCGGCATACTTCTGCTGTCTATTGACTGTAACCAGGAGTAGATCCGTGGGCATTTTATTCAACCTTTTAGTTTTTAGCGGGTCACAATTCCAGGCCAAAGAGGGAATGATCTGTTTTCTGTGTCATCTTTGCAGACAAGTAGACTGTCTTTCTTTCCCATTGCATCAACATTGTGTTTGTAATTGTAATTGGTTCGATACAGTCTGTAATTTACTACAGTCTGTCACACGTGTGGTGTTCTGTTTGTAAATTCTAACCAAATTGATTTATCTCCGGGGTTGTAATCTTCTGCACAGAAACCTATGCAATGTTTTAAAAATGTGTTTATCGGTTACAGCTTTTTATACTTCTGCGTTGTTTTTCTTGTATATTTTTTTTTTAACACATCAGTCTTGCATAATTTTAGAGGCTTGTATGTAGACATATGTGCTCCAAGATGTTAGCCAAAGCTGATACAAAAATAATCCTAAAATATCCCTAATCAGTTAGACTTGAATAGCTAGGAGCAAGATGTCATGTAATTACTTGCTTAGCATCTGGTTTTCTGTATGCAACCTGTATTGGAGGAGAGGACTATCAGAGAGAGACAGAGAGAGAGATGTACTCAACAAAAAGGATTGCTTCTTAAACCTGTCTGATATTCAAACACTGAGTTGAAGCCCTGTTGGAATTAAAAAATAAAGGCTTCTTCTATGAGGTTTACCGAACTCTTGAGTGTAGTCCATGTGTACGGTAATGGTGATGTCAGTGTGTCTGTGATTGTGGCTGTGTGATCATTTCCTGTCTTCTTATGATGTCAATCATAGCCAGAGCCAAAGAAAACGGTTGGCGCTTTAGTTCTCTCTAAATGTACTTCTCCTGGGCTAAGCAATAAAGAACACTTGAAGTGCTCTGTCCGCTTGTTTTTTACTCTGTTTCAATTTGTTATTTTAAAATGCAATAAACTGAATACCATATGCATAATGATAAACATGAATATAAACAATCAGTAAAATGCACAAGGCAACTATGGGTTTAAGAAGTTTGGAGCAAAGCGTAACAAAGGCAGGGCAAGGTTAGTGCAGCCTAGGGTGCTGTGAGGAAGGGAACATGCAAGGAGACAGATGTGCCTTAGGTAAGTTTCCCGGGGCAGGGACACTTCAGACACTCCCACCCCAAAGGCACCCAGATTTGGTTAGTGGAAGATAGTTTTATTTCAGAGGGAAGCACTCATGGAATAAAAGCGTTCATGAGCTTCTTAAATGTCGAGATAGATGGCCCTACTCTTGTATCGATTGGTAATTTGTTCCACCATTAAGTAACAACAACGGAGAATAGTTTAGCCTGAGGTCACCTTGTCTGAGGAGACGGAATATTTAAGGATCAAGGATTGAGTAGCCTTGAGACAAAAGCATGGATAAGTGTTCACATCGCAGCTTGGCTTTGATTTTAGCAATATTTGAAAAGTGATAAAATGCAGACTTACAGCTGTAACAGCTTTGATGTATGGCTGAAAGGTTAGGTAAGAATCAAAGAGGACACCAAGATTTTTGACAGTTGGATTCTCAGTGATTGTACAGTTGTCAGTAGTGACAGACAGATTTGCAGGCCAATTGTTGCATCTAGGTAGTAATAATTTGATTTTTTTTGCATATCCATTTCTTAATTTCAGCCAGACATGCTTGCGAATTCTGAAGTTGAGAGTCATTGTTCTGTAGTACACAAAAAAAGGTCATCCTGGGTAAAAGTTTGGCGAGAACTGTTTGCAGACTCCGGTGGGCAACAGGAAGCTATGTACAGATTCCATGTCAAATTTGGGCAATTAGAAGCCAAGATATTGACTGGCTGGCAAACCAGTTTAGCTTTGTGTTCAATTTTGATTGACATGTAATTTTGAAATGGTTCATCTGAACATAAATTCTGCAGCTAGTCTGCAGATGACATACCACATTTGGTGAAATTCACCAAAGCTTTGCTAGAAGCGGTCATAATTAATAATAAACTTTCTGATGTAGATAGAGAATAGCATAGGGCCAAATACCGCACTGCAGAACTAGTATTGTTAAAAAATATACGATGGGTTCTGTCTGACAGGTAAGAATGAAACCAGGAGAGGGCTGTCCCTTTAATCTCAAGATGTGTTTTAAGGCAACCAAGGACTATATTATGGTCGATGGTTTTAAAAGCAGCACTCAAGTCCAGAAGCAATAAAAGAGAAACTCGCCCAGTGTCACTTTGCAATTAACAGGTCATTTGTAACTCTGACCAGGGCCCAGGGCTGAAAACCAAACTGAAATTTCTCAAAGAGGTTGTTTGATGACAGGTGGGCAGTAAGCTGTTTTGAAACAACCCATTCAATGACCTTGGACAGAGAAAGGTAAATTTAATATTGGTCTGTAATTTTGCAGTTTTTGGGTACAGGTTTGGCTATTTAAGTAATGGTTTAATGACTGCTGACTTGAAGGCAGCTGGCAAAGTGCCTGTTGACAAAGACTCATTGACTAAGATAAGGAAGGAGCTACACAGAATCAGTGGCGGATGCTGGTATTCCAAAGAGGGGAAGCTCACTGCCAACTTAATCATAAAATTTGTCCATTTACTTATATGTAAATTCTACCCTTCGTTCCTTCTCTAGAAAATGGTCTGTGACCCTATCACTTACTCTCATCGTGCCCCCTAAATGGCAGCTCCTGCCTGGCAAGCAATGACGTTACGTCAATGAGGCGATTTAAGAAGCCTCGGTTTTACATTTGCGTTGTGCTTTGCTACTTGAATGCGAGCACCTTCGTCAAGTGCGTGTTCAACTCTAACTCTGCCGAGGCAACTTAATCTCGCACAGGCATTGACATGTTCGTTCTTTTTTCGTGCCGTTTATATGCTCGGTCAAAGTTGGACAAATCCTCAAAGCCAAGTTTTGACCAGACACATCCGTGAGCTTTCATAAGGAGCCATGGCCAGCAGTACATTTTTTTAGTTACAGCACTCCCAGTCAGCCAGCTAATTTTGGTGTACCAAGAGGACTGAAAAGACCTGGTATTTTTTCCCACACTTACACACCAAATCAATTGCAGGCGTTGGTCTGCCCTGCTGTTAAATTTGAAGTTTCTCCTCATAACTACGACTATCAAATGGCTTTGCCAAAATCAAATCGACAGTATTGACATTGTCTGCCATAGTGCTCTGCTAGCGGGCTAGTGTAGGTGCGCTAGCGGGCTAGTTCAGGAGAGCTGAACTTAAGTAGCACTAGCACCAACCTAACGAAACGAATTCTAACGAAACGAAATTAAACACGAACAAGAAAATTATAATAAACCAAAACGGAAATATGTGTGAGTGTGATTTATATACAGTGTAAGAAAAGTATTTTCGCTGAGGAAATGCTAAGAAATTGGTCACTGCTTGACTTACAACTTCGCATGCAACATCCGCGATGGGACTGAGCTCCAGTAGCCAAGTGACAGTCTATGTATCAAAAACGCCAGCCAATCAAAACTGGATTCAGAGGTTCACCAATCAACGCGGGGACTGCTTGAAGTCCACACCAGAAAAACTCCGCCCACCATTCCATTCACCCCCAGAGACGCTCAGCGTCCGGGGGCGGGAGAAAAAAATGGCATTTCTCCAATGACCATCCAGTTTCCATGCATAGAAAATGAGGGGTCCGTGCTGGCCCATTGAAGCAAGTACAGCTCGCTGCGGCCCGCGGGAAGGCGGGGCTTGACGCCCACATCAAGTAGTGCATTCTGGGATTGTGGCGTCATTTTTCGTTCGTGTTGCCTGATATCAGTAGCCTCGTTCGAGTAGCACACCGGTCTGTCTACGTCTGTCTAACTTCGGCTACATGCGTCAGCAAGAACTCCGCCTCGCAGCATGGGCGGGTGTTTAAAAGGCGGCGGTCAAGTCGGACACAAGTCTTTTGTTTACACCACCTGATCTTCGTAGTAGATGGCGGAGAAGTCATGTGTTGTGTGTGAGGGACAAGGAGGGGCGGGCGGTTGTAGTAGGGTGCATTGAGACTTCAAGTCAAGTCGAGTCGTTTTTTACTAGCACATTTAAACAAAACAACAGAGATGTCCCAAAGTGCTGCACAACACAAGGATGAAAAATAACACGGCAAAACCATAACCCAAAGATCATTAATAGGTATAGCCTGACACAAAGCAATACAATAAAAACGAGATTAACAAATACATAAATAAATAAAAGATTGAGCTTGACAGCATCAGATACACGCCCCAGAACAAGCTAAAAAGAGAGAGAAAAGATATGTCTTCAAACTGGACTAAAATAACGTACATATAAGATGAGAAGTTCCGTGACAGAGCGCTACACAACATCCGTGTCCAGACGTCAATGAACTTTAAACCAACCAGGGCAAAGTTGCGTCACCACGGAGGCGTTAGTTAGACGATTGTAGCCGCGGAAAAAGCAACTGCAAGCGGCTGCACGTTTTGTCTACAGACGGCTACAAGCGGCTACATCACATGGGTTTTTAGGTCATCTGACCTTGTGACGTTTTTGTGACAGCGCCACGCCTTTCTGGTTATGCCCAGTTAAGGCTGTTGCTTCAGTGTTTTGAATGAACTAACATCTCGAGGGTTTAGATAAGTATTCCCCAGTTATTTCTTTTAAATTAAGTAACGTTTTAACGACAGTTTTCACAAGCACACACCCGTACTTTCGCATAGCAACCCTGGTTGCTATGGACTCAAATGCCCTCGTTGTCAGTTTATGTCGTTATTTAGGAATCTCTCGTCTTTTGAGTGTGACAAAGTTACCTTAAAAACATCAACAATGGCTTTGTGTTACAACCAGGTTCGAATTACTTCAATAAACGAAAATACAAGGGTACAGGAGACATTTTTCTCCACGTAATAGGCTCGTTTGAGTAGCACACCGGTCTGTCTACGTCTGTCTAACCTCGGCTACATGCGTCAGCAAGAACTCCGCCTCGCAGCATGTGCGGGTGTTTAAAAGGCGGCGGTCAAGTCGGACACAAGTCTTTTGTTTACACCACCTGATCTTCGTAGTATATGGCGGAGAAGTCATGTGTTGTGTGTGAGGGACAAGGAGGGGCGGGCGGTTGTAGTAGGGTGCATTGAGACTTCAAGTCAAGTCGAGTCGTTTTTTTACTAGCACATTTAAACAAAACAACAGAGATGTCCCAAAGTGCTGCACAACACAAGGATGAAAAATAACACGGCAAAACCATAACCCAAAGATCATTAATAGGTATAGCCTACTGACACAAAGCAATACAATAAAAACGAGATTAACAAATACATAAATAAATAAAAGATTGAGCTTAACAGCATCAGATACACGCCCCAGAACAAGCTAAAAAGAGAGAGAAAAGATGTCTTCAAACTGGACTAAAATAAGGTACATATAAGATGAGAAGTTCCGTGACAGAGCGCTACACAACATCCGTGTCCAGACGTCAATGAACTTTAAACCAACCAGGGCAAAGTTGCGTCACCACGGAGGCGTTAGTTAGACGATTGTAGCCGCGGAAAAAGCAACTGCAAGCAGCTGCACCTTTTGTCTACAGACGGCTACAAGCGGCTACATCACATGGGTTTTTAGGTCATCTGACCTTGTGACGTTTTTGTGACAGCGCCACGCCTTTCTGGCAACTCTGACACAAAGTCTAACCATAATGCAACATTTTCATCCCACAATGCATCGCTGACTACAGCCGGCTACAGCCGTCTGTAGACGTCTACCCTTATCCAAACACGGCTAATGTAATCTGAATGGAGTTCCGCCATACACCACGATATATCACGTGGTCTCGATGACGTACATGCCGAAGGCCAATAATTAGTACGGTGCACTGTTTACTGAAAAGAGATTATTGCTGGAATTTGATGGTAAAATTGATTTTAACATAAAGTAGCTTAATCTATATATTTTCTCGAAGCCTAGTCTGCACGTGTGATTTAATATGCACTGAAACATGTCCCACCTTCTTCCATGCCATGGACAATGCATAGTCCTTTGTAGTACTTGCATTATATTGAAATGCATTGATTGTTTAATATACACTATGGGACTTTAAAAGTTAGTGTATTTTAAAACAAAGTAAAATATCAAGGTAACTTTGTCACACTCAAAAGACGAGAGATTCCTAAATAACGACATAAACTGACAACGAGGGCATTTGAGTCCATAGCAACCAGGGTTGCTATGCGAAAGTACGGGTGTGTGCTTGTGAAAACTGTCGTTAAAACGTTACTAAACTTAAAAGAAATTAATTGGGGAATACTTATCTAAACCCTCGAGATGTTAGTTCATTCAAAACACTGAAGCAACAGCCTTAACTGGGCATAACCAGGCTTAAATCTCACTGATATCAGGCAACCGCTTGACTCGTCTCATTGAAACGCATTCATTTGATTCTGGCGTTTGGTACACAGCCCAGCACGAACGAAAAATGACGTCACAATCCCAGAATGCACTACTTGATGTCGGCGAGGCTTGACGTCAAGCCCCGCCTTCCCGCAAGCTGCAGCGAGAGAAGCCTCCATTGAAGTGCATGGACGCTGGACGTCTATGAGGAAATGCGTTGGCCATAGCAGGCCATGAGAACAAAGTGGAATGCTAAGTTAACAACACCAACTCAGTTGATTTGTGATAATGGGTCTATTATTAACAAACTGGTGTTTGAAATGAACACGTTTTAAGGCATTTTGTAAACATTTGACCATTACATTTTTTTGTACATTTTAGGGAAGCTGAGCTTCCCTTGCAGTCTTAGAGAAATCTCCACTGCACAGAATGGAGAGTAGTGTGTGTGTGTATTAGATGTTATTAATTTTAAATGGTCAAATAAATCATAACGTGTCCCCGTAGCAAAGGGGAGAAGTCACCCCACCCAGCTTCAAAACAAACATGTCCTTTGACCATGACACCAAAGATCCAGGCTCATTGGTATGGCAGTCAGAGCGCACCCACAACCCTAGTGATGATCACTCCATCACAGTCCCAATTACTAGTAGTATGTTTAATTGAAAAAACAACTTGATTGGGTATCAACTGTGTTCAGTAGCATAACCGAGTTAACTTTTGATCATGTTCTTCAAACACAACTGCTCTAGCATGTCCGCGCTAAAATGAATGCAAGTCTATGGAATGCTAAAGGCTACTGGGCCCTAACAGACGTGGAAGTTAAAAAGAAAAGTGCCAGGGCCCAGTAGCCTTTAGCATTCTATAGACTTCCATTCATTTTAGCATCACTTTGACATGAAATAACTTTACATAGAAAGCATGGCATACCTTGATGTTGGCATTGTTGGATACCGGAGAAACCAGTGCAAAACATATTTGCCTCAATCGGAAATCTGTCATGTCATTGCCTTGTAAGAAAAGTTTTTTTTTCTGAAATTATGCAAAAAACTAGATGTACTGCATAGCAGTACATGGTATGACTGCCGCAGTGTAGTGAAATGTAGGAACTGTAGGTATGATGAGTTTGTGGTAGGTCAGTGTTTGTGTGGAAATTATTTGCTGGAAGTGGGTTTGGAATGAATGACATTCTGTGTTTCTGTATATTTTGTGCAGTTCCCAACTATTCAGTCCAAAAATCCCATTTTTTTCATGTAACTATATCACTAGGTGGTGCTATGTTTCAAGTGAGTGTTTATGGGATGGGTTGATATGATATGCCTCTTTAACACCAGCATACAAAATCATTGTCTTGGGCAAAATTGTTGATGAATTATTTAACTGTTTGTGTGTTAATTATTTAACTGTTTGACGAGAAACATTGCACCCTGTGACGAAATGTCACAAAATTTGGTGCACATGAAAAGAAATTGGTTTAGCGTTTGCACGTCAACGTTCACACACATTTGAGCAATTAGAAGCCAAGATATGGAAGAATTTGAAGCTATGTTTCATATTTTTATTGACATGTGACTTTGAAACGGTTCATCTCAAGATAAATCCTTTGATAACTTTTTGTCACCATTGTCTGTAGATGACATGTACCAAATTTGGTGTGATTCACATGAACGGCGTATGACGAGTTGGTTTGGTTTCTCTTTCGCGATGTTAAAATTTCACGGAAATACTTTTTGTTGGAAGTGGGTGTTGACCAATGTTTTCAATGTGTGAGAATCAATAGATTTCACAACAAAAAAATTGGTTGTAAACATTACCTTTCTCTAGATAATAGGCAAAACAACATTTTGTAGAATTACAGCGCCCCCTATGGGCCAAAGTTTATAGCATGTGCTGTGCTTTTAGAGGTGTTTGTGCTGATCATGCATGACATATTGAGTGCAGTTTCCACCTTCTCGCTCCAAGATATTGGCAATTTTTGCATTTATCCATATCACTAGGTGGCACTATGCTTCAAGTGAGTGTTTATGGGCTGGGTCGATACAAATTTGTAAAACCGACATACCACAAAAAAATCATGTTATGTTGTTGGGTGAAACGTTCATTGAGTTCCCCTTCTCTTTCAATTTTCAATATGGCCGCAAAATAAAAGCCTATTCTAATACTTTATTTTAATATTTACTTGGAAGAATATCAATAAAGAAATGCACATTTCTTCCAAGAAATTCCTTCTAAAGGGTAAAAAGTGACGTTAGCTACAAATAAAAATAAATTAAGGAATATGAACACAAGTTACCACAGAAATACACACGAGTCATACGCGGTGCAACTGTCAATAATTGAAATTTCCATGCAGCTCTGTGCAAACAGTGGTAGCAGAATGGACTTCTGACCAGGTCAGAGCTTGCACTTATTCCAGAATTCCATTTTGCTGCCATTACTGAGATTCCTTGCACAGAGCTGCATGCAAATTTCAATCATTGACAGTTTCCCTATAATTCACTTATTTTGACTTGGAAATGTTGCTATTGACAATGTTTAATTACTTTTTCATACTTTTTAATTCAGGTCTATAATTTGAAATGTTCTTGGCTGTGTTTTTTTTTTTTTAAAAGCTTTTTTTTTTTTCAAAACTACCCTTACATTTTAGACGGCTTTTTTTCTCTTCCAGAGTAGTGTCCAGAGAAATTGTAACAAAAACTCCTGAATGTCATAATCTCAATGAATATATTTGTTACTCTCTATCATCATAAAATGTGTCATATTTTTGGTCCATCTTGTACTTCCTGAAAACACATAGCCTTTTTTCTGAGCACTGAATCTGATATAGTTTAGTGTCTCACAGTCAAATCTTTCCACAATAATGCACATTTCTCTTTCTCTTAGTGTGGGTGTGTAAGAAATGTGTGTGGCTGTGACAGCTGTAACATTTCAGTTTTAATGGGAATACCTGCAGGAGTACTTTGCTGTCTTTGTCACACAATGCATCCCACAACACATTGGAAAGCGCAATAAAATCAACAGATAAACAACATGAGGGCACAACAAAATCAGTGCAAACTCTAGTAAGGTTTGTTAATAAAGTGAATGTGTGCAACATTCATTCATTAATTCACACGCAAGGACTAGGAGCCTACTAATTTGTTCATTCATTCAACCATTCATTCATTCAGTTATTCAGTGGGCCAGTAGTAAATAAGAGAGGGTTGATGAGCTGCAGTAAATCTTGCCCTTCGAAAGACTTTTGTCTTTTTGATAATTTCTTTCACAGATGACCTGGATGAAGCTTATTGGAAAGTGTGGTTTCAAATGACTGCCTGCCTGCCTGCCTGCCTGCCTGCCCCCCCCCCCCCCCGGATTTGTGTTTCCCAGTAGCCTGGTTAGTGGTGTGCATCCTGCCCAAAGCAGTCCAGGACAGAAATATTTGTGTCAACTCCATCTTCGAGTACATCTAAATCAGACCTCCTTCTAGTGTCAGTAGGATCACTTTGACTAAAAAACTCTTGTACAGTCTGTACAGTGTCTTTTATGGCATTTGAAAATACATCACTATGTCGTGTGTAACACTGTTAGTGGATCTGTGATCGCAGTGTCCTGATCTGCCATTAGTGATCCACACAGCATCTTATCTTCAAGCACCATAAGTGGTGTTTGCCTTCAATGTTACATGCAGTTAAAAACAAGTATGTGCACACACACTGTGGCCTTTAGTGCTATACAGAGTTGAAAACTAACACACACACACACACACACACACACACCATCCCATGTCCTCCCCACAGACTAATCAGATAAACATCAATATCCCACTCTCACATTGTGAACCTTTTGACCAAAGGTCCCCAAAGGTTTCCAATATGTCCAGCCAGCCAAAGACACATCAAGGCTGACACTTCACTGTCCCAACACCATCTGCATGTACCCCCTGTCCCAACCTAGTCCCCCCCCCTTAGAGGTGGCTCCGGTCCAGTCTCTTTCTGGCGGGGTTGGGGTACTGCGGGTTCTCGATGACACCCTGTCCGAATTTGAGCTCGAGGAAGGCTCGGTGGTTGTTGGGTGCATAGGCGGTGATCCCAGCAAAGGGCATGGGCACAAGGGGCTGCAGGAAGTGCTCAGGGAACTCCACATCCTGCTTGTGCTCTGTCCAGGTGTCCTTGGTCATCACGCCGTTGCGCGCATAGAAGGGCCACAGGTCCACGTGCAGGTGGTTGGTCTCACTGTACTGCACGCGGTAGAAGTCGCCCTCCACGGCACGCTCCCACACATAACCATGCGCGTCCACAAGCGAGCCCGAGTCCAGGCCGCGCAGCTGCTCACAGTTGGGCACATCCTCCAGATAGATGCCCAGGTCCACGTCGTAGTCCCAGGGGATGATGTCCTGGTGCCGGGAGGCCCCCAGCAGGCTGCCTCCCTCCAGCCAGTAGCGCACGCCGGCGGCGTCCAGCACACTGATGACGTACTTGGTGGTCTCGCGGAGTGCACGCAGGCAGCAGGGAGGCGTCCAGCGCTCCAGGTACAGATAGTCGGGGGTGTCGTCACGCACCGTGCCGAAACAGCGGGCCGTCTCCTTGCTGCAGCCGAACCACTGCTCGCGGCCGTCGACATGCAGCACGCGTTTGAGGCCGAAGCTCCGCATGAGCACCGCTGTCGCCTCCCTCTGACGCGACTCTGCCTTCCACTGGTTGTGGGCAGAGCTGAAAAGCGGCCGCCGCCCGGCGGCGAAGCAGGGCGTCTCCAGGAGCTTCACCCACCAGCCCCGCAGCACTGTCTGCACGAACAGCGAGGCCAAGAGCGGGCGTCCGAGCGGAGTGGACAGGTTGAAGAGGTCCTCGGCACGGAGAAGGATCACGGCATCCCCCAAGAGCGCCGTGCACACGCTGCCGCTGCTGCCCGACGCCGCGGCTGAGTAGGTGGCCGTCCACTCGCGCAGGCTCACGCGCAGGTGCAGGCACTGCACAGACGAGCGCGTCAGCACGGGCGCCGCCACCAGACGCACTGCGCCACCACCCTCACCCTCCAGCTCACGAATCAGATGCTCCACCTGGGAGGCAGAGGGGGAGGGGAGGAGGTGAGAGGGGAGGAGATGACAGGGGAAGAGAGGAGGGGAGGAGAGGTGAAAAAGAGGAGAGGGCCAAGGGGAGAAGAGAGGAAGAAAAAGGGAGAGAGGAGAAAAAGAGAAGACAGGTGAGTAGGGAGTGAGAGGTGAGAGAGAAAAGGTATGAGGAGAAAGTAACAGAGTGGAACAGAGGAGGGAGAAAATGAGACGGGAGAAGAGATGGAAAAAAGAAGGAAGAGGTGAGGGAGAGGAGGGAAAGAAGAGGAAGACAGAGAGGGGAGGGAAAGGTTAGAGAGGAGATGGGTGAGGAGAGGATGAGCGGTGAGAGAGAGGAGAAGCAGAAAGCAAAAGAGGGGAAGAGGAGAGGAGGGGGAAGCAGAAAAATTAGAATCCAAACGCACAGTGTACGACTTGGGAAAAATATCCAAATTATTTTTTTTAATTATCGAAATTTGTGTGGCATACAGTAATATTACTTAATTGAGTAACATCACAAATCAATATCACAAATTAACTAGATGGACCACATAGCGGTACATGTTATGACCGCCGCAATGGAATTATCGTGCCTCTATGAAATAATTGTCTGCTCTCTAGTTATGAGTCAAAAGCATAGCCGTGGGAACGGGGGGTGCTGGGGGCGCTGCAGCACCCCCTGCTGGGAAGCCTACGCAAGTTACCCATCCGATCGCAAAAAAAAAAAAAAGAGGAGAGAAAATAAATAATAAAAGAATTTAAAAATACATAAATTATTACATTAGACATGGCATAAAAACAATGAACTTCGAATCGTGTCTGTTGACGCTGTGTTACGACTTTACGTCATTACGTAGCCACATTGCATCAGTGCATGGTATGCTAGGCACACCGTACCTTCATTCTACTCCCGTGAGATCTCTGCAACATCAGTTCTTACAGTTACAGTACGGGCCGTGGGATTTTATACTATTAATTTGTTTGAATATTTTAATAGTTGAAATAATATAACTAACTAAGATATGTGTTTACATAAGACATATTTTTGGATGTGGGTAATGTAAAATTGAATCTACAAACGGAAACGGAAGACACATAGCCTGCCCAGCTTGCTAGCTGTTGGGTATGTTAAACCATGGATTTAAGTGGAATAATTGCGACAAATCCTGTGATCAAAAACGCGTTTTAAGGTAAGACCATCTGGTTATTAATTTTGCCCGCCGCGGCACGTTTACTTGGGGACATCCTAAAACGCTTAACGTGAAAAAGCTTATTGTAGCGTAATGTTCGAAAACAATGATCAATCATCAACAAACTTCTCCTGACCATCTATTGCCATACACTCTACGACCCCACCAAATATCAAACCCGAAATCCCAATATTATGGACGTAGTCTGCGTTAAGCTTTTTCATTTACATAGGCGTCTATGGGGAGGAAAAGGCTTAACGTAGCTTAATGGCAGAAAACGGCGAGCAATCATTACCAAACTTCTCATGGATATCTGTAGTCTTACCTTCTCCCACGTCTGTGAAATAAAAGTGAGATCCTATTTTTGTGGACACAATCGACAGTAAACGTTTTTTTTCTACATAGGCGCCCACTATATGGAAAGAGCTACCTTATTGTCAGAAAACATCCATCAATCATCACCAAATTCAGCCCAGACACCCCTTTTCTCCAACACTTACAACTGCCAAAAAATCAAAGCCGAAGTCCTAATAGAATCGAAGATGTCAACATTAAGCTATTTATCCATTGAAGTCTATAGCCAAGATAGGAAAAGGCTTAACATAGCACAGTGGCCAAAAACGGCTATCAATCATCACCAAACTTCATTGACATTTCTAGTTATACTTCCATCACTCAAAAAATTAAAACCGAAGTCCCAAAATTATGGGCAGCGTAGGCCTATGTTAAGCATTTCCTCCATTTGCGCCTATGGAGATGAAAAAGCTTTATGTACTTTAATGTCAGAAAACATCGATCAATCAACACCAAATTCAGCTCGGAAACCCCTTTTTAACAACACTGACAGCTGCCAAAATATCAAAGTCAAAGTCCCAATAGAAGCCGAGATATCATCATTAAGCTATTGAGCCCCCCCCCCCCCCCACCCCATCCTTTTTTTTTTTTTTTTTACAGCACCCCCGGTTGAAAACGTCTTCCCACGGCCATGGTCAAAAGGTATTTTTTTGTAATAATTGCACCCCTAATGTAACAAATTTCACAAAAAATGTGGTTACAGAGGTTGGACTAGTGGTCCTACATGGTAAATTTGAATGTTTCTTCAATGCATGGTCTGCAGACTAGGGACACCAAATTTCTTGACAATCAGATAGCTGACTCCGGAGGAGTTTGTTTACTTTTGCCCTCAATTTGTTTAAAGATTGTGTAAAATGTGGCCAAAAGAAAGGGGCATGTTTTAATGTCTTTGATGTGGGTCTTGTCAGAGAATGTGGAGTAAATAACTTGTGTTTTTATACCTAATCGTTATTAGCCAAACTGTTTTTTTTTTGTTAATTTTAGCGCCCCCTACAGAGGTTGGTGTTACATGGCAAATTCAATGCGATAGTAACGTTCTGTGCCTTAGATACTGACGATTCAAAAACGCAATGTACAATTTTTGTAGGTGGCGCTGTACGACAAATGACCATTTATGGCTTTTTTATAACTTGGGTTGGTGAGTTATTCCACAAAAATGCTTTTAGCTTCACATTTTGTATGAAAATAGTGCCTCCTACACACAATTTTACAAAATGTGGTGTGGTCTTAAATAACGTTGAGTATAGTAGGTTTAATACATTTTGGACAATTAGAAAGCCAGATATTCAGTGTAGTGTAATTACAAGCTATATTTCAAATATTGAACAGAAAGAGGTGTGGCCTAATGTTTTTTCGGTGTAAGTCATCTATTAACAGCACCTTGAAAAAATCTTATAAAAATATTTAATTTCCCTTTGTGCTGAATTTGACAGCACATGGTGGCGGTCATACCATGTACCCCTATGCAATGCATGTAGTTACATTAATATTGGTACACCCCAACACTGCTATTTTGGTGTCTTTGCGGTACTAGGTCATCATCAGGGGTATCATAGCCCCCAGTACCCCCTGTAGTTCGAACTACAAACACAGAGGCTATGTGCTTCATCTGTTTTTCACTAATGCACTATATACTATTAACAATATTTCCTGATACTCAAACTGATCAAATTCCCTGATTTTCTCTTTCTGGAAGAGCCTTTACTGAAATTCCTTGATATTCCAGGAATTCCATGATCTGGGGCAACCCTGTGTGATAACCAGCAGACAATGAGAGCTCAGACAGAAGCCAGAGGTGGGGTGCTGCACCTGTCTGCCATGCTCCAGCTCCACTCCGTCAGGCACCAGCAGGACGAACTCTGTCTGCACGTGGAACTCGGGCCGGTTGGCCTGGGGGGGCAGGTCAGGGCTGGGAGCGAGCACCAGCAGTCTGGCCCCGCCTCCCTCAGGTAGCAGCAACGGCGGATAGGGCGGTGTGTCGGCAACAGCCAGGAAGGGCAGATCGGGTCGCTGGCGCAGGAAGGAGCGCGCCACCTCGCCCACATAGTTCTCGAAGTCCTCAAACTCCCGCAGCAGCACCGTCACACGGGGCATTCCGCCACGACCGCTCACCTCGCTCTTCACCCCACCGCCCATCACCCCCGCCATGTTGGCTCCACCCCCACCCGCAGCTAAGCCCACTGCTCCCACCCCCAGCCCTACCGCGGCGCTGAGGCCTCCCGGGTCGGCCATGCCGGCCCTTTTGGCGCCCTTGCCCTGTTCCCTACGGCGCTCCATCATCTGCTGCTGGGCACGGGACACGTAGTACAGGATCAGCAGGTTGATCACGATGGCGCCCGCCAGCAGGGCCTGGCAGAAGCTCACCCGCATGGTTGCAGTGAAGGCGGCGGTTTTCAGGGGTTTCTGGAGCACCAGTGATGATCTAGTGGGTCAAGGTGTTTGAGGGCTGCTCCAGATCCATGATGTACAGGTCTTACTCTTACAGGCTGTTTGTTTAGGATGGTGGAGAAGCACTGTTAGATCAAGGCCTTCTACGTACACTTCAGTCTCCCAATCCATGATGACTTTCTAGCTTGTTACTGTGTAGTTATAACTTCCTACCATCAACTGCGGTGGTTGCATTGTAAATGCACCGTCAACACAGGCACATTTTATACAGTCATTGCCTGTTTAGAAGGCCTGCAGTCCCAAACATGATCACTGAAGCATAGATTTCATAGCAGACAAGGACCAGCCCGAATCCAGAGTGTGGAGTAAGGCCAGCTTCTCTCACCATGGGTAAAGTTTTGCATCCAATAGGCAGTATGTGGGTGTGGTTAGGCTTAGAATCCTATCACTGTGGAGTATGACTTCTGGTTCGCACCATGTTGCATAAATCACTCCTGGAACACACACACGCAGCCCATTAAAAGTGTTCTTACTCATCTAAGGATGGTGGTTTACACGGGAAGTAAAAGTTACAGCATTACATATGCCCACATGGGAACTGAGATTTATAGGCGCACCAGACAGAACTGCACGTTGTCATTTTGTCTCTGTAAATACTGTTACCTATTTCCAAACTGTTTCGGGGGTGAAGGGGTGCAGTTATCCTTTTAAAGTCAGGGAAGACAAGATGAACTTACTTTGTACATACTTTGTAGCAAATCCCTCTTAATGTGCTGGGTTCGTTTTAACAAGATGACCCAAAAACAAACCTAACAGAAGAAAAAAATCTCTACGGATTCGAGGAGGCAATTAGTCGAATCAAAATGCTCCACATTCAGGTACAGCCCGCTGCCTCTTGCTTAAATGTAACAGCCCTTCAATAGCAGTCAACTCTGGCGTTGCCCCTCCAGCTATGGCTTTTTTAACTTCAGAGACGTCCGTTGTAGTCTACCCGTATGGATAATACAATGCAGCTTCAATCAGCCTCTAATTTTAGCTGGCTTCCTGTCTTAAGTCGTAAATTGTCTTTGTACTGTTCCTCCTTATGCTGCAACCACGGCTAGCGAGACCGGCTACGACAGGTGACTGTCGGTTTCAGTTTCTTACAAAAAACACTGTCGGTGCATACCTGCAATTTCACTGATACAAGGCCGACGGTATCACTGTACGAGCTACAAGCATGCTCTGCTACTTTGCGTGCGGCGTGGCTTTACCAAGCGCCAGCAGATGTTCTGTCGATCAATAAAGCGGCCGCGTGTTAACGGTACTGTTGATGGCATTTTGACATAATCCTGGCAGCTACCGCTGGCTACTGCATGCTACGATTAGTGTAACTGTCAACATGCTGTGCCTAATCCTGATGCCTTTACAAGATGTAATTTAAATGAAGCCAAACGGAGGAAATTACTGGGGCCAGCTTTTGTTTTTCTTCGTCTTCCCTCTGTCAGGTCAGTCGAGCAGCATACGGAATCGTTTGTTGCGCTTCAGATACGAGAACACAGGAAACTGAAGTGAGATCACAATGTGGCAGGAAGCTTCCGCCCACAGTGCAGCATCACGACAAGGACTGAAAGGGTTCACTATTTGGCACTGTTTCTCTCTGTGAGCGCTAGTATAGCTCTACGTTAGTGAGAAAGTAAGGGGAGCGTGAGAGCGAGCAAGCAGGCAGTGTGTGTGAGTGTAAAGGGACAGGATAACCTATTATTATCATTCTCGCAGCGTTTTCCCACCTCCCGTGCTGGCGGCGACTCGAACGCTAAAATGGAGGCGGAAAGATCCGGCGGAGTAGCGGGTGGAACGAACCAGAACTCCGCGGGGAGCGGCGTGGGGCGCAATCCGAACGGGCCGAAAGCAGTGCTCGGACCAGCAGCAACAACAGCAGCGGCAGCCGGGGCGATGGCAGGAGCTCTACCGCCTCGGGAACCGCAGGACGGAGAAGCAGGCCTATCACTTCCTGGGATCTTGCATTTCATTCAGTATGAGTGGGGACGTTTCCAGGCCGAAAAATGTCGCTGGGAGGCAGAGAGGGACGAACTCCGGGTAAGCTCTGCAATTCCTGTGGTCAGACTCGTCGCCTTTTTAGAAGAAATAACCGAGACCTCCAAAGAAATTGAGTCGTGACGCTGGCGTCTTAATGTATCTTCTGGTCGAATAGTCATGAATGTTGGGATTCTTTCATGAACATTATTATACAAATTATTTGTGTTTTGAAAGACTGAGTTTAATCAAGTGTTTTGATTATGAGGCATGCCTTTTGTTACAAGTTGGCTTTCATTTGAGAGGGTAGGACAACAGTAGTTTGTTTCTCTAATCACGCAGTAGCCTTACAGCAATCACATATTAGGAAGATATAATAAATATAATAGTACTTTTCATTCTTAATCCGGCAAATGCCTGTTTTTGTCAGGCATTAGCCTACATTGTGGACATCCATCAAAACATCAGCCAGTGTCTGTTTTTGAAGCGGTGTATTGTAATTCAATGTCACTGGATGCTACTCTGAAAGTGACTGTTTAGTTCCCTTTTGTTGGTTGTCGATTATCCAATATAGGGCTGCATCCGGCATTTATTTTTTTGTGCTGAGGTCAAAATAGCTGTCTTGCAGTATTCCCCATCTTTCCAGGTTTTGATGGTCGAACTCAATGTATTGTCAAACCCTCTATGTAAACATACATAATATGGGTGTAGCAGCGCATCTGTAAGCGCCCACAAAGCCAAGTAAGTTGGCGTACATATTTGATGAGCAGACGGCAACACTGTACAAGTGACGGTGCTATAAATATCGATATATTTATTTTTAATTTCTCTGGTGTTGGGAGATTACTGTACGTCACGTGACCACAACCACTACTACGGGGATACGGCAAGATGCGTTTGTAAATTCTTAATCCTACACAAAAAAAAAAAAAAAAACATAGCAGTGACGTAATGCAACTTCCAAGGTTTAAAAAACGAATGATTGTATTTGTCCTATTGCTCTAGACAATATACACAGACCAAACACACACACACACAAACACACAGAGAAACGTCACCCAAGAGCCAGTACGTGTTTCATTTTTTTTTTATATACTTCTGTAAAAAAAAATAGGTGGCCATATTTAAGATAATTTTCCTCAACTCAGAGGATATCAATCATTGGGCCTATTTTCCACCGTAAAGCCTAGTTGTTAGTCTGAATAATAATAGTAATAATAAAAAAGTCATAAACATCCACAAATTAGGCTATGTGGTCACAGTAAATGCCCTAAAGCCGCCTGCACACACAGTGCGGAAAAACCTTGCGGAATACGGCACACGCCCTCTAGTGGGCACCGTACTACCTCAGAAAAAATTCCGGAGAAAGCTCATTGCGAACAACATGGCGGACGGAGCGGAGAAGTTGATAGTAGCGGTGTCAAGTCACCGAGTCTTGTACGACCTCAGTTGTGAGGGGTACAACATTTTAAATTTGTCGTGGGACGACTTAATAAAGATTGTGTCTGCATATTTTATTCTTAATATAGTGTTCATTATCTTTATTATATTATTACAAATGCGAATGACATTTGTTTATTGTCGCCATAGCGATGTAGCCATAGCAACAACCAGTTCCGGTCCTATCAGCCGTACGACCGTTCCGCAGGAGTTCGATTTTTTTAACGTATGCGACGAGCCTCGGATGCGGAATTTCCGTGCCGTATTGTCCGGACCCAAAACGCATACGGAATGAGGATCTCCATTGACAATGACTGACTTCCGGTCATACCGGACCCGTATTACCGCAGCCAGTGTGCAGGCGGCTTTAGTAATAACCTTCACTGATGAGTGACATAGAAAGGTTGGCCCATTTTGGCCCAGTTATGGTTCTTGTGCTTTGAAGTGGCGCTGGCTGGCCCACTTAGTCACGCTGGACTGCCGTCCGAGTGCGAGCGGGAGGGAGAAACGGACAATTAGGCTACCCCGCTGGAGGTGCCAGTCTGGGTGACACCAGAGGACATGCCAGCCCATAGACCTTCATCCATCCTGCCCATCCAGGCTGCCCACTGAGCAGAGGGGGAGGGCCGCGTTGGCATTCCAGCCTCGGTGCCAGCGGAAATGTGTGTGAAGCCCACAGGGGCTGGGCTAGCCTGCTAGCTGGAGCTGGCGCTAGGCTAGCTTGTTCAGCCACTCGGCTGCTGCCTGTGACATGTAATGGTTGAGGAGTCATATGTGTGCACACACACGTGCTCTGTCTCTCTCTGCCTTTTGCTTACTTGCTTGGGCTAACACATGCACATGTGCCGTGCCGTGCCACTTTTCATGCACACTTACACACGCGTGCGCACACACATTCACACACACTCACACACACTCACACAGGAGCTAATAATAGAATGTTGAGAGATGAGTGCCATCCAGAAGTGGCTGATTTTGTGTGTGTGTGTGTGTGTGTGTGTGCGTGTGTGTGTGTGTATTAGAGGGACACCTGTCCGTACAGGGCCCCCAATGGTTGCCAGCAGAGGACAGATGCTAAGTACTGCCTGTCCAGTCCTCTTCTTCCTCCTTCTCAGCCTTCTCTTCCTCCTATTTATCCTTTTCCTTTGCTCTTGTTAGTGTTGCTCTCTACTATTACTCTATTCTCTTTTTCTCTCCTCCTGCTTTTGTTCACTCTGCCTCGGCAGCCTGTCTCCTCTGCCCTTCTGTTCTCTTCCCTCTGCCCTGTTCTCCTCTCATTTGTTTGTGTCTTCTGTTCGTTTGGCCACCTCCTTAGTTATGGTCTTCTGCCTCCCTCTGTTCTTCTACATTGGCACTCATCAGCTCTTCTCGTTCTCTTTTTTTTCCTTGCACTTCGTCTTTCTCTCTTCTGCCCTCTTATTGTCACCCCTCTTTGCTTTTCTCCTCTCTTACCTTTTTTTGTGATAGGCTACCCATCCTCCCCTTCTCCTCTTACCCTCCTCCCTCTCATCCATCTCTCGTTAGCTCCACCTGAGAGAGGCAAAGACAAGAATCACGACTCAGCCCTTTTTACCTTTTCCACCTCACAAGAGACTGCCGAGTCTCTTTTCTGTGTCTCTCTTCTGAAAATAGTTCTCCATTTGAGCTTACTTCTGGTTCCCGTTACGGCAGACGGGCCACGTCAGAGCAGGAGCACTATTCTCACTTAGGCTAGGCCCTTTTTAGAAGTCTTGCCCTAATTATGGCTAATTGAACAGGTGGGATTGCTGTTGCAGAAGCAGTGTAGGAATGGGAACTTGAACTACATTTCCCATTAGGCACCTCTCTTGGCCCTTTGTGACCTCTAGTTTTGAACTAATGGGGAGCTTTAGGCGCTGAATCAGTTATATAATGTGTCATTTACTCATGCAAACACATTTAAATAGTAGTTATATCGTGTGGTTTCAGCTGTGTTTACACATGTGGACCTGTATGATACAAACACACACAGACGCATGTGTTAAACCCCCAAACAAACATGCATACAGACCAACATTTACATTAATTCAGCAAACACAGCAAACAAACATGGATATAGAAGTATATCCATGCCCACACATGCACATGCACGCACACGCACGATTGCACAAAACCTCTCATGCATGCTCATGCTCTCACACACCACACATGTAGCATAGGCTAGCTCCTCCTTATGCTGTTGGTCTGTGTATTTTGTTTCCTGCTAGTCTTCCAGGCTCATCCACAGCACCATCTATCTTATTTCTCCTCATGTGGGCTGTTGGGTGAACCCTCTGACAGGGTGCCTTCCTGCACACATAATATTAGGCTATCCAATACACACCTTCCCTTCACAGGCATAACACTACTCAGTACACGGCCTTTATGCACACAGCACTATTCAGCACCCTCCATGCACAGACACAACATTATTCAGTACACCCTTCATGCACAGACAAAATAATATTTTGTGCACCCTTCATGCACCGACACAATATTATTCAGTACACCCCCTCCATGCAAAGACACAATGTTATGGAGTAGCGCCGTTCATGCACAGACGCAATATTAATCATCGCAGCAGGCACCAAAGACATGGTGTCATTCTCAGGTTCATGCTAAGTGATCGTGCTGAGTTACTGAGAAAATTGGGACCATGTCAAAAGAAGGTGTTTTCTTTTCTTTCTTTTCTTACCTCTGTTCAGCACTGTGTCCTCCATCAGGGTTTTTATCTCAGCTATTAGCAGTAAGGGTGTGTGTATCCGTTTTCCTCTTTGACTGTGATTTTCTCTCTCTCTCTGTGCCACCCACCCACACCTTTCTCTCGTAATGACTCATACACCATAGACGTTTACCTGACTGCTCAACACCACCATACACCATAGACGTTAACTTGATTGTGCCTCCATACACTAGAGATGCTTACTTGACTGCTCAACACTAACAAACGACATACATTATCTTGACTGCCCAATGCCACCACACACCATAGACGTGTACCTGACTGCGCCACCATACACCATAGACGTTAACCTGACTCCTTCATACACCATATACATTAACCTGACACATCCCAGCCGCCAAAAGTAAAAAAGAAATCAACTTCTGACTGTCAATCCAAGTTAAGCCAAGAAACTAAGAATGTTAAGGATGTTGAAATGAAGGTAACCTCAACACCCCGCAGCCGAAGCTCCTCCCACAAGGGTAGGAACAAAGGCCCTCTTCCTGTCTTACCTAACCGATGACCGCTAGCAATATTATTCAGTGGAACTGCCGTGGTTTTAAGGCTAATTTTACTAAACTGCAGCATCTAGCTGCTCAATTCCACCCTCTTGCCCTTTGCCTTCAAGAGACTCACCTTTCAGTAAATGACACCATGTCACTGAAGAACTATGCGATTTTTAATGTCTATGGCCCAAGCATTCTCTGGCCATCTGGTGGAGTGGCTGTTATAATAAGAAGTGACATACTCCACAGTCATGTTGCAATCTCTTCCCCTCTACAAGTAATAGCAGTAAGACTAACTCTTCATAAAGTTATTTGTAGCCCAGATCACAAAGGGTTAAGCCTGGCTAGGTTTTGCCCTATCGGAACCAGCCAATGGGTCGCTAAGGCAACAGAAACCAAACACAGATTGATAAGAAAAGAAACGGAAAAGAATTGAAATTACAAAAACACACATATACATTTTTAATGATCAAAAAGGTAAATATTCAATAGACATAAATGAGCAAATGATTTAATATTAACTATTTAACATAAATGGTAAACGTAAGGTATTTCTATCTAGCTACGGAAGAAAGAAAGACGAACCGATAGACAACGAAGCTAGACCCAGAACAAAATACAGTGAATACAGAAGAGAAACGGTAAATATTATATTGACAATGCCAAATAGAAGATCTTATTTTCTTTTAGTGTTATTAGTAATTTTATATGTATAATTCATAATAGAAAACCCCAGGAGAAACGAAAACTAAGGATAACGGTTAAGAAGCCCAGAACTTTCCAGAACCCTGAACTGGTGAGTTCGTTATTATGCTAAGCTAGCCAAGCTATGGTCAGAACAGCAAGGCTGTCTGCCTTAAAAAATAACTTTAACTTGTAAATTGAGATACAGTCCTAATAGTACACATGACTGCCAGGTCTAAAAGTGCCTAAAGTGTTTTTTTAACAGTTTAATGCAAGTTGCCGTTATCTACGTCAGTGGTCCCCAACCTTTTTATCACCGCGGACCGGTGAACGCGCTTGACAATTTTACTGCGGCCCGGGGGGGGGGCTGCGCTTGTTTCTCTGCAATGAGTTTCTCTGCGCTTGTTTCTCTGCGCTTGTTTCTCTGCGCTTGTTTCTCTGCAATGAGACGGCCCCATCTGGGAGTGATAGAAGACATTGACACCCGAAGTGTGTTGCTTATGCCTAGTCTACTCCGTTGTTTTGTTTTTGTTGCTGTCACTGCAGAAAACCCCGCTTCACAAAGATAGGATGTCGGAAATGGCAACAGGGTTTTCACTGCTGTGGCGGCGATCTCAGGGTATTCTGCCATGACTTTAATCCATCCAGAACACCGGCAGAGTTGATGTCTCAAACAGTCTTTTAAGGCCGCCGTCATTTGCGATCTCCAACAGTTGGTCTTCTTCTTGCACAGACATGCAGAGTTCAGCTGGCTTGTTGACGAATGGGTCACAGATCCATTCCTTGCCAGTTCGTTGGTCTTTTGCGGTTGGGAAGTAGCGCTCGAACTCCTTCAACAGCAAAGACAGGTGATCGTGCACCAGTTGGGTGAATGAAGGCTCAGGCTCAGTTTCACCCAAAATCCCTGCCAGTATTTGAAACATGTCAAATATGCCTCTGTTTACGCGCCGTCCCCACAAATCCAATTTTGCTTTAAATGCAGCTACTTTATCTGCCAACTTGAAGACAGTTGTCATTTTTCCTTGAAGTGACAAATTGAGTTTGTTGAGCAGGTTGAATATGTCGCACAGGTACGCCAGTTTTGTGACCCAATCCTCGTCACTGAAATGCGCTGCCAGCGGTGACTTCTTTTCTGAGAGAAATCTTTGCAGCGGCTCTCGTAATTCAAACACTCTGGCCAGCGATTTCCCTCGGGATAACCATCTTATTTCGGTGTTTAGGAGAAGACGTCTGTGCTCCGCATCCATCTCCTTACAAAGCTGCTCAAACAGGCGCGAGTTAAGGGCTTGTGCTTTGACGTTGTTAATAACTTTAACAACATCATTCAATACACTGTTCAATTCTGGTGCCATTTTTCGGCTTGCCAGCATTTCTCTGTGAATGATGCAATGTGTAGATTCACATTCAGGCGCAACTTCCTTAATGCGCGCAGTTAAACCAGACAGCCGTCCGGTCATGGCAGCAGCTCCGTCTGTGCATATGCCCACACAAGAGGGCCATTTCAGTTTTCCTGATATATAAGCATCCAGCGCCTTGAACAGTTCTGCGGATGTGGTGTTGGTTGGCAACGGTAGTGCACACAACATATCCTCATGCACATCCTCCTGATACACATACACAAGTACTAGTGCCTTGTTGTCAACATCTGTAGATTCGTCAACCTGGAGTGCGTACCACGGTGATGTATTAATCCTCTCCAACAATTGTGTTTCAATGTTGGCTATTTATTCAATGCGCCGTGTAATGGTGCTGGCTGACAGAGGCACCTGTGCTATCTTTTTAACAACATCCTCTCCTAGAAGTTCACGGACAATGTCTTTAGTGGAGGGCAAGACTTTTCTTATGTCTTTTTACTGGGTCTTTTCCCCCTCGCAAAGAAATTCTCCAAAGACATCTGTTTGTTGCTCATTTTGCTGCGGGTGCCTGAGCGACGGATTCCTTCTCCGATGTACTACTCTGAAAACCGATGTTGGGGTTCAGATTTATGTGGTGGCTGATCACCGGAGGGAGATCTGCTGATACATATGCTAAACGGGTCAGGACAATAGCATAACAATTAGATTGCTCCGCGGCCTGGTACCGGTCCGCGGCCCGGTGGTTGGGGACCACTGATCTACATGACTGCGTGAGTGAGTGCAGTGGCTTTACAGTACTACTCGCATAGCGGAGCCAGTAGCCTGGTTGCCTAGTAACGTAGTGCAGTCGCATAGTGAACCTGAAGTTCGTAACAGCTGTAATGTTTAAAAATAAATATTTAGAACACTGATACTGAAGACACAGACACTACATTCTATTTTATTACTTTGTTTTATTTAACTACATGATTATTTATTTTGATACTGATATTGATACTAGGATATTAAGATGCATGATTGTTCTGGCCGTGTGAATTACAGGTCAGGTTTTTAGAGAGGACTGATTCGAAGTTGATGGCGAGCCTTCCCGAAGAGAACCTCCCTCCCTGGTGGTAGGACATTTGACTTTGACTGACTTTGACTGACGTTTACTTTTCCCCTCCACGGACAGACCTGAATAATTGTACATATTGTGATTTAAATAGATACATTGAATTGATTGAATTATTTGTTATACAGAATTAACTGATTGAATCTATTCATCCATTTTAAATCACTTAATGTATGATCAATCACTTATTGAATCTTTTATAATCATAATCCTTTGTAATATATTGTATAGAATTAGAATATGTAAGGGTGCACCCAGGTAGGTTTTAGAGAAGAGTTTTGACCACTGTGATTATTTATTGCACTGCACTTTTGTATTTATTTTGTTTCTTTTAATTGTTTGTTATTGATCATTTTTTTATTATCAAAACTTTACAATGCATTTACATATTATCTATTTATTAAATACCCTAATTATTGTAAGCCTTCTCTACTTTATTTGCATCAACACTACCTCCAGTAGACGAACTTAAGTCTTTCTGATTTCTGGTCCACTAGATAGTATTAAGCACACCACACTTTAAGCTATTTATTGAGCCGTGTGCTACATATTACCTTGTGTTCTGTTTATATTCCTCCTGATTCTGCAGTAACGTTGCAAGACTTAGACAAACTAACTGAACAACTGCCACCCCCATACATCCCTTTGGGGGATTTTAATGCACATAACCCTATATGGGGAGGGAATTTTTTAGATGCCAAGGGTAAAGCTTTAGAGGGCTTTATTACTAAAAATGACTTATGCTTGTGGAATGATGGATCACCTACCTATCTACATCCAGGTCATGGAACCTATTCCTCAATTGATTTGTCTATTAGTGATCCTGATCTTCTGACTGACTTTTCCTGGCGTGTCAATGGTGACCTTTGTGGGAGTGATCATTTGCCCGTGATTATTTCATCTGCAGGACCTGACGTTCAGTTAAGACCTCCAAGATGGCAACTTAAGATAGCGAATTGGGCTTTGTTTCATGATCTCTGTGCTGCTAAACTCTCCAAAATGCCCCAAAATATTGAACATCCTGCTGACAATTTCAGTAATACATTGATTGACATTGCAGGTGAAACTATCCCTAAGACCTCAGGTAAACCATTTCATAAGTCCAACCCTTGGTTTAACGACGACTGTAAGAATGCTATTGCGGCCCGAAAAAAAGCAGAAAGACTATTTAACAAACACCCAACTAGTGTAAATTTAACTGCACTGAAAATCTGTAGAGCTCGAGCCCGTAGGACCATTAAAGAGGCTAAGACTCAAAGTTGGAGGAAGTATGTAGCAAACCTTACATCCACCGTTTCCTCCAAAAAGGTTTGGAACCTGATTAAAAAGATGAAGAGTAAAGGAGGTGAAGCTCAAGTTCAAAACCTAAAATGTGGAGACAATGTTCTTTCAACAAAACAAGAAATAGCAAATAAACTTGCCGAAACATTAAAAAAAAAATCATCGGTGGAAAACTGCCACACTGAATTCCAAGCTCTGCGCACAAAAGAGGAGTGTAAACATTTGCATTTCGTATCAAGAAATTCGGAGCCCTACAATCTGCCCTTTTCAATGGATGAACTGCTCTGTGCTATAAGAAGTTCCCATGACACTGCTGTGGGCCCTGACGCAATTCATTACCAATTTTTGAAACATTTACCTTCTAGTACTTTGTCCCACCTCCTGGAAGTATTTAATTTTATCTGGAACTCGGGTACTGTTCCAAAGTCCTGGCAAAAAGCAATTATTATCCCCATCCCAAAACCAGAGAAAGATCACACTGACCCCAGCAACTATCGCCCTATTGCTTTGACTAGTTGTTTATGTAAAACTATGGAAAGGATGGTAAATAAGAGACTTGTTTGGGTGCTCGAAGCTGAAGGATACTTGACTAATTATCAGTGTGGCTTCAGACAAGGAAGGAGTACAACTGATCATCTTATTAGACTGGAGGCTTACATACGTGATGGTTTTGTCAGGAAAGAGCATGTGACGGCAGTCTTTTTTGATCTTGAAAAGGCCTATGATACAACATAGCGATATGGAATTTTTTCTGTTTTTTTTCTCTAATTTTTTGTCTAACAGACGTTTTAAAGTCCAACTGGGAACTACATTGTCTGCTCCTCATTTGCAGGAACTGGGAGTTCCTCAGGGAAGTATTCTTTCTGTCACCCTCTTCAGTGTCAAAATCAACAGTATTGTAAAAGCCATCAGCTCAAATCTTTTTTGCAGCCTTTACGTCGATGACCTCTGTATTTGTTACAGGGGGAAATGTATGAGTACAATCGAAAGGCGACTTCAGCTTTGTATAAATAAGATTAGTACATGGTCTATTAAAAATGGTTTTAAATTCTCTAAATCCAAAACTGTTTGTACTCATTTTTGTCAACTCCGGTCCTTGCACAATGACACTCTGCTTTATTTGGATGGCAGAGCCATTGAAGTGGTGAAAGAGGTTAAATTCCTTGGTTTGACTTTTGACACGAAACTGTCTTTTATTCCTCATATAAAGTGTCTTAAAAAGAGATGTTGTAAAACACTGGACATTTTAAAAGTATTGGCAAAAACAAAGTGGGGAGCGGAGAGCACTGTGTTGTTACGACTCCACAGAGCTCTTGTGAGGTCACGGTTGGACTATGGGAGCATTGTCTATGGATCTGCAAGACAGTCGTATATCCAGATGCTGGATACTGTTCATCACCAAGGACTGAGACTGATTTTGGGTGCTTTTAGAACCTCTCCAGTCCAGAGCCTTTATGTGGAAGCTAATGAACCCTCTCTGCAGTTACGCCGTTTGAAACTTTCTCTGCAGTATGCCGTTAAACTTTCAGTAAACAGACAATCCTGCCTATTCTGCAGTTTTTCAACCTCAGTTTTTGCAGTTCTATCAGGCTAAACCGAAATCCATCAGACCTTTTGGACTGAGAATGAAACCTGTCCTCGAAGAGCTGAACATTGACCTGGACAATCTTAGTTCAACAAACCTTCGTTCCATCCCCCCTTGGTCTTTGACAAGACCAATTATAGCCAAGGATTTAAGCCTCAAGAAAAAATGAAGCACCCATCCAAACAACTATCAGGCTTCCTTTTTTGATGTGCGGATGCGTTTCCCCTTACACGTTCCCATCTATACTGATGGCTCCAAAATGGATAATGTCGTATCGGCTGCAATAGTTGTTGGATTACGCCAGTATGGAGTACGCATTCCGGAGCTGTGTTCTATTTTTACGGCAGAGGCCCAAGCCTTACTCTTAGGGCTTGAACACATAGAAGAGACTAATCAGCAATACTCTTTACTCTGTACAGACTCTAGATCCTGTCTCCAAGCACTGGAATTTTTAATACTTGACCATCCCCTGATTGTACAATACTTGGAAAGGTGGCCTATTTAAAAACTCTTAATTTAGATGTTGTTTTTTGTTGGGTCCCTGGTCATGTAGGCCTAAGCGGCAATGAAAAGGCAGATACTGCTGCCAAAAAAGCCTTGTATGGCAATATTGCTGAATGTCAAGTGCCTGTTTCAGATATTAAGCCTGTTGTGTGTTCGTATGTCCTTGACAAATGGAAAACCGAATGGGATGAATGCACCAATAACAAGTTACATGAAATATGTCATTCCGTTAAGACACGGCTTTCCTCTTCTTTCTCATCTAGACATGATCAAGTTGTGTATACTAGATGTAGAATTGGTCATTCTAGACTTACCCATGCTTTTTTGTTGACTGGAGGTGAACATCCATTGTGTCCCTTTTGTAATGAGTTTTTATCAATGAAGCACATTTTATTTTCTTGTTCTGCACTCAGTTTTAAAAGGCGGCAGTTTTTTAACGATGACCTCTGTTATATGGTCCCACCTTTAAAAGTTTTAAACTTCTTAGCATGTCTTGGTTTTAAGAAACTGATATAATTTACTTGTTTTATAGTATAGGTTCCTTTTAACTTGATTAATATTTATATGTTTATTTATTTTAATCTGTAATGGCCATTAATGACCACAGCTGTTAATATGGCAATAAACTGAACTAAACAAACAAACATTAACCTGACTCCTCAATGCCACCTGCCCCTTTGTCCGTTGTGTCATCACACCTGCACCCACAACCACAGATACACCCACAAGCATGGCCAGCTCCATATCCCACCTGCCACTGTGCATGATATCACATGGCATCCACTTTGAGCTGCTGCCTTTAGTAAAGCAGTACAGGTCAATTACAACATGCACCACCAGAATCTTACCTAATCTTACCAGAAACCCCCCAGCCCTACTATTTTTGTCTCTCATCCACATATGCTACACCCACAATCACTCCCACACCTATAGCCACACTCACAAATACCACACCCACATCCACACCTACACCTCCATCTACAAATACTACTACACCTGCACCCATACCTACATCCACACTAGTGTCCACATCTGCAAATGCCACACTTGCACCTAAATCCACACATATCCCACACCTACACCCACATCCACACTTACAAATACCACACCCCCATCCACCTTTATGCCCACATTTACAAATACCACACCTACATGTCTGTGAAGATTCTCATTCATCCAGGTCATGTTAATGAGCTAAGTTGTAACTGGACTTCCAACTGGACTTCTTTTAGTAGATGAAGACGTTCCACCTTTCATCCAAAAGGCTTCTTCAGTTCTGGTATGATGTTAGGGATGGTACGTGCCCTATGTATCTGGTTTGTCTGAGAAGCTAAGAAAAACATCCCAGTATATTTTAAACCCTGCAACGCCCTCAAACAGAGATTGGTTCACCCCAAGGATGAAACTCCAAGACAACCTCAACAACGTGGTTTACGAAGTACAATGCAGTGAAGGGTGCCCAGAACTGTATATTGGGGAAACTAAGCAACCACTTCACAGATGCATGACTTAACACAGAAGGGCGACTACATCAGGACACGATTTAGCAGTACATCTGCATCTAAAGGAGAAGGGACACTCCTTCAAAGACACTGATGTACACATCTTAGACAAGGAAGACAGGTGGTTTGAGAGAGAAGTGAGGGAGGCCATCTATGCCCATTTGGACAACCAACTCTGAACACAAGAGGGGGTCTGCACCATCATCTTTCTGCTACATGGCATTCTGCCTTGAGATCTCATGCCAGGAAGTTTAACTGCTCTCCACCATCAGAGCAGTTTCAGTCTCTGGATCATGTGACCACAACAACTCTCACTCCAATTCACACCTTGAGGGGAGACTCATGTGACCCTTTATCATGTGATGATGGGTGTGGCTTACAGTTCCACCTCCAGTGATCCAGAGTTTTTAGCTCCTGATTTCCTACCATCACGGTGAAATGTCTTCAAGCTACTAAAAGAAGTCCAGTAGTTGCTTACAACTTAGCTCATTTGACCACACCTACATCCACACCTACACCTCCACCTTCCACCAGGGGCTGCTTGCTGTGTGTGGGCCTTGTATTGGGGTCTTCCTCTGAGAATCTGGATGCTATTCTCAGCATCTCTCTTGTGGCACACTAGGGGCACAAGCTGCTTTTAGGATGGACAGTTGCTGGTTGAAAAGCTCTTACGCTTACGTATGTGTGCCACTCAAAATATCTATTACTTCTGATACGTGCCCACATACACACACGGCCTAAAGAATGGCAGAGGGAAAAAGATGGGAATGAAAGAGAGAGAGAAAGCGCAGTGTGACATCCAGTGGAATACAGAGAGGGGAGGATGCTGAGGGAGCACACTTTATCTGTCCCAGAAACGCCTGCTCTACTTGTTGAAGTGTGTGTGTGTGTGTGTGTGTGTGTGTGTGTGTGTGTGTGTGTGTGTGCAGGCAGTTAAGGGGGGGAAGGAAGGCTAGCCGCCCTTGACCCTGTTCTCGGAAGCAGAAAGAGCAGGAAAGTGGTCCTCTTGCTTGCCCTCAATGACGGAGGCCATTCTGCCCAACCGTGGGCCAATGAGGGAGAAGAGGAGAGCAGAGATGTTGGATGGCTGTGGACTCACTCAGGGTTTCCCCTAAACCAGAGCGCTCTCTATTGTGTCTGTGTGGACAATGACTTAATAGCGTGCGTGCGTGCGTGCGTGCGTGCGTGCGTGCGTGCGTGCGTGCGTGCGTGCGTGCGTGCGTGCGTGTGTGTGGACAACAGCTTGTGCTTTCATGTTAATATTGCTCTATTTAGTTTCAGATATGCAGAAATGAGGACAAGTATTTGGCATCTAAGTCAACTATGACCAGATTCACACTCACTCTCCTACTCACACACACACACACACACACACACACACACACTCACAGACTTGAGTGTTTTTTTTCCTCAAAGTTCACTGACCAGGAAGATATTTTATTTTGTACTCTGAATGGCAAGCTCAGCCATGTTCTTATCTTATCTGTGTAAAAGTGTATTTGTGTATATACGTTTCAGTGCATTTGTTGTGCTTGTGTCTTATGTGTAGGTGTTCAGGGGTGTGTGTGTGTTGGGTTGTGTGTGTGTGCGTGTGTGTGCATGTCTTTCTCAGATCATTGGTGGTCGGCAGCCTATTTTGCGCTCTCATATGACTGCAATCAGGGCAAAGATTCAGAGGAAGGACTGTGTGTGTGCCTGCATGTGTTTATGTTTGTGTGTGTGTTGGTTGATGGTTTAGGGCAGAGATCCAGAGGAAGGCTGGAGCAAACTTGTCATGCATGACTCCAGGAAGCTCCTCTTAGGGACACACTGGGTGCGTGTGTTTTGATGTGTGTTTGTATGTGTGTGTGTGTGTGTGTGTGTGTGTGTGTGTGTGTGTGTGTGTGTGTGTCTGTATGCCTACAGACAGATGGAGCAAAGAGGACAATAGGAAACGACAATAAATAAAGGGAGGTGATGGAGATTTAGGGCATAGAGAGAGGGAGCAGAAGAGAGAGGAAGAGGAGGAACACAAGAAAGAGAGGGAAGGGATGAATGGTAAAAAAAAAACGGCAATTATTTCATTGGCTCATGGACTCTAATGAACTTCTATACAGAGAAAGGAGATTGGAGGGTAGAAAGAGTCCCTGCGTTCCTCTTTGCTGGTGGATCAGAAAAGAACAGGACAAGGAATAAAAGGAGGAGAGGATAGCGATGTAAAGTAGAGAGGGAAGATGAATAAGGTGAAGATGATGGAGTTTAAGTTCAAGTTAATATATTTGTCACATACATAATTATGACGGTGTACAATTTACAGTGAAATGTGGGCTGGTATGCTCCACAGAGTGTGTAGTTAAAAGTGACTAATATGAAAATGAAAATAAATACTCTGTATTGTCAGCTAAAAAAATTTCTATAAGTATTTACATTAACAGTTAGAGGAGTTAAGTGGAGAGGATAGCGGAGTAAAATGAAGATGGAAGAGGAGTTAAGTGGAGAGGATAGGGAGGAAAGTGGAGAGGGAAGGAGTAGAATTAGAATAGCAGGAAGTGTAGGAACCAAAGAGGAAGGAGGGGAAAAGCAAAGCATATCGGAGAAGAGGTCTCTCCTTTCTTTAAGCCTCCCCTGATGACTCCTCTTCTCTCCTCCTCTCTTCTCTCCTCTCTTTTATTCTCCTTTCCTGTGATTTTCCTCTCGTCTCCTATTATCTCCTCTCCTCCTCTTCACTCCTCTCCTTTCCTGCGACTTTCCTCTCTCTCCTATTATCTTTTCTTCTCTCCTTTCATTTCCTCCCCTCCTCTCCTCTGTTGCCCTCTTCTCTCCTCCAGAGCTCATCTCCTCTCCTCTCCTCTCCTCTCTTCTGCTCATCTCCTCTGCTCTTCTCTCCTCCTCTCCTCTCCTGTGACTCTCATCTCCTCTCCTCTCCACTCCTCTCCTGTACTGTATCTGCTCTCCTCTCCTCTCCTTTCCTCTCCTCATGTTTTTACTGTTTTTACTTTTACTGACAAGTAATGCAAGAGGAATGGGTGGAGCCATGAGTCCTCCTAAAGCAGTGGAGTTTTAAAGAGTTTTAAAAACTTCAAATTCTTTATAGCACTTAAACAAATGTTGAAAAAACTCCAGGTAACCTTGCCCTACTAACCACCACGCCCACATACATGCACACACATACACATGTAGAAATACACATACATGCACACACATACACATGTAGAAATACCCATTGCTCAAAACTACTACATGTATGTCCCTGTATGCAGTTGAGAGACAAACGAGTACATTGGATGGTGAAACAATATACCTGGTTCTGATCTATCTCTAGTTGGGCTGATCAACAGGCCCTGTACCTAGTCCTAGCCTATCTACAGTTGGCCTTAACTGGGTGTAATTGGTTTGTATTTGGCCCTGATTTGGTTCTGCTGTGGCTCTGATTGGTCCTCATTGCTGGCCCTGATGAGTGTCTGATCTGGTTCCAGTTTGTCACTAACCTGCCTTCTGCCCCAGTGTGTGGTGTTTTGTGGAGAGGTATGCAGAGGTGTGTCCAGGCCTGCCCGCTTGCACATACACACACCCCCACACACACATAGACAGACACGCACAGACCACAACAAGTGAGATGACTGTGTTATGAAGTTGTAAAAGTTTGCTATGCTATCTCTCTTTGTAAGGGTCATGGAGAGGATGAGGAGGCTGTGTGACAGTGCAGTGTGTGTGTTTGTGTGTGCGTGCTTGTTATGGTAGCAGTAGCAGTGTGTGAGGGTGTTTCACAAGCATGACAACAGGTCAGGAGGTGGTATATGTGTGTGCATGTTGGGAAACAGCTCAGATAACATAGGGTTTTGGCTTTGTGTCTTCCTCCTCTCCTTCCACAACACTCACTCACTCACTCACACACACACACACACACACACACACACACACTTTTCTCTTTCAGTAGCAGGATATAGTCTGCCTTTTAGTTCCTATTTTAGCAACAAAGCATTATAATCTGGCATGCAAACAAGCATGAGTGCACACAGGACCACACGCACGCGTTAGAGGGAGAACTGAACTGTGACAAAATGAGCGCTGCTGAGAGAGAGAGGGAGAGAGAGAGAAGGATAGAGGGAGAGCGAGAGAGAAGATGAAAGGATGGCTTCCCTCTAAACAACCACTGTCTTTCAGCAGTGCCAGTGGAATTTGTTTTGAAGTCCTCTTGCCAAAACTGGCTTCATGAGCTTTAAGGCCCATTTGGCCCCTTAGCCCACCACTAGGTGGTGCTAAATTCCCCAGTGTCAGTTTATCCCTTTTTTTCCTTTTTCTCTTTTACTCTCTCTTTCTCCCCTCACCCCTCCCTCTCTCTCTCCCTCCCTCTCTCTGTCTTTCATTCTCCTCCCTGCCACCCCCTCACTCTCTGAAGTTTCTCAGGCTGTGGTCCTGTCATGTTCTGGTCTAAATGGGGTATAAATACTCTCTCTGCTCTGTATTTTGGTGCCTTTTAGTTTTGTATTCATTCTTCTCTCTGTACTACGGGCCGTATGGACACACACACACACACACACACACACACACACACGTAGCGGTCTGCCTCTCCTTCTGGAGATTCGAGTGCACTGACGCTTTGCATTGCATTTAGCAGACGCTACCACATGAAGCCACTCACCTGAACCTGAAGGGAGACGAGAGTACGAGCCAGGAGGAATGTTTGTCGTTTATGTCAGTTCTGTCGAGTAGTGTTATCATCCAGTTTTGCCCCAGTAAAATTCGAAGAGTGGATTACTTGAACGCTTTCTCGGTATTGGATTTGCTGTCGGGATTTTCACCAGGCCATTGCAGATACCAAAATTGGCAGACGCTGTGAAGTAGTTGCACCTTCGCGTTGGGATTACTGGATCACTGGCCTCTTGCTCGCAAAAGACTCAACAGTGAGTAACTTGCCTCGCTCGTCGCTGCTCTCGTTCATTCCCCAGAGGAGCCAACAGCCCAAAAATCAGCAATATAGAAAACACTGATCATTAAGCCCACATACACACACCTCCATAACCTCCCTTGAAAACCTGTTGCTTTAACATTTTCTCTTTTTATTTTCGTAAAACCACCGTTTTTGAGTATGCACCAGTAATGATTTAAAGAGCCTGAAACTGGCGTTTGTGTTTGTGACTATGAGTATTTCATCTGTTTATTTTTGGTGCTGAATTTTCAATAGTGAACTGAAAGGAAAAAAAACTCTTGTGTTGAACTGTTTTTGGTCCGTGCTGAACTGATTTACTGCTATTTACACATCAAACACAATTTCTGACGGTGGTGGGAAAAAAGTGCATAGGCCTATGTGACTGCAGTTCCCCGATTCACCACCGTTACACACACACACACACACACACACACACACACACACACACACACACACACACCACTGTGAGCACTGTATACACAGAGTAGACTGATATTTATTCAATTAATTTTTTTTTCCTGTGTGTGTGTGTAGGCACAGGTGGCGTTCCTTCAGGGAGAGAGGAAGGGACAGGAAAACATGAAGCAGGATCTGGTGAGGAGGATCAAGATGCTGGAGTATGCTCTCAAACAGGAGAGGTAACACACACACACACACACACGTGTGCACGCGCGCGCACACACACTTTTACTTGGGTGCCAGCACAGCAGTAGTATTGAAATGATGATGGTAGTAAAGGTAGTGTGGGGTGATGTTGAATGATTGTCATAATTATAATCAGAGTCTTTTGTATTGTTTCTGTCTGATCTGTGTGTTTGTGTGTGTTTCTCAGGTCCAAACACCAGAAGCTGAAGAGTGGCAGTGATCAGAGCCCTGGAGAGAAGAAGCCAGAGGCAGAAGCAGAGCCAGGTATCAGTGCACTGACACACACAGGCACACACGTACACTCATGTACACACACACACACACACACACACGCACACACATTGACATACAGTATACGCAGTATACACATACGCACACATGTAAGTAGGCATACACACATGCGCACACACACACACACACACAGATTTATACACACATAATCCATAGTTTTGCTTAGAATTGCCGATCTTAACTCTGGTGTGACATCAGTGATGCCTTCTCAATGTTTCATTGCCATTACATCACTTCCTTGTTTAATTGACAACTCCATTGCCCCCTAGTACCTAATGGGCCTGCAGAGTCGGACTCTGAGGTAGGCAATCAGATGTCGTGGAAGGAGGGCCGTCAGCTCCTGCGCAAGTGAGTGGCTAATGAAATTGTATTATATTATTATTACATGTAAAGAGTCCACTAGAAAAACAGGCGTGCTCACAAAAGGAGAAAATGTAATGTATAAGTTTGATTGTTGATGTGATTTTATAAGTAAATGTTTTTTTAAATGCTTCTAGCTTGAGACTGCTTGTTTATTCACACAATTGCTTTAGGAAAAGATGAGTGCAACTACTGGTTAGGTGGAGTAACTTGAAAACTATGATTTTGTGACTATGCTCAAATTTTCTGTGGGCTCCTCATATATTAAATATACATGCAAATAGTGTACAGTTGTGGTCAAACGTTTACATACACTTGTAAAGAACATAATGTCATGGCCCTCTTGAGTTTCCAGTTATTTCTACAACTCTGATTTTTCTCTGATAGAGTGATTGGAACAGATACTTCCTTGTCACAAAAAAAAACATTCCTGAAGTTTGGTTCTTTTATGACTTTATTATGGGTTAACAGAAAAAGTGACCAAATCTGCTGGGTCAAAAATATACATACAGCAATGCTAATATTTGGTTATATGGCCCTTGGACATTTTTACTTCAAGTAGATGCTTTTGGTAGCCGTCCACAAGCTTCTGGCAAGCTTCTGGTTGAATCTTTGACCATTCTTCTTGACAGAATTGGTGTTGGTGCAGTTCAGTTAAATTTGTTGGGTTTCTGACATGGACTTGTTTCTTGAGCATTGTCCACATGTTCTCAATAGGTTTTAAGTCAGGACTTTGGGAAGGCCATTCTAAAACCTTAATTGCAGCCTGATTTAGCCATTTCATTACCACTTTTGATGTGTGTTTGGGGTCATTGTCTTGTTGGAACACCCAACTGTGCCCAAGACCCAACCTGATTTTAGGTTATCTTGAAGAATTTGAAGGTAATCCTCCTTCTTCATTATCCCATTTACTCTGTGCAAAGCACCCGTTCCCTTGGCAGCAAAACAGCCCCACAGCATGATACTACCACCACTGTGCTTGATGGTAGGCATGGTGTTCTTAGGCTTAAAGGCCTCACCGTTTCTCCTCCAAACATATTGCTGGGCATTGTGGCCAAACAGCTTGAATTTTTTTTTCGTCTGACCACAGAACTTTCCTCCAGAAGGCCTTATCTTTGTCCATGTGATCAGCAGCAAACTTCAGTCGAGCCTTAAGGTGCCGCTTTTGGAGTAAGGGCTTCCTTCTTGCACGGCAGGCTCTCAGACCATGGCGATGCAAAACACTCTTGACTGTGGACACTGACACCTGTGTCCCAGTAGCTTGTAATTCTTTGCAGATTTGCTTTTTGGTGGTTCTCGATTGACTCTTCACCCTCCTGACTCTTCTCTCAGCAGCAGGTGATCGCTTATGTTTTCTTCCTGATCATGGCAGTGACAAAACAGTGCAATGCCTTTAATACTTGCAAACAATTGTTTGCCCTGTTGCTCTTGGGACCTGCAGCTGCTTTGAAATGGCTCCAAGTGACTTTCCTGACTTGTTCAAGTCAAAGATTCTCTTTTTCAGATCCGTGCTGAGCTCCTTTGACTTACCCATTGTAGCGTTTGTGGGTGTTTGTATCCAATGAGCCCTATTTAAATGGCCTCAGAGAAGTCACCAGCTGTAGTCACTCATAATCACTCACAAGAAGTTAAGAGACCATGATATGAAGCTCATTTCATTGACATAACTTTTTAAGTCACCAAAATTGTTAATTCATGTTGCTGTATGAATATTTTTGACCCAGCAGATTTGGTCACTTTTTCTGTTAACCCATAATAAAGTCATAAAAGAACCAAACTTCAGGAATGTTTTTTTTGTGACAAGGAAGTATCTGTTCCAATCACTCTATCAGAGAAAAATCAGAGCTGTAGAAATAACTGAAAACTCAAGAGGGCCATGCCATTATGTTCTTTACAAGTGTATGTAAACTTTTGACCACAACTGTATATGTAAGTGAAATGTGGAGCAACAGTAGCTACACTGAAGCATGACATATGACTTTGTCTTTGTAGGGCAGTGTAACATTACATCACGTTTAGTAGTCACGCTTGTCCGACACCAGCTGTCACACAAGTCGTGCCGAGATAATGAACTAAGATCCCTGAATTTTAACATCCAGAGAGCACGGCTAGCTCCCATTGTTTTTAATGATAGCTTCTACTAAGCAGGAGTGGCTTTACTGTAAAAGCTGAAAGTGTAAAGGTCATAAGATTTGGGCTTTTAGATGACTTTCTGACTTTGGGCCCATATGTGTCTATTTGTGTGTTTTGTGTATGTATGTATGTGTGTATGTATGTGTGTATGTACAGTATATCACAGAAGTGAGTACACCCTTTACATTTCAACAAAAATGTGCTATATCATTTTAAGGGACAATACTAAACGAATTAAACTTGGATATGTTTTTGAGTAGTCAGTGTAAAGCTTGTGTAGCTGTGTAGATGTTCTGCCCTCTGAAAATAACTAGTAATTTTTGTGTACATAGCAGGCCACAAAAGTGAGTACACTCCACAGTGAACATGTCCAAATTGCATCAAAATCCTTAATATTTTGTGTGAGCACCACTGTTATCTAGCACTGCCTAAATAAGAAATTCACCAGAGCTGCACAGGTTGTTTTGCATTCCTCCATGATGGCATTAAGGACCTGGCAGATGTTAGATACTGGTGCTTCTCCACCTCCTGCTTAAGGATGTCCCATGACTGCTCAATAGGGTTCAGGTCAGGGACGTTACTAGGAATTAAGCTTTACTGGGGCAGTGCCGCCACCAGCCTAATCTCTCCGGTGTTGTGCACTAAACTAGACGCACATTACAGTTTACAGTAAGAATGTTAAAATGTCCCAGACCAATCAGAAAATTAAAAAGTACAAAATCTTTTCTGAACAGTTTAAGGTTAATACACAATTTATTAAGACATCTTGGGAGGCAGAGTTGGGAATACAAGTTTCTGATTTGGTCTGGGATGAGGGCCTCAACAGGATCCGGGTATGTTCTGTTAATTCAAGACACCAGTTAATTCAATTTAAGGTAATGCATAGGCTTGATTTTTCAAAAACCAAACTGCATAGAATTTATCCCACTATTTCCCCCTTATGTGATCGATGCAAGTCTGCCGAGGGCTCTCTTGCCCATCTGTTTTGGACATGCCCAAACCTGAATAATTTTTGGTGTGATATTTTCAAATGGTTTTCTGATGTATATCGTAAAGAATTTAACCCTGACCCTATGATTGCACTTTTTGGTTACTCCTTCTTTCTAATGGACAAAAGCCTCTCTGTTCAAAACACACTCATGTATGGAATGATCATTGCTAAGAGATTGATATTAAGACTGTGGAAATCAGAATCAGTGCCTACATTCAAGGACTGGCTGTCAGAATTTACAGGTGTATTACATCTGGAGAGACTCCGATATGACATGTCAAACAGACTGAAATCATTTTATAGGATCTGGCAGCCTATCCTAGATCACCTTACCCCGGATGATGGTGACTCCAGTCAAGACTGAAGTGTACAGCTTACCTCTTTTGTTGTTTATCTGTACTATATTGATATTTGATGCATAATAGTAATCCTACTCACCCAGCACTGTTTTGTTGTTGTTGTTTTTGTCTTTTGTTATTAGTTTTTTTTCCCCACTTTCTTTTTGTGTTTTTGTGGCTATTGTATTGTCTTACCTTTTGCCAAAAATCTGAATAAATATATAATTGAAAAAAAAAAAAAAGAAAATTAAAAAGTAGAGGTGATAAAAGTTAGAAATACACTCTTTTCCTACAGCCTACTTTTGATCTTAATTGATATTTTAAAGAAACAAGTTTGTTACTAAAATCTTGCCACCACTGGACTCAATTGTAGGTAAGGCACAATTATAATGGTACTGTTCAACAAGCTGCTGCCACACATGCCTGACACCATTTAAGCCAAACACGTTGGTTTCAGGAATTCATGCTTTTGCCCTGAATGTCTTCAGCAAACAGTTTTGATAATCATAGTTGTGATTAAGCTTTACAAACTGGCTTTCCTCTGGGAGGATGATCATGCAGACCGAGTTGTTGCACTGTGCAGCATATTATTTGAGCTCTCTCAGGCTGACCTCCCACTTCTGTAACCTCTGCAGCAATGCAGGCTGCACTGATGCATTTATTTTTGAAGCCAACTTCTGCATCTGACATAGAGCATGTTGACCCAACTTCTTTGATTGATCCTGTCAGTGCCTATTCCGAGTGGAACCCATTTTGAAAAAACAATTTAATGACTCTGGCTACGATGATGTAGCTCAGTTTCATGGTGTTGGTGATTTTTTTTATTGGCCATCATTGTGTAAAACATTTCAATTTCTCAAACCCTTTGCCATGAGGAGCCATATTTGACATCCAGTGGCTAGTATGAGAGAATTACCGCCAGAACATGAAAATGAATAGCTCTAATACATGACACACAAATTTGTATGGTCCAGTTGAGCAGATCAAAACACAAAAATAATGAATTGGAAAAATAATGAATAATTGGAATTGGAAGTGTGTTTTCATGGTTGAATGATGTATACAGTTATACAGTATCATTCACGGTGTACTCACTTTTGTGGCCTACACTTTATACAAAAATTCCTGTGTTTAAAGTTGTTTTCAGGGGACAGTAAATTATAGCTGCTACACAAACTGTACATTGACTACTCAAAAACATATCCACAGCACATTCGAGGTGTGTGTGTGTGTGAGAGAGAGTGTGAGTGTGTGTGTGTGTAAACACGCATTAACACATTAACTTTATTTGTTTATTACTTTGTTTATTTATTTGTGTGTTTGTGTGTGTATGTATGTGTATATGTAGCTAGCTATCCATGTATCTATGTTTCTATCAATCTATCTATCTCTAAACACTTGTGTGTTTGCATGTGTGTGTAGGTACCTGGAGGAGGTGGGCTACTCGGACACTATCCTGGACATGCGCTCCAAGCGAGTGCGCTCCCTGCTGGGCCGCAGCAGCCCCGAGTCCAATGGACCCCCCCCTGCAGAACCCCCCCCTGAACCCGACACACACACCGGCTCTGAGTCCCTGCTGGTCAGGCAGATCGAGGAGCAGATCAAGAGGTCAGTCTCACATGCACACACACACACACATACACACACACACACTCTCTAATTTACATTAACAAACACTAATATATCCAACACATACTATAATTCCAACACACACTATAATTCAAACAACGCACACACACACACACACACACCGTAATTCATATAGCACACACACACACCGTATTACATACAACATACTTTTTAACAAGGATGTGCTTAATAGTGCAGTGAAGCAATATCAGCTGATATATAATAATGCTGATGATGCAATGATGTGTTTGTGTGTGCACGTGTGCGTGTGTTTAGGAACGCTGGAAAGGAGAGCTCCAAGGAGAGGGTGGGGGGCTCTGTGCTGGATAAGATCCCCTTCCTGCACGGCTGTGAGGATGACGATGATGATGACAGTGATGAGGAAGATGACTTCCAGGGAATTGCCACCGACTGCATCGACGGGCCCCGCAAGAACAAGAAGACACGGGGCAAGGTAAAAGACACACACGCTTACACGCTGTTTGATTAGTGTAGTCTAACCTTAATTTATAGTACAATTTAAAACAAGACAATGAACCAGTGCTATTCAGTAAAAACATTTAAACAATATAACATGAATAGGAGTGAGGGTGTTCGTGGATATCCTCACGGGTTTGGTTCAGCCGCAGGCATTTATACAACAGTTCCATTGCCGACACAATTTTAACATTCGTTTTAAAGTTTTATTTAATGGTACTTCAGTTTGCTCCAGTCTCTGCTCCACAAAATAATTCCAGTTCGAGTTAACGGTGTCTGCAGTTGCTATGCAACAAATGTCCTACACGTTGGCTTGAACAGTCCGTTGTATTGTGCAGCTGCTGAGATATGATTGTTGTCAGCGTTCACAGTCCGAAGTAGGACTAATGCACAGCTGCTGTTCTGCAGTCTTGGTTGTTTTGTTAAAGTCTGCCATAGTTTATAAATGTACTCAATTTAGCGGTTACATTGTATCTTCGGCAGAGTGATTATCAACTGTGAGCAGTCACCCATGGTATACTGTGGGATATCCTCACTTCTAGTGACACTTAGAATGTGTCTCGTCCAATCAGAAAATGCGAAATAGTTAGACCCAACCTAACTGTTGTATAATTTGCGATATGCAGTAGCAGGGTGCTGTGGCACAGTGGTTAGAGCACCCATACCACGACCAGGCAAGTGCCCATAGGGACCCTGGTTTGTACCAAGCCTGTTTAATGAAGGGGTCAAATTTATTTATAAAGCACATTCGAAAATTTTGAAGTGCTGTACAAGCAAGGCTAAGGTATCTAAGTAGACAGACAACTGGACAACATGGTATAACAACAAAAAGGTAAATGAGCTCTCTATTTCTGACTCCATGAACAGTTCACATAGGGAGCCAGGTTTGAATCTTGCCTGTGTCATTCCCCAACCCTACTCCATCTCTCTCTCTTCCAATCATTTCCTGTTGCATCTTAACTGTCCTGTCCAAATATAGGCATAATAAGCCAAAATAATAATATAAATATATTTAAAAATAATAGTAATACAAAATACAATCAAATAAAAACAAAAAACAAAGTTATTAAAATTCAGAAACAAAGTTCAGCTCAAACACAATAAATGAGGAAGATGTACAATCTCAGCAAACCACTTGCATTGCTATAGTAAGTCGTGTGTGTCTGGATTGGTGTGTGTGTTGTAGATGGCTGAGCCCCTGACCCCAGATCTGGACCCCGAGGATGATGATGATGAAGATGACTCTGAGGACGCCCTGAGTGAGTTTGACTTCCTGGGCTCTGGAGAGGAGGGGGAGGGGGCGGGAGAGTCCCGCATCTCTGGAGATGGACGAGAGCTAGGTAAACACACACGCACATGCACAGACGTGACGTAGTTTAACAATGCATGCACCAGCAGTTACTTAATTAAGCTCAAACTGCCACTCCGTTGTTCAAACACACACATACACATAACTTTGTCAACTATCATGAGCTCTGTCTTACACACACACACACACACACACACACGCACACGTGCACACACATACACACAAACACGCTGATATGTTTATCTTAAATTGTTGTGCCTTATTGTAGCTGAGACATTTAAATTCACTGACATGAAACATTTAATTATTAAACACATAATTGTTTTTATGTGAATGTGTTGGTTGTTTGGTCATCTGTAAATAATGACTTCTCCATTTATGCATCTTCCTTTGCACCTGTCTACGTTTATATGGGTGTGTGTGTTATGTGTGTTTGTATGTTTATGTTTTGGTTCACTTAGGTGTTTATTCATGTTTGCATGATTATTAATGTTTTTCTATTGTGTGTGCGTGTGTGTGTGTGTGTGTGTGTGTGTCTGCATGTGTGTGTGTGTGTGTGTGTGTGTGTGTGTGTGTGTATCTGTATCTATGTCTGTGTGTGTGTTTGTGTGTGTCTGTGTGTATGCGTGTTTGTGTGTGCCTGTGTGCGTGCGTGTGCGTGTCTGTGTGTGTGCTTGTCTATGTGTGTGTGTGTGTCTGTGTGCGTGCGTGCGTTCGGTGTGTGTGTTTGTGTGTGTGTGTGTGTGTGTGCGTTCGGTGTGTGTGTGTGTGTGTGTGTGTGTGTGTGTAGAGAACCGCAGGAACAAGATGCAGGGTATGATGCCGGACTTTCCCTCCAAGCCCTCCCCACCCCCCTCTATTCCTGGCCAGCCTCGTCCTGAAGGTACTCATCCTCCCCCTCTCCTCCTCTTGCCTGTCTCCCCTTTTCTCCTCCTTTCTCTATTTCTCTCTCCTCCGTTCTCCATCTCTTTCTCTTCCTCTCTTTATCTTGTTTTGTCTGCTCCTCTCTCCATTTCTTTCTCCTCCTTTCCTGCTTTCTCCATATCCTGTCTCTGTCTGTTTCCCCTCTTCCTTTTTTTCTTTCCTCCTCTTTTCTTTCCTCGTCCTCCCATCTCTTCTTCTGTTCTCCTTTGCTTCATTTCTCATCCTCTCTCCATCTCTCTCTCTCGTGTACTATTCTCGATCGCTTATATATTTATTTTCTTCCTTCCCAGCCTGTTCTTCTGGTTTCTAATAATTTCCCCTCTTCTCATCTCCTGTCCACCTCTCTTTTCTGCTTTCATCTTTTCTTTCCATTTCCTCCTTATTTCAGTGTTTTCTGCCTACTCCTAATATTTCTCCACCATTCTCCTCAGTCCTCTTTCCTCTTTTTGCTCTCTTTAGCCCCCCCCCCCTTTCTCCCTTCTCCTTCTCTTTGTTCCCTCCCTCCTCCTCTCCTCTTCTCCTCTTTGCATTTGTAATACCTTCCCATTTTCTTGCTTGACTCTATCTAGTGTCACTTGGTCATTATGTAAACATGCTCTGTGCTTACGCCTGTCTTGTCTGTGTTTGTAGTAACCCTTCAACACATCATATATGTCAATGGACAATTGGGCATCATAATTGCTCATAGCACCATGCCTTTTGCATCAGGTGTCTTCAAAAAGATCAGTACAAACAACTAATACTGTTGTAGCATCTAGATAGATTTTCTGAACCTAGATTTTAACACCAATGACATAAATTTAGTAAGTTAATGTCATTGATGTTAAAATCTAGGCTCACATAATATTTTCAGAAAAATATCGACATATTAACTGTTAATGTCATTTGTAGTCTGTAATTGTAAGACATTATATACAAGAGTTACTGTAAGGTACCTGTAAGGCCTCTCCCATGTGCTAATAATGATGGGAGTTCCCCCCGGCATGCTAGGGGGGGCGTTGGGCTTCTCCTCAGATGTCTTCATCCTGGACGCTGTCGGCGGGGGAGACATGAACCTGGGCGAGCTGGCTGACCTCACCGTTGCCAATGATAACGACCTCACCATCGATGTGAGTGCATTCCCTCTCACTCTCTTCTCTCACCTAGATTCTCCATAAAACACCTCCACTTAGAACAGAGAAACCGAGTGTTCTTCAGAGAACCTAATGTTCTTTCGATGTGAGACAACCAATAAAGGAAAACAGAGCTAGAGTCACAGACACTTACTAATGGCCCAATAGGGTTCTCTGAAACAGTATTGTATTGGGTATTAATACTATAGTAATAGTATTATGTGGGTGGATAATAATATTGTAGCAATAGTATTGTATTGGTGGTAATACTATGGTAGTAATAGTATTGTATTGGTGGGTGATAATATTGCATTAATAGTACTGTATTGGTGGTAATATTATGGTAGCAATAGTATTGTATTGGTGGGTGATAATATTGCATTAATAGTACTGTATTGGTGAATAGTAATACAGTATTAATAGTATTGTGTTGGATAACAATATTGTAGTAATATTGTTGTATTGGTGGGTAATAATGTTGCACTTTACCACTGACCAACCATCTCCTGGCTGCACTCCACTCCTATCTCTATGCTACCCACCCACACTGCCGCACACACGCACGCATGCACGCACGCATGCACACACGCACGCGCACACGCACACACACGAACGCTCAATACACACCAACCTATCAAGTGCCAGACCCCCGGAGGGGTATGTGCGACATGTACACGCACACACACACACACCCCTGCTCACTACAGACCAAGCCATGGTCCTATCGCGTGCCATCCCCCAGAGGGGTGTGTGCCATGCCCCCTAGCACCCAGCCTCCCTGGCACTGCCTGCCGCAGGCACTGTGTGTGGGGAGGCAGAGATGGACTGAGCATGCCCCAAGTGGCTGATTGTGTAAGCCCTGCCGCTGTGCCAACCCAAAAGCTGGCATTAACGAGCTGAGGCGTTTCCCTCAGTGGTGGCTTTCAGATCTGTGTGTTTCTCTCTGTGCCGCTCTCCTGCCTGCGTGTGGGGGTGCAGCATGGCACATTGAATGCAAACACACACTCACTAACTCTCTCTCTTTCTCTCTCTCTCTCTCTGAGAGTCTACCTTCTTTATTTTCCTGTGTGTGTGTTCCTTTGTAATGTGCTGTTGAGCACACTAATATGTGTTTAGACAGCTTGTTGCTCTACTTGCCTTAACACACACAAGACAAATTGTTTTTTGGTTGTGTTTATGGTGATGTTAGATTTAGTATTTAACCCACCCTTGATGGGTGTGTGTGTGTGTGTGTGTGTGTGTGTGTGTGTGTGTGTGTGTGTGTGTGTGTACAGCTCCAGGACAGCCGTGAGGAGTTCAAGAAAACGTGGAACCCGCGCTTCACGCTGCGCAGCCATTTTGATGCCATCCGTGCGCTCACCTTCCACCCCAGCCAGGCCGTGCTGCTCAGTGCCTCTGAGGATGGCACCCTCAAACTCTGGAACCTCAACAAAGCCATGCACTCCAAGAAGTAGGAACCACACACACACACACACACATGCACCCTCAAAGTCTGGAACCTCAACAAAGCCATGCACTCCAAGAAGTAGGAGCCAAACACACACACACACATGCACCCTCAAACTCTGGAACCTCAACAAAGCCATGCACTCCAAGAAGTAGGAGCCAAACACACACACACACACACACACACACACACACACACACACACACACCCTGAAACTCTGGAACCTCAACAAAGCCATGCACTCTAAGAAGTAGGAACCACACACACACACACACACACACACACACATTTATTCCTATATACAGTCTCTGGTGTGTACTTGTGGAAAGACTGCATGTTCTTTAGTGAGTAACTCCTGTCCTTCTATCCTTAACTCAGGAACGCTGCCTTGGACGTGGAGCCCATCTACACCTTCAGGGCTCACAGGTAAGAGGCTGAATACACACACACACACACACACACACACACAATTAACTACATTAGTAGAATGGGTATCAAAGTCTGTGTGTGTGTGCGCAGTGGGGCAGTGCTGGCGTTGGCCATGGGTGAGGAAGGCGAGTCGTGCTACAGCGGTGGTCTGGATGGGTCAGTTCGCTGCTGGAAGATTCCGGACCTCAACGTAGACCCTTACGACAACTACGGCAAGTTTTCTTAGCAACCACATCCCTCATACAGGCTGTGTCTGAAACGGGAAGCTGGTGACTTGCTGCCTTCACATAACAAGTTGCGTACCTTAAGCAGGCATCAAAATGCAGATTAAAACCTTGATTTCACAGAAACACAGAACCCTTGCTTCCCTCAAAATTGGGCGAAACAAAGGTACATTCGAAGGTAGCATTTTCTGCATTTATTCGATTTAGACAGCCTTGATGCCTTGCTTCCACCAAATGCCACTGATTTAGACTGTCTGTCTGTCTTTTTGTTATTTTCTTTTTCTCTTTATTTCTTTTTCATTTCTGTCGCTTCCTTACACTGCCTTTTTTACTGGCTCTGTTGTGTATAACAAGTGTGTTTGTAGAGCAGTGGGTCAGGTATGCTAGTGCACTGGTCACAGCTGGCTGACCCTGGACTAAGCCTGAGCTGGATTACCAGCACAGCTGACCCCGACATGCCCCTACCACCATCTGCCAGGGCACCTATATACTATTTTGTATACCTGTATTAATATATGCAAGTGTGTGTGTGGGTGGGTGTGTGTATTATAAATACATGTACATTTGTGTCAGGCTGCTCATAATATACTGCTCATAACAGGCCTTTTTACCTTTCACATTATTGACCAACCCTGGTTCGGGTGTCCAAACGAGACGCCAGTCGACCCGCCTAAAATGTGTTTTAATGATAAAGGTCCAAATGCGTAATTTTAAATAAAAAACAAATTGTGAGTTCATTTCCTGTTACCCCAGTAGCTGTACCGCAATTTTAAACCCAGAGTTTAGAAACACAAAACGGCAAGACAAACGCTATGTTGATTTATTTTAGGTTCAATAAACGTAACACTTTGAAAGACAAGTGCTTTATAAACATGAGTGAAAATGGGTGGAAAGAGTAAAATGTTTGATGTTAGCTCCAGTGTTTACCATATGTTGGTGTTGTATGGTGTAGGATGTATGCCTATAAACAGGTATGGTAATTCGGCATCATAATGTCTTTGTATTTTTTTGCATATGTTCACAATTCCAGGTGCGTATCCACATGCACTATAATAGCATGCACATGAACTTCACATTTGCGCTTGAATGGTTACACAGCCAGCAACAACACCTCTGGGTGTGCCGCCATTGTTGTTTTGAAAAACTGTGCTGACAGGTGTATTTACCTCAGTTGTGTCCTCTGTTCGCTTATTATGTCCTCTCTTTTGTAAGTTGCTTTGGAAAAAAAACCTTTTGCTAAGTGTAATGTAATGTAATTGGTGTGTGGGTCATTGTACACTTGCGTATGGTGTAATGCTATACAGTGCCACTAGACTACTATTTGCCTCCTGAAGCCACTAGACTACTATTTGCCTCCTGAGACAGCACAGTGCCAAAACACGCCTTCCTTTCACATTGTTGTCCCAGGTTAAACTCAGGAACGGTCAAATAGCGGGGTTGCAGTGTGATGCCTGATGATGAGTCTGCAGTAGCACATATCAGCCCTTTGAGGACGCTGTTGCACTGCTGGTGGTCATGGCACACTCTCCAAGAAATTAGGATATCAGTTGGTCTACATCAGGGATAAAAAACAAAATGTCTGTTGATTACAGTAATACTCCTGTGTGCTAACGTAAGTGTCTCCTGTGTGTGTGTGTGTGTATGTCTCAACCCCCAGATCCAGGTGTGGAGAGCAGTATGTTGGCAGGGCACGAGGACTCAGTGTGGGGTCTGGCCTACTCGTCTTCCCTCAAGCGCCTGGCCTCCTGCTCCGCAGACGGGACCGTCCGCATCTGGGACCCCCACAACTCCAGCCCCTGCCTCTCCGTCTTCAACAAGGAGAAGGGTAGGGGTGTGTGTGTGTCTGTGTGTGTGCTGTGTTTCAGCGATGTGATGTGTAATTATTTTTCTGTGCGTGGATTGTCAATAGGAGGAATGTGTGTGTGTCAGGGTGTGTATGTGTTTTAAATGTTAGTCCATCTGTTTGACTCTGTCTGTCTGTGTGTGTGTGTGTGTGTGTGTGTGTTTTGTGTGTGTGTGTGTGTGTGTGTGTGTGTGTGTGTGTGTTAATTATTAATAGAATACAATGCCTATTGTCACTACACACTAGTACAATGAGATTAAAAGCAGCTCCTTCTCCAGTGCAGACATGTATGTGGAATATTTACAACATAGAATAAAATAAATAATAGTGCAAGAAAAAGATATAAAAAATAAAATGGAATAATATTTCTAAGGTGCTATATACATATAAATGTTAAATGTGAATGCCTTTTCTCCCACCAGAGCATGGCACCCCAACGTCAGTGGCCTTTGTGAACTCTGACCCCTCTCAAGTGGTGGTGTCGTTTGACGGGGGCAGCACGCTGCTCTACGACCTCAACACAGAGCAGAGCGTCATGGCCCTGGAGACGCAGACCAAGGATGGTACGTACGTGTGTGTGTGTGTGTGTGTGTGTGTGTGTGTGTGTGTGTGTGTGAGTGTGTGAGTGTGAGGAAGAGAAAATGGCTAAACTACACAATGGAAATACCTGTGTCAGTACTACCAAGAGTGGCTGTCAAACCCACAGCCTCAGAACCTTGTAACATCTACCTCAGACCTGTGAATATATACTGTGTATGTGCTATCTGATTAGGGTATGTTTTTATTTTTTCTTTGTTTGCTATGTATTGTGTGTGTGTGTTTGTATGGGTGGGTAGATTGTAGGTGGTTTTTGTGTAATCTAACTTGTGTGGTTTGGCGCCCCCTGTAGGCAGTGAGCTGATCAACCGTGTGGTCAGCCACCCATTGCAGCCTATTTCTATCACAGCACATGAGAACCGCACCATTCGCTTTCTGGACAACAACACTGGTATGCGTGTGTGTGTTACTGTTTGTGTGTGTGTCTGTGTGCCAAAAAGAGAGATTTTCTCAAGAGAGAAAAGCAGAGCTAGCCATTAACTGTGTATGTCTGAATTTTGGCCCATGTCTGTGAGCCAGAAAAAAGAATTTGTTTTTCTTTGTGTGTTTGTTTTGGCGTGTACAAATGTTTCGGTTCACGTTTTGTCATTAGCAGACATCCTACCATGCAGCATTCTGTGTGTGTGTGTGTGTGTGTGTGTGTGTGTGTGCACACACTTTTATCCTTGTTCTGAGTAAATGTACAATTGCTTTGTAATAGTATTGTTTGCGTGTGTGTGTGTGTGTGTGTGTGTGTGTGTGTGTGTGTGTGTGTGTGTGGTAACCATTTATGTCTCTGATTTCACCTGTGCAGGTAAAGTGGTCCACTCTATGGTCGCCCACCTGGACGCTGTCACCTGCCTCACCACGGACCCCAAGGGCACTTACCTGGTCTCTGGCAGTAAGTCAGCTCTTTGTTCTTCATTAAGAAATTATATTATTTGGCTCTTTAGAATGCTAATGAATGTCCTATTGACTTAGCATGGGCCACTCCAATGCTCGGAGGTCAAGTATTTTTGTATAATTACCGCTGAAAAAAGCATAATGACTGCTGTTAATTCCAGCAAGTTTTGTGCTTCTTTCATGTCAATCCGCAAGTAGTTAGTTCACTTATCCACTTCGTGTTGGGGTCCTGCATTACTCTGTCGGGGCTTATTCCATGAGAATAACCACCTTGCGGAACATCATCCCTTATATATCAATGTTCCAACCAAAGTATCTGCCAAGATATATAAACAAAAACACAGTATCCGCCAGCACAGCTGGTAGTAGAATCCCAATGACGTCCCAATGGCATCCCAATGACGTGGCGCAAATGTTTGGGGCACAAATGTTTTTTTTTTTTTAATGCACTCTTTTTTTAGAAGCTTCAAAAACTCCCCTGCTTCAGGACAGAGGCTGCGGTTTCTTAGTGGGACATTATCCCTTAGATCTAAAAATACTTGCTTGGTTGTTTATTTGTCACTTCTAAACCCAGACTCATGTGATGCGCATCAGACAGAGAGAGCACGCAGCCTAGTGGAGTAGGAGGGGAAAGCCCCAGTTTGAGAGTGCTGTGTCTCCCTCGTTCTACATGTCTATACCCCACAGACTTCTTTTTTTAGTACTGTAAAAACTTTAGTACTGACCCAAAACCAGTCTCTGAGGGTAATTCTCCCAGACAGTATCCTAGGGTGAATCTCCCAGTGACCGAATCCTTGTGTGAATTTCCTGTCGATAGAATCCTAGGGTGAATCGCCCTTTCCAAAGCCTCTTCAGTCGTTGATGGTGTGTGTGTGTGTTTGTGTGTGTGTTTGTGTGTGTGTGTGTGCGTGTGTGTGTGCGTTGCCTCGCCTTGCCTCCTCTCCTGCAGGCCACGACTGCTCGGTGCGTCTGTGGATGCTGGAGAGCCGCACGTGTGTCCAGGAGATCACGGCACACAGGAAGAAACATGACGAGGCCATCCATGATGTGGCCTTCCACCCCGCTCAGCCTCTTATCGCCAGCGCTGGGGCCGACGCACTCGCCAAGATCTTTATCTGAACGCACACAGAAACACGTGCGCACGCCAGGTGAGACAACACACACACACACACACACACACACACACACACACACACACACACTCGCTCAACCTTTCATCGCCAGTGCTGGGGCTGCCGCACTTGCCAAGATGTTCGTCTGGACATACAGTATGTCACAAAAGTGAGTACACCCCTAACATTTTTGTACTTTTTTTATTATATCTTTCCATGGGAGAAGTCTAAAGATATAATACTTTTTTACATTACAACCATTAATGTCTAAACCACTGTTAACAAAAGTGAGTACACCCCTATGTGAAAATGTCCAAATTGTGCCCAATTAGCCATTTTTCTTCCCTGGTGTCATGTGATCCATTAGTGTTACAAGATCTCAGGTGTAAATTGGTAGAAGCTGTGTTAAATTTGGTGTTATCACTCTCACACTCTCTCATACTGGTCATCTCTGGGGATTTAAAAAAGAAAATTGTTGCTTTACATGAAGATGGCCTAGGTTATAAGAAGATTGCCAACACCCTGAAACTGAGCTGTAGCACAGCGGCCAAGACCATACAGCGCTTCAAGAGGACGGGCTCTACTAAGAACAAGCCTCACCATGGTCGACCAAAGAAGTTGAGTGCATGTGCTCAGCATTATATCCGGAGGCTGTGTCTTCAAAGTAAGAGGTGGAGTGCTGCCAGCATTGCTGCAGAGGTTGAAGGGGTAGGGGGACCGCCTGTCAGTGCTCAGACCATACACCGCACACTGCATCAAACTGGTCTGCATGGCTCCGCCCAGAAGGAAGCCTCTTCTAAAGATGATGCACAAGACAGCCCGCAAACAGTTTGCTGAAGACAAACAGACTAAGGGCATGGATTACTGGAACCATGTCCTGTGGTCTGATGAGACCAAACTAAATGTATATGGTTCAGATGGTGTCAGGTGTGTGTGGCGGCAACCAGGTGAGGATTACAAAGACAACTCTGTCCTGCTAACAGTCAAGCATGGTGGAGGAAGTGTCATAGTTTGGGGCTGGATGAGTGCTGCCGGCACTGGGGACCTACACTTCATTAAGGTATTTCAACATGGTAACGACCCCAAGCACACCTCCAAGATGACCACGCCTTGGGTGAGGGTGAAGGTGATGGACTGGCCTAGCATGTCCCCAGACCTGAACCCAATTCAGCATCTGTGAGGCATCCCCAAACGGAAGGTGGAGGAGCTCAAGGTCTCAAGCTCAAGGTCAGCTCCGTGATGTTTTAATGCAGGAGTGGTAGAGGATTCCAGTGACAACTTGTGACGCTCTAGTGAACTCCATGCCCAAGAGAGTTAAGGCAGTGCTGGAAAATAATGGTGGCCACACAAAATATTGACACTTTGGGCACAATTTGGACATTTTCACTTAGGGGTGTACTCACTTTTGTTGCCAGTGGTTTAGACATTAATGGTTGTGTGTCGAGTTATTTTGAGGGAACAGCAAATTTGCACTGTTATATAAGCTGTACACTGCCTACTTTACGTTGTAGAAAAGTATTATATCTTTAGACTTCTCCCATGGAAAGGTATAATAAAAAAAGTACAAAAATGTTAGGGGTGTACTCACTTTTGTGACATACTGTATATACCTGCGCACACCACATAGGTCCTGATGCACAGGTGAGACAATAGATGTGCACACACACACTAGACAACAGACAAACACACACATGTGCATGCGTGCCATGCAGCTCCTGACACACAGGTGAGACAACACACTCTTACCTGGGAGAGAATACACACACATAAACACGGATTTGGCACCTTCTGAAACACAGCTGAGAGAATGCACACACTCCATAGTTGGATAGACACAGACACACAGACAAGGATAGTTGGATAGACACAGACACACACACATGGATTTTGCACACATCTCCTGAAGCACAGGTGAGAGAACACACACACACACACACACACACACACACACACACACAGTGTCAGACACGCGAGGAAATGTGTGTACACACATGACACATTTGAGAGTGTACATAAACACACATGTAGCTCCAGACCCACGTATGCACAGTAACCAATATATACACATATAACCACATCTGACATGCATTTGAAATTGTATAGATACACATACATACGTCTTCATGTCTGTATGATTGCTGATCAGTGATTTGTAAGTAGGAGCAACACAGTAGGAGGAAATGGTGTTGTTTATGTGTATGCAATTATAGAAAAGATGCTGAGGTATGATTCCTGGTTAGCAGCTTATTTTACCACAGCTGTTTTGGCATAAAGCAAGTACACTTATTTTATCATTCCACCGTTACACATTGTTACACACTTTGTTATACTGTACCTAATTGATGTACCAGGGACAGTAAAATAAAGTGTAACCAATTTTCTTTTTTCTCTATTTTTTTTCAGGAGAGGCATCCTTTTCAATGGACCAGATGAGTGGAGCACAAGACTAAACCAGTCTCATACACACACACACACACACACACACACACACACACACACACACACACACACATGCGCGTACGCGTGCACACACCACACACACACAGATGATGGGAGAGTCCTTTTTCCCAAATGAATTGGTTATTTCAGCAGGACTCAGTTTTCCATGGTCCTTTGTTTCTTTGTGTTTTTTTTTACCCACAATGCAGTGCACTGTGGTTGTGACAGTACAGTGCTGTGTGTCACTGGCTCACAGACTAACAGCTTGGGATGATTCTCTACCTTCTAGATGCTTTTAAATCACACACTACTAAACTTTTTTGTATGCTTACATCATGTCTGCTCGAGATTCACTTTGCGCAAGTACACACACACACACACACACGTATGCACAGGCGCAATCAGAAAAGACTGTAACGCTAAATGCCCCATAAGACATTTCTATGTCATTGTTGTTTTGCTATGTCCTTCTATTTTCACATGAAATATTGTACAGTCCAGTTTTACAGCTGTGTCAGGAATCCACACTGTTTAGTTAATCTCTGACCTTGTCAGTTGCCAAGAGTGTGTGTGTGTGTGTGTGTGTGTGTGTGTGTGTGTGGGGTGATGTGCATCCCCATCCCAAAGACGCCACGAGGGGCTAAGTCCCAATCAGCTGCTCCGTTATAGACCGTCTCGCAAAAATCAGCTTTAATTTTCTGCCTCATTCCTCCCCACACTTAGCCTTAGTGTGTGTGTGTGTGTGTGTGTGTGTACAGTATGTCACAAAAGTGAGTACACCCCTAACATTTTTGTACTTTTTTTATTATATCTTTCCATGGGAGAAGTCTAAAGATATAATACTTTTCTACAACGTAAAGTAGGCAGTGCACATAACAGTGCAAATTTGCTGTTCCCTCAAAATAACTCAACACACAACCATTAATGTCTAAAGCACTGGCAACAAAAGTGATTACACCCCTACGTGAAAATGTCCAAATTGTGCCCAATTAGCCATTTTTCCTCCCTGGTGTCATGTGATCCATTAGTGTTACAAGATCTCAGGTGTAAATGGGTAGAAGTTGTGTTAAATTTGGTGTTATCACTCTCACACTCTCTCATCCTGGTCATTGGAAGTTCAACATGGCACCTCATGGAAAGGAACTCTCTGAGGATTTAAAAAAGAAAATGGTTGCTTTACATGAAGATGGCCTAGGTTATAAGAAGATTGCCAACACCCTGAAACTGAGCTGCAGCACAGTGGCCAAGACCATACAGCGCTTCAAGAGGACAGGCTCTACTAGGAGCAATCCTCGACATGGTCGACCAATAAAGTCGAGTGCATGTGCTCAGCATTATATCTGGAGGCTGTGTCTTCAAAATAAGCATAGGAGTGCTGCCAGCATTGCTGCAGAGGTTGAAGGGGTAGGGGGACCGCCTGTTAGTGCGCAGACCATACGCTGCGCACTGCATCAAACTGGTCTGCATGGCTGTCGTCCCAGTAGGAAGCCTCTTCTGAGGATGATGCACAAGACAGCCCGCAAACAGTTTGCTGAAGACAAACAGACTAAGGGCATGGATTACTGGAACCATGTCCTGTGGTCTGATGAGACCAAAATAAACTTATTTGGTTCAGATGGTGTCAGGTGTGTGTGGCGGCAACCAGGTGAGGATTACAAAGACAACTGTGTCCTGCTAACAGTCAAGCATGGTGGAGGAAGTGTCATGGTTTGGGGCTGTATGAGTGCTGCTGGCACTGGGGACCTACACTTCATTAAGGAAACCATGAATGCCAATATGTACTGTGACATACTGAAGCAGAGCATGATGCCCCCCCTTTGAAACTGGGCCGCAGGGCAGTATTTCAACATGGTAACGACCCCAAGCACACCTCCAAGATGACCACGCCTTGGGTGAGGCTGAAGGTGATGGACTGGCCTAGCATGTCCTCAGACCTGAACCCAATTCAGCATCTGTGGGGCATCCTTAAATGGAAGGTGGAGGAGCTCAAGGTCTCAAGCTCAAGGTCAGCTCTGTGATGTCGTAGGGGTGTACTCACTTTTGTGACATACTGTATGTTTTGCATTGCTGGTCAAGAGCTGGTTTTCGGTGTGTGTGTGTGTATGCATATAGCCCCAATTTTTTACAGCTGTGTATGTACAGTACAAGTGTAAGTAACTAACATTTTCAACTGTGCAAAAGAGTGGCAATGTTTTTAACCTTTGCAAAGCAAGATGGTCTCAACTGTTACTAAAATCCAGTTTGCATCAAGTAAATAACAGTGGCTTCTTTAGGTTCACACTTGTTTATACACACACACACACACACACACACACACACATACACACACAAATACTGTATATAGGCCTATCTAAATTCTCAATATTCATTGTCAAAGGTTTGTATACTGTGGGTCCACACACACACATGCCTTTCTCTTCTCAACACGTGGTGCTAAACGACTCCTCAGATTCAGGGATCCATTGCGGGTTCTGCTTCTGGTGTGTCTGTGTGTGTGTCTGTTGGTGTGTGTGTGGTTTTATAAGCTCTCTCCCCAACTGGTCCTGCTCACCATGGCGCACCAGGGAGTCCACAGGTCTACTCATGTTGAGAGTGAGGGAGAGCGAGGTAGAGAGAGGGGGGGTAAACTTGGCCAGATTTTCAGTCCGCCACACTCTCAAATACTCCCCGTGGTTTTGCTTTGGATTGCTTGTAGACTCCTTGTTGAGTGTCTGACAGTAACCCATCATTACACACACACATGCACACAAGCCCCAGGGTAGGCGAGTGCTTATCTGTAACTAGTCAGGTTTTGAGGAGCCCCCCTTACCGTCTGGTTTCATCTAATTGCTAATTTATTCCCGAAGTAGTTGGATGAGACCTGACAGCGCGCCGCCATTGCAGTCTTGGTGCACTGTTTCCTAAAAACGATGGTTGATGTCTGACGAGGGTACAGCTGTGGGGTGGGTGCCTAAATCTTTCCTTATTTTGTACCGGGGTGGGTGAATAAGGGTAAAAAAAATCTGGTGACAGGGTGTTTTAGCTTCTGTAGTGACTGTTTGGTAAGTTTGCCGCTCGAGTCTTAAAAAAAAAAATGGTGGTATTTCAGCTTGGTGAACGAACAAATGAACATGTTGATGGAAAAAAACACTTGCGCTCAAGTCGTGTGGATAGGAGTTATGCTCCACCACGCCAGGAAGTGCTCAATAGCTGTAGCACTGAGTAGTAAACGGTGCCAAGGTGTGTGTGTGTGTGTGTGTGTGTGTGTTTATCCGTCCACATCCTCCCATGCAGCCAAGCAAGGAGAGTAGCCCCAGGGCATGGGGGCTTGTGGGTATTATAATGGTTCACCCAGTCAGTGGTTCTCAAGATCTGTGTGTGTGTGTGTGTGTGTGTATCATGGTCAGAGTAAGATGCTTCTTCTGAGGCCATAAACAAAAAGCACACAAACATAAGACAGACAGAGTGAGAGAGGGGGGGGGGAAGAGGAAAAAAAGACAGGAAAAAGAGGGATGGGAGCCAGAACGGTGACGGGAATTGGGATCTGGGACACTGGCCAAACCAAGGCCAGCCGTCAGCGTGCCTCTGGTTTTTGTGTCTGTGTATGTGTGTGTGCATGTCGCTCTGGTGTGTGTGTGTGTGTGTGTGTGTCGCTTGGGTCTGATGTGATGTGGTGTGGTGTGGTGGAACTCCAGCTTCCTGGAAGAACGGCAAGCAGAGGAGAATAAATAGAGTGTATAAAGAACAGCCTCTCTGTACCCTTCCTGCTCCCTCAGGCATTGCTGCCGGGTCAAAGGTCGCCTGCCTCTCAGTAGTGGTCAAGCGACCAGCGGACCGGTGGGTCATGTAACTGGTAGTTTGTATGCCTGCTCACTCATGTTCTTTACGCCATGGTGACGATCTGAGCCCAGAGGTGACGTTCCGGTCAAGGAAACGTGGACCACAGGGAAAGGGAGGTTGCACGGGCAAAAAAACACGCCGTCAATCAGTAACCGTGTCGTCACGGCAACGTTCATGTGTGCTGCCGGTTGCAGTGCAGTGTCAGGGCAGAGGTCAGCCACTCTCTGCCTAAGGCCAAAGCCGCATGGTTGAAAATCATAAACACTAACCCATAAACTAAAATGACCTCTCGGATCCTAGTCTTTTTCTCCTTTTTCTTTCTTTATTTCTTTTTTTTTCCTTTTTTTTTTTTAAATACACCCTCTCCCTCCCATCAGCCGCTTGGGGTGTCTGGGCCAGGAAAAGCGCAGGCTGTTCTTGCCCCCCCCCCCCCCCCATTTAAGTGTGACTGTGCAGCAGCCATTTTGGGCCGTACAGGGCAAAAGCTGTGACCTTCAGTGGTGGCTGGGTGACTTGCTTAGCAGTGTTCTCTGCCAGCACTGTGCTGACTAGTGGTGCTTGATGAGAGCATGTTAAGCCACCTTCAGACCATCGGGCCAGGCCTACGCTAGTTAGTGCTATAAACTTCTATAGATGCTACCCTGTTGGGGTCTGTGTGGGTGGGGTCGCTGTGATGGCACTTTTTGTGAGTGGGCTGAGCACAAGCTTCTTCAAACTCTTTTTCATGGCAACACTGACACACACATACACATACACCTTGATGGGTCATGCTACTGGAACAGTAGTATACAATGATATAAGGGGGGGACTACTGTGAACAGGCCCACACAGAAAACAAACATTCCTATGATGTAGTGAGAAGACAAATCAACGTGTGAGGAAGAGGGAAAATTTAAAGACAAAAAAAGACATAAGAAAAGATGCTGAATGATGAATTTCTGTCGCACGATGTAAATGTCAATCATTTCTTTGCCCTGTTTCTTGCTTTTACTTTGATAGAAATATTAATTATTATTATTATTATTATTATTATTATTGCAATTATCAAGATGTAAGAATACTGTAGTATCATCAGTGGATCATTGTTTTTCACTAGGCTTAGAACTTGCTTGTGGTTGAGAATTGCAATGTAAAGAAAACAATGTTTGAGTAAGAATGTAAAAGAAAATAAAAACAAAAAGGGTGTGGGGGTGGGACCTGGGGTTGCGGTGGGGTTGGGGGTTAAAACGGTTTCAGTCCAAGGCCAAGGTGAAGGACTTTTTTTTTTTTTTAGCAATTTATCACTGTGTGATATTTTGTACATCATATTAAGCTGTATTCAAAAACAATATCCTCTAACACACAAGGAAGAAGGGAATATAGCCCTATGTTCAGCTGGCTTTGGTTTGCTGTATGCCATATTTTATTTTTGAATCACCTTCTTTATTCTGTAACAATGTTGCTTTCCTCTTCTCTCTTTATTTTCATTAGTTCTTGTTCATTTCACAGGTCCCATCATCACTGAAAGCAAACAACAAATAAAAAGAAACAATTTTGTACATAGAGTTTAAAATAATCTTATGTGTCTTTCTTGCTTGTGTTCCTTTGTGGTACCTTTGAAAAAATGTGCATGGTTGATATACTAGTTAAAGACTAAATACACTAGTTAATATTAAATGATTTTATTGCTGAGTGAGCTAACAAAAAGTTACTTCATCTGCTATAAGGTCATGTGATGTTTGAAAAGCTATAGTGTGTGTATATGTTTTATGCAGAAAGCAAGAAATAAGAGTGTACAGTGTGATTAACCAAGTGTAGAATAGCCCACAGGGATTAGAAGGGATTTATGTTTTTTGTAGAACAACCGGCCTTTTTGCCCTTTTGTACTGGGGAGTCCCATGCCCCCACTAGTGCATTTGCAGTATATAGGAAAAGAGGAAAGTGTGCCCCCTATGGGTAATCATAAGCACAGTGCAGGGGCGTAAATCAGGACTCTGTTTAGTGGTTTCTTTTTGCCTACGGTATCCGAATTGGGAGTTTCTCCCTTGGTGCTCTAATGATCGGCACGTGCTGATTGGCTGTTCATGTCCACGGCCCTGTGGCCGAGAGGCAGGTGAGGTCACCGTGTTTCACACACACACACGGTAAACAAACACAGATCTCCCAGAGGGCACGCAGACAGCTGAAAATAGTATACGAGAGCATCACAATAATTGTCTTTGAGTGTGTGTCTGTGGAAGATAAGAAAAACTTACAGGGTTACGCAAAATGAGACGGCTTTTGGCTAAGGTGTGTGTGTGTGTGGCTGGGAATTGAATGCAAACTTTTTTGGAGGGGAAAACCCCAGCCTACTGTACAAGCTGAGAGACCTCACCTCATCCACCCCCACTCATCCTTACTGCCATGTGGGGAAATGAACCCAGTACTAACAGGTGAGGCTCATCTACACTAGAACCAGGCTCTGTGCTGCTTCAGAGAAAGCCATCTATATCAGCTATCCAACCACTGGATCTGTCCTCAGTGACTAAAAACAGCAAGAGAAGCTTAAGAACTTCAGGAGCACTCCTCCTTACACACCTCTGTTGAGCTCTTATCATTTTAAAACTATTATCGTATTTCATTTCATTAAGCCAAATTGCTTGTTATCATGCATAATTTATTGTAAGATGCTCCACTTACATTTCATAGGACACTGTGTGATTACCTGAAGTAGCTGTATGTGTGTGTGTGTGTGTGTGTGTGTGTGTGTGTGTGTGTGTGTGTGTGTGTGTGTCCGTGCTAAAGGAGGCAGGCGAGCCTAATATTCCAGCCTGCATGGAAGTGTTGAGAGTGGGAAGAGATGGGGCGGGGGGTAAAAGAAAGAGAGAGAGCGAGAGGAACCAGACAGAAGGGAGAGAAGTGGGCTGGGTGTGTGTGTGTGTGGGTGGTGGGGTGCACAGAGAGAGGAGGAAGAGACTACTGGTGAATGGTGGGTGCAGAGAGGGAGGAGAAAGATTGTTCCAGAAAGAAAAGGAGTAAACAAAACAAATGACTGGAACTGGAGAGAGACAGAGAAGGAAGGAAGGGGAAGGAGGAGGGCTGAGCAGGAGAGGTGGGGGGGTGGGTGGGGGTGGGGCGGGTGTAGGCAGGACGGGTGTGGTGTGAACTCACTGTGTGTCTCCAGAACAAGCTTCCAGGCGTCTGATTGGATGATCGGCTTGTCTGTCCCACTAGTTCCTGCTAGACTGAGCCGTGCTGTAATCTAAACAGGAGAAGGGAGGGGCCAGGACAGGGAGGAGTGGCAAGTACTGTGGGCTGTCTCTCTCTCATTCTCTCTCTCTCTCGCTTGCTCATCAGCCTAACCATGGTGAGAAACTGAAACACAAGTCGACTCGTAAAGCAAGCCTAACCAGGCTCGCTCTCTTCCTCACACACACACACACACACATACACACACACACACACTCCCTCTACCGTGCCACTGTTTCCTCAGGAAGGAGGCCATTTTGTTAAGGACTGGCTCTCAACAACAAACTTTTCTTTTTTTTTGGCTGTGTGTGTGGGTGTTTTTCCTCCTTCACCTTTGTTGGTGCTTGGTGTGTATGTTTTTGTCTGCTTTTAGCGGGTTTCCTGCTGAAGCCTCAGACTTTCTCCTCCTCTCTGACAGTAGGAGGAGGGAGGGGAGAGAGCAAGAGAGAGAGAGGAGAAGAGGAGAGAGCCACAGAAGTATAGAAGCTGACAAACTGGCCCGGTGCTTGTGCGATGCTTGCGTAATAAGACAGGTGTGAGAAAGGCTCCAGGGGTCGAGTCTTGAAGGAACGAGGGACAGAACGGAGGACAGAGCTCCACGGAGACGGACGGACACCAAAGGACTACCAATACTTTTAAGAAGACTGATAACAGAAAGACAGAGAAAGAGAGACAGAGCGGGAAAGGACTGACAGCACTCTATAGCGCAGACTTTTGCGTGTGAGTGAGAGACTGACTGACTAACTGACTGGGGGACTGAGTGAGTGTGTGTGTGTATAAAGTGTGAGCAAGCGTGTGAGCAGGGGTGTAAGGTGAGTGTGTACCTGTGTGTGTGTTCACTCACACTCATCTCTGCTCCTGCTCCTCTCCACACACACTCCTCTCTCTTCTTCCTCTCTCTTCATCCACCTCTTCCTCCACCTCTGTGTGTTTTTCTGCCTGCAATGGCCAACGCCAGCCCCTGTATGTCGTCAGGACCCCTGTCCCACCAGGTCTTCTTCCCCCCGGGGGGGCCCTCGCCCCCCGGCTCCGTGGTCATGCAGCACGGGCCCCCCATGTCCACCCCAAATGTGGGGGCCATTTCGGGGTTCCCCCCAACGCTGGACATGGGGGTGCCGGCCCAGGGTCTCGGTGGAGTGGGGGCCATGTCGCCTGTGCTCCCTACACCGGCGGGAGTCTCCTTCATCATCCAGATTGGACTGACCCGTGAGTCTGTGTTCCTGCCGCAGACTGCTGACCTAGCCTACGTCAAGCAGATCGCCTGCTCCATAGTGGACCAGAAGGTGAGTGCAGCCTCCATGCCTACAGCTGTGTGTGTGTGTGTGTGTGTGGGGGGGGGGGTGCTTGTGTGAGTGTACTTAATCTCTGTATTTGAAGTACTAAATGAACATCTGGCCATAATAACCAATGGATGTGTTTGTGTTCTGAGCACTTTGTCTATGTGCTTAAGTATGCATGTGTGTGCATATTTATCTGTTTATATTGTATGTGTGTGTGCGTAAGTGTTTGTCCTTCATTGTGTTTGTGTATGTGTGTGTGTTTGTGTTTGTGCGCGTGTGTGTGTGTGTTTATTTGAAGTCATGAGGAACAGACCTTTTGACCATAATAGACTGTATTGCTTTACTGTCAATGTTGACTCATAGCTCACTGATGTGGGACTTAGTTCCTCAAAACCCGAAAACCAGTGAAATTACTATATAGAACTTTGTACTTATCCTGAACTACGGGAACCACAGAGCTTCCATAGTTCCCATCTGAGGCGTTTACTGCTATCGGAGCAGACTTGAGCTACCGCTTTTTAGGAGTGAACTGTAGAATATACGTACAGACATGTGGCCACAAATTACATGCTTGACATATATAAACATACAAATCCACACACACACACACACACACACGCACACACACACACACACACACACACACACACACACACACACACACACACACACACACACATAAATATGTCTGGTTGTCTGGGAGTGTGCCACTGTGTCGAAGGGTGTTGTGTGCCCCTGTGCTGTTTTGGAGCACATATCCTATGGCGTGACAAAACATTCTATCCCATGGCAAACCTGTCTCAGTAACGCCCTCATACGCCTCCTGCCTCTGCGCAGTCATGGCCAGCAGGAAAGAGACTGTTTGAGCTCATGGAAAAAATGCCCTAACAGAAAACATGGAAAACAGGCATTCTTTGTCTCTTGTTAAAGCCGTGTTAATACTTCTCAGATCCTGTAGCTCTGTGCCTGGTAAAGCAGAGATTTCTTTAGTGCTGTGCTCTTAAGTTGATTGTTCATCTTTTTGTAAATAGCTGATGCTTTGTGGCAGCAGAAACCTGAGTCATTTGATTACAAGCTTTCTAAAGTTGACTTTTGCTTTTTTTATTTACACCAATGAAACCCAGCTCAGGGTTGGATGCATGTGTAGGGTTGGATGCAGATGTAGATCTGATCAATCCATTCCACTCCAGATAACTCAGAACCGGTCAGACAGACCCCATCAGCCCCCAGGCTCCAACTCTTGATCCCAATCTTGATCCAAAGTTGACCAAATACGGCAGTACACACACACCTGAACATTATCAGGACTTCATTACTAGCTAAGACATTTCCCGATAATCTATTCTACCCTGTAACCTGTACACACTGAATAGGTTTATTTGATGGATGTCTTTTAGTTGGTTTAGTCAGCAGGGATCTGTGTGTGTGCAGGGCTAGAATGTCCGCCCATTCACATGATTCTTACAGGCATCCACACGCGTATCAACATATTACACTTTGTGTGTGTGTGTGTGTGTGTGTGTGTGTGTGTGTGTGTGTGTATGTGTATGTGTGTGGGTGTATGTGTGTGGGTGTTGGGGGGCAAATGCAGCAAAAAAATCTTGCTTAGAGGTTGCATAAATCAGGGTAGTTTATCTGAACACACAACACAGATATCAACATAACGCAAACACATTAGCCTTCAATGTGTGTATGTTTGTGTGCGTGTGGGTGGGTACATGTTTGTATGTGTGTGGGTGACTCTAAGTGGCCCTGGCTAGAGGTTAACCTTCAGGCATGACCTTACAAAAATACCAGTAGTAGTTACCATGCACCTGAATTGGTTTGAAAAAACAAAAAAGCTGAATAGAGGCAATGTGTCAGGCACGGAAGAGTGAAATTACAAAGAATGCAAAAAGGGGTCTTTAATGTATTCAGGTTATTGGAATGGGTCTTTAATATCTGAAGGCTGTTTAAGTGAGAATAGTGGGTCTTTAATGTACAGTATGGAGACTGTGGGAAAAGGTCTTTAAAGCAACACTAAGTAGTTTTCGTCTTCTGATTGGAAGCAGAATTGTCTCCCATAGAGAACTACAGAGAGACCGTCCGCTCCTCCAAACTTGCTTAGTGCGATTTTAGCCGCATTGTAGGTTGCAAAAGGAATTCAGAAGTGCCTTTCACCCTGTTACAAGTTAATGAACCACTGAAAACTTTGGAAGCATTTTACGGTTTAAAAAACTACTTAGTGTTGTTTTAATATGCTGCAGTATTAGAAACTGTGGAAAAGGGTCTTTAATGTATGAAGGCAATTGTGTGTGTGTGTGTGTGTGTGTGTGTGTGTGTGTGTGTGTGTGTGTGTGTGTGTGTAAGAGAAGGAGAAAGGCAGGGGTTTTGGGCTCAGGGTTGAATGAAGGTGGGGTTTTGAAGGGGCCGCAGTTAGGGGGATTTTATCGGCCAATTAGGCGCACTGATTAGATTAGGAGATTTTCCAGAGCTGCCTCTGGCCCGCATCCAGGAACGCTGAGCTGAGCTCGCCGCCACCGCATGACACGGACTGCCACCAACAACACCGCTTCCAGGAAGTGCAGGATGATATCGCTCACGTCTGCATGCTACACACACACACATACACACACACGCACACAGTGTTTGTCTTTTTCACACATGCACATTACATTGCATTACACTTAGCAAATGCTTTTATCCAAAGCGACAAAAAGGAAGGACATAATAAGCTAACAGAGGTGTAGAGGAACACAGAGTAAGTAGACTACCCTCATACACACAAGCAGATGCATGTGCCTAAGTTAGTTTCCTGGAGCAGGGACACTACAGACAAACAGACCTCCTACACACGCAGACTTATATAAGCAATGTACATGGACGTATCTTACACACAAATAATCACCAGATAATCGGGAAATACACAGAAGAGGTGTCCATTACTCAACACACACACACACACATACAATCCTCCTGAATGTCTCTCACCCTGACAGGTACTTTTTTGATAGATCTGTTATGTTGTAGTCAGTAGCCTAAATTACATACAGTATTTGTAATTATAACAGGTAATGCGCACATGTGTGTGTATGTGTGAGAGAGAGTGTGTGTTTATATCTGTGTGTGTGTGTGTGTGTGTGTGTGTGTGTGAGAGAGAGAGAAAGAGAGAGAGAGAGAGAGAGAGAGAGAGAGAGAGAGATAGATAGATAGATAGATAGATAGATAGATAGATAGATAGATAGAGAGAGAGAGAGAGAGTGTGTGTGTGTGTGTGTATGTGTGTTGTGTATGTATTCCCTCTCCAGTGCTTATTCACACAGAGTTTCACACTGGGACACCATTATTTTGGAGCAAGGGGGATGCTGTGTTTCTGTATTTGTGTGTGTTTGTCTGTGTGTATGCGACAGAGTGTGGAAGCATACACACTATATGTGTTTTTGGAAACACACACACACGCGTGCACACATACACACACAGGCCTGCTCCTGTAAGTGTTCCCAGTGGCTCCTACTGCTTTAGGCCAGAGAGACTGTGAGTCATACGTCCCCCACCCCCGCCCCCGCCATCACCCCTTCCCTCTTTCTCTCCCTCTCTCACTGTCTACTGCATCCCCTCTTTCCCTCTGTCTTTTTCCATTTCTTTATTTCTCCATCTCTGTCTTTTCTTTTTTCTTTCTCATCCTCCCTTCCTTCTGCTTTCAGTTTATTTTCTTCCTGTATTCCTGCCACCCTCTCTCACTCTTGCCCTAGTCCCCCCTTCCCCCCCCCCCCCCTCTCTCTCCCTCTTTCTCTCACTCTCATTCTGTGTCTCTTGTTGTTCCTTCAGAGATGGCTTGTTGTGTTCCACTGACACATTTTCCAATTGTTTGGGCAGCTAGTACTCTGCGGCAACACCGCGCCAACAACCAACTCCACACTGACACTATTGGACACCACACCACACCTCCCCTCACCACCACCATACCATCTCAGCACCCACCCTACCTTCAACACCATATCATTTCTGCAGCCCACCCACGTTACCCTCCATCTCTACCCACACACCATCATAGCACCCCCCACACTTTACCCCCACCTCTCTGGATGGTAATACCTTAAGAACAACCACCTCCACACCTTCCCAGCACCCCACATCCTCTCCCTCCATCTTTCTGTCCTATTTATTTACCTGTTTATTTACTTGCTTATTTACTTATTTACTTATTAACTTACTTACTTACTTACTTACTTTACTTACTTATCTATCTACTATGTACTGTTTATTGTTTGTGGTCAAATGCTGATTTCCTCCCCTATTGTTTCTTTGGAGAGGAGGGTGGCATGCCGCTTACCACTGTGACTATGACCCCTCCACCATCAGGTGGAATCTGCTGCTTTCGATGGCTTCTCATGTCTCATCTGTGGCTTTACATCTTGATGGCAATCCAGAACAGCAAGTTTCACTGTGCTCTAAGTCACACGCACACACACATGCACACACACACGCACACACTCAAAGTGCTTTGTCAACCCAGCTATTGTCTGTGGAATAAAGAAGAGGAAACTAGGTGGGTTTACTCTGTGACGGTCAGGGGCTACTGTGTGTCGTCCTCCTCATCCTCATCCTCTTTTCTCCTTCTCCTCTCTCTTTTTCTCCGACCTCCTCCTCTCTGCTGTCTTCCACAGGAGTTGTTTCCTGCCCTCTGCTTGCACTTCATGGGGTGAATGGGAGGAAGTTCTTCCTTTCTGACTCTGCCTTGCTCCTGCTATCTCTCCCTTTCTCTCTCTCTCTATTTCTCGCTCTGCCCCTCTTCTCAGTGGGAGAGGCTGGTCACGTATGCACACACACACACACACACACACACACACACACACACACACAGGGAGCACAATACTTGCGTGGGACTAACAGTGTGGGTGGTCAGATCAGAGAGAAGAGAAGAAAATGGCCCCTCCCGGACCCCCCTCTCTGCTCCTGGCTATTTAGGAATGCAGGGGGAATTCTGGATGTCCAGGACTTTACCAGTGCAGAGAGTGTAGCACATCAGAAAGAGAGAGAGAGAGAGAGAGAAAGAGGAAAGATGGAGAGAGAAAGACAGAGAAAGCAAGAGAGTAAGAGTGAGAGAGACATCCAGTACCTCCCTACACACCCAATCCATTGAGCTCATAGGAAGCATTGAGCCATTCAGCACTCTGACTCTGAGAGTTTGTCCACATGATAACACCCCTGGATTTAGTTTTTTGCGGGATGAAAACAATTCACGCCCACACACGTGTCGGATCAATAAATATTCATGTCCCAACAAGAACGTTGTTGTTGCCGGCACATGTGCGCAGGGACAGGGAAAAAAAGCAACTGTGCAATGATTCTCTTTAAATATGTTATATATGTTGATTTTAGCAATATGTGTTGTCATTTAGGTGGGCTGGACGCAGCGACAATTGCTGTTTTATTTAATAATGATAGCCTACAAAAAGTTTTTGTTGCGCTATACGGTATGAACTACTAGCGATATAAAAAACAGCCTGTAGTTCAGTGACAGAAGATAAAAACAATTGCATTACACTCAGCCTCTCTTATTATCTCAGAACACTGCCTCTGTTTTGACAGAGAGAGAGGGGGAGAAAACTTTTGTGTGTGTATGTGTCTGTGTGTGTGAGAGAGAGAAAGAGCAATGAATTCTGAAGGCCTTTATTTCTGTCTAAGAAGTTGTGGTCATTAGAGATACCCCTTACTTACCCCAACTTACCCCAGTTGCGATGTCTAAGTGTGGGTTTCTATTAATGGACCATTTTAATTAGCCTTTTCAAAGACTAGACTTTGCACACCTCTCTAAAAAGACCTGACAACCTGGTCTTTGCCAGGTGCAACCTGACAAAGGTCTATTGGGGTATTCTTTTGAAACTCGGTTGTCGGTAACTCCGAGTTCGTTCTCCCGATATCCAATGTAAATGCGTTCTATTGTGACAGTTGGGAAAAACATGGATGCCATTGACAAGTTAATGTTTGTTTTGGTAGCGTTTGCTTACCATAAACAAGCCTTGTTGGGTTACATTAATTCCTGCAGGCTGATCACTGAGCAGAGACGACGCATGATGTAAGCTTAAGTTTTTTTTTTGTTATTTTAAGTTCCATGTAACCTAGACACATGTAGCCTACGTTAAATGTTTTGTATGGTATCGCCAGCTAGAAGCCGGGCAATGCCGTTAGTAATAACATCTCACTTTATGAAGCATAACATAATCCATATCAACGTAAGAAATACCCATGTCTAACTAATAAAGGCGACATGAACATAAAATAGTTATGAAGAGCCTTGACTGCAACCAGATGACCATCATCATGTTAAAGTATCAATACTGATACGTTGCTACAGTGTAACCTGACGTCAGTTTGTAGCCATTAGGTAGCCAGATGTTTTTAACGACCAAAAAGCCATCTTTTTGACGTAACAAGTAGTAGCCTAACCTCGACGTCAATTTATAGTGTAGAGGTAAAATCGTAGCCTATAAATATTAGCCATGTAAACTACAGAAAGCAGTCGTAGGCTACACTAACAACTCTCGGTTCACTTCTTCCCCCTTCCTCGAACTCCGTGGCAACCTTGCCCACACTATGCCACCTAGTGGCACAGAAACCAATTAGTCTAGGTTAAGACAATTATTATTATTATTATTATTATTATTATTATTATTATTTTATTTGCAGGCTTGCTTTGATGAAGTCACCTAGCAGGACCTGTATTCTCAAAACGGGCACAGGTTGGGATATATTGTTGGAGATGGACGAGACTACCTTCCGCCGACACTTGAGACTTACCTGGGCCCAATATGATTTTTTGTTGGCCCGGTTGCAAACAGTTACAGTTACGCCAAATCACATCGGAGGTCGCCCTGACATCCCACTGTCAAAAAAACTTCTTATGTTTTTGTGGTACATGGCGAATCAGAATTCTTTTCGCGAGATCGCGGACAAATTCAATATAGCTCAATCGGCAGCCCATCGTGCCATTGTCGAGTTAAGCCACGCTCAGACTACACGACTTTAAAATCGTATCCGATTTTGACGTCGGACTGTAGCGCACACATAAAGAGAATCGAAAGACAGACAGTTTGTTGGCAAGGATCCCTCTCACGGTTGCCCGACGTTCTATTTCCAGTCGTAAATATCAAACATGTTTGATTTCTACGATTTCCAGTCGGCGACTAGTTGAGCCGGCAAAATTCCATCTTAGAACGTCGCACACGACGGGGGAAACTTGCCCGACAATCGCTTGCGATGGTCTTGGGAGGAACATTCCACAGATTGTCGTACCGATTCTCGTAAGGGATGTTTTCAATGGAGAATCGGGCAGATTGTCGTGTAGTCTGAGCCGGGCATTACTGTCCTCACTATCAAAATTATGTGGCTTTTTTATTACCTGGCCAAACAACTGTGAAAGGAGAATATCCACGGCAGCATTTTCCAGGGTCTCCGGAATGGGCAACGTCATTGGCGCCATAGATGGATGCCACATAAAGATCCAGCGGCCTGTTGTCAGAGGAGGAGATTACCTCAACAGGAAGGGTTTTTACTCTGTCTTGTTGCAGGGGATTGTGAATGAGAGGGGAAGGTTCACGGACATATTTGTGGGGCCACCTGGGAGGGTACATGATGCCCGGATGCTCAGAACATCCCCCTTTTATCAGGCATGGGAGGACAAGATGCTTGACAGCAGACTTTTGGGAGATAGTGCTTACTGCGGTAATGCCTTCCCGTTCATCACGTCTCCAAAACGAGACAATGGCGCACTCACTGAACAAGATCTTGCCAGAAACAATCAGATAAGTCGTGGCAGGGTAGTAGTAGAGCAGGCTTTCGGACGCATGAAATGTAGGTGGAGGAGAGTGAGAGACCTACAGAACGTCCGTATGGATATTGTTGTCATGATTGTTATGTCTGCATGTGTCCTTCACAATCTTTGTCAAGAGACAGAGGTGTGTGAGGAACACCCACAAGGCTGCCCTAGACAGGGCGATGACGACAATGATTAGATCTTCAGTGTTATTTATTTATTTACTTATTTATTTATTATTTAAACTTTCAGTAAAGGATGGGCTCTTGAAAAGTAACTGTGTGCAGTGTGTAACATTGTTAGTAGTTTATTTTCAGAATTCATGCTATTCACTCACAAATGTTAGGCTACCTCTTTCATGAATACTTACCACTACTATCCATTGCCCGCCATTTTGAATTTCCATAATTAAGCATTGTAGCTGGAAAAACCTTTTGGTCATACTAGTAAATATTAGTTTATTACTGAATAAGTATGACAAGATCAAATGTTATTAAAAGTTTATTTCCAGAATTAATGTAGGCTAATAAATACACATGTGGATATAAATATAATATACATATGAATAAATATAAAACATACATAAATAAAACATACATATGAATAAATATAATATACACATGAATAAATAAAAAATGAGTAAAAATATTATACACATATGAATATGAAATATAAATTAATTTACAAATATTAAATATAGGCTAATAAATACTAATGGATATAAATACTATTGTTTGGCTAAAAAACTCTTAACAATGGCCTCAAATGACTGTTGGGAGGTCTTCATCTGTTCCAGCATGTCTTGATGCCGGCGTTCATTGGCAGCCTCTGCCTCCCGCATAAAGGCCAAGAATTCTCCATCCTCCGAACGCCGCCGTCGAGGGGCGATAGGAGGACTAACCTCGCTTGTAGGTTTCTCAAGCAGTTCGGGTCTCCTTATGTCCAACCCCCCTGGGTGGCCAACAACAGGATACTCGATATCATGATGGCCACCCAGGAGCTCCTCCATCTCATTGTAGTACTGGAATCGTACTGCTCCCCTTCCTGTTCCTCTATTATTGTCCTTGACCTTCTTATAGGCCTCCTCCAATGTTCCCCATTTACGGGCCACCTTTTCTGGATCAAAATGTTCTTTAAAATGACCCCCCAGTTTCTCAGCCATGTCTTGCCACATGAGCTTTTTTGAGCCCTTCCCCATCCTGATTTTGGCATTGAGCTCCTTTAGAGATTTCGGGGCCTCACCTCCATCCTCCTCCAATCTCTGCCTCATTAAGTCAATCAGAAATAAAGTCTGGTCTCTACTGAAACCCTCATTGCGAGGAAAAGGTAAAGCTGCCGCTGATGTCTGCATCTCCTCCTCCTCATCCCCCGCCATCTCCTGCTCACCAGTTCCTTCCAGTCCTGCAAACAAATGAAACATGCTATGACAAACTGTGCCTGCTAACAAATATAAAGTGTGTGCGTGCGTGTGAATTTATAGGCCACGACAACACACACACATATATATGTATATATATGTATATATATATATATATATATATATATATATATAGCCTATATATATATATATATAATGTATATATAATATATAAAAATATAAAATATGTAATGTTTGTCGTTGGGACTGTTCATCTGTTGTTGAGTAGAGCTACAGTTGAAGGGATGAAGGATTTACTTTATCTGCTGTAGGCCTACCTAGGTTATGTTTATGACGTTAATATTCATTAGGCTATGTGAAAAGGAAAACATGACAGCTCGGCCATGACACAATTCAGACATCTGACTCACCAAGTACTTGAATGTGCGCCTTTATCTTCAGTCCCTCGTCAATATAAAATGACGCAGGGTCATCCGCACTTTGATAAAGGGCAGAACGCAGGGGCTCCTTCATGTCTTTGTCCCAAAAGACATTTGCGTTCACATCTGCGAAAACTGCAATTGAAGCAAATTTAAGTTACTGTGAGTTTTTTTTACCCGCACGCCGCGATCACAAAAAGTAACCTTAACAACGGAACAGCGCAACGGTGTTTCACCAAGGGAAAATGGCTACATTTTAGACAGCCTACAGATGTGGAGACTGACAGTTACAAGCAACATACAACTCACTGGTTACCGCAGGCAGACACATCTAACTCAAAGTTACCCCCTTGTGCCTTAGTAAATATTCTGTATTTAGTATATTTAGTATATACCGTATAATAAAACATATCTTAAGTATCAACTTGATGTACCGTACCTAACATTAACGTTAGGTAGGCAAGGTAGCCGGTCAGTTAGCGTTAGCTGCTAGATATAGGCAATCACTGGCACTCACAAACACAAAACGTCCATGTAGGTTCAACTTATGTGGAAGAAAATGTCCATGTCAGATACGTATCTTTAAAAATATGATGAGAAGGAAACCCTTACCGTTAACTGTGTGCACCGCCATCCTGCTGCTGACTCGGCCAACTGACGTAAATAGAACTCGGAGGACTTCAAATTGTCCCGAGTTGCTGTTTCGGAACGCCGAATTGTTGCCCGTTCTTTTGCACTTTTCCCGAGGCGGAGGTCGGGTTTTTCCGACTCCCGATGACAAAAGAATACCCCATATGACCAAACCATTGTCATAAATCTTGTTTGCGGAATGGGCAGTGTGCTGGAGTTCTTATTTTGCCAAACCAGTGATGACTAAAACTTGTCTATGCGTGTTTGTGTTTTGTCTGTTTGTATGTGATTGTGTGTGTGTCTTATATTATGTGTGATAGTGTGTGTGTGTGCGTGTGTGTGTGTGGTTCAGCACATTGTGGTAGAGACAGGAACACTTTTGTCACATACACACCCTAAACACATTAGCACAGGCAGTGAAGAAACAATGTGTCGCAATGCTACAGGTGTATTGGGCTTCAGGCACTTTACTTCCTGTATCTCTCAACACCTCCACATCTCTCTCAACACTCCATTTCCACAGCTAAGCTAAGAGAGGTGTAGTTAGGAGTGGGTAGAAACTTGCTGAGGCTTGCCAGCTGTGTGGGTCTCCTGTCCTGCTCTCCCCCTCGAACCCTATGACTCACCACATGTAATAGGTCTCTGGTGAAACTGCAGTTAAACAGGCTGGCTAGGCTAGCATGGAGAAGCATCCAGTTCTCATGAAAAATAATGTCAATAATGAGGTTTGCATTCTCTAGTAAAATTGGTAGGCTAGGCTAGCATGCATAAGGCCCCTTTACTGATGGAAAATAATAGCAATCGAGTGTGTGTCCCTTTAGTAAAATGGGCATTATTGGCTATGCTAACACATATAATGATTTAGTGCCGATGGGTAGTAATAGCAATAGTGCACTCCCATCCGCTGCAGTGTAACATGCAAGTTTTGCTAGACTATCATGGATAAGCATCCAGTAACCCTACCGATGGAAAATAATAGCAATCATGTGCAAATTCTCTATAGTAAAATAGGTAAGTTTGGCTAGGATAGCATGGATCTAGTAACAATAGTAATGGAAATCATGTGCTTGTGTCCTCTAGTTAAATGAGTAGGCTAGGTTAACACTGATTACTCTCCAGTATTTGAAAAAGAGCTCTGCTGGTATCCCTCAGATCACTGATGTCTATTGAACTGAAAAGCAATTTAGTTGAAACAATGGAGCTTTTATTACCAAAATTGACATAAAGTCCACATACAAGGCAGTACATTGAAAGTGTTTATGTATAGAGTGCGAAATTCAACATGAATGCCATTAATTCAGTCATTCAACAAAAAAAAAAGTTTTCATGGATTTAACTTACATAAAAGTATTTAGTGAAAATGTTAGTAATAATGCTCCAGCATTGGCCTCTGAAAGTAAGTAGGGTTGGTATCTTGGCTCATTATGACGAGGTGTGTGAATTGAGGAAATGAAGGGTGTGTGTGTTTTGGTTCTATGCATCTGTGTTTGTATACATCATGTGTGTGAACGGGGGAGGGTAGTTCCTGTTTGTGGCTTTATATCATTGTCTGTGTCCATGTACGGGCATACGCACACCTATAAGTGAAAGTGACAAAACGT
>CM059279.1:30463619-30476119 GCA_030347295.1 Setipinna tenuifilis | reverse complement strand
CTTTTTCTGTCTCTTTCACTCCAAATCTCTTGGGTTTATTTTTGCTTTCCTTTCTTGGCCCTTTCTGTCTCTTCGTCACCCCTCCCCTCGCTGTCTCTCACCTTCAGATGGGCTAACACATACACATACACACACACACACACACCCTTGAAAGTGCATACATACATGCAAACCTGTGCATTGAAAGTGCATACACATGCACATACACAGACATACACACATAAAAGTGCACACAAATACAAGCCTCTTCACACATGCATGAGGGCATTCACAGAAACACATACACACACACATACACACACACACACACACACACACACACACACACACACACACACACACACACACACACACCTGCCTATCATCTTACCTGTTCTCTGGTCTCCTGATCCCATCACACAAAGGGCTGTTTCACTCCGCTGGAGCAGTCTCCCTTGCGACTTTTTCGTCCCTCCTCTCCTCTGCTCTCCTCCTCTACCTCTCCCTCCTCTTCTCTCCTCCTCTCCTCTCCTCTTCTCTCCTCCTCTTCTCCTCTCCGCTTGTCTCCCCCTCTCCTCTCCCTCTCACCTCCACACACCTCTCCCTCTTCTTCTCCTGTCCACCTCCCTTCCTCTCTCTCTCCCTCCCTCCCTCCTTCTCTTCCTCCTTTCTTTAGCTGTGCGCGCCCTCAGATCTCGTGTTACGGTGGCGAAAGAAAAGGCTGCTTTGTGTGGCTGCTGGCTGCTCCAGACTGGGCTGTACTTTAGACAGCAAGGGGCCTGTGTGGAGGAGACGCTCCTGTGCACACAAACACATACACTACACACATAAAAACACTCTCACACACACACACACACACACACACATGCCCTAGTACACACACACATGCACACACACATACATACACACGCACACACGCACACACACACACACACACACACACACACACACACACACACACACATTCACATGTACTGTACATGTGTATGCACATACACAGTCACATACAAACACCTTATATCAGATACACTGTTTCTCTCTGGCACACAAGCACACTTTCAAATTTAGGCTGCATGTATACATAGAATGATGCATGCTAACCCTGAGACGCATAAACCTCTTTTATCCACACATTCTTTCTCTCTCTTTCACCCCTCCCCACATTTTCCTTTTATGTTAATCTCTCCCCTCGTTACCTCTCTTTTTCGCATTCCTCTCTTTCTCTTACTCATTCCATTGCAACTGGGTATTTGTGCTAATGAGGCCATGTGCTGTGTATTGCAGAGCTGCCCCTAATATTTCAGCTGTGGTCAGTCACAGAACACACAACACACACACACACACACACACACACACACACACACCCACTCACACACGTTTATTCACTCAGCTTTGGTCAGTCACACACCTCCATCACTCTTCAGTCTTCTCCAAAGAACACAAATACCTCTTGCTCCTCCAAAGAACACACACACACAACCACACACACACACACACACACACACACACACACACACACACACACACACACACACACACACACTTCTCACACAAAATTGGCTCTCAGTGTAAACACAGCACTGGTCCAGCAGAGTACTCGCTTCCAGGTAAAACACATTAGAGGGTCCTTCTAAAACCCACACTACAATCACACACACACACACACAAACACACACACAGTTAAAACACATTAGAGACCCTCGTCAGAGCCCACACAACCCTGTAGCCCTGGAGCGCTGTTAAAGAGATAAAGATATTTTATATTTTAATTCACTTCAACTCAATTTCATTTAAGTTGAAGTTGCTTTATTGGCTAGACTACATACAGTGTTGCCAAGAGCATTAAAATAACACAATAGTATATGTTATACCTTTGAAAGACAAAGGGAAGAAAAAAATCAGACAGATGGAGACATATGTAAGCATGCAAATATATGTACACTCATTTGTTCACAGCATGCATATACACACACACACACATACACACACACACACACACACACACACACACACAAATACACACACACACACATCACACATCTATACTAGCCATCACTCAGTCGGCAGGTCCTCACATGAAGTTTGGTTTCAACACCTTAGCAGTCTTGCAACATCTTACATGGCCTTAGACCTCGGTCAAAGTTTTCATCTGTCTTTGAAATACTTATGATGTCTACTTCTAAGCCACTTCATAGTTTTAAAAAAATACTAATTTTGTTTCTACTTACAATATGTTATTACATTTAGCCAGTGTTGTGCTTTGAACTGTGCACAGTGTCATAGATGAGAGCGGCTTGATGTCTGTGGTCATGTCTGGGGTTGTGTTGTCTGCGACTGGGTGTGTGTGTTGGAGGTGTGGGCCAGGGTGTCTGTGTGTAGGGGGGGTTGGGGGGTTAGGTGAGAAGGTGTTATCCAGTAAATGAAAGGTTGTGTTGATCTGATGTGAAGACCTGTAGGCCATGCACACGCATTTAATGGACATGTGCCAAACTACCAAATAGTAAGGCAATGACTTTACATGAGTAGCCACAGTTGTTTAAAGGATTACACTCCTTCCACCACGCACACACACATACACCACCCATCACAAAGCTAATATAGTCTCTGACTGTGCTGACTAGCTGTCATATTAGTATTGCACAGTGAACAACAAAGATACACACGCACATCAAAGATAGAAACACACACACACACACACAAACACACGTAGGGCTCTATTTTCGCGATCATAAGCGCATTGTCTAAAGTCTGTCGCGCAAGTTGCTTTGGGGGCGTTCCCGACACAATTTGGTATTTTCACGGCGGAAAAAGCAAACATTGCGCCAGGCGCATCGTTCAAAAGGGTTGGGTTAAGTTACTTCATTAGTCATGGGTGTGTTTTGGGCGTAACATACAATTAACCAATGAGAATTTATACTCTCATTCCCTTTAAGAGCCAGCGGGCGCATTGTCCATACCCTGTTGCTATTACGATGGCGGATTTACCCGGACGGGAGGAGCTTTTCGGTGGAGGAGACCGATCTGCTCGTGCGTGAAGTAAAAGCGCGTGAGTAGTTAATATTCGGGGATGGAAAGAATCCCCCCAAACCTCCGCGGGTCATAGAAGTATGGGAGGAAATATCTTCAATAATTGTGTCCTCCTTTGGCAAGAAGAGAACTTTCGAACAGTGCCCAAAGTGGCAACGTTAGAAGACGTGAAACAAAAGCTTTAAACTCAAAGGAAACATCAAAAATAAAAGGTGGAGGTCCATCAAACCATTAGTCCACTAGTTTTCTTTTTGATGATTAGTCCATTTCATTTCTTACAACTTGCCACGCTGTTTATTAAATAAACTGCAGAGCATTGCAATCGCTGTTTATTTAAAAGACAAAAGAAACTGCAGAACATTGCTATAAACTGCAAAACATTGCTATACTCTTATTATTTGTGCCTGTTTGCTTATTAAAACATAAAATACATGGCTATACAGGCTATACACGTTGCAACTTTTCTGCCAGTTCAGCTCGCCTCGCTGGGGCAGCAGCAGGTACATCGGGGTTCAACGCGCTGTGCGCCGAAAGCGGTACAACAACGTTAGAAGACGGGAAACAAAGCCTTAAACTCAAAGGAAACATCAGAAATAAACGGAAGGTATAGGTCCATCAAACCATTAGTCCACCAGTTTTCTTTTTGATGATTTGTCCATATTATTTCTTACAACTTGCCACGGTGTTTATTTAAAACGACAAAAGAAATCGTAAATAAACTGCAGAACATTGCAATCGCTGTTTATTTAAAACGACAAAAGAAATTGTAAATAAACTGCAGAACATTGCTATAAACTGCACAGCATTGCTATATTCTCATTATTTGTGCATGTTTGCTTACTAAAACATACAAATACATAGCTATACAGGCTATACATGTTGCAACTTTTCTGCCAGTTCAGCTCGCATTTCTGGCGCAGCAGCAGGTACATCGGGGTTCAAAGCGTTGTGCGCCTCTGAAATAGCTTTTCAACAATGCGCCAGTGACGAAAAAGCACCTTTTCATTAATCAAAAGCGCAAATGGTTTATACGTCCTCATAATAGCATCTGGTGCGCTTTGCGCCAGACCACACCTCTTCTTTTCGCTGAGCCGCCCGTCACGGCGCAATGTCATCCGCTATCTAGACAACGTGATTTTTTGCCTGAAAAAATGAACGTTGCGCTGGCACAGAATAGCAATGACAGCATGCGCATGTCGCGAATGCACAATGCGCCGCGGCAAAATAGGGCCCGTAGTGTTACTCGTGAAGGTGTGGAGGGGAGAGAGAGACTCTTGTCAGGGTTTGGTGTTTATGCTTGTGTGGTTTTACACTGTGCAAACACTCTCTCCCTGGCTACCCTCATACTTAAGCTGTCACATACACACACACACACACACACACACACCATCTTTGTGTGCTATTATTGGCATGTGCTCAGTCTGTCTGTGTCTCTACCACAAAAGCATGTGGACTGTGGTTTTTATGTGTGTCACCAAAGTGTGTGTGTGTGCATGTGTGTGCGTATGTGTGCCTGTGTGTATGTTTGCACACAGACAGAGAGGACACTCAGGAAAATGCAAGTCAAAAAAGGTCTAGTTTTACACCATGTGTTTTGTATATTTTTTTATTTGTACGTTTTTTTAAGGATTTTTTCTAATTTTTTTCTCACAGCTTTTGTCGCCACCGATTGTGTTGGTGTGTGCTTTACAAACCAATGTGTACCCCTACTGTGGTATTGAGGCTATAATTTTATAGCTAATAGAAAATTGCATGTGTGTGTGCACGTGCGTGCGTTTTTATTTGATCTGCTTCCATATGACTGGATGTCGTATGAATGTGTGTAGCAGCATGTAAATTGTATGCTACTGTAACCTGAGAGTCCTCAGGTTAGTGCTGTGTGTGTGTGTGTGTGTGTGTGTGTGTGTGTATGTGTGGGTGGGTGTGTGTTAGTAGCAATTCAAACAGGGGCAGAATTGGCTATGGGTGTGGACTATGTGCTTTGACTGTGTGTTGCACTCACTGATTCCCGAGCGCATTTTCTGAAAGTTAGTATGGACAACCCTCTTCCTTATTCTTGATTGAATATGGGGATGTTCATGTGGATCTAGCATAAGAATTCGTCTCCACTATCCTGGCTTACCCCTTTTACACTGCAGTTTCGTCTCACTAAATTCTAGCCCCGACTGTTCTTTAGTCTGAAAGGACCAGGGTCAATGTGATTGTTGTCTTCTGGACTGAACACACTAGCTGCGGCACCTAGGTAGCAGGTGGGGGTTAGATGGCTTGCTTAAGGTGGGGGTTAGATAATAATAATAATAATAAGAAGAAGAAGAAGAAGAAGAAGAAGGAGAAGAAGAAAAAGAAGAAGAAGAACAGTCTTTACTTGTATAGCACATTTCATACAGGGGATGTAGCTTAGTGCACTTCAACAGTCTGACAAAGGAACACAGGACAGAGATACACATGTCAAGCTTTGTTGTAGCACCAGAGAAATCTACCAGGGTGCTATGGAGAGCTCCACTAATGCCTCAAACACTAAAGCATGGTTTATGGTCAGGCTACAGTCTGTTTTTTATATCGCCAGGTCGTAACTGGCTGTGTCACTCCGACTGTGTGGCAACCCAGTGACGGAGATGGACAAGCATTACGAGGCCTGGACCATGGCCATGGGTATGAAAGTGGGGACTAAGGGTGCTTTCACACCAACAGCAGTTAATGCGCACCAAACGGTCCATTCGGACTAAAAGCATTAATCAAACTCCGGTGCGCACTAAATCAAATGGACCGAGACCTCCAAAAAGGGGCGATCTGATCCACTTTATTCCACACCAACAAACTATTCCTTACTCTTTACTGCCTAATGCGGTCAAAATAATCGAACTGGTGGTGTAAAAGCGCCCTGAGTGTAGGTGAGTTTCTGTGGAACCGGTCGTGGGTATGAAAGTGGTGACTGAGTGTGGGAGGATTTGCATTGTACCAATTCTGGTTCCCATTAGTGTAGGAGTGGTCCCCGTTTGGCTGCTGTGTTAGGATGGTTCCTCTTTCTGGGTCGTTAGCACCACCATATTTACCTAAACAAGACTCTGCTTCCCAGTCAGATGGCATTTCTCTATCTCTCCCATAGACTTATGTCTTGTTCTAGTTAGGAACCAGCCTGCTTCAGCAGGAGAAATGGGGAACTTACACACATAACCTATCGATCTCTTGGGGCTCATTGAGAGCAGAGCTATGGCTGTTGGACAGACATAAAAGAGCTTTTGTACATATTGCATTAACTAGTGTTTTTTTCAAAGTGAAATGTATGTATGTATGTATGTGTGTGTGTGCTTTTTAGCATAGACAATATGACCCAGGAGGAATCAGCACCTTGTCTTACCTGTAAGGCTACAGGAACACTACGTTGCCAACGAGAGATTTGACATTTCAGATCTTTCATTTTATCAGTCATGGTTAAAAATACAATGCAATGTAAAGATGTGGGTCTGCACACTGCCTTGTTTGCTCCAAAAGTTAAACTTTATTAGTTAAAAATGCAACTTCATCAGGCATATGGGTAACAGGAAGAAATGGTGGCCTATATCACATGACCCATCAAGCTACACCCACCTAGGCAGGACGTCCGATGTATGTCAGGACGCAGGACGTCCGACGTATGTCAATCAACAAGGCTGACAGGCGACCTGGCCTGTGTCGACAAAAACCAAAACATTGACATGTTTGAAAAAAAAAAAAAAAAAAGAATTATAAAGAAACAATGCAGATGCATAGTTATTTCAGACGCAATAAACATGCACATACACAGTAGTTAAAAACAGTTACAGAAAAGGTTTTAAATCAAAGTACATGTTGAGTCCCTTTGGTGAAATTGTGTCTTAAGTGTATATATAAAAAGCCTCTCTTCTGAGTAGTAAATTGTCAACATCTCCCCCCGTCTAGAGGTGACAACCTGTTCAATTCCAATATATTTAAGAGTTGCCAAATTGTGCTTCATTGTATTAAAATGTACTGCTACTGGATTTTTCTCATCATTGAGCCTTATGTTACTCCTGTGCTCAGCAATGCAGGTTTTAAGGCATCGTGTTGTCTTACCAATGTAGGCTAGACCACAAGGACATTTTATCATATACAGTGAGAGTAATAAGTATTTGATCCCTTGCTGATTTTGTTAGTTAGCCCACTAATAAAGATATGAGCATTCTATACTTTTAATGGTAGATGTATTTTAACATGGAGAAATAGAATATCAAAAAGGAAATCCAGAAAATAACTTTAAGGAATATATTTTAATTGGTTTGTATTTCATTGAAGGAAAAAAGTATTTGATCCCCTAGTATGCATTAGGTGTTCTGGCTGTCACAGAGCAGTTAGACACTCCCAATCAACTTGTTACCCGAATTGAAGACACCTGTGCTAACTAATCACCAGTATGAAAGACACATGTTCAGAGAATCAGGCAATCAGACAGATTTCAAGCTCTACAACATGAGTAAGACAAAAGAACTCTCTCAGGACCTCAGAGACAGGATTGTTGAACTGCACAAAACTGGAATTGGGTACAAAAACATTAGCAAGATGCTGGGTATTAAAGTAACAACCATTGGCGCAACTGTCAGAAAATATAAAAAGTATAACATGACCATCAACAGGCCTCGATCTGGTGCTCCACAGAAGATTTCACCTCATGGGGTGGCAATGATCATTAGAACTATGAACAATAATCCTGAAACCACACAGCGGGAGTTGGTGAATGACCTCAAGGCAGCTGGGACCACAGTCAGGAAAACAGTTGGCAACACTTTGAGACGCAATGGATTAAAATCCTGCAGTGCACGAAAGGTACCCCTGCTTAAGAAGGCACATGTGGAGGCCAGTCTAAAGTATGCCAATGATCACCTCAAAGATGATCAAAGTGATTGGGAGAAGGTTCTGTGGTTTGAAATTGAATATTGGCCTAAACTCTACACGTTGTGTGTGGAGGAAGAAAAATGCAGCCTATAACCCAAAGAACACTGTGCCCACCATCAAACATGGAGGTGGAAGCATTATGTTTTGGGGGTCTTTCTCTGCCAAGGGCACAGGGCTACTACACCGCATCAGTGGGAAGATGGATGGAGCCATGTACCGTGCTGTCTTGGGGGACAACCTCCTCCCCTCTGCCAGGAAGCTGAAAATGGGCCGTGGTTGGGTCTTCCAACATGACAACGATCCAAAGAATACAGCAAAGGCAACAAAGGAGTGGCTGAAGAAGAAGCATATTAAGGTCACGGAGTGGCCCAACCAGTCTCTGGACCTCAATCCTATTGAAAATCTATGGAGGGAGCTGAAGGTCCGAGTTGCCAAGTGACAGCCCACCAACCTGAATGATTTAGAGAGGATCTGCAAAGAAGAGTGGGCCAAAATTCCCCCTGATATGTGTGCTAACCAAACGTCTGACTGCTGTGCTTGCAAACAAAGGCTTTGTCACCAAGTATTAACTGCTTTTGGCCAGAGGGATCAAATACTTATTTCCCCCAATGACATACAAATGAATTAAAATATATTCTTAAAAGTTATTTTCTGGATTTTCGTTTTGATATTCTGTCTCTCCATATTAGAATACATCTACCATTAAAAGTATAGAATGACCATGTCTTTATTAGTGGGAAAACCAACAAAATCAGCAAGGGATCAAATACTTATTACTCTCACTGTAGATAACGTTTCTTGTATTGCACGTTATGACTCCCTTGATTTTATATGTTCTACCTGAGTGTGGGTGCTGGTAGGTTTTGCACTTGTAGGTGAAGTTACATTGCGCGCAATGTCCGCACCTGTAATTGCCGTCTGGAACGGGAGGGAATATTTGTGGTGCGTTCTCTTGTGGTCGGTCCGCTCTGACAACTAGGTCTCGTATATGGGGCGAGCGTTTATAGACAAAGCGTGGAGGTTGTCTGAAGGATATATCTCTGAGTGTGGTGTCTGAGCTTAGGATAGGCCAGTGTTTTTTCACTATCGCCTCAAATTCTTTGCTGAGTGGTGAGTATTGCGTAATGCAGGATAGCCTGTTATCGGGAGTTTTATCCCTTTTCCTACTTAGACACTGGTCTTGGTCAATGTAACAATGTGCGGACATTGCGCGCATAGATGGCTGCATAGATGAGAAGACTCAGAGACTCCCTCTTATCTTCACAGCAATCTCCCTTATGTGCTGTCTGTCTTTCTTTATTTTCTTTCTGTTTGAGTATTTTTGTAATTTTCTCCCTGCCTCCCTGCCTTTGTCACCCTTTGTGACTTTGTCTCTCTCTCTCTTTCTCACTCTGTCTTCTCTCTCCCTTCTTCTGCGTACCCCAGAACATCATACAGGCTTAGAGCTGGACTGATATCCGTAAGGTCTGTGGTGATGACTCTAATAAGCCATCTCTGACAGCAGTGTGTGTGTGTGTGTCCTACTCACATAGGAGTAACTGATGCTGGGACTATGATAATGGATAAAAGTGAGCACAACAATACTGGAAGACGGTCTACAACGCACGCTTATTCCAGCATGCAGTCGCGCCTCCCTGCTGTCAATCTAACACCATAAGCACCAGATACACTGGACTGGGCTGAAACTCCACGGAAATCTAACTTGTATTTCGTCAGCAGACCATCCTGTGTCCCACACTATTTTCTTACAATGTCTCAATTAAGGACAAGTGTTACCAACTCGGTTTAATTTGTCGATCTGGTACCCTAACTCGTTCACACCCTTTTGAACTTTCATGAAGTTCAAGAATTAAAAATCAAGTAATATTGCAAACACCATCTACTGTTTCCATTTTGCTTTATTAGCAGTTACAAAATCTACTCAACACGACAATTATACACTGACTGTATAATATAAGATTTGTTGCAAGACTTTGTTGACACGTCCCTCTCTCAAAACTCTGATTGGGCATTTCGCAATGCAGTCAGCACTGCTTACTGGTTGACTGATTTTGAGCGCTAAATCCAGAGCCTTGGCTAGTCCCATCCTCCCCTACTGCCATTCACTCCCAAAACCGAGTTCTACGAGCCACCTAGGGTGTATAATCTCATCAATGGATTTAATGAGCCGTTGAGGGGGACAGTTATTTGTACAGTAATTTCCAATTGTGGTAGCAATTGCTGTATGTATTTTTACATAGGGAGATGATTTAAGTGGCTACAAAGGCTTAAAATGCAACTATTTTCAGTATTAAGTCAGATAAGGGAAATCGATGGCCAGTGGAAATGTATATTTTTTTTCTGAAATTTAAGAAAGGATGATCCTCCCTCTTTTTAATGCAGGAGCCGCCCCTGATGTGTGCATGTGTACATGTACCGTGTACATGTGTGTGTGTGTGTGTGTGTGTGTGTGTGTGTGTCTGTGTGTGTCGTGTGTGTGTGTATGTGTGTATGTAGGCTTAGCTTCTCCTGTGCATGTCCTTCAGGAGCGGGACCACAAGTAGGACCTCATAGGGCCCTCATAGCCAGCAGCACTGTGTGTGTGTGTGTGTGTGTGTGTGTGTGTGTGTGTGTGTGTGTGTGTGTGTGTGTGTGTGTGTGTGTGTGTAGGGCCCTCATAGCCAGCAGGCCTGAAAACCCCTTTGTGTTCCTGTGAAAGACGCCATTATGTGGGCAGGAGCAGGCTCTCGCTAAATACCCCTGGGCTTTGCATGGTGACCCAGTTTTCATTTTTTTCCCTCTTTTTTTCTTTTAACCCCCACCCTACCCTTTGCTCTTTACTTTCTACAGAGCAGCTAAGGACTCTGTGGGAGAGTTATGTTTGGGTATAAGATGTATTTAAGCACTTTTGTTTTTTTGTAGTGTGTGATACATATAACAACCTAAAAAGTTATTGGATTTGTGTATATCCACCTAAAACTGTGCAAAGATACGATCAACAGGTTTGTATAATACAAGTGTGTTGGTGGTTGTGTATGTAGGGAACAAAGGGGAGTAGGATTTATCACGGTAAGCCCACCTCCAAAAAATCAATATACTTAACTAAAGTATATTGTTTACATCCCAATAGCTATGATCACATTACATAGTCTTACTAAAACAACAAAGAAGAATATATCAGCTGTGGCAGCCAAAGTAGTCTAAAAAAGTCAGTTATTGTGCCCAGTCATTGCCTTGGGACAGTCTAAAACCATTAGATGGCTTACCTGCCCATCCACATATCTTACTGCTACATGACTCTGGGCATAATGAAGGAAGGGGTGTTGTTTTCTCTGGGGTCTACTTTTGGAAATGATCTTATTCCAGCTTTTCCAGTACTATACTGTGTATCTCATACTTGCTGCTCCTTGCACTTTTGATCAAATGCTAAACCATATTTTGTTACCTTGTATTTATACAGTACATGTCTAATGATAATCTAATGTAATCTAATATTCTACCTGGCTGTCCAGATATGTTACTGCTTCATAAGAAAGAACATGGTGTTATGTCCACTGGTGTCTACTTTTGGAAATTTCTGCTTTTCCATCATCTCCAACACTGCCTTTAATGTCTGAGTTGGTTATGACAGGGAGTGACTGTTACATAAGTATTTAAGTAGTTCACTTACTGTTGTTATCAAGAAATCGAGTAATTGTTCACTATTACAGTTTTTTATGTTTGCTCAGGTAGGCACCACTCTAAGCACATGTTCAGCTTCACACTTTTTGCAAAACACTACACACAGTAATTTGCAAAACATTAGACACACTTACATGCATTGCACTCATGATTATATTGTAATGTCACCTTTTTCCATTTCAAAACACTAGCTATCAATTGACCACACCCTTGCAACCAACTGGTTAGACACAATTGTCATGTGCCAAAACACTAAGGCATAAAATGCAAAACACAGTAATCAGGCTTAAACACTATAAAATAGAAAACAGGGGCGTTACCCTGTTGTTGTAGCAAGAGGAAGAAAAAGAGGGACAGCAAAGATTAGAGTGAGATGACATATAACAAGAGGAATAGGTAAATACTATCACTGCAAGGTACAATCTGAGGAGAGCAGACAGAGAAGGCAAGGACTAAATTGATCACATTGGAATGACATTGGTTGACTACCTTAAAAACCCTAGGTTGAGACTTGCCCCTAAATTGGCCAGAGATGATACTTAGAGTAACTTTACTGTGTTTTACTGTGTTTGCTGTGAATATGTTTTTTTGGAGTAGGCCTAATGGTTTTCAGTATGCCACCATATAATAAGCAAACACTTCAGCATATTGATTGATTTTGCATTACATAAAAGCAAAAAAAATCTATTGATATATATTTGGTGAACAGCATTAGTCATATATTGTGTTTCATGAATGCATTCATGTCATTTATCAATATGTCACATATCACAGTGTGTACCTCACGCAAACACAAATAGATCATATGAATCACGTGTGTATGATTTGGCAACAAAATCACATTTTTATAAATAAGTGTATGTTTTGTAAGAGGAATATCATTTTGCAATAGGGCAGGGGTGTTCTGTTAATTGAGTGTATGGTTGCATTAACTGTTTGTAGTCTTT
>CM059279.1:30273619-30453619 GCA_030347295.1 Setipinna tenuifilis | reverse complement strand
ATTAACACACATGTGCACATTCCAGCCAACAGTGTGTGTGTGTGTGTGTGTGTGTGTGTGTGTGTGTGTGTGTGTGTGTGTGTGTGTGTGTTTTGGTGGGGATTTACATAACCACAAATATTCTAAGACGACCAGATATGCCACTCTGGTGCATTACCGGTTTCACAACACGTGATTTTGTTTGCAGTTCCATCGTCATCCACGCGGGGGCTATCACATTTTGGAGACCAGAATGAATGAGCTCCTATAGAGCAATATCCCTTTACCTGCCCTTATCTCGAGATATAATTTTTTGTCTACTAATTTGAATATTGTTTTTCAAAGAGAATGTCTATAAAATGGTCCCGACTGAGTTGTAGATTTTTACAGTCATACATTCTCTTTAAAAAGCTACTTAAAGTGTCGATGGCGTCATACATAGCTCACTCATTAGCATAATGCTAGCGCGTTGTAGACAACAAGAGGCCGACCTGTAAGAAATCAAAGGGACATATGCACTCGTCCAGTGGATTTTTTATTGAAACCCCATTTTTGCTCAAAGAAACTACATTCAAATCTGAGCGCACTTGAAGAGACTTGGGTGAAAATGGTGATTTTTAGCATCTAGCTCCATTGGGCCCATTCATTTTGGTCTCTGCCGACGACCCCAGTGGAATTCTGATGGAACTGCGGCCAAAAAGCCGTTACAATGGGCCTTAATAGGGAGTGGCATATCTGGTCGTCTTAGAATATTTGTGTACATAACCTCAGAATCCCGTAGCAGGAAACTCCCTGCGCAGGAAGTGTACTAGCTAGAAAACACCCACCAACAAAAAGATGCAGATTATAGATGCTTATAGATGTTTTCGACGGCGTTGGTTTGTCTGTTTGTTTGTTTGTGAACAGCATAACTCGAAAAGTTATGGATGGATTTTGATGAAATTTTCAGGATAGGTCAGAAGTGGCCTAACTTACTGATTTGTTTTGGTGGTGATCCGGATAACCATCTGGATCCAGGATTTTTTTATTCAGTGAAGGTACCAGTGTAGCATGGAATCTACAGAGACTTTTATTTTGAAAGGAGGGAATATAGGTTGGTACGGAAATGAGGCTCCTGTTGCGGGTCAAGGAGTTGTTGAGTTTTTGGTTAGAGGGTTCAGTGAAAGACAGGAGAGTTAGAGCGGTAGTGGTGAGCAGCCCAGTAGTGGTGGGCAGAGCGAGGCTTCCTGAAACACTGAAACAGTTGAAACAATTGTGGCATGATGATTCAAGGCTCCGAAACAATCTGAAACCTGTCTCCACAGCGCCATCTAGTGGTCGTATCTAGGCGATAATCTAGACGAAAACTGCATACCGCGAACAAAGATTTGTGGTGGCGCATTTTGTAGCCCACTGAACTACTACATTCGGTGTGCAGAGTTCGGTTCCTGGCCGAAGTGTGAATGAGTATTGTGTAGTTGGGATGACACATATGGATGAAGGACTTCTATTAAATTACATGTTAAGGAAAATTAAAGATAATAATGACATTGAACATTTTCTAATCCGAAAGATTTTTATTTAAAATATAATTTGTTCTGCAGTTTTAGGACTGAGCCTGCTTCTTTTCTTGCTTACAATATCTCCTGCCTTTGAAAAAATCCTTTCACAGGGAACACTTGTTGCAGGGAAACAAAGATATTTTTTGACAGTATATATAAATTGGGAAACAATGCAGCCCCGTCTTTCCAATAATTTAGTGGGCAGTAACATAACATGCGCCTCACTTTATTCAGGGTTTCCAAATGCTTCCAGACCACAGATGTTCTTGATCTTTTACGTGGAGCTTCTATCTTATCCTAACTAGCTAGCCTACAATAAAGCCTATGTATAACCTACCTCGAGTTAACTGATGCTGTCTAATTTTATTAATGTAGCCTATGGGCGGGTGTTTAAAAGGCGCCGGTCAAGTCGGACACAAGTCTTTTGTTTACACCACCTGATCTTCGTAGTAGATGGCGGAGAAGTCATGTGCTGTGCGTGAGGGACAAGAAGGGGGCGGGCGGTTGTAGGGTGCATTGAGACTTCAAGTCAAGTCGAGTGGTTTTTTTAATAGCACATTTAAACAAAACAACAGAGATGTCCCAAAGTGCTGCACAACACAAGGATGAAAAATAACATGGCAAAACCATAACCCAAAGAGCATTAATAGGTATAGCCTACTGACACAAAGCAATACAATAAAAACGAGATTAACAAATACATAAATAAATAAAAGATTGAACTTGACAGCATCAGATACACGCCCCAGAACAAGCTAAAAAGAGAGAGAAAAGATATGTCTTCAAACTGGACTAAAATAACGTACATATAAGATGAGAAGTTCCGTGACAGAGCGCTACACAACATCCGTGTCCAGACGTCAATGAACTTTAAACCAACCAGGGCAAAGTTGCGTCACCACGGAGGCGTTAGTTAGACGATTGTAGCCGCGGAAAAGCAACTGCAAGCGGCTGCACCTTTTGTCTACAGACGGCTACAAGCGGCTACATCACATGGGTTTTTAGGTCATCTGACCTTGTGACGTTTTTGTGACAGCGCCACGCCTTTCTGGCAACTCTGACACAAAGTCTAACCATAATGCAACATTTTCATCCCACAATGCATCGCTGACTACAGCCGGCTACAGCCGTCTGTAGACGTCTACCCTTATCCATTGTGTGATTTGTTGCCAACCTTGTCAATCGGCCCAGTTGAAAAACTCACAAAACCTTCGTGTCGTCATAGTCACGTGACACGGACGTTTTGAAACGAGGTTTAAAGCAGTGTTTCGAAACACTTACGATTCGGGATCTCGGCACTGTGTTGAAACGTGTGTTTCGGAAGTGCCATCCCTAGTTGGCAGTGGAAATTAGATAAAGTACTTTCCTGCACCGAAGAGCCAACCAAGTTCGTGTGAGCATGAGTGAACGAACCCACCTGCACCGAAGAGCCAACCAAGTTCGTGTGAGCATGAGTGAACGAACCCACTAGTTAACTATTACACCAGTAATTAAATTACTTTTAATTTTAACATGATTAATGTCTTTTAATGTCTTAAGGTGAGAATGACAATAAGGTGGAGACTTATGTTGCCTTGGCGGAGGTCTGCGCTCTCTGAGTGCTTTTCTAGTTTGTTTTTGTCGTGTTTGTGTGTGAGGGCATAGCCGAGCTCACATAATTGAACTGGCTTAGCTTGTCTTTGACAGAGAAATGAGGAAAGACTCTGCCCCTCGCTCCGGCCCTTTTCTCTCTCTCTCTCTCTTAAATCGAAATGTAAAAGTAAAAACAAAACTGCAACAATGTCATGACAAATATAAATGAACAAAAACGAACAAAACATAGCTATAAAGCACAGAATGTGTTTGTGTTTCTGAATTTGCATCGCTTCTGCACTTGTGGCTATTTTCTCTAACTGAGAGGTATTGGGCATTTGCAGTGTGTTCGGCCACCGTATTCTCTGTCTGTCTGCATTGCTGCATGGGTGCAGCTTACGGCATAGACTCATATTTGTGGTTTGGGAGTGTAGAGTAGGGGTGACAAGGGATGTTGTGGTGAAATTAGTTCTGCCACATGCCTTTCCACAAAGCCTTTAGTGTTGACTAGTGTTTTGTGTGTGTATGTGTGTGTGTGTGAATGTATATGAGCATGCCTGCATGCATGTGTGAAAAAGAAAAGTCAAAGGGTTAGAAAGAGAGTGTGTGTTAAAGAGAGAGTGAGATATATTATTCTGTGTCTGAGAGAGAATGAAAATGAAATAGAGGGCAAGTGTAAGGGTACCCACCACTGTGTGTGTGTGTGTGCGCACACACACCACATCAGATGTGTAGGCTTACAACAACCCACCCCCAGACCTGTGTTGCATCTCTCTTTGTCACGGATCAGCAGTAGTGCAGCAAATTAAGCCAAATCACATGCCATTTCATTTTCATAGCACTCTTTGGACTGACATGCACTGTGAACATCCTGTAAAATCCACACTAATATACTGTCTTAAGCAAGACATCTGAGACAGTCAGTAGGAATATAGATAGAGCACTAAAGAGCCTATAACATTACACAACTTTATGATAAAATGATGGTAACATGTAGGCTAGTGAATATAGCAACTAATTAGAAGTATGCCAGAGCAGGAAACTGGTTCCATTAAATGCTTGTTCTCTATAAACAAAGGGTTGTGCTGCGGAGTCTGGGGCCAATGAATGAAATCCTCTTTGGTGTGATTAAACATTGCCTGGTATTTCCTGTTATCTGACACCCAGAGTTTTAACCAGAGTAGTTTTGGAAACGTATGGCTCTAACATGGTTGACAAACTCCACTTACAGAGTGCATGTGGCTAGATATACATGTCTTTGGGTTAAAGATGCATCAAAAACAGGCAGCCCCTTCTACATCTGTCTGAAGTGTGTGTGTGTGTGTGTGTGTGTGTATACATGGTTTAAACCTTGTGGTTTCAACTCACTGTTGTAAAGCTCCTTTCCTGAAATTTGGAAATAACACAGGGACTGGAGCACTGAAAGGAATGTGCAGTAAAACAGATAAAAGTACAACAAATCATTTAAACAGGAATACTCAGAGACTGTATACTGTCATTAGGGAGACTATGTATATTCTTACTGATTGAATGCACCATTTGTGTTTGTGTGTGTGTGTGTTTGTGTATGTCCTTTAGCTGCAGCCACTTTTGAGGACTTCCAAATTCGTCCCCATGCACTGAACGTGCACTCATACCGGGCGCCGGCGTTCTGTGACCACTGTGGAGAGATGCTGTTCGGACTCGTGCGCCAGGGGCTTAAATGCGACGGTGAGACTCCTTTTGTGTGTGTGTGTGTGTTTCTGTCCCTCTATCTGCCTGTCTTTGTGTCTCTCGATCTGTCTGTCTCTCTACCTGCCTTTCTGTTTATCTGTCTGGTTGTCTGTGTTCTGGCCGCAATCACTTCTCCCCTCCAGCACTGCGCCCCCACCATGCTAAGAGTTTAGGTGAACATTTATCTCTATGCTCAGCTCACCCCCGAGGAGAGCTTGTTTGACAGCACAGAATTATGGAGTTAGCTACGTAACCATACTCGCTGTCTGCACAACCACAATGAGCAAAAACAACATATCTGCTCTTCAACTCGCGTCCCATTTGCTGGGGATAACTAGGCCTCCACTCAGGTTCTCTGGGGCTAATTCACATACTGTATAACATGCTTACTCACACAAACATGCATAATCACACACTTTATAACATAATGTGTTGTATTTGTATTTCCCACAAACCTGCTAACTCACACCAGTGGCGGCTGGTGCTTAAATGTCAGTGGTAAGCACAGTTGTTGGAACACCGGGGAGTGGCGTTGAAGAAGCCTGATATTGGGGAGAACTATTTATTTATTTCATCGTTGGTGATTATGCTACTAATATAAAGTGAATTTACAGTTGCAGATAATTACCATTTTAGGTAATTTAATGAACCAGGCCTGAAACGTGAGTGTTGTAACTAAGAAAAACGTCCCAGTGTCTATGAAAAAAAAAGAAAAAAGTAGTATGCCTGGTTTAAGACCATTAAATACATAGGATAAGCAACTGCAAGGTCGTGTTGGTAATTTTGACACCTGTGTCAAACTCTCAATGCAACCTGTTTAATTGTGTGCATAGTGTCAATCATTTGTGTTCCTGACAATGCAAAAACACTTCAGAGGGTTAAACAATGGTATGTCTAGTTCTTCAAATCTGTCTGTTGTCAAAGAAAGATAGGCTGCAGGGCAACAGGACAGTTTGTCGTCAAAACAGTTTGGTGTAAAGACCCTTCTCTTTCGAGTCTGCTTCCCTTCCTAACAAAACTAACAACCACTAAACCAACTCTCTCCCTAGGTGTGTCATGCTTGTACAATTCTCCCTGTATAGGAAGTATGTGTGTCTGTAGTGTCCCTGCTCTGGGAAACTTACTTAGGCACATGCATCTCCTTGTATGTATGAAGGTAGTCTGCTTACTCTGTGTTCCTCTACACCTCTGTTAGCTTATGTCCTCCTTTTTGTAAGTAGCTTTGGATAAAAGCGTCTGCTAAGTGTAATGTAATGTAAAATCGAATGTTGAGAGACAGTTGCAAACAAGCTGAAAAGGTGGAAATATATCAAAGGTAAATTGTCATTATTTCTCCAAATATCGTACTGTAGTTGCAGTCATTTAACTAATCATGACTTTGTGCTTATAGATGTGCATCTCTATTGGGCTACTCGGCCTAATATTATGCAGATATATATCACCCGATAATGTTTAAAAATGCTAAATATCTCTTACCCAGTACAATTAGAAAACATGATTTTTTAGGAGTGCACAACATTATGAGGATCACCAAGCTAACCCAAACACTGTTCAATGCCCTGAGACACAGGTCTCCAACTCACACACTCAATGCACGGAAACACTCTACCTCTATACTGTACCTTCAAACTCTCTGTAGCTAACTCTCACACCGCACCTTCAGTAGGCTGGGATACAGGCCTCTTATTCACACACACTGCACCTTTAGTAGGCTGGGACAGAGCACCAGAGGCTTTTCTCTTTATCAAAGACTTTTTAAACTCTCTCTCTCTCTCTCTCTCTCTCTCCTTCTCCCCCTGTCTTTCTCTTTGTGTCTGTGTATGAAATGATCTGTGACAAATGGTACTTCTCAGATACACTGTGCTGGTAGAAGAGGTCAGTTTTTGTTGGAACATCAAAAGCAAAAAAATAAGTGATGTAACTAAGTAAAGCTAAGTTAGTGTAGTCTCACAATCCCTTAAATTAGCATCCATCCAAATGTCAAAAAAGTACCAAAAACTTTTTTTGGGGAAAAATTCTTACATTTTCTTTCTCTCTCTCTCATCATGGCTCTGAACCCCTATCACTCATGCCCATAAGCTATTCTTTTTTTATTTTTTTTCTCCCTACTCTCTGTCTCCCCCTGCAGGCTGTGGGCTGAACTACCATAAACGCTGTGCCTTCAGCATCCCCAATAACTGCAGCGGGGCACGGAAGCGGCGCCTGTCCACCACATCGCTCACCCCCAGCAGCCAGTCCATGCGCCATGCGTCCACCAGCGAGTCCCTCAGCACCATTAGCACCAACACAGCGCCTGAAGAGACCAGCCTCGTACGCTCACACACACAGATGGTAGGTGGGGCACACACACACACACACACACACACACACACACACACACACACACACACACACACACACAGGCCAGTGACAACTTGTGACGCTCTAGTGAACTCCATGCCCAAGAGAGTTAAGGCAGTGCTGGAAAATAATGGTGGCCACACAAAATATTGACACTTTGGGCACAATTTGGACATTTTCACTTAGGGGTGTACTCACTTTTGTTGCCAGTGGTTTAGACATTAATGGTTGTGTGTTGAGCTATTTTGAGAGAACAGCAAATTTGCACTGTTTTATAAGCTGTACACTGCCTACTTTACATTGTAGAAAAATATTATATCTTTAGACTTCTCCCATGGAAAGATATAATAAAAAAAGGAAAAAAATGTTTTTGTCACTTTTGTGACATACTGTATATATATTATATTCTGTCACTGCCCGTGTAGCCTATGGTCACATCAGATTTTCTTTCAGTTTTTACTGAGTACAGTCTTACACACATAAATATTAACACTGCTTCTACTGTCTCCCCCCTCCAGCCGCGGACCCCTAGTGAGGCGCGGCGCTTCTACACGTGTCGGCCGGTGCAGCTGGACAAGATGTTGATGAGCAAAGTGAAGGTGCCGCACACGTTCGCTGTGCACTCCTACACGCGTCCCACCGTCTGCCAGTACTGCAAACGGCTGCTACGCGGACTCTTCAGACAGGGCCTGCAGTGCAAAGGTCAGTCGGTATGGGGGGTTTGTGTGTGGATGTGTGTCTCTGTGTGTGTGTGTGTGTGTTTGTGTTTGTGTTTGTGTGTGTGTGTGTGTGTGTGTGTGTGTGTGTGTGTGTGTGTGTGTGTGTGTGTTTCTGTTTGTGTCAGTACAGACATGTATGTAGAATATTTACAACATAGAATAAAATAAATAATATTGCAAAAAAACAATAAAGTAAAAGAAAATGCACATTACATTAAATATTGCATAATGATGCAGTATACAGATATTGTACAGTATTCCAATAACATTGGATAGGAGCTATCCGTGTCGTTGATGTAGTGTCACCTGTTTGTCTTCTCCACAGACTGCAAGTTTAACTGCCACAAGCGCTGTGCCTATAAGGTGCCCAATGACTGTTTAGGAGAGACTATAGGTAAGGCTAGAGGTGCTGAGTGACCTCTTCATGTGGACTCTGAGCATGGTCATGTGGTCCTTTGGAGCATAAAACCTCCTTTCTGAGTCTTCCATCCTTTTTTTATATAACATTTCAGAAGTCCACAGGAAAAACGGCAAAGTCACTCCCGTTACTCCCGTTATTGGTTGCATTTAAGCCCCAGCTTCTTCAAAAGCAATCCTAAGAATAATTAAGCATAGTCTCGTGTTAGAAGCATTTTACAATAGCATTTACTTATAAAATAAAAAAAAAACCTTTTAGATTAAACTATCAGATTAAACTATCATCTGCATGTTCTGACCATGCCCGTTTGTCCCGTGGACATCTCACATCTCTTTCAAAAGGACAGGACAGGACAGACCATGTCAACTATTGTTACACAGCCTTTTTATTACAGTATTATTTTTACTTTTTATTTACTCTTTTCTAACTGCTTTAAAATAATATAGTGTAATCCCCTCTTTCCCCCTCTTTCTTTTTATGTTTTGTTTTTGCATTTCTTTGTCTGGAAAGCACAAGGAGTGAACTAAACTTTATTTAAATGTAGACAGTGGCTTATATTGCAAATATACCTAATGAGCAGTATGGTAATCAATAATAGTAATTTTCTTGGTTGCTAAATATATATTTTGTGTCATACCCCATCTACTATCTATTCCTTTCTCTTTTTCTCTCTCTCTTTTTCTCTCTTCCTCAATCTTTTCTCTCTTGCCCTCTCTCTCTCTTTCTCCCCCCCTTTTCATGTGTGATGGGTCCCTTTTTCGCTTTTGTTCTTTCAATTTCCTGATGCTCATTTATTTTTCTATCTGTTCAATCTGTCTTCCTGTGTCACTCTGTTCATTTCTCATGGACCTGTCTCTTCCCTCTCTTTCTCAATCACTCTATGTCATCTCCCTCTCTTTCTTTCTTTTTCTTTTTCTCTGCCTTTCTTCACATGCTCTTGCTCCCTTCTCTCTCTCTGTCTCTCTCTTTCTCTCTCTGTCTATCTCTCTTTCTTTCTCTCCCTCTCACTTTTTCCCTTTCTATGCCACTTTTTCCCTCTCTCCCTGTGCTCACTTCCTTTTCCCTCTCCCTGCATCTCTTGCTCTCCATCTCTTCTTGCTTTCCCTCCTTCTCTCCCTCTCAGACATCCTGAGTCCCAGTGCGGACACGGAGGTCCCTATGGACTACACCAGTGAGTATGCGGACTCTGATAAGTCATCTCTGATGGACGACTCAGACGAGTCCTGCAGCATCCCTGGCTCCTTCTCACCTGACAGTGGACAGGACGGCAATAGTGGTGACCAGAGGTCAGTCACACACACACACACACACACACACACACACACACACATTCACATGCGCACACCTGCACACATGCACACATGCATAAACACACATATGCATGCATAGGCATGCAAGCACACACACACATACACACACACATACACACACACACACACACACTAATTCACTAGTAACGCATGCCGTAATCACTTTCCCATGTTGTGTGTGTGTGTGTGTGTGTGTGTGTGTGTGCAGTGTGAACATCCCTCTGATGAGAGTGGTCCAGTCTGTTAGGCAGACCACACGACGGTCAAGTACTGCCATCAAGGAAGGCTGGATGGTCCACTACAGCAACAAGGACACACTGGTACAATCTCTAAGCCTATCTCTGTCTTCCTCTTTATCTCTTTCTCTGTCTATCTGTTCCTTATTCCATCAATTTTCACTACAGGAACAAGGACACATTAGTCTATCTATCCCTCTCTCCATCAGAAACATAAACACACAGGTGTACTCACAGGCTATGTGTGGTAATTTTCCACAGTTGGATGGCTACCTATGTAAAATTTACACATGCTTTGGCTTTCAGTCTGACTCGCTCTTAATTTCTCTGTGACAAATTCCTGCTTCTAAATGTGCTAAACTCTGTTCTTATTCTTGGAAATACAGCCAGTTGTAGCTGAGACTGAAGTCTCAGTTACTCCTCTTTGCTGTAGTCCCTGCTGTCTAACTCTTATTTTCTTCTACTCTTTTTTCCACCTCCCCTACATCCTTCCCTTCCCTCTTTTTTCCTCTCTCATGTCTCTCTCTATTCTCTTCTGTCTTTTTCCCTACCCTTACCCTTTCATTTTTCCTGGAACCCTCTCTTCCCTTTCCTTTTTCTAGTCTGTTCTTCTCTCGGTCCTCCTCTGGGGAATGGCTCTACACTTTGACCCTGTTGACCCCTGAACCTTGACCACTGACCTTTCACCCACAGAGGAAGCGGCACTACTGGCGTCTGGACTGCAAGTGCATCATCCTCTTCCAGAATGACACCAGCAACAAGTACTACAAGGTACGTAGCAACCCCCCTCTCTCTGTCTTTGTGTGCTTTGATGCCTTAGCATCCTCTATAATCGTTCTCTAATAAATGTGTTCTGAATGGCGGTATGGACATATCGCTGACCATTTCCTACACTTTCAGATAGTCGATGTGCTTATTTGCCAGTGTAGTGGTACATAGCACACACACATACACACCCACCCACACACACACACACACACACACACACACACACACACACACACACACACACACACAGAGTGTAGTTGTACACAGACACATATACACACACCATGAGTCTGACCTGAGTGTGGCAACACGATTGTGCTCGCTCAGCTGCACCCAGCACTGGGTAAGAAATTGGCAAAGTAATTGAAGCTCCGGCAGATTGTCTGTGCCCATGTGTGTGTGACAGGCAGCACCTCAGGTTCCGCGCCCTCAAAGCCCCCTATCCATTACACCCATAATGGAGGACCAGCATGGCCCTCAGGAGACACACACACACACACACACACACAGAAGTAGACACACACAGAAGTAGACACACACACACACAGAAGTAGACACACACACACACACACACACACACACACACACACAAACACACACAGAAGTACACACACACACACACACACACACACACACACACACACACACACACACACACACACACAGAAGTACACACAAACACACACACACACACACAGGTACACACATATACAAACACACACACACACACACACACACACACATACACATACACAGACCCAGGGCTCGGGGGAAATCTCCTCAATCTCCTCCACAGCCCCTTCTTCTCTCAGGCTCTCAGCACTTTCCCAGCTGCCCTGAGCTCCTGTGGATTTTGGGGAGTGTTCAGGTGCAAACAGATAAATGATTTCCTGGAGAGGCCATACACTTCACATTGCAGTACAACTTTCCACTACCAGCCAAATTACTTTCTTGCCCAGCAGGTTACAATTGACGATCTGCATTGTTTTCACTTATTTGTAATTACTTGTTTATGCTTTGCTTAGTCGCGTAGCTCTACAGTCATTTAAAGCCAGACATGAAGCAATAAAAACCGGAGTGTTTCCACCCAGCAAACAGGCCTTTGCTAAACAAATGCTTCTAGGCTCCACCAAATTGTCTTCTTCTCTTCACTTCTGTTCTCTTCTCCTTTCTTCTGTTCTCCATGCTCTCTCAACATCCTTTCTTCTTTAAACTCTCGTCTTTCCCACTTTCTCTCCTCCCTCTTCATCTCCTCTCTTTCTGTTGTATTCTTTTCCTGTCCTTTCCTTCTTTTCTCTCTTGCCTTACTCCTCTCCTCTTGTCTCATCTCATGTCATCTCATCGCGTCTCATCTCATCTCTTCTCCTCTAATCTCCTCTCCTGACCTCCCTTCCCCCTCTCCTCACATTATTTCTTCCCCTTCCCTCCTATCTCTTCCTTTCCTCCCCTACTCTCCCCCTTCGCCCTCTCCTCTTCTACCCGTTTCCTCTCTTCTCCTCCCCTCCTCCTCTCCTTTCTTCTCCTCTGTTGTCTCCTTATCCTTCTTCTCTCCTACTCCTTCCCTTCCCTCCCCTCTCCTCTCCCCCCTTCTTTGTCTCATCTCGTCTCATCTCGCCTTGTCTCGTCTCGTATTTTCTCCTCTCCTCTCCTCTGCCCTCCTCTCCTCCTCAGGAGATCCCCTTGTCTGAGATCCTGGAGGTGAGCCCTGCGGCAGACTTCAGCCTGGTGCCTCTGGGTGCCAGCCCCCACTGCTTTGAGATTGTTACGGGAACCATGCGCTACTTTGTGGGCGAGGACCCCAACCCCCCTCTTCCCCCAAACACAGCTGGTCCACCATCCCCCAGCAGCGTGGCGCCCAATAGCGGCGTGGGGCGGGAGGTGGCCAAGGCCTGGGAGAGTGCCATTCGCCAAGCCCTCATGCCCGTCATCTTTCAGGATGCACCTCCTGCAGAGGGAAACACCCCACACAGTGAGTGAACAGGGTCACAAGATCCTCCTATAATGACTAGGGGGTAGGGTACATGGGTCCTTCTTAAAGACTAGGGGTAGGGTACAAGGATCTTTCTTTAAAGATTAAGGAATAGGATACATGGGCCCTCTTTTAAGACTAGGAGGTAGGGTACATACTGTACATCCTCCTTAATGATTAGGGGTAGGGTATATGGGTCCTCCTTAAAGACTAGGGGTAGAGTACATGGATCCTCCTGTAGTAAATAAGGGTAGGGTACATGGGTATTCCTCAAAGGCCAGGGGTAGGGTACATGGGCTTTTCCAGTGATGAGTAGGGGTAGGGTCCATGGGTCCTCTGTAAAGACTAGAGGAAGGCTAGTACATAGGCTACACTATGTACATGGGTTCTCCTTTAATAGTTAATTAAAGTGTCACTGGGTGTGCTTCATGATCAATTTTACGAGTCACTAGTTCTGCCTGTAATGGTAAATAAAAAGTCACCGTAACTTCCTTCAATGGGCAAAAGTCTTAATAGGTCTCCTTTATGATAACGTAAATGGTAAATAGACCTTCCTTTAACACAAGAACCTACTAGGTCATCCTTAAATGGTTACGTAGAAGTTCAGTCAAACATCTTGGCAAAACACAGTCTGATGTGTTTAAATATCAATACATACACTCCTCTCATTATTTCTAACTCTTGAGAAATTGCCTAGCTGAGTAACATTTTTTATGTATTTATTTAGTTTATTGCTTGCAGAGAGCATGTACAAAATGCATTGCTCATGTAAAATGAGAAAAGATACATTGCAGAGACACTATAGAAAATATACAGACTATTTATCCACCCACTACGTTATCAGCTGAGCTTGCAGTGACATTCAGAGTATAAAACTTTTTAACAGACTTCCCATTAAGATGAATGAGATTATGAGCTAGTTCTGGAAATGCCACTGTCATATATCGTGTGGCACCAAATCCATATCTAATGATCACAGGATGAAAGACTCAGATGTGGCTCTTTAATCATCGACGCCTCACAGACAGATGCAGTGTGGTCCAACCTCCTCTGTCAAATGACCTAACTGTCCTCTGTAAGTTGTGTGTGTGTGTGCTTCTGCTCCTGCTCTAAAGTGTCTGAATTGTTTTTTTTTGTATTGATATCTGTTACTCAGGGCAAGCATCCGTGAGCATCTCTGTCTCCAACAGTCAAATCCAGGAGAATGTTGTGAGTACTTACAATCCTGTCTCTAAGAAACAGTGTCTACGGACATGAGCGATGATGATGATTATGCTGCTGCTGCTGATGATGATGATGATGACTTGTGTGACCTGTGTATCAGACAATCTAGCTCACATAATCATGTCATGATTTATTTCTTCTACAGGACATTGGGACAGTGTACCAGATTTTTGCAGATGAGGTGTTGGGCTCTGGACAGTTTGGAGTGGTGTATGGCGGTAAATTTCTACTTTTGTCATTACTATAATCCTTCCCAGCATCATTTACACAGTGCTAGAAATTAGGTTAAAGATATATATTACAGTATGTCACAGAAGTGAGTACACCCCTGACATTTTTTTCCTTTTTTATTATATCTTTCCATGGGAGAAGTCTAAAGATATAATATTTTTCTACAATGTAAAGTAGGCAGTGTACAGCTTATATAACACAGTTGTGTGGTGGCCACACAAAATATTGACACTTTGGGCACAATTTGGACATTTTCACTTAGGGGTGTACTCACTTTTGTTGCCAGTGGTTTAGACATTAATGGTTGTGTGTTGAGTTATTTTGAGGGAACAGCAAATTTGTACTGTTATATAAGCTGTACACTGCCTACTTTACATTGTAGAAAAATATTATATCTTTAGACTTCTCCCATGGAAAGATATAATAAAAAAAGGAAAAAAATGTCAGGGGTGTACTCACTTCTGTGACATACTGTAAGCTGTACACTGCCTACTTTACGTTGTAGAAAAGTATTATGTCTTTAGACTTCTCCCATATAAAGATATAATAAAAAAGTACAAAAATGTTAGGGGTGTACTCACTTTTGTGACATACTGTACATTTAGTTCATAATACCAACCATTAGGCACTACCATTAGGTGTGTGTGTGTGTGTGTGTGTGTGTGTGTGTGTGTGTGTGCGTGCGGGCGTGCGTGCGTGCGTGCGGGCGTGCGTGCGTGCGCGTGTGTGTGTGTGTGTGCGTGCGTGTGTGTATGTTAGGGTGATTGGTAGCTTCAAGGCACTTTGAGGAGCCCCTAATAAAACATAATAAAAAAAAATATTTAGTGGCAAAATGTTTACTGGGCTAACATTTGCCTGTATAGCAGCCTTTTTGATTTGATTTGATTTATTTAAACTCGAAGAATCATTGAGGGCCCACCCCTCATTTACAATGATGTCGAGTAAAAAACAAACATATGAAAACATATAAAAAATATAAAAAAACATATAAAAATAAACATATAAAAAACATATATAAAACAACATATACACAACATATATCATATAAAAAAGCTATTAATTAAACAAACTATGAATTAAAACAAGTACATGAATGTGATAAAAAACGTCTCAGTATTTCTTTAAAATGTTCTAGAGACACAAAGGTATCAAGGCCCACCCTTTGTTGCAGAGTATTCCATGCTGAAGGTCCACAGAAACTAAAAGCAGTTTTGCCCAGCTCAGTACGGGCGTAAGGTACCTCCAGCAAAAAATTGCTGTTGCGGGTTTGATATTGATTTGAATATCTAACTAACATAGAGAAATATAGAGTGGGAGCTTGCCAGTAAGGGCCTTATACAAAAAAATAAATAAATGCATGTCCCTTCTTTGAGAAAGTGGAGCCCACCCAACTTTATCATACAACAGTAATGAATCGAAGAGCTGAATGATAAACAGTGTCAAGTGCCTTTAGATTAGAGAGTGATGCATGCCTATAGATCACATCGCCATAATCAATGCAAGACAGAAATGTAGCTTCAATTATCTTTTTCCTACAGAAAACTGGAAAATAAGATTTGTTTCTGTGTAGAAAAGATAGCTTTTGTCTGAGCTTAGTCACAAGACAGTCAATATGTTTCCTAAATGTGAACTTGTCAGCCAGCCAGATTCCCAGGTACTTGTAATGTGATACTCTCTCAATAACAGACCCATATAAAGTAGAGATGTTTAGATCATTTCTGCTACCATCCTTGGATCGAGTAAAAACCATGCACTTAGTCTTACTTGCATTAAGCAGAAGCTTAAGACCGATTAAGGCATTTTGTAGGGTATTAATACCTTCAGTCCAACTAGCTCTGATATAGGCTAGCAGCAGTGGTGACGGATTGAACCCCTCGCTCTGCTAAATCTCCTGGATCTGGTTGTGATAGCGAGCAGTGCTGCCTGCTCAGGTGGAGAGGTCTTCTTATCACCGTGATGCAGGGTTCAAAGTCCCACTGCCTGGCAATTAAACTTTAATGGAAGTATGAGGAAAATGTCCGTTTGATGTGTGCTGTGTGTTGTCAGTTTGATGTGTGCTCTGTGTCCTACCTGTGCAGGGTGTGGTTGAGGCTTTCAACATTAGACAGTGCTAGATGTGCAGGAAAGATTTTATTGAACCTGGGAAACCGAAAACACTATGTGTGACTGAAAACATTGCCTGTGTAGGATGTGGTGACTCTTTATGGTGCTTTACAGTAAAAGGGGATCTCACTAACATTAATTGTAATGGTAAACAGGTGTCTCCATCTGGTAGACAGCTCAAGTTTCCCCTTTGGTCATTAGTATTTTGTGCCCAGTGTGAGGGTGTGCTTGTTTTATTGTGTGTGTGTCCTCCAGGCAAACACAGGAAGACGGGGCGGGATGTGGCAGTTAAGGTGATTGACAAGCTGCGCTTCCCCACCAAGCAGGAATCCCAGCTGAGGAATGAGGTGGCCATACTGCAGGTAACCACCAGAGTGCGCCAGAGGGTCAGAGCATTGGGCAGTAGCTTCATTAGAACAGAGCTTATTAGAAACAAAACACCATGAGTGTGGTGAATGTAGTATGTTTCAGAGGCAGGATACTTTAAACATGAACCATAAAAGGATAATAGATTTAAACTATATCTGCTCTGCTTTGTCTGTATTTGTCTCTGTCACTTTTTTTGGTCTCTCACTCCTGCTCACTCTGTATTTGTGATATTTTTCCCTGTCTTTCTCTATTGACTCTTTTTCGCGTTGCTGCTCTATCTTTCTTTTTCTTTCTCTCTGTGTTTGTCTGTCTGTCTGTCTGTCTGTCTGTCTGTCTGTCTGTCTGACTGTCTACCTCTTTCTCTGTCTTGTTCCCTCCATAGAGTCTTCGGCACCTGGGGATTGTGAATCTGGAGTGTATGTTTGAGACGCCAGAGAAGGTGTTTGTTGTCATGGAGAAGCTCCATGGCGACATGTTGGAAATGATTCTGTCCAGCGAGAAGGGCAGATTGCCCGAGAGGCTGACCAAGTTCCTTATCACACAGGTCAGCTCTGTGTGTGTCTATGTTTGTGTGTGTGTGTGTGTATTTGTGTGTGCATGCGTGCATGTGTGTACGTTCGCGTGTGCGCGTGTGTACGTGTGTGTTTGTTTGTGTGTGTGTGTGTGTGTGTGTGGGTGTGGTTGTGGGTGTGTGTGTGTATTTGTGTGTGCATGGCCATCTATCTGTTTGTTTGTGTTTAGGTGCCAACCACTGTCCATCTGTCTGACTGTCCACTTGTGCACACCCATCTGTCCCCTGCTATTTCTGTACAGGCTCATTTCTCCCTACACGTGTGTGTGTGTGTGTGTGTGTGTGTGTGTGTGTGTGTGTGTGTGTGTGTCGATGTGTATGTGTGTGTCTCTGTCATTGTGTGTGTGTGTTCATTAAACTTAATCCAACTTAATCTAATCCAACACATTTTTCCAATACTTTTCATCAGCCTGTGCATTTGTTCCTCTGACAGTAATGCCCTTGTTTTTTTGCCACCCGCCCCCCCCATAGATCCTGGCTGCTCTTAGGCATCTGCACTTTAAGAACATAGTGCATTGCGACCTGAAGCCTGAGAATGTGCTACTAGCTTCTGCTGAACCTTTTCCTCAGGTATACACACACACACACATACACACACAAACGCACATGTACATGCGCACACACATACACACAACACACTCTCACACACACACATGCTACACACACACACACACACACACACACACACACACACACACACACACCTGTGTTCTTGACCTAAGTCCCTCATGTGTGTGCTGGGATGTGTCAGGTGTCATGTGTGATCTGCGGGTAGACTCTAATAAAAGCTTCCCTCTGATTCCCTCAGCATCTGCCCTGTTATCTCTCCTATCTCTCTGAAGTCTCTCCACCTTTCACCTTCTCCCTCTCTACATTCTCTTCTCTCATTTTCTCCCTGGCCATGTCTGAAATATTCACTCGTTTACTACATAATGCACTACATAGGGTGTGAGTTACATTGTTTTGTCCCCTACATAGTGCACTATATAGTGAACAAGTGAACATTTAGGATTTGGTGCCTATTTCTAAATTTCTTCTTCATGGTCCTGCTGTTGCACATGTGGTTGACTGCTTATCTGCTTTTCTCATTACATCACATTACAGTGCATTTCATTACATTAAGCAGACACTCATGATCAGAGCCGTTTACAGTGATCGAGCTACAGAAACGGCGCCCATAGAGCAACTGGGTTAAGTGCCTTTCCCAGGGCCAGAATGGTGGTCGGCTCTTAGATGGAACTTGCAATCATCTGGGATTCTTCTTGCAAGAATAAAATTACAGGGCAGGACATGTGGTGTGGGCATCCAATACCCACACCACAAGTCACATCCAATACACACACCACCAGTCGCGCATCACCCCCTGCCCTGTCAGTGATAGCCAGCAATTAATGGATTAAGTTCTCATCAATGTACTCTATCCCTACCATTTTGTTTAATAATCTTATAGTTACAGGGATGAAGGAATTTGAATACCTATTTGTTCTTGCCCTAACACAATAATAGCGCCTCCCAGAGGGCATTAGAGAGAACTGTGCATTTAAAACGTGATCAGGCTGGCTAATGATGCTTTTAGCCTTTTGGACTGCCTGTTTATTAAACAGAGCACTCAGACTGTTAAGCTGTGTTCAAATAATCCTTGATGATGTTTTAACAATACTACCTAGACTGTTCTTGTCTTTGACTGACAGAGTATTGAACCAACATACAAAAGAAAACGTTAAAAGACTTTCAATAAAAGATTGGTAAAAGTTACACAAAATGGTTTTAGAGACACTGAAGGAGTTCAGCTTCCTCAGAAGATGAATTCTCTGCTGTCCCTTTTTGACAATTGTTTCTGTATTTACATGAAAGTTCAAGTCGCTGTCAAATATTGTGCCTAAGTATTTGTAAGAGTCCACAATTTCAACCTCCCCCCCATGGATGACACTTGCCTTTGATTTGGCCTTCGTCCTTCTAAAATCTATAAGGAGTTCTTTTGTTTTGTCCACATTTAAATCTAAAAAATTGTCGTCACACCACTTTACAAATGATGTCAATGCTGGCCCATGGGTGGAATGTGAGCCTTGAAACAAAGTTAACAGTGCAGTGTCGTCTGAGAACTTAACCAGGTAGCTTCCTTGCTGGGAAGACCTGCAGCTATCTGTGTATAGAATAAATAAAAGGGGTGAGAGAACACATCCTTGTGGCGAGCCAGTATTTGAAGTGATTGATTGGGACAGTTGACCATTTACTAATACTCTCTGTGTTCTACCTGTTAGAAAATTTAAAATCAAAAGCAGTAGCTGATGTGGCAATTGAAAGTCATTTGCCAGCCTCTCAGTCAGGACGTGTGGCTGCATTTTATTAAAGGCAGAGGAGAAATCTGCAAACAAATGCCTGGCATGGGAGCCGGGTTTCTCCAAGTGTTTGTGTATGGTATCTAAGATAAAAAGTTTTGCATCATCCACACCTCTACCTGTTTGATACGCAAACTGCAATGGATCTAGCTTCCCAGTGACTAAGGAGACAATTTCACTCTTGAGGATTTTCTCAAAATTCTTCATCACCAATGATGTAAGAGCAACCGGTCTAAAATCTTTCAGCTCCTTAGGTTTGTTCAGTTTAGCTAATGGAATTATATAGTGGAGCTCTTCCATATTTGGGGGATGCATCCTTTTGTTACACACAAATTAAAGAGGGGGGTAAAGACTCCACTTAGTTGATCTGCACAAAAGCGTAGTGTGCGCCCGCACACAGCATCAGGACTTCCTAATATTGACCTTTTTAAACAGAGAGGTTACCTGCTCCTGAGAGATTACTAGGTCATGATTAGGAGCCAGAGTGTTTCTCCACATAGAAATGTTATTGGAGAAGTCATAAGATTCAAAACGTGAATAAAATAAATTAAAAGCATCTGGTAGGTCACATGACTCAACGCCTTGGACAGTAATAGTCTTCCTGCCTCCTTCGTCTTGTTGGTTCAACGATGCCATTGACTTTATACCTCGCCACGCAGCTCTAAGATCCCCCCCACTGTATTGCTCTTCCACCTTACTTCTGTATTTCATTTTAGCTTTCCTAATCTCATTTTTCACTTCTTTGGACGCCGCTTTAATCTCCCAAATGTCACCCGTATAGAAAGTCCTCTTTTTCATGTTAATTACAGATTTAAGTTCTTTCGTCATCCATGGCTTATTGTTCAGGAAAGTGACGATCGTCTTAGTTGGGATAACCATGTCCACGCAAAAATTGATATATGATGATAATAGGCTCGTTCGTGTAGCACACCGGTCTGTCTACGGCTGTCTAACTTCGGCTACATGCTGTCTAACTTCGGCTACATGCTAACTTCGGCTGTCTAACTTCGGCTACGGCTGTCTAACTTCGGCTACACCCGCCTCGCAGCATGGGCGGGTGTTTAAAAGGCGGCGGTCAAGTCGGACACAAGTCTTTTGTTTACACCACCTGATCTTCGTAGTAGATGGCGGAGAAGTCATGTGCTGTGCGTGAGGGACAAGAAGGGGGCGGGCGGTTGTAGTAGGGTGCATTGAGACTTCAAGTCAAGTCGAGTCGTTTTTTTAATAGCACATTTAAACAAAACAACAGAGATGTCCCAAAGTGCTGCACAACACAAGGATGAAAAATAACACGGCAAAACCATAACCCAAAGATCATTAATAGGTATAGCCTACTGACACAAAGCAATACAATAAAAACGAGATTAACAAATACATAAATCAATAAAAGATTGAGCTTGACAGCATCAGATACACGCCCCAGAACAAGCTAAAAAGAGAGAGAAAAGATATGTCTTCAAACTGGACTAAAATAACGTAGGCCTACATATAAGATGAGAAGTTCCGTGACAGAGCGCTACACAACATCCGTGTCCAGACGTCAACCAGGGCACAGTTGCGTCACCACGGAGGCGTTAGTTAGACGATTGTAGCCGCGGAAAAAGCAACTGCAAGCGGCTGCACCTTTTGTCTACAGACGGCTACAAACGGCTACATCACATGGGTTTTTAGGTCATCTGACCTTGTGACGTTTTTGTGACAGCGCCACGCCTTTCTGGCAACTCTGACACAAAGTCTAACCATAATGCAACATTTTCATCCCACAATGCATCGCTGACTACAGCCGGCTGCAGCCGTCTGTAGACGTCTACCCTTATCCAAACACGGCTACTGTGTCTGCTAGTTCATCAATGCTCTCAGACCCTTCCTGAAAGCACTCCCAATCCGTACACTCAAAACATGCCTGGAGTGAAGAGATACCGTCCTCTGACCAGAGTTTCACAGTTCTCTCCCTGTGTTCCAGTCGTCTAAAAGAGGGTTTATACACTGGCATGAGGTAAACACTGTTGTGGTAAGAAGCTCCCAAGGACGGCATCGGTATGGAGCTGTAAGCACCGGCTACTGATCCATAACATAGGTCAATAGATGTCTTTTTCTGCGTTGTGGGGCAGGTAACATATTGTTCATACGTTCTCATAATCTTACTTAAATCACAGTGGTTAAAATCTCCCAAAATAAATTTGGGTGCGTCAGGGCAAATTTCGTCTAGTTTATGTGTGGTGTCAGCGATCAGCTGAGCAGCAGCTGCTGCATTTGCGCGTGGGTGAATGTATAGGCCCTACTAGTGTGTAAAAAAGTTGTTGGAACTCCCGCGGAAGGTAGAAGGGGCGTAGAGAGATGGACAGTAGTTCTATGTCGGCGGTGCATATTTTCTCTCTGATCGTAACGATGTTGCAATAGCGTCTGTTAACATAAAAGCAAACGCCTCCCCCTCTGCGTTTTCCTGTTGCCACCGGTGACCTGTCGAGCCGTATTGGGCTTCCAAACCCAGTTATTGCTAGATCCTCGTCCCGATCTAGGTCAGTGAGCCATGATTCCGTAAAGGCAAGTAAGCACGACTCCCTGATCTCCCCCCTGGTCTTAGTCCATAACTCCAATTCATCAGTCTTGTTACGAATGGATTGCACGTTTGATAGCAGTATCGTCGGGAGCGGCGGTAGTTTGCGGCGGTTCTCCAGCCGAGAAGATTTCAATCTCCGGCGAAGGCCACCTCTCTTCCCCCTCTTCCGATGTTTCAAGGCCGGTTTATACTGCAGTGCCCTCGGAATATTAGCAGGGATAACCCCGGCTGTTGAAGTCCGTAGCGAAAGGATAAACTCCCTACTGTATGTTGCTCTCCCGGTAATTCCATGTCCACCTGCTTCCCAACAGGTAGGAGCCCCAAGTAGCAACGATACCAAGAGGAAGATCACGAGTAGTTCCAATAAAGTTCCAGTAATATGCATGGCTGAAGATCACTGACAGAACACATTCATACACGAAATAAGGCTTAAAAAGTCCGTTTACACAGCTAAAACATTAAAAGATAGAGACGCAGGCTGCTGGGTCGCACGCGAAGGAGCGCCCCGGAAGTAGTTTACACTTAAAACATATTATGTTTTCCTGTCCACTTCTCTCCCCCTCTTCTCTCTTAATTTTACCCCCTTCCTCTCCTTTTCAGTCCTCTCCTCTCCTTTCCTCTTCTCTCCATGCTCCTTTTCTGTCTTGTTCTCTGCCTGTTTTACCCTTCTCCTTTTTACATGCTTGGTGGAGGTCTGCACTCTCCGAGTGCTTTTCTAGTTTACATCCGATCTGCTCTTCTGCTCTCCCCTCTTCACACATGCAGAACTCACATGTGGCTATACAGCATTTACTTACATTACTTCTTCTCTTACTTTCTGTTGCCTTTTTTCAGTTTACTTTAGCACTTTACTTTGCTTAAACACAGTCTTTTGTTCTTAGATCTCATCCTTCCTCTGTCCTTCCTCTACTCTGCTTAATTGCTATTGCTAACTTATGTTATATTGTTCTTTCCCTTCCTCTTCTCTATCCCTCTGTTTTTGTCTATTTTTTACATCCACCTCTCCCCTGCCCTCAGGTGAAGCTGTGTGACTTTGGCTTCGCACGCATTATCGGTGAGAAGTCGTTCCGGCGGTCAGTGGTGGGAACGCCGGCGTACCTGGCCCCTGAGGTGCTGTTGAACCAGGGCTACAACCGCTCGCTCGACATGTGGTCGGTCGGCGTCATCATGTACGTCAGCCTCAGCGGAACCTTCCCCTTCAATGAGGATGAGGACATCAATGACCAGATCCACAACGCTGCGTTCATGTACCCCCCCAACCCCTGGAAACAGATCTCCCCTGAGGGTAAGACAGAGGGGACACCATATAGAATAGAATGGCATATGGTATGGAATGGCATGGACTTGAATGATATGGTATAGCACAACCTGGCTAAACATGTTCCAAAAGTGCCAAAGGCTGAAGGCTAATTGCATTCATTTGCTCTGTAACCGGCAACACACCTGCAATAGTTAGACCAAGCTGAGTAATGCAGAGTGTATTTAGTGCATAGAGACTGCATAACATAATCTAAATCTTCATTCTAAATTAAGGTTTACTCTGTGCATGTTAAGTGTAATATACAATGTTCTCCTTAGTTCTTGTGGAGCAGTTCCCTTAGTCCTGGTTCTGAGAAGATGAGATGGCTGCCTGTGCTGGGAAAGTGACAGTGACAAACTGGAGTAGACAAATCAGAATTTCCCCACGATATCAGTGAGGCAATCTAGCTCAGAGGAGAAATAACCGTCGTTTACATTAAGTTGCCCCAATGTGTTTCACTCGTACCTTATCTGACCCAATGATCTTAAACAGTCCCACCACCCAATGTCAATTAAGTACTACTTAAGTAGTCTGATGATGAAGAATGCTGTTTCTCTGATACACCTTAACTAGCCCAGCTGTTTAGCATCACGCCACATGAGTTCATGTCTCTGCCCTGGGTGATGGCAGTCAGCTGACTTACAGTAAGTCTGTGTCCTGATTATTAGAGTACAACCTTAGCTTGGATCAGGATCAGGGTCACATAATGACTGCAGCAGGTAGTGTGTGTATATTTGTGTGTGTGTCAAAGCCTCCAGTGATGTTTTTTCCATGAATCTGTAACGTAAAAGTTTTTTCTACGACATCATACAGCTCATTTCTAGACATTGACAAGATCCTTCTGTTGTGTGCAAGTTGTAACACACCTGCTCTTGACTGCATCTGTGCAATATGAGGCAAATTCCCCTTTTAGGTTTCAGGCTGTGGTTGTCTGAGTCCCTGATTTTCAAGTTAAAACATGGTTGAGACACTTCCCTATACAATACTTTTTGGACAAGGATCAATGAGTAATGCAGTCTGTGTCTGCATGACTGTGTGTGTGTGTGTGTGTGTGTGTGTGTGTGTGTGTGTGTGTGCGTATGTAAGAGAAAGCGTAATGAAGAAAAAGAGAGAGACTGTGTATATGTGTGACTGTGTGTATATACTGTATGTGTGTGTGTATCTAGTGTGTGTGTGTGTGTGTGTATACAGTGTGTGTGTGTGTGTGTGTGTGTGCGTGTGTGTGCGTGTACACAGTGTGTGTGTGTCTGTGTGTGTGTCTGTGTGTGTGTCTGTGTGTATGTGTATGTGTGTGATTTTTTTAGACAGGAACACACACTCCCAGACGTCACATGAGGGTAGTCAGGTAGTCAGGGCTAGCTATTTGTGAGTAATGGCGGGCACTGCCACGGCACGCTTCTCCATTTTCATTTCTCTGGAAGACTCAGGCTACATCATTCACACGACAATGCTCCTGATCTATTTTTTTTACCGGGTTGAAAAAAAAACATGCATCCACATACGTCTCAGATCAATAGATATTCACGTCCAGAGAAAAACATTGTTGTTGTCGGAACATTGACACAAAATTGACCCATCTACAAGTGGTAGGACACGGAGCAGAAAAAGAAAAAAAAAGGTAACACTTCCTAATAAGGGGCCACAATGAACAGTAAAGTAGCCATTACCTAACACTTCTGTTAATTATTACCTATGTGTCTAATTGGCACAAGTTAATGGTTTTCCCACTATTATTTAATAACCGTGCATTTGAGTGACATCCATTTTGATCAGGACAAGTCATTGTTTTTCATTGTGACACATCCATTAAAGTGAATTAAAGCAAATGTAAAATATTAATAATAAACAGTGTAACAAAAAAATAGTTATACATTACTTCAATTAGTTATGCTCAACCAATGCTACTATACGGGTCCCAACACCAATAGTTATACAATACTTACATATTAGTTATGCTCAACCAACTCTATTAAAGGTCCAATGATAAGTGGTATCAATATTAATTAAGTAATAATATGTCATTCTTTTGAACATAACAAATACTTTCATGAACAATCATTTAATAGTTATGTGAAGTAAAAGTAACTGTCAAGTGATGTTAAAAATATGCATTGATAACAATTAACAAGCATCCAACTGACTGTTTGCCATTTGTTTTAACTATAACATGTAGTTATTAATCAATTAAGTAATATTCAAATAAAAGTGGGAAAACTATTAACTTGTGCCAATTAAACACATAGGTAATAATTAACAACCCTTACTAAAGTGTTAGGTAATGGCTACTTTACAGTTTATTGTGGCCCCTTATTAGGAAGTGTTATCGAAAATAGCCTAGAAGGGGCTGCAAAAAAAATTCAACTGTGCAATGCTTCGCTTAAAACATGTCATATATTGATTTTAGTATTGATATTTAACGGATTTGGAAGCAGCAACCATTTCTCTTCAATTAATTAATCATAATGAAAGCTTACAAGAAGTCTTTGTTAAAGCCTACCATAGGCTACTAGCCATACAGCCTATTTAATGGCGAAGGATAGAAACAATTGCCTAGCCAGCCTACATTGCAGGGTAATTAAACCACAATTTATTCGACAACAACCTGTTTGTAAAAGTTTGAAGTTGTTGTGAGATGTGCACATGAAGGTGAAGGGGTGGTGACTTCATCGATTTCAAAAATCTGCGGTTTGCTTGTCTACATGACAACGTAATGGCAACGTTGTCAGATTTTTATCACTCAGGAATGCGTTTTTAAAAAACACCGTATTCGGCCACCCGAAACGTCAGCACCATGTGGATGAAAGACCAAAACGAAGGCCTAAAAGTCAACCGTTTTGACCAAGAAACGTTGTCGTGTGGATGGGCTGTCAGTCTCTCTGATAGCAGCCAGAGAGAGGGCTGTCTGCTGGATTAAATGAAGAATGGAGGGGTGTCAATGTGTGTGTGTGTGTGTGTGTGTGTGTGTGTGTGTGTGTGTATGTGCATGTGTGCTTGTGTGTAGGGGGGAGAGGAAAAGGCAAAGTGGAAGCCTCCCTAACTTAGCTGTCCATTCTGCTTTCCCCTATCACTCACACACACACACACACACACACACGCACAGACACAGACACACACACTACCACTCTGGCAAATGGCATCCGACAGCCATCTTCTGTTAGAAGATTTATTGGATTTTTTGTGCTTTGTAAAGAATTATATGCCTCAGTCTAACCCTCAATCTCTCTCTCCATCTCTCTCTGTCTTTCTCTCTCTTTTGCCCTCAATTTCTTTCTCTGTCTCTCTTTGCTCTCTCTCTCCATTTCTCCCTGTCTCTGCCTTTTGCTGCCCCCCCCCCCCCCCTTCTAGCTATTGACCTCATCAATAACCTGCTGCAGGTGAAGATGCGGAAGCGCTACAGTGTGGATAAAAGCCTGAGCCATTCCTGGCTGCAGGTGCGTCTCTCTCTCAGACACACACACACAGACACACAGACACACACACACACACACACACACACACACACACACACACACACACACACATTCTGTGCTTCTCTCTTCACACTCCTCACACTATGTGCTTCTCTATTCACACACATACAGACAAAAATACAAAGACACACATGAATGTATGCATTTTTAGTACACACACACACACACACACACACACACACACTACACAATCTCCCATCAAACAATCTGCAAATGCTGGGGCAATTAAAGAAAATCACTGTTCTGTTTTAGTTCTGTTGCACTAATGAAAGGTCTCCGACCTCATCATCACGTCTAAGTGAAATTACATAATTCTTTCATCTTTTACAAAATGTTATTTTTTTGTTACGATGGACCATGTCAGACAAAACAAAACCAAAATTCCTTGCTGCATCTTGGTAGGTAGATTTGCTGCAACCACATGATCATGTGTGTTTCACCTCAAGGATCGTCATAGTGACGGTGTTAAGAAAGTGGTAGGATAGGAGTAATAGGATTTCCCCTATCTGATCTCAGTTTTCCTAGAAGTGTCATGCCACATTGAAGATGATAAGGTCTGTGGTTGATAAAAGGGTGGAAGGGGAAATCATCCTGAGTTTCACCAAGGCATGTTTGATGCATCATTTAAAAGTTACAGATCATTGATCACAGCTCAGAGAGACAGGTGAGACTCTGATTCGGCTGGGATGTGGCCCTGACTTTCCACTTCTTCTTTGATCTCCTGTTCTGTTCTGTTCTCTGTAGCTTGACTGCTTTTTTTCAGTTGTAAATCACTCTGGATAATAGCATCTGCTAAATGTAGTGGAATAGATATAAAAGCACCAGGAAGCCTATTTTAGGAAACCTGGAGGGTAAGGCATTAAAAAAAACAGTTGCATCATCCTCTCCTCATTCCAAGTAACAAAATTATAACATACTAGAAAAGCACTCAGAGAGCCCAGACCTCCACCAAGGCAGCTTACGTCTCCACCTTATTGTCATTCTCACCTTACGATGGTTCGTTCACTCATGCTCACATGAACTTGGTTGGCTCTTCGGTGCAGGAAAGTACTTTATCTAATTTCCACTGCCAACATGAGCTACTGGGCTGCTCACCACTACCGCTCTAACTCTCCTCTGTCTTTCACTGAACCCTCTAACCAAAAACTCAACAACTCCTTGACCCGCAACAGGAGCCTCATTTCCGTACCAACCTATATTCCCTCCTTTCAAAATAAAAGTCCCCGTAGATTCCATGCTACACTGGTAACTTGACTGAATAAAAAATTCCTGGATCCAGATGGTTATCCGGATCACCACCAAAATCAAATCAGTTCTAAGTTAGGCCACTTCTGACCTATCCTGAAAATTTCATCAAAATCCATCCATAACTTTTCGAGTTATGCTGTTCACAAACGGACAGACAAACGGACAAACCAACGCAGGCGAAAACATAAGCTCCTTGGCGGAGGTAATAAATTATAATTCATTATAATTGCAAAAGAAAGTCGCGCATTGAAATTAACCAGCTGTCATTATTACTTTACATTAAACTTGTTGTAAACTACATTACACTTCACCGGTAATGTGCATATTCATAGTAATTCAGCTTAACAAGATGACCATCAGTCGCCTATTTTGATTGTAAAGATCGGCGTTTCCAAGTAAGGATTTTTTATTAAAATTACTAAAATGCGCATGAACAGGTTGGACAGAAACCCGGTCTCTTGACATTTCACCTGTTTTTCCTACCAAATTCATAGGTAAGATGAGGTGATGTAAGGTGAGAGATGTATGCCGGGGTCTTAAATAGTACTCAAATGGGAATCTGGCTTAGTCAAGTTGAGGGTTGTTTCTCAGCTGCAAAATAAGTCCTTCCTGTTTTAGTCTAAATTAACATTTTTAAATATAAAATTTTATTAATATATTTTTTTTCTCTTCTCAGTGTATTTTTACCTCAGCCTGTTACTCCTGACGATTCCTGTTTCAAATTGCTTGCTGTTGCTGGAGATAAACGCATGTGCTAAATCCTCCACACTCTAACCTTTACATTGTTGTTTGGTCTAAAACACACTCAGCATGAGAAAATCATTTTGACCACATGTCAAATGTAATCAAAGATGGTAGATAGGCAGAACAAGACTGGGCGTGATAAAAACTTTAACGTTTTTTTTCCCGTTTGAATATTTGCATAGTTGCACTTTCTTTTGTAGGGCAGTATACTTCACTTTTCAGTAGAAGTAACTAGTAACTGTAACTAATTACTTTTTTAAAGTTTTCTAAAAGTCCAACAGTGGTCAAGCGTGAGACACCAGTGACACACACTCTCCCATAGGCTGTGTGTGTGTGTGTATGTACAAGGATAATGTGTATCCTATTGCAGTAAAATTTGTGTGTGTGCGTGTGCGTGTGCGACTTCATTAATTGCTACTCCCATAGAGTGTGTTTTTACAAGCTCGGCTGCGTTAAATACAGAGATCTAATTTTCCCTTGTCAGATTAATGTAGTGTTAATCGATACGTAATGAAAACAGTGTTAAAGTTTAGCACTGTCCTTTCGTGCCAAGCGAAATCATTTAACACGGCTTTTACATTGCCAGTGAATTAGGGTTGCGTTGCACCAGCTGATGATGCTGAGCATGGCTACTGATAATAGGTGGGGTTTTTGAAAAAATGAAATGACGTGTTTTGTGGTCAAAGTTGAACCAAGTTGGGCTTTGCCCGCAGCAAGCAGTAGCGTGGAAACACAACACTTTGCGCACTGCTCCACAGCAGCACCAAACTGCTCTGACGCTGGGGAAACAATTACAACTAATGGGGTTCAGCATACAGCAGTGCGGTTACAGCATGCAATCTGAAAGTGCCTTAGCAGCCACTGTAGGCAATCTGTAACTTTTGAATGCTCACCTTTTTAAACCTAACCATGCAACTTAAATGTTGGATTAATGTTGGTTCAGTAGGCAGTATTTGGATTAGTTTTCAGTATTACTAATAAATAAGTAATGGAAACTGTCCTTTCAGTGCTGTATATTTGACACATCCTCAGTTCACACTACCCTCACATACTTCTATAAGCCCAACAGACATGGACACACAGCTCCACACACACAGATCCTCTCCTTTATGACACCATAAATATGCGGTGCTTCTGAAACATGCATCTTTGGCAGCATTCCAAATACACACTGCTGTGTAGACACACACTACCCAGCCCCAGGAAGGCAAGCAGAGACAGGAAACCCAAAAGGCAGACCTCCACAGTGTGTGGTTGGCTCTGATGAGAAACTGATGCAGGATGGCTACATATATGAATCATCACAAAATACAGTTAAATAAATTGTGTTAACCTGTTTTTCACCAGGTTAGGAGAAATAAAGGTAGACAGGCAGCGATTAAAAATAAAAAGAGTTATTTAAGATCTTAAATTGAGAAGGAGAAGTAACAGTAAGAAAGAACCTCCTTCTCATATCAGCACAAAATACTTAATTTTCCTCTCAGCTCTTGAAAACCTTCACTTGACCACAGTTTTTCAAAACAGTCATTGCTAGAGAGGTTATGTTTTTACCAAACGTCAAAATGCATTCAAAACTATAAGATAATACAAATGTCCATGCCTATGTGGTCTAGGCCTAATTTGATATTCTGGTGTTTTTAAACTGAAATGGAGCAGGCACCATTTCCGAACCACTCCACTGTAAAGACTTGACAGTCTTTTAATGACTGCACGGCCATTTAAATCTTAGACAAGTTTTTTCAATGAATACAAAATGATGTGTACCATAGACTGTATAACCCAAACCCTTTACACTCATGGCTGCACTAATATAGGAAGTATTAAGAGATTCAGAGCCCACCCCTCTGCTAAGGCCCACCTGTGGGTACCTTCACTCCTGAGTTGATGCTGTCCACACACAGGCACCACCATGACTGTAGTGCACTCTGCTTCCAACATTATATTTTTTTACTTTGCTTCCTACATTCTATTACTCTGACTGCTTCCAACAATCTATTTTTTCACTCTGCTTTCAACATGCTCTTCAACTCTGTTTCCACTCCCAACACCGCTTCTTTTATTTTGACTGTTGACTCATTTACTACATAGTGCACTACACATGGTGTTAGTTACGTAAGGGTTAACAGCTGCAGAAACATGCATTTCCAAGGAAGTTACCAGCACTGTCAGAGCCAGCCGAGTTGATTAATTCCATAGAAATGCATGCCTCGAAGGCTGGTATCCCGCTTGTGGCCTGGTTACCAATTGTTTTGTCCCCTACATAGTGCACTATACAGCAAACAAATGAACATTTTGGATTCTACCCTGACTATGTATCTCTGATTTCAACATTTCATTTTCATCAATTTAAGTACAATCAATGTCAATTTTGTTGGTGCTGGCATATTCAACAGTGAATTCTTGCTACAGGATCAAGTGATCAAATGTTCTTGTAGTTAAGAAGCTAAAGATGTATGAATATAGATATGTGATGTTAACATTCATAGAGGTGACCATCTTTAACAGCACTTTCACACACATTACTGACTACACATGAAACCAGACTATCTGCCCAACCACTGTGTGACAGGAAGGAACAAGTTTATTTAGAGGTTGCTAAATATGGTTATCACTCTGTAGTCTTTATTATTTGTTGACCTTACTTATCTGGCCATCATCATTTGACTTGGTCTCACATCACCTATGAGCATACCAAACTTTATTTCAGGAGGCCAAACTTGAAGTATCAAGCTGCACATATAATTGTATAACTCCAAATAAGATTTGGTTGTACAACCTTACATTTGCAAGAGTGTGCAGTTTAGATCAGAATAGAGTTTAGCTCTCACCGATGTCATGATGATTCTGTGCTCTGTGCTGCAGGACTACTAGGTTAGTTTGGTGTATATGTATGTGTGATGTGGTCATGATGACTAGCTGTGTGTCTCCACACTCTAGGATATATACAGTATGATACCGCCATGTCAACTGCTTTGTTGGGGTTAGGGGTTAAGGAGTTGGACTAGCAGCCAAAGGGTCACAGGTTCAATTCCCCAAACTGGGTGGGGGGACTGAATGACCTGCAGTGTGCTGTCTGATCACAATGACAACTGGGAATCTCTTTCTCTTTTTCACGTCTGTGTGCTGCAGGACTACCAGACATGGCTGGACCTGCGTGAGCTGGAGAGCAAGCTTGGAGAGCGATACATCACACACGAAAGTGATGACAGCCGGTGGCAGGCCTTCGCCCGCGACCAATCACTGCCTTACCCCGCCCACCTGGTGCCCCCACCCACCACGGAGGAGGATGAGGAGGGGGGAGCAGAGGACGCTGACATGCAGGGGCTCACTGAGAGAGTCAGCATCCTGTAGAGAGGAGGAGAGGAGAGGACGAAAGGAAGAGAGAAGGAGATGAGAGGAGGAGGAGGTGGAGGTGGAGAAGAAGGAGGATGAGGAGGAGTAAGAGGAGGACTAGGAGGAGGGGGCAGCGGAGGACACCATTGTGCAAGTGCTCACCGAGAGAGTCAGCATCCTGTAGAGAAAGGAGTAGAAGAGAGGACGAGAGGAAGAGGAGGAGGTTGAGAAGGAGGAAGAGGAGGAAGGAGGAGTGAAGGAGAGGACGTAGACATTCAGGGGCTCACTGAGGGAGTGAGCATTTTGAAGAGAGAAGAGGAGAGGAGGAGGTGGAGAAGGAAGAGGTGGTGGATGAGAGGCTCTAGGGAGTGTAAATGTGAGTGTGAGTGAGTGTGTGTGTGTGAGAGAGAAAGTCAGTGCGTGTGGTGGCAAGGAAGTTAAGAACATCTCATCATCTCATCACTGTCTTTCCTCAGTGCACAGGCCACCTGGATGAAATAGATATGGATGATAATGGGATGGTGAGGACTGATTCCAGATTAAAGAGATTGAGATAGTTGGGGGGAGGGGGTGACAACTGACTCCACATGAACTAGATGACGATAATGCTGGTGACAGACAGAGTGGTCAGGGCCTTGTGCTCACTTCCTCTGTACTACGCCTTAGACATCAGCCCCATCAGAAACATCAGACTGGGTGTTTCCATAGCCAGCAGCACAATGTTCGCCCTCAGTGCCAGAATGGAGAGTAGGTAAATTAATCCACTGGCCTTGCCAATGGCACATTATGCTCAAGAGAGGTCATTACGGAACCCTTTAATAATTTATAGGCCTGAGGTGCACTCACATGGATATTATTACCTGTTGTAATGAGTTTAACTGAGGTGCCCAGTCATGTAGGATGTTTTGTCCTCTGAAAAACAAGAATGAGGTGAACCCTACCCCTGTGGAGCTCTGTGGACTGAGGTGCCCTCTCCCGCTCTGGAGCACCTGTAGATTTGGTGCTGTGACAGGGACAGGTGTACGAAAGGGGGACAGGTGAAAGGGGTTTTGACGGAGGAAGAGAAAGTGGTGCCCTCTACCCCTCTGCAGCACCTGTAGATCTGGTGCTGTGACAAGGACAGGTGTAGGAGGGGGGCAGGTTAAGCGGGGGTTAATGGGGAAATAATGGAGATATTATCTGTCAAGTGGTCTGCACACTGTTTTCCTTCAGAAAAAAGATCTTTTTTTTCTGGAGCAAAACAGTGTGCAGACCACCTCTTATAAAATACTTACTACACTTGTTTTGGATTTGTGCACACCTTTCATTTTTGATATGACATATGTGGACTCAGCTTGACTCAGTACTGCCTGCTTTCCAGCCCTCTCCTTGCTTGCCTCCATTCTGACACTCCATTTCCTCCTCCAGATTTCCTACTGTGGAGGTGGAGGTGGGGGTGGGGATGGGTGACACAATCAACATCGGCCCCTCTTTCTAGAGCAAGAGCAGGGGTGTCACTGTCATCACTGTCATCTCCAAAGTAGGACCAGGGTACACAGTATCAACCTGTTCACCTTCCCTTTGTAGGGGAATGGGATATCATGTCATGAGTCGCTCCCAAGGAGATAGGGAGGCGTCTTTAAGCCTCGTCCCCTTCTGTAAAGGGATAGATATAGGGAGGGGGTCTGCGTCGTCAACTTTCTTCCCCTCCTCTCCCCCTCTGGTGTAGTCATCATCATCATCACATCATCATCATCTTCCTCCTCCATCATCCTCCTCATGGCTCTGGGACACACACATTCCTTGGCTGTTGCTCAGCACACCTCGAGAAGGATCAGAGCAGCTGCGATGTACCCATGCGATGCTGTGTGTGTGTGTGTGTGCGTGTGTGTGTGTGTGTGTGTGTGTGTGTGTGTGTTTGGAAGAAGAAAGCTGATGTGACAACACTGCCTGAAGCCCCCGCCTCCACCCCCACAACTAATTTATGACAATGGACTCTGAGCAGCTAAGTGTCTGATGGACTCCAGCAGAGAGCTGAGAGTCTCTTTTCCCATTTAGCTGTAGATCAGGACAATTCATGGGGCCCAAAGCTTCACAGGGCCCACAGAGGACCCTGATATGGTGGGGTGGGGCCCCAACATTATTTTATTTCAGGAGGCCCATAATTTCTAGCTGCATCCGTGGTGGGGAAAGAAAGAGAGAGTTGGAATGTGTAATGAAGAAATGAAAGTGACTCACCCCCAGAAAGTGATACACTTTTTCTCTTTCTGTGGTCCAAGGTTTATACCAACACAAACACACACACACAGAAACACAAACACACACACACACACACAAACACGCACACACCTTGGAACTCCCCATTACACGCTATGCACGCATTCATTCACATGAATACACACACATACAGATTGACGATAACATTGCTGAAGACCTGTCTTCACTCCCTGACATTTGACATTATCACATTGTTGTTGTTGTTGTCATTGTTATGTTTTTGCACTCTCTCTCCTCTGTATTTGTGTCTGTCACTTGAGCGACTCCCGATCCACCGCCCCCTCCTCCCACCGCTCTCCCACACTGACAAAGGAGATGGGAGGGCTGTTTATAAATAGAGAAGGAGATGAGGTAAACAGACACAAGGAAACTCTCCAAAAGAGCCCCATCTCTGAAGGCCCAGCTCCTTGGGCTTGTGACAGGATTGAGGGGGGTTTCCTGAATAGAGCTTAGCTGTAGCTGTCCTTTCTTTCCCCCCACCTTTTCTCCTCTCCTTCCAGGCCTGTAGAGAGCTCTCCTTTTCGCACAACACACGGCAGTTGTAGTTTGAAGGGACTTACTGTATCTTTACTGCTTCTTCACTGGGGTGGGGGTGGGGTGTATGGGCTGTGTAAGTTAGTTAGCTTGGGCTAGTAGTGTACCCCCATCTCCCATCCCCCTAACCCTTACTCAAACCCCCATCCTCACCCCTACACCTCTATGGTAGGTAGAAGAGATACTAACCTGCTAAAACAGTATGAGAAGACATGTTACGTTGCGTTGCTGGGCTGCATGTTTGAGACATAGCTAAACTGCAAGAATGAAGTGATGGAGGACTCTTCTTTTTTTGTACACTTTTTATTTTAGTACATGGGAGGTGCATGATGCTTTTGTATGATGGCGGGACATTTTGGGGAGGGTGGTCCCTGCCATTACAGCAGATGGATTCAAATAAAAAACACCAAAAAAAAAACCACACAAAAATGTCATGGGGTGTTGTATTTTCATTTTTATGGTATGGAAACTATAAAGGCATTCCCATCATGCATGCGTAGTGCTTTTACAGAAATAAGATCACCCTTGGATGATTTCTGATGAGGATTTCTGGGAAGGGCTGTTTTTAAAATGTCTGTTTTGAAACCGCTTCTTGCTCTGACACTTTGAATCACTTTGAATCATTTTGTTGCCTTCCACAGCGTGCCCTTTTATAGCCTACTGTATGTTTTGTGTTCTGGTAAAATATAAAACATATTGCATGTAATTCAATCGAGTTGGGAAGTCCTCAGAGATAAACATGTTACAGTAGGACTGAAGTGAAAGGGGAGAGTTAATTGAAAGTGGTAAACAAATCTCTCGATAGAAGATGGGATAAGCATATCTTCCATCTGAGAAATACAGACACTGCACTCTGCTTAGGTGTCTCGAGGTCAAGCACACAACACACACAACTGAGTTTTGAATGTTTTGAGACCACATAGGATGCACTTGCATTAACATAAACACATGCACACACAAACACATGCACACACATACACAGACACACACACATACATTCGTGAACAACCACTAAAATGTATGCAAACGGCAAGCATGCCCAAACAATCTTGTCGACATCATCGACTGTGGCCACAAGGGTACACAGAGGCACACACACCCACACACAATCTACTGTGACCACACTGATGCACTGAAGCACTACTCTGACGTACCTATATCAGGCCAGAATGCACTGTGGAAAGAGACAGAGCAGAGTGCAGCACTGCTCATCAGCTAAGATTTGCATTAGCCACATAACTTGTGCCACTGACTTTAAATGGCTCCCAAGCATGCACAAAGCTGCTAATGTATACATCACAACACAGTTCTACTTTTCTGCAGTAGAGAAGATAAACCTAACAATGACTATATATAATTGAGTTATCATCAAGCAAATTAAATTACTGTTATAGTGATTCATGATGACAAAAGTCATGGCGTAGGTGTGGCGATCAAAAGTTCATGATGCAATGTAATGAAATTAGGTGGTAGTCAAGTTCAAGTCATTTTTCTTCAGAACTTGCCACGTAATTTAACAGTGATAGATCACTGTACCTCAATGACATTTAACAGTCACCATCCTTTGTGCAACACACACACACACACACACATATCTCAGAGGAGCCTGTATGCTTGTATGTTCAGACGGCAGGTTGACGTGTGAGTGTCAAACCACAAAGAAGTGAGAACAGCCATGTAAAGAAACAAGACAAGATTCCAGAAAGGGTGTGAGTGTCTATGTTTCTCTCAGAAGTGCCTCTTCAAAGGTACAAGCTTGATCACAACCATCTCTGACATACACAATGGCACGAATATGCCAGCTGCCACATGACAGAGGACCATCGTCTAACAGTAGCCGCGTACGAGTAATGTCTGTCTACATTTTGTCTGACTTCGGCTACATACGTCAGCAAGAACTCCGCCTCGCAGCATGGGCGGGTGTTTAAAAGGCGCCGGTCAGGTCGGACACAAGTCTTTTGGCGGAGAGGTCATGTGTTGTGTGTAAGGGACAAGGAGGGGGCGGGCGGTTGTAGTAGGGTGCATTGAGACTTCAAGTCAAGTCGAGTCTTTTTTAAATAGCACATTTAAACAAAACAACAGAGATGTCCCAAAGTGCTGCACAACACAAGGATGAAAAATAACACGGCAAAACCATAACCCAAAGATCATTAATAGGTATAGCCTACTGACACAAAGCAATACAATAAAAACGAGATTAACAAATACACAAATAAACAAGAAAAGCACTCAGAGAGCGCAGACCTCCGCCAAGGCAGCTTACGTCTCCACCTTATTGTCATTCTCACCTTAAGACGGTTCGTTCACTCATGCTCACACGAACTTGGTTGGCTCTTCGGTGCAGGAAGGTACTTCATCTAATTTCCACTGCCAACATGAACTACTGGGCTGCTGAGAAGCTCACCACTACCGCTGTAACCACAGATATTCTAAGACGACCAGATATGCCACTCCCTATTAAGGCCCATTGCATTTAGTCGTCTTAGAATATCTGTGGCTGTAACTCTCCTCTGTCTTTCACTGAACCCTCTAACCAAAAACTCAACAACTCCTTGACCCGCAACAGGAGTATATTCCCTCCTTTCAAAATAAAAGTCTCCGTAGATTCCATGCTACACTGGTAACTTGACTAAATAAAAAATTCCTGGATCCAGATGGTTATCCGGATCACCACCAAAATCAAATCAGTTCTAAGTTAGGCCACTTCTGACCTATCCTGAAAATTTAATCAAAATCCATCCATAACTTTTCGAGTTATGCTGTTCACAAACGGACAGACAAACGGACAGACAAACCAACGCATAAACATAACCTCCTTGGCGGAGGTAATAAAAGATTGAGCTTGACAGCATCAGATACACACCCCAGAGAGAGAAAAGATATGTCTTCAAACTGGACTAAAATAACGTACATATAAGATGAGAAGTTCCGTGACAGAGGGCTACACAACATACGTGAACTTTAAACCAACCAGGGGAAAGTTGCGTCACCACGGAGGCGTTAGTTAGACGATTGTAGCCACGGGAAAGCAACTGCAAGCGCTTGCACGATTTGTCTACATACGGCTACATGCGGCTACATCACGTGGGTTCTTAGGTCATCTGACCTTGTGACGTTTTTGTGACAGCGCCACGCCTTTCTGGCAACTCTGACACAAAGTCTAACCATAATGCAACATTTTCAGCCCACAATGCATCGCTGACTACATGCGGCTACATCCGTTTGCAAACATTTACCATCACTCGAACGAGCCTAGTGCCTGTCCACTACCACCCTTGTGTTGCCGGATCGCTACTACAGGTGGGCGTTCTCGGAAGTGTATATAGTTTTGTCAGGGAAGGTAAACGAGTTAAAAAAAACCTTAACTTTCATCCATTGTTGCTGCTTTATTGTACATTACATATCTACACTTCATTCATGAAGCTATCAAGAAGCAAACGACGTATCTAACTAGCCATTACAAGTGCCTGTATCATTTCCAAACTGTTCACGTAATTTGTACATTTGCACAGTTCACACAGATTAAACCCACCAAGGACACCGCTAATTTTGGCCACTTTCCTCCATTTCTCATTTTTCATGTTTGTGGCTCTGTAAGAAGCATAGACGAAGGTTGAAGGTCGAAGAAGGTAGGAAGACAGGGACATGTATAAAATGCGAAACCCACCAGAACTGATGACAGACTTCCACTATGATCTACTTTTATTGGATAACGCGGGGACGTTCGCCGGACTAATTTGCATAAAGTTCAGCAGAGCCCAACTTCTTGACACGCCGCAGCTGTCCGAGCCGACGCGCCGGAATCCCGATAGGCTTTGCGAGGACGGCAATAACGACTTGACGGACTCCATTGAAAATTAATTGAAAGCGTCCAACGCGGCAAATCTGACATGCACCAGAGCTTTAATTGTTACTACCACACACAACAAAATAAAATCCCTTAGCAAAAAGTAGTATATTTACAGTTTATTTCATGAAGTATACTTCAGTATAAGTGTAGAACGTATACTACAGACCATGTACTTTCAGTGTAGTAGAAAGTATACTAATTTAATACTTTTTTATATTAAATTGGAACATTTTAAGTTTATAAAAGTACACTTTAAAATAAGTAAAAAAGTACACTTATTTATATATTGCCATTGTACTAGTTATGTACTTCAAGTTCCTATTTTTAGTTTATTATAAAGTAATAAAATAAAAGAAGTGATTCCCATTTGGACCCAACAGATTTGGTCATAAAAGAACCAAACTTCAGGAATATTTTTGTGACAAGGAAGTATCTGTTCCAATCACTCTATCAAAAAAAAAAATCAGAGTTGTAGAAATAACTGGAAACTCAAGAGGGCCATGACATTATGTTCCTTACAAGTGTATGTAAACTTTTGATCACAACTGTACATTTATACTAAGACTTACACTTATACTTTAAAATGAAAACATAATCTATACTTTTCCTTTAGTCAAGGAAAAGTATGCACAAAAAAACAGAAAAACATTTGAATTGTCTTTATTGAGCTAGCTACTTGGTAGTCCTTGGTATCTCTGCTCCGTCATCCTCCAAATATCTTCTATATGGTCCGTTTCACTATGTTAGCTCTAATGAGCTGGTTGTTCAGCTTCTTCCAGCTGACTGGGGTATCGCGTTGCACTTCTGTTTTTGTGTATGATTTTAAGGTACATAAAGATAATGCAATTGAGCACACATACTATATACTGTTAAGTTTTAAACTCCACCATTATATTATATTAATATATAAATTAAATGCTAAGCACGAGTCAATGACTTGACTAAAGGAAAAGTGTAGCCTATGTTTTCATTTTAAAGTATAAGTGTAAGTCTTAGTATAAATGTACTTAGCCTTAGACTTTGTTTAGAAGTTTCAGTATAAGCCAATTATACTTTACTATACTATTCTATAAGTATATAAAATATACTTTATAAAAATCAACTTCAAGTATACTTCCTCAGTTTTAGTATAAAATCAGTATACTTATAGTAAACTTTAATAAACTTCTTTTTGCTAAGGGAAACCAATCAAAGCAGGTGTGCTAATGTGCTGTAGTTTTATTCACTACTACCTCTACAAGTTTAAAGTCTTTACTAAAGGCTTCATCATTCATTCCCATATGCTCAACATTGATTGATATCAAAAACATGTAGGGTATAATGGAACTGTTAAGAATGTGTCATGACTAAGAGGGGGGTACGGTATATTGGAGGATACTGGCTACAATACTAACGTAAAGCTATTATAGTCAAGGACTATACCTTCAACTAATTAACCCTGCTACTTTCTGCTTCTTTCACTTCTTCTTAATTGGCTATGCATATTCCACACTGCTGATCAATACATATGCTGGAGCAGAAGGCACAGGCTGTAGCCTCACCCTGGGCAGACATCCAGACCGCATTGGATCCCTCTCAGCACACATAGCTCCCAGAGCCAGACATAAATGATAAATCACCACAAACTACACAGAGCTATGAAGGCTGCATGGAAAAGAGAGAGAGAGAGAGAGAGAGAGAGAGAGAGAGAGAGAGAAAGAGAGAAGGAGTGGGGGGAGAGAGGGAGATAAGGGAGATAAGGGAGGAATGGAGGGAAATAGCAATGGACAGAGTAAGATTCATAATTAGGGGCTAGAAGGAGAGGGAGATGGAGAGAAGATGTCCGTCTCAAGAGATGGATGGATAGGAAAGGAGGACAGAAAGTAAGACCAAGTGAAAAGACCGAGGGATGGAGGTGGTTGGGCTGTAAGAGGGAGAAAAAAGAAGAGAGAGCCAGAGCATGAATGATTGAGAGAGAGAAAAAGAACGAGAAAGAAAAAGGGGGTGTAGGCCAGAGAGAGACTGAGAGATGAGGAGATTGAGAAATAGAGAGGGAGAAATAGATGGGGGGAGTGGTACATGAAGTTTCCACAGACCCCTGCTGCCCTGCTCAGACGCACTGGCTGCCTGGCGAGTGGAAACAGGCGTGTGTCTTAAGGGAGGCCAAGTCTTGCCTGTCAGGGATATCACCGCCAGACTGTGTGAAGCAACAGCGGCTTTCCCAACACCCTCCACCCACGGCCTGCCTTCACACCACAGAGCCACTCTGGCTCACCATCCACGGCTCTACTGTCAAACCCTGTGTGTGTGTGTGTGTGTGTGTGTGTGTGTGTGTGTGTGTGTGTGTGTTGACTCAACCCTGTCTTGGCTTTGTGTTGCTTTACATGACCTGAGTTATTCCTGAGTTATTCTAGCTATGTGTTATTTGAGGAGCTTAGTATGTTGTGCTCACTGCTAGATCCTCAAAGGAAACATGCTGGGACTGTAAGCAAGCGCTGGAGTTCCCCATCCAGCAGAGTTCTCCATCCCAGTCACTCCACATGGCATGTCAGTGAGTGTCACTGATGACTACTGAACTGGTCTCTCAGCTGGTTCTCCCAGGTGGCGCACTGCATTGTCCACCCAGGGTCCTCCTGCCATACTGTTTTGTGTTCCTCAGGGCAGAGAGGCAGCTTTAGGGTAGAGAGGGCCAGTTTCAGGGCAGAGGGGTCAGTTTTAGGGTGGAGAGGGCCAGACAGGGGCAGCTTTAGGGCATAGAGAGGAAGCTTCAGGGGTCAGAGTCTGGCAGCTTTTGGGGGAGACTGGGAGAAAGGGGCTGATTTAGGGAGCAGAGGGGGCAGCTTTAGGGCAGAGGAAGGGCAGCTTTAGGGTCAGTACTGCACCCTTGACCCTGAGGGTGCTGATGTGTGGGACGTAACATGCCTTGTGGGCACGTGCCCTGCTGTTGGCACTGCTGTTGCTGTTGGCACATTTACCGCAGACAGAGGATGAGGCAATTGTGTGTGTGTGAGTGTGTGTGTACGTGTGTGTGTGCACGTGTGTATGTGTTTGTGTCACAGTTATGTGTTTTACGGTTAGTGAGTGAAGCTGTTTCTCCTTGATAAGAGGATGAGGTTCAAAGGGGTGAGTTAGTGTGGAGTAACTGAAATGTGTCATCATGCTGTGTGTATGTGTGTGTGAATAGTAGCTGTGAAGTTTGCGTTTGTGTGTGTGTTTTCGTTTTTGTGTATTTGTGCTTCGTCTGCATTTGTGTGCAGGTTTGTGCATGTGTATGCATGTGCATGTGTTTGTCTGCACTTCTGCACTGTGGGTGTGTATATGTGTGTATGTAGATATGTGTTTGTGTGTGTAGTTATTTGTGGTGGTTATGTGCTCCTGTGTTGACACAGGAAAGAACTGCACATGCATCTAAGATGTTTAACTGTGTGAGAGAAACCACTGTGTGTGTGTGTGTGTGTATGTGTGTGTGTGTGTGTGTGTGTGTGTGTGTGTGTGTGTGTGTGTGTGTGTGTGTGTGTGTGTATGAGAGAGAGAGAGAGAGAGGGAGGGAGGGAAAGTGTGTATATGTGTGTGTGGGAGCAGGTGGCTCCTGAATTTCAGCCCAGATATACATCAAGGTTGTTTATCACAGCTGCACTCTTGCTGGTAAACGGTCTGTCTGGGTCTCTGTCTCTCTCTGCCTCTCTCTCTCTCTCTCTCTCTAAAGTTATCATTTACTTTAGGCACATGCATCTACGATGTTTAACTGTGAAAGTGTGTGTTGTTTGTGTGTGTGTGTGTGTGTGTGTGTGTGTGTCCATGTGTGTGTGTGTCCATGTGTGTGTGTGTGTGTGCACATGTGTTGGTGTGTGTGTGTGTCTAACAGAGCACGGATGTCAAACTTGTTGACTTGTTACATTTCAGAATAAATAGCTGTATCTCTCTCTCTCTCTCTCTCTCTCTCTCTCTCTCTCTCTCTCTCTCTCTCTCTTTGACACACTGCTGAAGTCATTATTTACCGGAAGCACACCGCCCCACTCACCGAGTTTTTTCAACCCCTTCTCTTTCCGCTCCCCTCTGACAGAGTGAGAGCATCTCAAGAAAAGACAGATCTCAGGACCGTCCTGGTTAGAGAGAAGCTGCACAGGCAGGCAGCACACTCCGACTCTTAGACTCCCCCCCGACCTCAGCGGGAGGAAAGCTGAAACCGCTACTCCACACGTGTGCTGTCTGCACAACTCGCGGCTGACAGAACTCCCTAGGCTCGTCTCCCTGCGCAGGAGGACTTGACTCAACTCGGGCAAGGACAATTACATACAGCTGGCTTTCAGGAACTCCTGGCCCCACTTGAGAAATTTCTGAGCCAGTGTGAAGGAGAGGAGGGAGGGAAGAGAGGAAGGACGGAGGGACACTCCGAGGCAACAGGAGTTGGAACTGGAGAACTCTCTGTTAGACAGCTGACTGAACTGAGAACTGCAGAATTCTCTGTCAGACAGCTGACTGAATTGAGAACTGGAGAACTCTCTGTAACACAGCTGACTGGAGGGAGATCCAGAGAACCCTCTGTCAGACAGCTGACTGGAGGGAAAACCGGACAGTGGACACAGATTACACCCCCACTGCATTTGTGCCCTGCAGTCATCACAGGTAAGACCATAGAACTCAGATATCATCATTATATATGAGCATGAGGAATGATGTTACATAACACCAAGCTACAATCATGCTCCTCTACGATCATGGAAAAGGCTGGGTTATGTTTGAGACGAGTATTATAATGTCTGTGTTCATATGTGAGCAAGAGTTTGAGTTGTAGAACTAGTTCAAACAGCCATTTTCAAACAGCCATTTTAAAGGTTTTAAAAGAGGGATTTTTTGTAGCTATTTATTCCAAGTACTAGCTAAATGCCATCTGCGTAAGTTTAAAGAACACCTGTACCCAAATGCCATCTATGGGAAAAATGCCTCAAAATAGACTGTAATTTTTTAGGGATAGAATTCAATGACAAGAAACACAGCAGAGAGCAAGAATACATTCTCACAATTTGTTTGTGAGACAAAATGTGGATAAAACCACAGACCTCAGAAAGGATTTTATTTCTACGTAGCCCTCCAGGTTATGAGACAGTACTGCTAAGTAAAAATAAAAACGTGCTTATTACAGGATTTCATCTGTTTAAAATCTACCCAGACACAGGCTTTTTCTCGCTAGTCTTCCTGCTGTCTGGCCCTTGAACATTGAAAGCATGTGGACCATGCTAACTGTTCATGCTAAGAAGGCACTGAAGCAAAACATATTTCTGTTTGACTATGTCTGTCTGGAAGGCCAGGATTTTGCATTTGTTTGTTTGTTTGAGTAAGAAAATAATGGTAAACGTTGAAAGTAAGGGTTAAAACTAGGCTGAATTTAATATATGCTTTTATGCAAAGCAATGGAGATTCATAGCATGAGATCCAGAGATAGGCACCCAGAAAGGATACATGCATAGGCCATGCCTGCTGTGTGCAATTCTTTGGATAAATACTTGTTTATGAACTGTGGCATTATGCTCAGCACGGTAGTCTAATTTGTGTAGATGGAAATACTGTGACCAGTCTTCCCAAGCTTCCTACACACACAACCACCAGCATACTCTATACTATACACACCTGTTGATACACATCATATATTTATAGCACATTTTTTATCGATTTACACAAATAAAAAAATATTTTAGGTGGTAATTTAGCATATACCTGCATATCATGTAGACTTCAGCTGATTATACTCAAATCACAGCAGTACGTCATGCGAAAGCTTTTTTAAGACCAGGTATATAATAAATGTTTGTATTGAATCCCTAATGCCTAAAAGTGACTCTCCCAGATTGTGTAAGGAGTTAGAATTGCTCTTCACATGACATCAGGACGTCTGCTAGGATGAGCAGGACGTGGCTGTCTAATGGGCAGTAATTTTGGTGGACTGCTGTGTCCATTTGGGAAGCTCCTGGGAGGGCGAGCTGCTACCACATAGAGAGGATTGAGGTATTCAGAAGTTTTAATTAGTCAGAACCAACCACCAGGCACGTCACCACAGGCTGAGGCTGGGCAGCCATTGGATGAAGCTTTCACTTCAGGGTTAAGGACCATAGTTATACATATGTTGCTATTGATCCTTAGAACACATACTTGAGCGCTGTAAAAAAAACTGTAATGTCATTAGCACTAAATATCCTTCACAAAAGAAAATATAAGAGTTGCAAGTAGCACCATGACATGAACAGAAAAAAAAAATCTATAAAACATTGACACAATGCCAGAAAAAGCCATTCAACCTTCATATGATATCTGATTGTTTACCTTTGGCATGATATTTGATACCTAAATGTAAGACTCATCTCATGGGAAGTCTATGTTATGCTGCAAACTGACAGACACCTCACAGAAAAGTTTAAAAATAGCTATTTTACACTACTGAATGCCTCAAACTTTTCTTATATGCTAGTCTTGCTAAAAGCTTTGTTCTTGCCATCACTTTTCTGTCTGACTAAATATTTATATAAAATTTAAAGAAATGTTTTCTCTGATTTCTCTTTGACTAAATCTTTAGTACAAAAAAGGAAAAACAAAAACAACAACAAGAACAGCAACAAGCCCTTCTTGTACATGTGTATTACTTTGAAACAGTGAAGGTACATATCAGCAGAGATTACATTGACCTTATGTTTAGGAGAAGTGGTTGTTAAGTATTATATTTTCGTACCAACATGAGTATTTTTGGCTGTGCTGGCTAGATAAGGTTACCCAGTCGATGGCCATTATGCCTGTCCCAACGGATTCCAGGCATCAATGCTTTTGAAAGCCCTATGAAGACCAATAGGAACTCAAAACCAAATTAGCCATTAGCATCATGGGCAATAGAGGAGTGTGATGTAATACTAGAATCACTTTAGTTTTCCATTCCCAGTGTAACAGGCCTGCATCTGTGCCAGTGTGAAATATGAGTCTAGGTGAACGATGAAGCTTGATAAATTAAGTTTATGATTGTGTTTTATGTGAAACATGTATACTATACATACATACATACATACATACATACATACATACATACATATACAGATCCATGTATATATGCAGACGTATACACATTTCCATGTAAGGCACATTAACATACGTATGTATAGTGTGTGTATATACAGTATAAGTATACTGTAGGCCTATATGTATATATACTCAAGCTACATTTAAAAAACTTGGCAAAAAGCATAGGAATGTATAGTACTACATGGCCACATGCTTGCCACATGAATGATTTCATATGGGCTATAGGCAGACATGGTAACACAGACAAAAGTTGTATTACGTAATGTAAACCTAGGATGTAGGTGCAGATCAGTTAGATCACTAATATTAGTAACTCACCATTTTCTAGAAGTATAATGCTATATACAAGTATATGTATTGTTTTTTGCTGTTCCACCACTACATTGCTGATATAAACAGGTATCCACCTTAGATTTTCTATTCTGTTTCTAACCCCATGTTTAGTCAGATAGCACAGACCGGCATCCCCTCACACTGATTCCATGAGTCATCATAGAAACAACGTCACACAGTAACTCATAGAGCAAAAACGGGTAAAAAACCCAAAACATTATTTTTGGAAAGAGGAAGTGATACTTTTGCATGACACAGTTAGGCTGGTGTAGGTGGCTAGTGATGACTGTAAACTAACGTCTAGGTGGTTCACACACAATGTCCTCATGAGGAGGGCATTGTGGGGGTGGGGGGACACTACAGTGGACTCACAAATCAGATTGCTGAAAGGGCGGGGGTGGTTTGTGCGCAGTGCACCCGTCACAGATGGGCTGCATTCTCCAAGACTTTCAAAGTGGCATGTGTATTGACCAATTATATTTGGTGTGTATGGGAGGAGGTGGTGTGTGTGTGAGTAGGTGGTATGCAACCTTCACCACGGGGTTGGATCCTCCAAGTCTCCTGGAGTGGACAGTGGATTGGCTGTACATGTTCCAGTGCCTGTAATAATAATAACAATAACAGCAATAATAATACAATTTATAAAACGTTGTTTCATACAAAGGATGTAGCTCAGTGTGCTTTAACAATTTGACAAAGACACCCATGGCAAGCTTTGTCCCAGGCATCAATCCAAGCCCACCCCACCCCACTACAGTTAACTGGTCATGGGAAACTTGGAGCAATCTGAAGCCACCTAGGCAAGGAGTTTTCATGAACAGTCCTCACTGAGACGTGACTGTAGATTACATACATTATGTTATATATGCAACAATATATGCAACAGCGAGATATGAAACAGTGGGGCCAGAGGAAATGACTGCTGTGTTGTGCTGTGTTGCGCTGGCCTGCCAGACACTGCAGTGTCATTTCCTTGATGCAATCAGGCAATTTAGCAAGCATGAATAATTGAAGGAAATGGCATGGCTGCCAGACCTGTATGGCACATTCTCCCTCTCTCTCTCTCTCTCTCTCTCTCTCTCTCTCTCTCTCTCTCTCTCTCTCTCTCTCACACACACACACACACACATACACACACACGCTTGCGCTTTCTCTCTGTGTATGTGTGAGTTTAGAGTTGGCGTGATTCCAATCTAATAAAATTGTTATATATCAAATTGCCAAGGATTGTGGTCAAATTACATGCCTTTACAAAGTTGGAAATATCAAAATGTAACATGTAAAAGGTGTAAAAGAATTTTATCAGTTTTGACAAAAGCAGTATGGGGCAGCATGGCCTAGCTGGCCTTATCCTACACCTGATCTATAGGACTGGGTGCTGGTCACTTTCGATTTACAGGGCATGAGGAAACAATAGACTCTGTTTTCTCACTAACAGAAAGAGCATTAAGTTCACTAACTCTCTTGGTAGAAGTGATGGCCAACAAGAATGCGGTCTTGATAGAAAGCAACTTAATCTCTGCCTGCTCTAAAGGCTCGAATGGCGGAGAACACAATCCATTCAGAACAGTGTGCAAGTCCCAAGAAGCACAATCCGTTCGCGGGCACGGGTGTAGTTATTGAGCACCCTTCATAAAAGCTACTACTAACTTGTGAGCACCCAATGAAACTCCTTCAGTTGGTGCCCTGTTGGCTGCCTGCCAGGGCTGCGACATATACTCTCAAGGTGGCAGGAGAGCGACCATTATCCAGCAGATGTTGCAGAAAATCAAGAATTGTTACCACAGGACATTCAAGGGGGTTCAAAGAATGAGTAGTGCACCAGGTAGTGAAAAGCTTCCATCTGTTTTCATACATTGTCCTGGTAGATTGAGCACGAGCATTCAGAACAGTGTGCCTAACCCCTTCTGAACAGTCCATGACGCTTTGGTTCTCCCCAGTGGCCAAACCCAGAGTTTCAGCCTGTCTGGACAAGGGTGCCAGAGCTGCCCCTCCATTTGGGACAGAAGATCCTTCCTCATTGGCAACGGCCGGGGAGGCCCCACGGTTAGTCAGTAGTAAGTGAAACCAAGGCATGCTCGGCCATCTGGGTGCTACCAAGAGCACCCTGTGGCCTATTTCCCGCACTCGATTGAGCCCACCCCAAATCAGTGGAATAGGTGGGAACGCAAACAGTAGCACATCTGGCCACTCGTGAGTCAGAGCATCCCTGCCCAGTGACTCCGGTTCTGCCATCTCTGCATACCACAGAGGCCAATGTGTTGTCTCCTTGGACGTGAACAAGTCTACTGTCGCTGTGCCATAAGTATTCCAAATTTTCTGCACAACCTCCTTGTGCAAGAGCTAGTCCCCTGCCTTCTGTCTCCTCCGGGACAGTGCATCGGGTACCACATTGAGGTGACCTGGAATGTGTGTTGCACGGAGGGAGAGGAAACGTGTTTCTGCCCAAGTCAGGAGTGCCTGTGTCAGATGAAGAGAGGGAAGGGACCTTGTGCCTCCCTGGTGATTTATGTGAAACACCACAGAGGTGTTGTCTGTCCTCACCATCACATGTTTTCCCCTCAGAACACTCTCGAAATGTTTGAGAGTCAGGAAAACGGCTTGTAGTTCGAGAACATTGATATGGCAGCGTTTCATGTGAGGATCCCATTGACCGCTTACCCCCTGATGTTGCCACACCCCTTCCCAGCCTGTGAGAGAGGCCCATTTGGGGGGTGGGCCCATTTGGACTCCAGACCGTAGGAAGTCTTCCTGTTTCCATCGCTGGAGGTGCAAGCTGCAGCTCCTTGTCATCTGTACCAAGGTATGCCTGTTGTGAACCACTGACAGGCGCAGCTCTATCAGCCACCGTTGAAACGGCCGTAGGTACAGTAGGCCAAACTGAATGACTGTGGTTGCTGCTGTAAGCAGTCCCGCCAGTCTTAGAAGCTGAATGTATGAGATCCTGCGTTCTGGACGAACTTTTGCCAGGGCATGCTGAATCGCCAACCGTCTGGCTTTGGTGAGAGTGGCCCGCATGGTCCTGGACTCTAAGTGCATGCCGATGAAATTCACTGATTGTGCAGGAGCTAGGCAGCTCTTCTCCCAATTCACCTTGAAGCCAAGCTCTGTGACATGACGCAAAAGGCGGCTGGTGTCCGCCATCGCTTGTTCCGGGGTTGCTGCACATAGCAGCCAGTCGTCCAAGTACGGCAGGACTAACATGCCTTCTGCTTGGAGAGGTTCCAGTGCAGCCTGGACGCACTTTGTGAGAGAGCCCAAATGGAAGAACTCTGTATTGGTAGGCCTTGTGTTGAAAACTGAAACGGAGAAACTGCCTGTGCTCCTCTGCAATGGGCACATGGAAATAGACCTCCTTTAAGTCTATCGTCACAAACCATGTGCCTGGTTCTATGGCTCGAACAACATCCAAAGGTAAACGCTTGAGGAACCTGTTCACATGTCACATGCCTTTTTTGGAACTAGAAAATAACGGGAGTAGAGACCCTCCACCTGAACTTGGGGGTCTACCTCCTCTATGGCTCTACCTCCTGGGTCCTTTACTACCGTAGGCACGAGGTTGTGGTTGACAGCGAAACTGTAGGCGGTAACCCTTTTTGAGCGTCTCGAGAAGCCACTCGTTGGAAGTTATTTCTTTCCAGCGCTGAATATGGACCACTGAAAAATGAGTCGCCGTCGACCCCAGGCAGTCAGCGCCGTCTGCTTGCTGGTTCATTGGCTTTGGGGGGGCGCTGGCGTGGTGGCTGCCGTGCAGGACAGGGGTGTGAGCGTTGGTTCGAAGCGCCACGATGGGCCAAGTGAGTAGGCCTGCCGTGCTGCCCATGGAAGAACCTGTTAGGACTGTGTGCTGGCACCGGATGTGGGGAAGTCTGGCGGTTCGGACGTATACTTACTCAAGGGTCATCAAAGCCTGAACGCCGTGCAGCATGTTGAGAGCGTGACTCTGTAACCCGCACTCTTCTCTCCAGGGCCTCCTGTGCGGCTGGCCCGAACAGGTGGCCCGGTGTCAGTGGCAATTGGCGCAGGTGACGACTGTGCTAGCCACACTTGGCGTCTGGCATGAGCAAGGAGGCCCAGAGCCCTCTCACAATCACTAGCCATTGCACCAAGAGCTTGAAGGGAAGCATCCAGCAGACCAGAGACAGAGTCATCTGTGGAAGCGGTATCCAAGGTAGCATGTAAAGCCAACAGGAAATGGCCCATAGAATTGCAAATACGGCCCAACCTGGCAACTGTGTTGTAGGTTTTGACCAGTGCATTGTCAGTGCGCCTGCATTCCTTATTGGGACATTGCATGTCCGGATGTAGGGCTTCATCTGGTGATACAATGAGGGATGCCACACAGGGCTCTAATGCTGCCATTGAGCCAAGGCCAGTAGTATCTGGTGCAGACATGTCAGATGCAACACGATCAGGTCGGAATGAAAGAGCTGATCGGAAAGCTGCAGACACGACCTCTGTAAAGTCCTTACAATGCGGAATAATCACCTCTTTTGAGCCAGGTACCGAGCGACACAGGAGGTTTGTAGGGCCTGTCTGAGCATTTGGAACATCCAAATTCAACTTTGCAAGCGCCATTTTAATGTTACCAGACATTGACATAGCAACAGAGACTCCGCTCTCTGATTCAGATCCACTGCCACTTACAGTGTACAAGGAGGATGTAGGTTGTTGTGCTACATGAGCCTGCTGATTATTGCTCTCCGAAAGGAGAGAGTCAGTCGCTGCCAGTGAAATTGCATCGCTCTCTTCTGGTTCCACATTAGGTGGATGCTCAGTTAAAAGAGGAACGTGAGCATTGAGATGCGTTGAATTGTCCATCTGATCCATGTGATCATTAACCGCTGACATAGTAGGACCTGATAAAAGCACCTGTAGTGTTTGTACAGTTGTAGTAAGCTCGTCCATACGCTTCGTTAGCTTGCTAGAAGAAGCACACCGCTTCGGTTTCCGATGCTCCTCAACATCCGGACGTTTACGTTTAGTCCCGCGAGTATCAACTGCAGCAGGAGTTAAAAGCTCCGATGCGCTTGGAGAGATGCTAGCAAGACGCTGCTGGCGGAGCTCGAACGGCATAATGCTACAATCGGGGCAAGGGTTAGATAACGCATCTTCCAGATGCTGTTGTCCCAAGCAGGATGGGCAGCGATCATGCCCATCTAGCATATCCATCCCAGCATAGCACTGCGTACAGAGAGCAGGATGATCCATATCCACGAACAACGCAGAGCCTACACAACGGTTATGTTGTTAAGTGGACAAGGCCAGAGAGCCAGTTGGCTATGGAGGCAACGGCTCCCGGGGGTTGGCCTACTCTTACTCAACCAACGAGGGAACCCTGGAAACCAAGAGGTACTCGTTGGGAAGATAATTCACCCGGCAAGGGAGCCCTGGAACCCAATAGGTACTTGCCGGTAAGGTAGATTCAAGTAAATAACTTACCTGATAAAATCCAGTGTTGCAAGTGTGTCTGTATCACCGAACGAGGGAACTTTGGGCAACCAAATTACTCGCCGGTTAACTCCAATCCAGTTCGCAGACAACAGCTAGGTGGGGAAGCAATTAGCTAAGCCCAATAGAAAAATCTGTCGAAGTCCAGGAAAAAATTCTTCTCTGCCTTGCGAATTAAATGAAAAAGAGACAGATCATGACTCGTTGACAGGTTTTGTTACATTGGGAGTCATGACGTCACGAGATGACAACAACAGGTGATGGACTGGCCTAGCATGCCCCCAGACCTGAACCCAATCCATCATCTGTGGGGCATCCTCAAATGGAAGGTGGAGGAGCTCAAGGTCAGCTCTGTGATGTCGTCATGTAGGAGTGGAAGAGGATTCCAGTGACAACTTGTGACGCTCTAGTGAACTCCATGCCCAAGAGAGTTAAGGCAGTGCTGGAAAATAATGGTGGCCACACAAAATATTGACACTATGGGCACAATTTGGACATTTTCATGTAGGGGTGTACTCACTTTTGTTGCCAGTGGTTTAGACATTAATGGTTGTGTGTTGAGTTATTTTGAGGGAACAGCAAATTTGCACTGTTATATAAGCTGTACACTGCCTACTTTACATTGTAGAAAAGTATTATATCTTCAGACTTCTCCCATGGAAAGATATAATACAGTTTTTCTCCATCAGTTTGGCTCATTTTTTGAAACTGAGATGACATTCTCAAAACAACATGGACAAATCCCTAAACCAACTTGCAGTTTGTCACAACAGAATGGCATTTCTCATTGCTTTCATCAATTTTTCAAATGCTTTGTACATGTCTCAAGTGTCTAGTGAATCTTTGCAAATGGTTATGTACATTTACCTACAGTTAACACAATCAGCCCACATTAAGCACATTTTCCAAATGAATCGATCTTGCTGATCTATTCCAATTAGTTGGTTCTCAGTCTAATGGTCATTCTCTTCAAAACATGTCAGCACAACGTCATTGTATAAGCCATCATATGCAGAATAGTCTGCTCAATTGTCAAAATTAGTTAAGGATATAATACAATATAGTATACACTTTTTGGAACATGTCATAAATTCATGACAGTCAGATGAACAGGTGACAGGTGAAATCAGGTCTTTACTAACGAAGGACGAGTTTCCCACATCGCAGATGTCCAATCTAACAGTTCGTCCATGATGCAGTCTTCCAAGACAATGCCATCTTCCAAAACGTCAACTCCATCAGCATATTGACAATAGACCAGGTACTGAAGAAGAACCAAATGACCATGAAACACTATCTACAGGGGGGCATTCGATAGGAACACGGACAAAGTGAAAGAACTGTGGTACCAGGTAATTTAATTATTTGTTGTTTATCATTGTAGCCTATAACTACACTATGCAGAGGTTCCAATTTTGGGGGGTTTTCAGTATCCTCTTTACCTTCGGAATCTAGCTTTACAGTATCTGACCACAAAATTTTGCCTAAGAACTGTAACAGAACACTGTCATCAGTGTTTCTCCCTTCTCTCTGTGTCAAATACTACCTGCAGTACCTCTGCTTAGGTCTGTACTCCAGGTTTGGAACCACTGCAGAGGGTTATATTGACTTTGTGAAGGACATACTGATGCTGTGTATGACCCATCTATATGACTGAGTTGGTTTTATTTTTCTTTTTTGTAGAGAATAATGGCATTGGATGGAAATTAAACACCTCACATCCTCTTATTTGTTGATGAGGCTGGTTTCAACCTTGCCAAGGGCCGCAGGCGCGGCCGAAACATCCTTGGCCCACGGGCCACAGTGGACGTCCAGGGGTTAGTGAGAGGGAAATATTACAATGTGTGCGGCCACATCTGAAAAGGCCCCACCTACCACAGTTTGTCATTGTGTGAGGCAATGTGAACTTCCACCATGCCATGGTTCACTTAGGGGGCGCCAATGTGCCGATGGCAGTGACATGATACAATTTTTATTTTGATTTTTTTTACAGAATACTGTATACATTTTCCTTTTAGGTTCTCCAATGCATGAAATTTACTTTATGTGTGAATAAAAATAGTTACAATTTCCTTGGTAGAATGAGTACAGTGTGTGTGGTGTAGCTGTGGTGTAGCCATAATGACAAAATGTCTAAGCATTTTGAGTTGCAGTGCTTACACAATGGCAAAGGGACAATGCATTTTGGGGGCACTGACTATTTATTTGAGAAGGAAATTTGGGATCCGTGTAGCTGTGCTGAACCATCCAGTTAGTTTTGACAAAAGTACTGAATGAGTGAAAATGAGTCAAAGCAATTGAGAAGGATCTGTGTAATTTTTATGGTGTTGACTATTTAAATGGGAAATGGATTTTATTTTGAAGAATGAATGAACAGTTTTTGGAGACATATGACATTTTGCTGGTTATCTGAAGTGTTGTGCAGAACTGTAAGAATGTTTGGCCAAATGACCTTATAGTTATAGGAATGTCATCTCAGTTTCAAGAAATGAGCCAAACCCATGAAGAAAAACTGTAAAAAAAAAAAAAAAAGTACAAAAATGTTAGGGGTGTACTCACTTTTGTGACATACTGTATATGTACTGTACGTAGACTAAAATAAAGTGGTAATATTAGATTACTTGCTAAAAACAAAAACATATTTTAGGAATGCAGTACAAATGAAAACTACAAGTGATGTATACAGTGCTGCAAACAAGAGATCACTGGGTTTTATGATGACTTTGGGTTGGATCAGGCCACAACACCTCATCCACATTACAAGCAATGATGTCCCTTGCCAGGTAACAGGGAAAGAATGCCCTGACGTGTCATATCTATCCTTGACACTGTTCCTGGCCTATGTTACAGGCCAATTCCATCTCCTCTGAGAGATTTTGTAGATCGTCGTCAACCCATGGAGGAAAACATGATCTATAAAGGTGACTAATTTGGTCAGTAAAAAAAAATCACTCTTCCTCTACCTCCTCTTCCTTGCTATGTCCCTCAATCTTTGCCCTCTTTGTCTCTGATTGGCAGCCATTTTCAAGCTGCAACCTTCTGGTGGCTCTCTTGAAATGAAGTAAACTCAGTTTTGACTCATTGTCCTTAACGTATGGCATTAGTGCTCTATTTGTGATTAAATGTGGAGAAGAATGTTTACCATATTGCATCACGTGTTAAATAATGCAAAATGTGTTTTAAGAATGAGAATGTGTTTAGAGTTTTGCAAATAGGAGTCAGTGAGTTTTGCAAATTGTGTTTTACTATGTGAAACTTGTTTAAGGTGTTGACAAAAGAGTGAGAAATAGCTTAAGCAATTGAGAAAGTTGTTCAGCCAAAAGGTTTTTGTGCTTAAGCAATTCAGAAAAACTGTAATTGAAACCTCTTCATGATTACTTGCTTGGTGATAAATGTGTATGCCAGCATACAGCATAGCCATATAGAGATAAACGATTTAGGGCTATGTAACAAATTTGTGATACATTGCAGAAGAATATGTGACTGTGAACAAAAAGCAGTCACACAGGCAGTATTCATAACAGGAAAACCACAGACAACCACAAGACCTGTTTGTGTGTGTGTGTGTGTGTGTGTGTGTGTGTGTGTGTGTGTGTGTGTGTGTGTGTGTGAGAGAGAGAGAGAGAGAGAGAGAGAGAGAGAGAGAGAGAGAGAGAGAGAGAGAGAACATATATGTGTGTGTGGGAGCAGGTGTGGCCCCAAGGTGCTGAATTTCAGCCCAGATATACATCAGGTTGTTTATCACACTTGCACACTGGCTGGTAAACGGTTTGTCTGGGTCTCTGTCTATCTCTGCCTCTTTCTTTCTGTCTCTCTAAAGTTATCATTTACTTTAGGCACATGCATCTAAGATGTTTAACTGTGAAAGTGTGTTGTTTGTGTGTGTGCACACGCACACTCCGAAAGCACATTTCCTCTACACTTCAGAGATAGCACTGCCAAAAAACATCATCACTTGTCTCCTCAAGCACGCATGCACACACACACAGACACACCTTTTTTAGAGGGCTAAAAAATACGGATGCCTTAATAACGTCTTAATTTTAGATCCCACATTCCAAAAAATGTATGTTTGAAATTTGCATGCATATGGCAACCCGCTGTCTTTGTAACAGTTTCCACCTACACTCTTCTCATCTTTGCCAAAACTGAAAGGTAACTGCTGTGAGACACCACCATCAGTCAACTGTTAAAGTTTAGGAGATGTTGTCAAGATGTTTTCAAAAGTTTAAGGAGTACACTGTGGGTGTGAGTTATGGAAGGGTTGCATTTTAAAACTTTGCACAGACAAATTGTATTTACAGGTGGTTCAGTACAGCTCCCCCCCTTTATTTTCCTAAAATATAAACTGATGCCACAACCATCTACTGTAGATTGCCTATGCAGTTCCACACAGAATGTAAACATTGAGATTAGAGATGGCTCTTCTAGGTCAAAAACTGCTTGTGTTCCGTGCATAAAAGATCACTGGTAAAGCTGTGGTAGACAGATAGGCAAAGCCCTATTAGGAAATTCCAGGTCTTGTCTAATGCTGTTATACAAACCAGCTACCATTAGCATCAAACTGGCTAGTAGTACTGCATGACCTCAGGAGTAAAGAAATCAAAGCCATAATGAAGCATAAGGATAACTCCACCTGTTCATTGCTAAGCCTATTTAGATAGCTTAGTAGTGCACACAAACACACACACACAGACATGCATGGACACATTCATGCACATCCACTAAAACATAAACACACAAAGACACACAGACACACAGAGACACATAGACATGATTCCTTCCAGCACCCAGAATAGAACTTCTATTAGTTGAGCTGCAATTTAATTTAAACATGTCCACATCTGCTGATGAAAACCCACATAATGCAATTGGTGCTCTTTTTCCAGAAGCCGAAGGTATGACAATTCTAAAAGAGGAAAAGAGAGGAGGAGCGACAGAGAGCCAGACAGAGAGATGGAATAACAGAGAAAGGGATACAGATAGAGAGAGAGAGCAACAGAGAAAGAGAGACAGAGAGAGGCTACATGTTTGCCTGCCAGACTGTATTCTTCACTAAAAGTGGCAGCTTTTTTCATATGTGGGGTAAACAACACTATTTACCACCTCCTGAAATAACAAGACAGCCTTTTATTTATCTGCCCTCTGGATTGCTATTTATGCAATATATATGGATAGTTTATCCACTTCCTTCAGTGCTGTGCATGTAGCCACCACTGCACCCGCACCACTATGTGAACCAGGTTAAACCAGCAGGGCAAAGACCACACAATGCCCTCATTATTAATGTCACTTACTGCCAACCATATTTTGCTTCATGGAACACATACAAAGGCAAGTGCAGTAACTATGTGATCATAGAAAGGTATAATAGTGGTGACGCTTTAATGAATAGTAAGAAGCAAGATATTTGGTCACAAGACAAAAGAGTTGGTATCACATCAGTCACTTTCCAGTCTAGACTTAGTTTTGACAAAATATGTAGTTTCTGCCCTGTTTGGCTTGGTAGTTTACTCAATTCCTTTAGTGCTGTGCATGTAGCCTAGTTGCACCACCACAGCAACACTACTATGTGAACCAGATTAAACCAGCATGTAAATGACCAAACAATGGCCTCATTATTACAGTTTTTCTCAGTTGCTTTGGTGGTTTTCTCACATCACTATTAACATTTGCACAGCAGTTAGTGCATTTCTCAAAACAATTAGTGCAAACTGCAAAACCTAGTGGATAACCTGCAAAAGCACGTCACTTGCTTAAGATCGATAGTCCATTTCTCAAAAGCAAGTATTCATGTCAATGAAACTGCCAGTGCCATCAAAATGAGAAGTCTTGACACTACATGTTATGAACACGATAATCAAATGGCTTTGTTATGTTTTCATTATGACAGTTTATACTTTCAGTTTTTTGCAATGCAAAAAAAGTCAGCACTCAGTGACACTACATGAAAATGCTCAAGACTGCACTATAGACTACTTCTACAGCCATTTACAGTTTTTCTCAGTTGCTTTGGTGCTTTTCTCAGATCAAAATGTAAACTATTAGTTCAACCTCCACAACATTTAGTCATTTGTGCATCTCATAGTAGCAATTTCTCCTTCCTCTGAACAAATTGCAAATGCTTTTGGACATGGCAATTGCTTTTATACAATACAATGTTGTTTTTTACAGTTTTTCTCCATCGGTTTGGCTCATTTTTCGAAACTGAGATGACATTCTCAAAACAACATGGACAAATCCCCAAACCAACTTGCATTTTGTCACAACAGAATGGCATTTCTCATTGCTTTCATCAAATTTTTAAATGCTTTGTACATGTCTCAAGTGTCTAGTGCATCTTTGCAAATGGTTATGTACACTTACCTACAGTTAACACAATTAGCCCACATTTAGCGCATTTTCCAAATGCATTGATCTTGCCGATCTATTCCAATTAGTCGTTTCTCAGTGTAATGGTCATTCTCTTCAAAACATGTCAGCGCAACTTCATTGTTTAAGTCATCATAGGCAGAATAGTCTGTTCAATTGTCAAAATTAGTTAAGGATATAATACAATATAGTATACATTTTTTGGAGCATGTCATAAATTCATGACAACAATCTTATTTGTTGATGAAGCTAGTTTCAACCTGGCCAAGGGCCACAGGCGCAGCCGAAACATCCTTGGCCCACGGGCCACAGTGGACGTCCCGGGTCAGTGAGAGGGAAATATTACAATGTGTGCAGCCACATCTGAAAAATGGTGTGGCCACACACATTGCAAGCTTGGGCCCGTACAGCACCCAGAAGCTCCTCCTTTTCCTGGATAGTCTTTATATGGATTTAGTCCCCGAAAATGAGAGGGGTCTCGAAGGGCCCCACCTACCACACTTTGTCATTGTGTGAGGAAATGTGAACTTCCACCGTGCCATGGTCCACCACTCATCCAAGGATGCATGTGTTACCACCACCATATTCTCAGTTACTCAATCCTATTGAGGAGTTTTTCTGCTTGCAGGTGGAGAGTTTGCGAACACCATGCTCAGTGGTGGTTCTACAGTGTTTTACTCCCCGGGCAAGACCACCTCTTTGCCCACCCCCCCCCCCCCCCCCCCCCCCCCCCCCCCCCCCCCCCCCCCCCCCAAGGCAGAGAGTCACGCTACTTCTGTGCATGGCACCTTCTCAGCAAGCTTAGGGGGCGCCAATGTGCCGATTGCAGTGACATGATACAATTTTTATTTTGATTTTTTTTACAGAATACTGTATACATTTTCCTTTTAGGTTCTCTAATGCGTGAAATTTACTTTATGTGTGAATAAAAATAGTTACAATTTCCTTGGCAGAATGAGTGCAGTGTGTGTGGTGTAGCTAGACCTATAATGACAAAACGTTTTGACTTGCAGTGCTTACACAATGCCAAAGGGACTGCATTTTGGGGGCACTGACTATTTATTAGAGAAGGAAATTTAGTTTTGACACATGGGTAAACTGTTTTGGGAGAGATATCAGCATTTTTGCAGGTGATCCGTGTAGTTGTGCTGAACCATCCAGTTAGTTTTGACAAAAGTACTTAATGAGTGAAAATGAGCCTAGCAATTGAGAAGGATCTGTGTCATTTTTATTTCCTTGTCCAATACTGTACTTACCTGTTCTACCTACGGAATTTTTGAGTGATTGAATTCACAGTGGTTCTTCCAACATTTGGTTGCACCTTCTGACCAGCCTCAGCTATTGTGAGGGCATAATTGACAACATGGTCCACAACTGTAGCCCTAATTTTATTAGGAATCTGCCTATGTATCTGACATCTTCTCCCTCTTCCCGTGTTTTATCTCTTTCTTTTTCCCCTTTCTCCCCGCATCCTCACCCCTCTTCCACGATGCTGACCTTCCATTTCATTTTGACTGACATGACATAAGCAAATGATAATGTTGTAAAACAGCATTGTATTGAATGAAAGCAACTGATACATGTCCAAGAGCATTTACAATTTCTTCAGAGGAAGGAGAAATTGATACTATGATGTGCACCAATGACTAAATGTTGTGGAGGTTGAACTAATAGTTATGACAATTTTCATTCTGATCTGAGAAAAGCACCAAAGCAACTGAGAAAAACTGTATATGGACCAAGAATGGGGATATGAGTGAGGACGCCATTATCTGAGATGGCTGCACACATCGTAACATTCCCTCCGTATTGGCCTGGGACATCAGTGGCTGCTCTCTGTCCAATGCAATTCTTTCCACACCTTCTAGCTTTGGCCAGATTACCTAAAACCCGCCTCATCAACATATATGAGTGTGTGCAGTGGTTCCCTGGCTTCCAGCTCCAGTACATGCTTTATCTAGAGAGAGAGAGAAATATAACAACTTTTCCTGTGTAACATAATACATTTAGAAAAAAATATTGTACAGTATGTTCTGTGAATACATATATAGAATTGCTAGTGTACTGCATGAAACTACACAAAGTAAAACAGTTTACAGTGCTGAACATTAGAGTATACATAGAACACATGTTTTACCTGCACATACTGGTCTTTCACTTTCACAGTCTTTCACTGTTTCGTTCAAATGGCACTTTGTACAATTGTTTCATGTGCATTTCATTTCTCTTGAGCACTCTGTCAATTGTTGCAATTGGCACAGATACAATATTGCTCTGAGTATAGTTCTGAGAATTTTCATTCTGATCTGAAAAAACCTGAGCACCAAAGCGACTGAAAAAAGAAAAACTGTAATGTCACTTATTGCCAACCATTAGTGAATATATTTTGTTTCATTGACCACATATCACAGGCTTAGAATCTGGTGTAGGCACACATATATTTCATACAACTTGCAACTCAGTCACACGTAACGTTAAGCACAAAAACCCAATAATTGTTTCAGTGTAGAAAAGCTGTAGATGTACTACATTACTGCTACTGTCTATCTCTCGTTCTCTCTCTCTTACTCTCTGTGTGTGTGTGTGTGTGTGTGTGTGTGTGTGTGTGTGTGTGTGTGTGTGTGTGTGTGTGTGTGTCTGAACATGTGCACCACTTACACAGGAAGTAAGCCAGGCTGGGTGTCTGCTGCTGCTGTAAAGTCTGTAACACCATTTTAGTCTCTGCTGTGCATCTGCTCTGAATTTAGAGATAATGTAGTGGTCATAACCTCAAACCAAACTGCACATGATGGATGGATGGACGTACATACGTACGTACACATACATACATACATACATACATACATACATACAGACATACACACACACACACACACACACACACACACACACACACACACACAACCGGTCAAAAGTTTTAGAACACCACACCTTTTCCAGTTTTTTACTGAAAATTCAGTTTATTGTGTCATTGCACTCTAAAAATGAAAGCACAGAACAAATAAGCAATTTAAGTTGAAAAATCATGACATCAATTCATAAACCAAAATGTATTCTAAACTTTTGACTTATCAAAGTAGCCACCTGAGCATACTTGTGGCATTCTTTCTGCAAGGGAAATCAAATATTCTTCAGAAAGTTCTTCCTAAGTTTGTTGCAGAAGTTCCCATAAATGTGTGGCACTTGTATGTTGCTTGACTTTCACTCTTCTGTCCAGTTCTTCCCAAACCAGCTCGATGGGGTTTAAGTATGGAGATTGTGCTGGCCACACCATGTTTTCAAGCTTACCATCTTGTTCTTTTTTTTCCTGAGGTAGTTTTGGCATAGTTTGGACTAGTGTTGTGGGTCATTTTCTTGCTGTAGGATGAACCTCTGACCAACTAGGCGCATACCAGAGGGCATCCTTTAGCAAAAAGTAATATACTTAAAGTTTATTTTATGAAGTATACTTCAGTATAAGTGTAAGTATAGAACAGAAGTACACAGACCATGTACTTTTAGTGTACTAGAAAGTATGCTAATTTAATACTTTTATATATTAACTTGGAACACTTTAAGTTTATAAAAGTATTCTTTAAGTATATTTTAAAGTTAATTTTAAGTTTACAAAAGTACACTCTAAAATATACTTAAAGTATACCACAAGTACACTTATTTATATACTGCCATTGTACTAGTTATGTACTTCAAGTTCCTATTTTTAGTTTATTATAAAGTAATAAAATAAATGAAGCAATTCCCATTGTGATCACACAGCACACACTGCTTTTAACCCATTACACATGTGACCATGCTCAGGATACCTCAGTCACAGGGGAGGATGGAGGAGAGAGTTGGTCATTCATGGCTTGTTGGTGTTGGGAATTGAACCTGTGATCTTTTGGCTGCTGGTCCAGCGCCTTAGCCGCTAGACCATGACTGCTTCATTCAGTATGTTAGAAACTCGGTTATTTTACTGGTTTACTTGTTGTCATACTTTAAGTTTGCTTGGCATATTACTTGTAGCTTTGTAGCTTTACTCAAACTGTATGTACACAAGAGTGTGATGCATTTACAAAATCAAAAGACATAATGTTGAAAACAAGTTTGATACATTTTCAAACATACAAACAAAAACAAAGACCACCCTTAGCAAAAAGAAGTCTATTAACTTTAATAAACTTCTTTTTGCTAAGGGAAAGTATAAGTGTAAGTCTTCCTTTAGTAAAAAGAAGTTTATTAAAGTTTACTTATACTTATAAAATAGGTATACTTATTTTATACGAAAACTGAGTTTCAGTTTCAGTATAAGCCAAGTATACTTTACTATACTATTCTATAAGTATATAAAATATAGTTTATAAAAGTCAATACTTCCTCAGTTTTTGTATAAAATAAGTATACTTATAGTAAACTTTAATAAACTTATTTTTGCTAAGGGATTGCATGGCGCTGCAGAATGCTGTGGTAGCCATGTTGGTTGCTTGAAGTTGTCCTGTGAGCTGCCCATCACACAATTTGTTAACTTTTAGAGACATGTTCTCTGATTCAGTTGTGGCTTTGGGTCTGCCAGACCACGTCCTGTCAGTTTCCCCCAGTTTTTGAGTGCCTTTTGATGGTGAAGAAAACTGTACTCACTGACACCTTGACTTTCTTCTGCAATTGTCCTGTAGAAAAGACTAACCTTTTAAGTGTTATGATGGTCTGTCTCTCTCCCAATGTTAATTGCCCCTTTCTTGCCATTTTTGTAGCATTACACTACTTTCTGCAGTACAATACTGTCTGACTGATGCTCCTGAGGGTCTGGTACCATTGTGTGTGTTTCAACACTGCCTTTATACCAACATTGGGTGTTGTAAGTAATCAAGAAAAGTTGGAACACCTATAGGAATTAGTAGCACTACCTGTCAAGGCTGATTTAACCTTCATTGCTGCTGATTAGGTAACCAACTCTGTGTTCCCTGAAAAAGGCCTTTTTTGTATAATTCTGAAATGTACACTATTTTTCGGTTTTAGGAAACCAATTTTTTTGTTTTACCTCTGGCTGTTCAGTACTTACCTTTGTACCATTTCAGGGTATTCATTGAACTTTCACTACTTGAATTGCAATAAATAACTGGAAAAATTAGGGTGTTCTAAAACTTTTGACCGGTAGTGTACATAGATAGATAGATAGATAGATAGATAGATAGATAGATAGATAGACAGACAGACAGACAGACAGACAGACAGACAGACAGACAGATAGACAGATAGATAGATAGATAGATAGTAGTGTACTTTGCAATGGCTGATGTAGGATTAAATGGTTAGAGGTTTTCAAGATGTCCACCACTTCCTACTCCGTGGTAAGTCTAAAATCTAACATTAATCTAACTCTAAATGTTTTGATGCACAGGCTGCTCAGCCTGAAATGTGATGGTACTGGGTCTTAATCAGGGGGTGCCATATCCCCCTAATACCCCTTGTAATTTGAACTAGGATTGTGTGTACTGTACTGTGTCTTTGTGTGTGACCACCATATCCCCTTTTGTGACAACCATATGTGTGTTAGTGTGTTTTTGACCACATTCCCCTTATTAGGGCTAGAAGAATACATTATAGTGATAAATTAGGCTGTTTTAGCAGTCAGGTCTTCTGTCTCCAGAGCAGGGCCATAATACTGGGACACATTCTACATGGTAATGTCTTGGATTTAAAAAGAATTACATAGAATGGCAAATATTTGTATGTGAGTACCTGTAAGAAATAGCAAATAGCAAATCTTCAATAACATGTTAAACTCCTGTATATCAGTTATGTACATGTATTTGGTACTTCATGTCATTTTATCATTGAAAATGTGTTCCATTAATGTGGCCAACCCTGTGCAACAAAAGACATTGTAAAAAACACCTTATTGACACAACTTAACTGTGGCATAATGTGACACCTGTCAGGGAAATAAGCTTCCCTCCCTGATGACACTGTCCTGACCCTTAAAGCTGTCTGCAGGCGAGAGTGTTAAGCAGAGCTACTTTTAACTTGGCACCGCTCATGACTAAAAATAACCCCCCCCCTGAACCAAAAGTCAGAGCAAACAAGACCACACTGCATAGATCTTTATCTTCTGCCAGTTAAGTACTTTTCTTGTTGGACTCATATTTAGCCTTTTGTTGTGTGCATTTTGCAGAGCAGACATTCATCGAATGGCAAAACAACAAATGGCGAACAACACCACGGACTGTGTTAACATCGAGGAGAAGTCCGTCTTCAGCGACTTCCTCATGGGCATTTACATTGTGGCATTCATCTTCGGCCTGGTCTTCAACCTGATCATTTTCGCCCCCATCATCCAGCAGATCCGCCGCAAGAATGTGTTGGGCGTCTACCTGGTGCACCTGTCCGCCTCAGACCTCCTCTACATCTTCACTATGCCCCTGTGGATATTCTACTACCACACGGACCACCACTGGACACTGCCTAACTGGTCCTGCGACTTGGCCGGCTTCTTTTACTACTCCAACATGTACATCAGCATCTACATTCTCTGCTGCATCTCCGTGGACCGCTGCCTGACCATCAGCTACCCCTTCCAAGCCAAAGTGCTTCGCCGCACCCGCTACGCTTGGGCTGCCTGCGTCTTCATTTTCCTGCTCATCACGGTGCTCCACGCAGCCGTCCTACGCCTGGACAAGGAGGAGGTGTACGACAATGTGACACGGCAGTGCTACGAGACGTACCCCATCAACGAGAGGATCGCCCTCTTCAACCTGCTGCGTGTGGGCCTGGGCTTCACCGTTCCCTTCATCATCCTGGCCGTGTGCTACATGCGCATTTGGACCGAGGTGCAGGGCAGCACGGGCCTGGATGAGCGCGGCAAGAAGAAGGTGAAGCGCCTGGCCATGGCTATCATCTTCATCTTCTGCGTCTGCTTCTTTCCTTACCACCTGCTGCTGGCCGTGCGCTCCGTGGCGTTTTACTACATGGACAGGGCCACCAACTGCATGTTCGAGGACAGGCTGCACTTCTTCTTTGCGAGCACACTAGCCTTATCCAGCCTAAACTGTGTGGTGGACCCCATATTATACATGCTGGCCAGCAATGGTGTGAGGGATGACATGCGTGTCTGTTACCGCCGACGACCAGTCCAGTCATCACAGCCGGTCAACACAGCACTCACCAAATTATAGCTGTAGCTCTGCCCCCACTCTGCAAAAGATACAGTGTATTTGTGTGTATTTGTGGGGGGGTCAGATATGCCTGGCTGTAAGAGACGATAGCAAAAAAACATGTCATTGAAATGTAAACAGTCATTACACCCACTTCTGCTCTGCAGCGGTTTCGAAAGATACAATGTACATTTGTGTGTATTTGTGCGGGGGTCGGATATGCCTGGCTGTTTGAGATGATGTGTTGTTTTGTTTGCAAAAGGCATGTCATTGAAATGTAAACAATATCGCTCAGTTGTCACAGCACACTCACAGAGCACTCACTGAAATATAGCTGCAGATGTCTGCAGAAGGTAAGATGTTAATGACTGAACTGATTTGTACAATTCACCTAGGAAGGGGAAGGGGCAGTGTGCCTCGCTTCCTAATTCCTCCCCTTGGATGAAGCGATGGGCCATGCCTACGATCTTCAAATATGGATTGGGCAGGATGTTGCTGTTCTCTGGCTAAAAGAAACGATGACAAACACACAAAATAACATGAATTAATTTAATATTAAGCCCCTAGTGTCTGATGACCACACTCTACAGCTCTCTAAGCTCTAGAAGAAGTGTATATTTGCATGTATTTGTGTGGGTTGTCTGGCTATGCCTGGTTGTGAGCGATTGTGTGTTGTTGTGTTTGCCAAAGATGTGTCATTGAAATGTGAACAAAAGCACCCATGTGTTTGCCGCGGTGAGGATGAGAATGTCGGCTGCAATGGCTCTGTTAATATCCTGTCTCTTCCTGGCCGAAGGATAGCTATCTGCATAATTTATCACACGTCTCTTTAAAAGGACAGAGAGGTGCGGTAAACAGAAGCTACGGGGACTACAAAGAGATGCACTTGTGAACTGGATATTGACACCCCCCCTCCCCGCTTCCCTAGGCTGAAGGACCCTTGTGTTATGGAAGGATTATACCATTAAGACACACACACACACACACACACACACACACACACACACACACACACACACACACACACACACACACACAGACATTTAATCAAAAGATTGAAATTGTTGGTAAAGGTAAAACAAAAAATCCCATTATAACCATATAACCAAACCTTTTAAATATATCTAAAAATGCCACCCATCTTCACTGAGGGTCAACCTCTAATGCACTTCAGCACATGCTGTTTCATCAATCAGCAGTAAGGTCAAAGCACTCTGCATTGGGTCAGGTTGTGATAAAGGCAGCACTTTTATAGTATATGTATAGGAGTATACCTGTTAACAATGACTGAACATATTGATGTACGCTGGGTGAATGCTGAGCAACATGGCCACTCAAAGTGAAGATACTCAGCTTGCCTTTTATTTTCTTTTTTTTTCATCTCACAATGAACCTCTCCTCAGTTGCTCTGATTTTCATTCCACTGCACTAGCAAAGCACTCCACTGAAAGGGACAGTGATTAAGCCTTTAGTTTGTGTGTGTGTGTGTGTGTGTGTGTGTGTGTGTGTGTGTGTTTGTGTGTGTGTGTGTGTGTGTGTGTGTGTGTTTGTGTGTGTTTCTCTCTCTCTCTATCCCTATGCAGAAGTACATATGTCTATTGTGTCTCTACTCTGTGTCCTCCTCTATTGCTTATGTCCCCCTTGATTGTAAGTCGCTTTGGATAAAAGCGTCTGCCAAATGCAATGTAATGTAATGTAATGTGTCTATGATCTAGGGTCTGTATATGTTGTGTATATATCTATGTTTTTCTAAAGCTATTGTATTTGTATGTGTGAGTGTGTGTATGTGAGAGAATGAGAGAAAAAACATAAAGACAGATAGAGAGAGGGAGAGAGAGAGAAACAGAGAGAGTCTGGATTGTTCTTCTTGTCCATAAGGGAAGGGAAAGGGGAGTGGGGCACACAGCATGACGGATGAGAGCCCTGTATGTATGTGTCTGCGTGTGTGTGTGTCTCCACGCCCACATTTGTGCCCACAAGTCTCCCTGGGCATCCTGCTGACCAAATTGCCCGATTCTTGAACCTGTAGCACACATCTGGCCTAACATTGTGCTTGTATGTGTACGCCTGCATATTGTGCATGTGTGTGTGTGTGTCTGTGTATTACTGAGGGACCCTATATTTACCCTGGCTGTTCTCTAAAAAACACTTCCCATATAACGCTGACAGGTAAAGCATGTGAAACCCCGGGTCATTGGGCAAGGTCCAGAGAAGTTCATCTTAGAATGGTGACAGGACAGAGGGGACAGATTGGGTGAACAAACGGCATGTTTGGATTTAGACTAAGACATTACTTAGCCTGTAGATGTATAATTGTGTGTGCTGTATGGATAATCTCTTTTAATGTACAGTACCCTCTTTTAATGTACAGTAAGCTACATTGATTGTGTAAATGCACTGTGACTTGGTGAATTATACTTGAATAATGCACACCCAAAAATTGGGGCAAGACCACAGTACTGGAAGGAGTGGTATGGACCTGAGTGCTCCTTCTTGCACAGAGCTTCATGGTTTCCATGGAGACATGAATGCGTTCTAATGCTATAGAAACCAATGAGCCCACAGACACATTTACACAGGCAGTGTTTAGCGATGGTGGGTACAACAAGCCATGACCTTTTTTAATTTACATAATTCACATTCTGACTTGGATGTGAATGTTTGACATGGAATTGTGTGTGGCAAGTTTACAGTGTTTATTTTTACTTTGAAGTGCTCGCATACATGCTTTGACAACATAATGCCCTTCAACATAAAAGGTGATGCCCAATGTTGCTGTATGTGGTCATAATTAAGTGTGTCAATAATGTTAGTGTACATACAGACTTTTAAATATATGTCTAGGTCAGATGTGAGGAAGTTTCTGAGCTGGTCACAGCTGGTTACATTTTTGGGCAACATTGCCTTTTTTGTTTATTTTTTGAGGTTGCAAGTTTTTGTGGAAATTTTGTGTGTAAAAAAAGTATTATTGAAATGTTACCATTGGAAGTGACCTTTACCCCAAAGTCAATGTCTGTTAGCTGAGACCTTCCTCCCTAGCCAGTCTGTGTGTGTGTATTTTTTTACACGCTTACACAGAACTCAAAGCAAATTATAACAGAAGAAGAAGAGAAAAGCTGCCTGAAGTTATTAGTAAAAAAATTGTCTTTGTTTGCTAATCTTAGCACCCTCCGTATGCTGCTTTCCATGTTTCAGCTTGTGACAACTTACCTTGGCATTTTATGTTTTCGTAATAAAGTGGTTATTTTTTAAACTCTTGTCTGTTGTGTTGCCTGGTCTGCACAAACAAAGAGGCAGTAAAATAATAATAACAATAATAATAATAATAATAATAATAATAATAATAGATTTTTGTTGTTTCTCACAAACTTCCTGTTTACCCTTGTTTTGGCTTGGCGGTTGTAACAGGAGTGCTATTCCATTACAAACTTTTATTAATTATTGATCTCACTGGCAGTGGAATGCCACCATGATGTGGCACCAAGCAGAGCTTTTGTAGTATTTCTCAATCTATCTACCTACATGCGTGAGTTCATTATCGGTTGTGGTTGTACTAAATGTCAATTATTCAACCCTGTCTTAACACACACACAGACACTGACACACACACACACTCTTGAATGAATAGACAGCTGGTTGATGTGTTAGGGAAGGACAAGGTACTGGGTGTCAAAGAAAAGAAATATTACAGAGATGTCTGTCCTTTGGGGAAACTAAATTCAGGAAATCAAGACACATGCACTCATGCACACACTCTCTGTCTCTCTCATAGTCTTGCTCTTTCACACACACACACACACACACACACACACACACACACACACACACACACACACACACACACACACACACACAAATTTTACATTCTCTGAAACTGGAAGTGACCTTATGTGTTCCTATGTCTCTTCCCCATAATGAAGCAGAAGTGAGAAATATCCTCCAGAGTGGGTGTTGCTTGTGAAAGCTCCACTTCTCAGTTTTTTTCCTCTTTCAGTCTTGTCTTTCACTTTGTTAAAGGAAGCTGCTATTTTCCACAGCTAGTTTTTCTTGTTTGCAGATGAAAACAACTTTTCACATTTGTTTCACCAGAATATTTGCTGATAAATCTAAACATATGGGTGGGTAGGAGACAGCAGTGATGGGTAGCCTGGCTTTAGAAGCTACCATCCAGTACCACATATTTTTTCCAGGCATTTACTATGTCAACTGATTCTAATTACAGGTCTTCAGCAAGGTAGAGATGTTAATTTTTGTTCAGTAATCACTAGCATTTAGTGCACAGCTAAAATGTTGAATTTTTGGTGGTAGATTGTAGAGTCTGAATCCAGATCACTAGGATGTGCTGCTGCTGGGCCAGACTGTCAGTAAGTTCTTGCTTTGCAATGTGTGTGTGTGTGTGTGTTTGTCTGTGTGTGTGTGTGTACAGAAATTAATTATTCATGCCTTTTGTCTCTATAAGTGCTTTAGCTGTGTTTGCAGATGTATGCACCATAATCAGCTACCTGTATACACAGTAAAATGTGTTTTGTTTTGATGTTCAGCATTGACAAACTACAGTGTCTAGATACAATAATTTCATCAGTCTGCAGAACTGTCCTTGTTTAGTGCACCTTTTTGCACCTTTGTCACTTAGCCATTTCAGATCCAGCAAACTTGAATATTAGATGAAGATAATTCACAAGTAAACACAAGATGCAGTTTTAGGTGCCGATTTTATTTAAGGGAAAAAAGCCATCTGAACCTACATGGCCAATGTGAAAAATAATTGCCCTCTAAACCTTATTACTGGATGAACCACCCTTAGCAGCATGAACTGCAGTCAACCGTTTGCGATAACTGGCAGTGAGTCTTTGACATCGATGTATCTTTGCAGAATTGTTTTAAATCAGCCACACTGGAGGGTTTTCTGAGCATGAACTGCCTTTTTTAAGATCATGCTACAGCATTGGGTTCAGGTCTAGACTTTGACTAGGCCACTCCAAAACCCTCATTTTGTTATTTTAAGACATTTAGAAGTGGACTTGCTGGTGTGCTTTGAATCATTGTCCTGCTGCAGAAGTCAAGTGCACTTCAGCTTGAGGTCACAAATTGATAGCCGGACATTCTTCTTCAGGATTTATTGGTAGAGAGAATGGTTCCTTCAATCACAGCAAGTTGTCCAGGGGCCTATTTCACAAAACCTGACTAAACACATCCAAGATAAGTGACGAAAACGGGGCTTGACCTAGCCTTGTCTATGTAAACACGCTGAATACGTTTCACTAACGCCGAGCACGGATGAGTTGAGGCGGCTAGGCCAAGCCAGGTGTAACAAATCCTGTTAAGAGCGCGTTCACGTCATTCTATAAAAGACGGCATGGATCGATCCCAGAATGAGCGATGAAATGGAGAAGACGCGTGCGCAGTACTTCACCCCGGCGGAGCAGAGCCTCCTCATCTGCAATGTCATTATATACTGCTGTGATCACCGACTTAATTGAGAACACACGTGAAGTTGGTTTGCGTATTCATTCAAGTAATGAAATAAATAAAAGAAACTATTCGATTACAATTGGTTCAGAAATTAAAAGCATAATAATAAGTAAACAAACAAATATAATAAACAGCAGAGAAAATGTTTTATTTAGCCTATTCAAAGTGTTTCATACAGGCCATTAAAAGTTGGCTGCACCATTGCTGGCTGGCCGACCGCGTCTCTTTATTTGAGGTTCACTGACAACTCTGAGTGACAGTTCATTGAGCCAATAAGGGGCAAGAATTAACTAATCCTGGTTCTTAGCCTGGTCGGGAGCAGGCTAGCTGCAAGGTATAAATCCCCATGGTAACTTATATGCGATTTCTTCTGTGAAACGACTTCAAGGCTAAAGTCATCTAGGATGACCAAGTAAACCCGTCTTAATCCCTTATCTTGGTTTTGTGAAATAGGCCCCAGGTCCTGAAGCAGCAAAGCCGCCCCAAACCATAACACTACCACCACCATCCCTTTTGTACTTTTGCATGTACTTTTAGTGTACTAGAAAGTATACTAATTTAATACCTTTTGGGACTAAATTGGGACATTTTAAGTTCATAAAAGTATACTTTAAAGTATACTTAAAGTTTATTTTAAGTTTGCAAAAGTACACTTTAAAGTATATATGAAATACACTCATCTACATATCATCAATGTATCTGGTATACCCCTCTCGTATACCACAAGTACACTTATCTATATACTGCCATTGTACTAGTTATATACTTTGAGTCCCTATTTTTCTCTATTTTTACAGTATACTCTAAGTATACATTTATAAATTTAAATTATTTTAGTAGTTTACTTGTTGTTATACTTTAAGTGTGCTTGGCATGTTACTTGTAGCTTACTATTTATATACTTGAAAGTATACTCCTTAAAGTATTCTTAAAGTTTACTCATACTGTATGTACACAAGAGGGTGATGCAAGACAGAATGTTAAAAACAAGTCTGATATATTTTCAAACATTTCAAAAACAAAGACCTATGAAATCCTTCCTTACTCTAGAAAATTAAAGGAAAATGTGCCCATTTTCATGTAAAAATGTAAACAAAATGGTCTCTCCAGGATTAAGTCCTTATTTGTAAAAAGTGGTAAAGCAAAACTTGTCTTTCCCTTCGGCATCCCTGTAGCTGAACACATCCTCCTTCTCTGCATCACAGCACTCATTCACTAAGAAAGTTGCCTCTGGTCTCCCCAGTCACCTGCTCTCCAAACACCTTCAACACAGAGGCCATAAGGTGTCCACAGAGCCACTGGGACTCGTCACGCCAGTCAGCGAGGAGAGCAGCAGAGAAGAGAGCCAATTTTTCACATTGGACATGACTGGACTAGTACCAAATAAATGGTTAACGGGTACCCAACCAAATCCAGGTGTTAGTCAAAGAGCGATGCAGGCCTGTAGCTTGGCTTGGGAACGGGGAGACCTAAAACAATATGGCTGGTGAGGCATCCGATCGAGTTCCCTCTGAGTTTGTGTTCCCCTTGACGACAAAAACATTTTTTTTCCGTGGGTACTAGATTACTGTGGTTTAGGATTAGGTTACTGTGCATATTTGTCGCTTTGCATAGAACCAACATACGTCACAGAGCAGCTGGATGTACGACAAGCGAATTAGGTCAAACATTGTCTTTGTATGACTACAAGGAAATCTGTAATTTCAATGTTTATTAAATTGGCATGTATAATTGTAGCAGTTTTAATTTTGTTGTACCTTATTTTTATATTTCTCAATACACTTGTAGTTCTTGCCTCACATACCCTGACTTATTGCATTCTTTTTATTCATATTTAAATAAAAACTTTATAATTGTATAATGTTCACAAGCAGTACATACAAAATGTGTTTTGCTGCATAAAAACCATCTGTTACAGGAATCACAGGCAATCTGTAACAAACAAGGTGCTCCATTACTTTCCACAACTAGTTATTGTACACAACTTCAACAGCATCCATTAAATGGCCTACTTACCCATGTAATGTCACGACGGGTACAGGAACCAGGGAAACAAGACAGAACAGGAGAGGACCCAATTGCGTTAGCGTAGCCCCAGAGGCCTTTATTGACAGACACAGACAGGGTACACAGGACTGGGCACACAGGGGCAGAGTCAGGGTAACAGAACAGAGTCAGGATTACACGAACAGGGTCAGAAGCAGCCACCGTCGGCCGCAGGGTCAGGGTCAGAAGCAGCTGCCATCGGCCACCGGGTCAGGAACAGAGGCAGCCGCCGTCGGCCGCCGGGTCAGGAACAGAGGCAGCCGCCGTCAGCCGCCGGGTCAGGAACAGAGGCAGCCGCCGTCGGCCGCCGGGTCAGGAACAGAGGCAGCCGCCGTCGGCCGCCGGGTCAGGAACAGAAGCAGCCGCCGTCGGCCGCCGGGTCAGGAACAGAAGCAGCCGCAGCCGCCGCCGGGTCAGGATCAGAGCAGACAGGGACACGGAACAGAGACAAGGGACAAAAACTGGGCAGGCAGGTCTCGGTGTCGCTGGGCTGAGGGGGGATTGAACCCGCAACTCCGGGGGTGGTAGACGGCAGCTCTACCACCTGAGCTGCCGGCAGACAAATCATCAGTGGTGAGCCGGATCGGTGGCTGTGGGCTGGAGACCGGAGCGTAGTCAGGGACAAGGTCCACGTTGAAGATGGGAATCAGTCCGAGCAGACACAGAACACACAGGAGGCAGGACTGACAAAAACAGGACGAGAGACAAGGCACAGGCAGGACAAGAACCGAGAAATAAAACACAACAAGATTCTAGCACAGACAGGGACTAAACTGAGACAAGGAAGACAGGAAACAAGACTGAACAGGACAAGACAGAGTCGGGAGTCAGAATGCTAGTGAACACACCGTGGGTAGCAAACAAACCGACACCGAGGGAGTGGAAAACATGGGCTTAAGTAGTGCTGAAACTAAGGAGCTAAACGAGCGTAAATGAGGGAGTGCGGGTGTGGCTGATAATTACGGGAACAAGGAAACAAGGAAACAAGGTGAAACAGATTAACAGGGCAACAAGGAAACAAGGCAGACAGGTGGGGCAAATTTAACAAGGAACAAGGACACAAAGATTCACAGGTGAGGGAGATTGTGGCAGTGCAGGGTGTAGAGAGAATAATTGAAACTAATAATGTGATCAGGGGAAAACAAAGGAAAAACACAGCACTGCCAGAAAACCCCAACGGAACACCGTGACGTGTAACTTCTTCTTGTTCATCAAATGTGCCCACCTCCCCACAGAAATGGCACCGGTTGCTTAGATCATCTATAAAATGAAAGGACATATGAGAGAAAACAAAATGTGTCATACACTGTGGTGCACAAGAATCCTATTAACACAGATGAATAAAAATTATGATCATTACCAGCCTGAGAGAGAACAAATGTTGCAATTTCTTCCCTAATTTTAAAAAGTGCTTCACCGTCGGATGGGAAGTCTATTTTAGTGCCACTTAAGAGGTGTTCTACAAACTGAACATGTAACAAAGTGAATACAAATGTACAGACTACCCAAGCTGCAAATTATAATTATATTTCCTATTGCACACACCTTTAAAGCAAATACGTCACAAGATGTGGTGCCATGCTGAAAAGGATGTGGCATTGTTTCACATGTCCAGCGTGACACCGCTACACCCTTGTTTCTCACCAGAGCTCTACAAAGAAGTTAAAGCTGTTGTTTAAGTTGGACTGCTATGAACAATAAGATATGTGCAGTGTAGGAAGGAAATTGAAAGTACATGGGTTGCAGAAAAATACCTTGTCTCCAAACATGTTTTTTCTTCGCTTCAGACTCTCCAAGTGAGTCCAGAAGTATGTTTTTTTTAGATGGATAGATTGCCTAAGAAACCTGCAAAACATACCACAGCGAAAAAAGATACAATACAATTTGTTTGTTTTATGGAGAGAATATAGAAATCGTTTTATGTCATAGATACTTACAATAACAAACCAATGGTGGAAGTCATTCACAACCCCTAAAATAATGTTACATTTTGCTGGGTCCAGCTTACAAAAAAGAAACAAAACCAATCACATATTTGTAACAAAGACCTTGATAAAAATGCTTATTATTTGTCCCAAGCAGTCTGTGATACCTTGCAGACACCGTACACTTACTGCAACTCAATTGCACCCCTCTGAATGATGTGATTAAAATCTCCCTAAGCACTGCACCACCACCAACAAAAGTATTAGTTAAAGCACACCTTCAATCTTTGATTTTTGTTGTACGGGCTGCCATTTCCACTCCATGCACTTTTAATATCTATAACACATCATAATTTTCTTGATAAATATGTAACAGTGAGGTTAAGCGAAGTTAGGTTAAGCATACTTGTAAACACTCATGTCAAATTACAGCTCTGTATGCTGCTTTGTGTTTAATCTGCTGAGTCCAAGCCTGGCTGCTTCATAGATGTGGCAGACTCTGGCTGCATGGCAGTGGAGATCCGACTCAGTGTGGTGGCATGTCCCTCTGGCTGTTTGGGGTTTGACGACGCAGTGTCGGAGGAAGATGGTAAAGGTTTTGTGGATAAATCGAGTGGGGTGAGGTCTGCATCTGGTACTGACTTGCCAACAGGAGTAGGTAAACGTGATGTTGAGTTGTCAGTTTCAATACAAGGTTTTTTTGAAGGAGTGGTAGTGGGGAGGTCATGGTCAGTCTGGATCCTGTGTGGTAGTTGTGGGGTTTGTTAAATAAACGGTTTAAGATGGTCAATGTTGATGTTTGGATGAATTGTACTGTCACACAGTCTTAAAGTAGCGTCAGCCAATTCCCTAATCCTGCACTCTCCCTGTTTGCTATCCCAATGATTGTGTTCAGGTGCACCTCGTGATTGAGCGTGGGCTGGATTGGGCACGGCTAAATGAATGGGTGCATAAAAACCGCCCCTCTTCAAGATGAAGGCAGCTCATTCCCTCACATCGACACGCAGAGAGAGCAGCTCATCCCTCTCTATTGACACGTGCTACTCTTTTTCTCAGCTTGGCAATTTTTGCTGAAACTGCTCCACTACTTTATTTTTGCCACTTTGAATGGTATTTTTGTATGGTGACGGGATGGTGTTTTGTTTTCTTTCTCTTTTCGTGCACTTAGTGTAGTAAGACCAGCGCAGCAGATCAGTCCTGCGGAAGATGCACATTTTTGCTTTCGGTAGGTCAGGTAGCTGTTTTTTTTTTTTTAAAGGGCTCCTTCCGCTAAAAACCACTTTGAGTAGCTCTATTTACAATGTGGTGGGTCACAACAAGCAGTATATGCACGTAGCACTCTAAGACGTGAAATTCGACTCTCATGGGTTCACTGGTCATTGAAGGGTCAACCTACCATAGAAATACAGAAACGAGCAGATCAGAGCAGGCCAAACCTATCTATGTCACTAGGTCGTAAGCCTCGCCCAGAGCCATGTATGGTATGCCCACAGGCTCATCCCAGAGGAAGAACAGTGGACAGAAGCTAGGTGAGCGAAAGACAGCGAATTTGCATCATGGCAGAACAAGCACACTCCTGTTTTGTTTGCGGCAGCAAAACGGTTCCTATGTACCACCTGCCCAAGAATGAAGATGTGAGGAAGAAATGGCTGGAATTTATCTTTGGGCCACAACCAGCCTCATATCCCAGTTCGTTAGTTGTGTGTGCCAAGCATTTTAAAGACAGTGACTTCGCTAATTTGGGAGCCTACAACAGTGGTTTTGCGACAAAGTTGTTGATAAAGCCTGGATCATTTCTGTCAGTAAGATCAACCACCACTCCACAAGTGGGAAGTGAAATAAGAATTCTTCAATCTAAAGTTTTCGTGGTGAAAAATTATACATATATAGCTTCTGCGCTATGATGCTTTAGCCTACCATTCGGATACACTCTTCGACAAACGAATCGGAATTTGTTGTTTGCCTTCATCTTCATCCTCGACTGATTCAGGGTCGTAGTGTGGGAACATGAACAAAAAAAGACACTACACCACAGTTTTTACCATCATGAAAATGTTTATTCACGTTCATGTTGAATTACAGCTTCGTAAAGGTTCCTTATGTGTGCACAATTAACAACCGAATCCTTTCATGCTAAAGTTTAACATGATGAGTAAATGTTTGTAGCAAGCTTACCTGTGGTAGTCTTTGGAGGGCGGGACCAAACCCGAGTGTTTGTCAGACGGCTGTTTTATACGTTCCTTCCGCAGTGCGCGGCAAAGTAGGACATTGAATGGACTGATTTGTTTAAAACATCATTTAACTGTTTTCTTGTAACGTGTAAGAAACTGAAGAGTGGCCATATTCAGTTAAGCATGTGGGGAAAATGTTTTAAAAGGTAAAATCATGTCCTGTTCAGTTAATTTTAACGAGCAATGTGACCATGACGTTGCCCTATAAATGTGTGCTGTGCAGCTCATTTGAAAACGAGCTCTGCCAGGAGAGGACGCAATATTTGCAGGTCTGTGATTGAATGTGTGAGTTAACTAGCCTAGCACCGTGGGCATTTCTTGACCCTGTGTTTTTTTGTTTGTCGTTTTCATCAGTGTTTTGTTTCTCTCTTTTTCAACATTTGCCGGTTTAAAAAATAAAAATAGAAATATTTTTGCAATATATTTTCCTTGTTTGCGCATCATTCTGGCTGACACCCCGACCGCTCGGCCCATTTTATTACAGAAAGGTTGCAGGGCCTGTCTTTTTTTCTATTCATTGGTTCCTGTCTTTATCGACACATTTCTGTTGCTGTTTTACTACCTTTTTCGTAATAAAAACACTGTTGGGTTATATTTTCATCTCCTGGTTTTTCTTATGTTGTGATCCCATATTTCTTTCCCTATTTTTTTCTTATGGGGTCGTAACATAAATGGGGGCTCGTCCGGGATGAATCAATCGTTTAATTCCTCAATTGTTGACTTCTCTCGGTAGTTAATTCATTTTTTGTGAGACTTTTTTGTTGCTTGTGTGTTTTGTCTTCTGTCTCTCTACTGCAGTCTATGCAGTTTGGATTAACTTGTTTCATTATTTCCTAAATTCCAGGAGATTTGTGGATAGTTGCCTTTTTTCCCTTTTGCTGTTTTTTGGAGTGCGTTCATTTAACTTGCATGAGCAGGTGCCGACTCGAGGCTTGTGGAGACTCATGTGAAGTTATTGCGTGTTGCTGTCGAGGTGCGTTTTTTTTTTTTTAAACTAAAGTAGACCTGCAATTGTGGCCTTGCGTGGTCATGAAAATTACGCCCAAACCTCCTCACTCCTGCCAGGGGTTTGCTTGCCTGTCAGCGCTTGCCGTTAATGACGAAGGAGCTTGGGTAGGAAAACAAAATGAGTGCACACGAGCTCTTTAACTTGTACAGTTGCACCTTTATTATTGTGGATGGTACTGTCGTTTCGTTTTACCTGGAGTATCTAGTGAGTGCGACACTGGTGCTTCTCAGGACCTGATCCTGCATGGGGTATTGCTTTTAATGACGGTGTTATACTGGAGATAGTGTCGTTTTTATCTAGAATTTTAAATGGGCTTTATAAACCTACCTTCATACCAGGTATTCTCTCGTTTTACTTAGTCACCGGTGACTGTTTCTTTTATGCCCTATTACGTCTCCAGATCTCCAGGTGCTTATAATGGCTCCATGGTATTTCCTGAAGTTTCACCATCAACACAATTTTCTCGTGCTATGGCACTGCGTGCAATTTTAACGACACTCCATATTGTGGTCGAGTTTTTACACAGGATAAAGCTTTAACCCTTTCCTTGCGTCATTGTTTTAGAGGCCATGTCCGAAACGGATATTCTTTTAGTCCTCATTTAATGTGCAAGTGGAGGCCTTTCACGGCTCCAGCGCAGGGGTACTGTGAAAAATGTCGACGTTTGATAGGGCCATTTTTCACTAAAACGCCAGCGACACCTCCTCTCTACTCTCACACACACCTCCCGACATGCACAGACACCCCCATTGACACGCAAGCGTACTTGCACGCACACAGACCCAAGACACCTGTTTGCATCTCCTACTTACCATCACCGCAAGCAGCGTAGGTACCCGTTGCCTCGTCCCATATTCCACACGCAATACAGTAGTTTCACTCACTTCAAACAACATTTCACTCACCAGTGCCGACAGCGCAACATCAACTTGGTCCGGAGGGGAAACCGGAGCCCTTGCGGAACCTGATTGAGGCCGGTTTTGTTTTTCGTTTCTTCTTCAGTTTTTGTTTTCTGCTTTTGTTAATCACTTCAGCACTGTAAATAAACTTGCACCCGCTTCACTTTAGTTTTCAGTTTCCTTGTCGTTCTTCTTGCGGCCGTCCTGACATAAGAAGCTCCTCAGCTCCCTCTTAAGTACTGGATCATTAAGGCCTTCAATGAACTGATCTCTAAGAACTTTCCTCTCATTGGCTAGTGCATTTGGGTCTTGTTTCAACACGGTTCTCAGAATCTGACACAGGGCATGTGAGTACTCAAGAATATCCTCACCATCCTTTTGTCTCCGATTGTACAAGTCGTGTAATAGCTGAGCAGTACATCTTTTATCTCTAAATGCATCTCTGAGATACTTAAACAGGTCAGTAACTGGTAGGAAACCCCCACCACTACGAAATCGCATTTCTTCTAAAGCTGCACCCTTTAAAAGTGACATTACAAAGTCATACTGGTCATTGGCTGATTGGTATCGAGAATGCACTACACGCTCAACCTCCTCAATGAAATCATCAACTGAACGCCCATCCTTTGCATGGTCACCACTAAAAGGGGTAATGTTACGTTCTCTAGGTACATAAACATAAGACCTCTGTGGTTCTTGACTCACAGCTGCAATAGCTGCCATAGCTTCTTGATGTTTTCGTTTTAGTTCAGAAACCTGTTCTAAAATGTCTCTATGTTCAGGTGACTCCTCAGCACCTCCTATGGCACCGTCCATTTTCAGAAGTCTCTGGTACAAGCTTTCAAAAGATACAGTTAGTGAGCAGTCTTTATGATGAGCTGGTCCAATGAAGTCCGAGGAGGTGCAGTCCATTGATCGAAATCCCTCTCAGCCGGTTCAAGGCACGCTGTTCCAGGTCCTCAGTTTGCACCCCGTCAGGCTCAATCCATCCAGTTAGGCACCTCTGCTTCGTATCACCACTACCGTTTATTGCTGCCCTCCACTACACCACGCTAACCCACTATAAACTATCAGATAGCTGACCCCACTCGTGGTACCAAAATTTGTTGACGGGGATTAATACACACTGACCAACAAATTAGTTTCAAGGGTTTTTATCTGATAGAACCCAAAGTTGGGTTTTTATTTGAATAATACACAAAGAGAATAAAATGGAGCTAGTGACCCTTACTAGGCATACAGCTACAATAGTGAAAAAATAATAAAGAATAGATTAACAAAGTTACAGTGTCTCTCTTGGACTGTTTTCAAATACATATAAAACCAAACTTAAGGAAATTCTAATGAGGGCTTTACTCTATACAAGTATATCTGAAACGGTAAAATGACAGTTGACTCTAAAACAGTAGACTGAATGGGTTATATAACAGTAGATCGAATGCTAACATTAGAGACGATGGCTTTTACGAACTGGTAAAACAACATTGAGCAGCTGAAATAAACAAATCACCCTAAACGAATACAGTACAAACGGTAGTGGTGATAATGGAGATAAGTAATACAAAAAAATCATTAGTACAACACTCACACCAAGGTTCATGCTCCTTACATTTATGTGTAGACATCTGAAAGAAAATATTTTAGATCACTTACACAGTCACGCATTACACGCGTCGCCACAGCAGCGCGCGATCTCCACAGGACACCGAGTATCACGTTGCAACTGGGTCAAGTATAACAAGTCATCTTTTAGCAACTTGTCACCATGTAATAGCGAAGTACACATGACGGTATCTTTACTGAATTCTCTCCATCAAAAGCAACCTTACATCCCCGTGGGGAGGCTCTAGCTTCAGTACAGTCAGATGCTGCGAAATCACTCGGCTACTTAACATATGGATCTACAACCATCCTTGAATTAGCAAACTCCTTTACATCATCTTCATCCTGATTCACCATCTTACTACAATGTTGGACTGTATTTTACCTAAATGTGAACTTACAAGATCTTTCAGCGAAGACAGATCCTTGTTTTACTTGTGCTGGCTACCTTGCTCCATGGACTGCTTTCCGGAAAAGTTAAAACACTACCCATAATGCTCCACATCCCACCTATAGACTACCACATTAAGTCATTTCCTTTTCAGGTAATGTGCATTACCCAAGCATCCATCACAAAATAAAACCACACAAAACTCCTAAATATGACCTGGTTACATGTGATTTGTAAATTGTTCTCTTGTTCCACAGGACATCATGACAAAGGATGAGTATTCATGTATCCTATTTAATAAATATATATAGTGCACATTTTTGCTTTGTAAAACCCTTAACACTTACCCTTAACTAACACAAATTTATTTCTTAAGGGTGGGGGTGTTACGCGGTCTTAAAGTAGCGTCGGCCAATTCCCTAATCCTGTGCTCTCTCTGTTTGCTATCCCAATGATTGTGTTCAGGTGCACCTCGTGATTGAGCGCGGGCTGGATTGGGCGCGGCTAAATGAATGGGTGCATAAAAACCGCCCCTCTTCAAGATGGAGGCAGCTCATTCCCTCACATGGACACACAGAGAGAGCAGCTCCTCCCTCTCTATTGACACGCACTACTGTTTTCCTCAGCTTGGGCATTTTTGCGGGCAAAGTTTTCCACTGCTTTATTTTACCATTTTTGACTGGTGTTTTTGTATTTTTGTATGGTGATGGGATGGTGTTTTCTTTTCCTTCTCTTGTTGTGCACTTAGCGTAAGTAAGACCAGCATAGTGTATGTAGTTTGTTTCATTGAAAAGAGAAGTGAAAGTTGTAGGGCCTTATTTAATTTTTTTTTTTTTTTTCCTGTCTTTATCGACACATTTTTGTTGCCGTTTTGCTACCTTTTTTCTAAAAAACACAGTTTGGTTATATTTTCATCTCCTGGTTTTTCTTATGTTGCGATCCCATATTTCTTTCCCTATTTTCTCTTATGGGGTCGTAACATGTACCCTTGTCATCCAAAAGGTCTGCACTTTTATTCTTTATTTTTGTGATGGTGTATGGTCCAAGCCAGCTGCACTCCAGCTTCCCCCCTTTGCACTGAAGGGTCCTGATGTTTTTGCAGATTACTTTTTCACCCACAGCCAGAGGGGATGGGTTTAAATTCAGTTCCCTCATCAGTAAGAAGTCTTTGTGGTGCTCCAAACCTTTAAAAAAAACATCAGTATACACTGCGTAACTACCTCAGCCTTTTGTTGGGAATGGCAAAGGCCTCCACCCATTTGGTGTAATAGTCCACCATTACGCACATGTAGAGAGAGATTCAACCTTTAAAATAAAAGTATAACAACCTTTTGTCATTCCTTCTACATAAACCACAACTATTTATATCCCCGAAACGCGGAGCGTCGGGGATGTAATGGTTTTGCGTGCGCCGCCGCGTCCGCCGCGTAAGGTCTTTCGTGTTAACGCGATAACTTTTGAACGGATGTTTGGATTTGTCCCAGATTTTTTGGGTGAATGCTCTAGGGCAGGTTCATGAACTGATTCGAGTTTGGAGGTCAACACTTTCAAGATGGCTGAATTCAAGATGGGCGAATTTTTGTTTGGCCCATAACTTCTGACTGGGTGGATGGATTTCTCCCAGATTTGGTGTGTTAATGCTCTAGGGTAGGTTCATGAACTTATTCGAGTTTGGAGGCCAACACTTTCAAGATGGCTGAATTCAAGATGGCTGAATTTTGGTTTGGCCCATAACTTCTGACCAGTTGGATGGATTTGTCCCAGATTTGGTGTTTCAATGTTCTAGGGTAGATTCATGAACTGATTAGATTTTGAATGTTGGGGGCTTTGAAGCATCGCGTTTCGGGGATATACCTTTAGCAGTCGAAGACGACTGCATAGGCCTAGTTTCATTCTGGGAAATAAAACCCCTAATACATACGCATATTGGGACGTGCTGGGGCACCTGCTTAATGGACTGCCTGGTATACTGGTACTGCGCACACTGTGAAATCTAAAGTTTGAAAGTGAAAACATTAAAAATGCCAATCATGAGACAAGCACATTTTTTTAATGAAACAATTAATCCACTTACCCATTACCAATGTTAACACCCATTCCAGGCCAGTAAAATCTGGATGTGATGGCTTATTTGGTTTTTTGGCAGCCAGCGTGTCCCCCTTCTTGGCTGTCGTGGAATTCTACAAATAGCCTCCTCCCCCACAGCAACCTTTCTCCTCACCTCAACATCATTTTTTCTTGATACATAATAGAAGGTATCACCTATTGAAATGACTTGCTTTTATTAACAAACAAACCAACCATTTATAGCAATTGCAGCATTGTGCCTGTAACCTAGCAATCTTCAAATGTTTAAACCTTTTGGAGGTGATGGGCCTGTTTTTGACACTATAGGGAAACACTTTGCAAGTTTCTTACCATCGAATTGAAAATTAGAAGACTGTCTGTGGATTACATTTTTTTTCTTTAGCTATTCCTGCAGGAAATATGCCATTTTTTAAATAACTGATAATCTGTCGATAGATTACAGGATCCATATTACGTTTAGCAGTTTAGTGGTAATAATACAGCATCCTACACGCCCCTTTTACAGTCGGAATCTGAGCTAGACCTAAAGTGGCTTCCCGTTGTGCTGAGGGCGGAGCCACTATATGGCTTTTCGAGGGGGAACAGGAATTCCAAAGAGGGAACTCGATCGGGTGCCTCACCGCTTCACGTCGTGGCGCATAACAAAAAAGACCTCACTGCTGTTGTGGTGTTGTCATGTCAGCCTCTCGGTAGCCTCACAGTGCTGGCGATGCAAACAGACGTTGGCTGCTGTTGGCACAGCCAATTTGCCTCCGAAGGGGATCCGCTGTACTGGCCACTGAAGTAGAGCCGATCAGGCCTCTCGCTTGCACAGTCCACCTAAAATTCGAATGAGCTTAGTCTAACCGACATGCAGTCACGGTATCCTCGTGGAAACTTTTAGCTAAAGTATTCCCAATGTCAGGCAGAATGTTCATAAGCCACTCACTGTCTGATTGTCAGAAGACGCTCTTCATGTTCCTCTAAGGAACATTTTTTTTTACATTACATTACATTGCATTTGGCCGGCGCTTTCATCCAAAGCGACTTACAAAAAAGGAGGACATAAGCTACAGAGGTGTAAGAGGACACAGAGTAGGGGCATGTTGTGGTATTTTACAATAATTATATAGTAATAATCATGTTAGTTTATAAGGTTAGAACACAGAAGCACCTATGTAACAACAAGAAGTTCTTAGTATGCACCTTTGTCTAAACTAATATTAGGAGTCAGCTGACAGGGCCTGTCTCGGGTGGCACCCTGCCGGGAGAGAGTCTCCTTTTCAGGTGAAAGAAGGGAGACGACAAGTTTAGATACATAGTATGAGAAGCATCTCCATATATGTTTGAAGGAAAACGTATATAAGCTAACAAGTACGAACTGTTAGTTAGATCACTTCAGCTAGAGATCACTTCAGCTAGAGATCACTGAGGGACAGATCGCTTCGGGAAAGATGCTGGTTGTGATCTCCTTGTGACCATCGGCAATAAAACCTGCAAACCCTGCTACCGCATTCAACGTCTCTGGGCCATTTCTTCTGATCAAGTCAAAACCCTTTGCGGGTTACTTTTCTTTCTCAAGGTGCAGTATTGAATTGAAATACTTATATAATTAATGCTTAAATTGTTTAATTGACTTTGAGATTGGGTAAAATTTACAACATTTTGGCGAGCCAGCCAGGAGGGCTGTAAGATAGCCCTCAGGAAAAAAGTTATTTCGGATATGAATAGGGCATATTAATTTATTGTACGGTGACATGAGTGGAATTTTCGTTCATGCCGCATGTACTATCGCCCTCTTCGTGTCCAGAGTTATTTTGAATAAGGGCCGTCTGCCCAAAAGAACTTATTAAAAATGCCCCAGATGAGGTTGTAATGTGGTAAGATGGTCACAAGTAATGCAGGATAAAAGAACTAACCCTATTTACTTTGGTAAATAGTGCATGTATAAAATAATTCTTGTTGTTGATGCTTGAGTTCATATAATATTTTGGTTGAATATGCACGAAGAACATTCCATTGAAATGTAGGCCCTATGATTATTTGAAAAAGTTCGCCTTCGTTTTAGACTTTGTGATGAACTTGTTAGTTCATTAAGCGGAATATGGTCAGCGGCTGCCCGTCGGTTCCGCGGATTAAGAAAAATCCGGAATGGATTGCGGGGGGTGTTGTTGTTTTTAGTAGACTATGCATAGATCTGCCCGTAGGTGATTCACGCTACGAGAGAGCACCTCTCAGGGAGAAGGGTGGTATCGTTTCTAGTAGACTATGTATAGGTCTGCTTACAGGTAATTCACGCTGTGAGAGAACACCTCTCAAGGAGAGAGGTGACATCGTTTCCAGTAGATTATATAGCCTATAGGTCTGCCCACAGGTAATGAAACGCTGTGAGAGAGCACCTCTAAAAAGGGAGGGGTGTCATCGTTTCCAGTAGGCCTAGACCATGTAGCCTATATGCCTGCCCACAGGTGATGAAACGCTGTGAGAAATCACCCCTCAATTATGTTTATGTGTGCATCTTCTAGAAGACAAATTTTGAAGGTGTTAATGAAGAGTTCTCTTGCCCTCCAGTAAAAGTGGATGTTTTATTATAGGGCATGTGGGCTCCTTACACTGACATGCTGGGTAATGCATGTCGTCTGGGTGCCTGTTGTGTGTAAAATGGGAGCCCCAGAGGGTTAAAGTGCAAAGGGCACGAGAAGGCATGCGAAATATGAAATGAAAAGACGTGCATGTCTCTTAACAAGGAATGCGCAATGGCAACTTGTGTTTTAAAATAAAAGATGTATAAAGAGAAATAAGAGAATACAGGGTATAAGAGAATACAGAGAAATAAGAGAATAAAGAGAAATAAGAGAATACAGGGTATAAGAGAATATAGAGAATTAAGAGAATATGAGAATAAAGGAATAAAGAGAAATAAGAAAATAAGGAACCGTGGTTTCTAGACGCAAATGTTTGGGCGCTAGACTAAATCCGTTGAACTAATTTGTTTATGATAAAGAGAAATCGCCTTTGCTCTTTGCTCTAAGTTGTAAGTTTAATTTTTGCCATGTTCTACTGATGTCCGTGCATATTCAAAATAGCATCATGACTGTTATATCGGGATGTCCGAGAGGTGCTTGACGTTGGCGAGGGAAAAAGGTTGTCTCTTGCCGTCTCACTGACTCGTTGGGGGGTCGTCGGTTAAGTTTGTCTTCTGGACTGCTGAGTGTAATAGTTGTGTGTCTCCGAACTTGAGTGTTTTATGAGTCTGATTGCTTTAAGGGTCAATAGGTTGAGGGGGTATGGTTGTACTGCAGTCAGCTGTTGGCTTGTTGAGCCTGGCATGAGATGCAATTTTACCCCTCCCTTCCCCTCTCCTCTCCTCTCCTTCCCTTGGCATGTGTGTGAGTGTTTGGAATGTAGATGTTCTAGTAACAAAGTTTAATGACTGGCTGGTCCAGCCATTTCACTTTGCTACATAGCTGGACAGCGAGGAGGATAGTAATATTATTATATATATTATTATTATTATATATCTACTTATCAATACAATATTAGTATAAGAAGAAGGTAAAGATAAAAGTCACGAATGGATTAAGATATGTAATGTCTTTCAGAATAAGTTTGGAAGGAGTAAAGCAGCTTGATCTATCCATTTGCCACTGACATCATTGGAGCAACAAGTTGGTAATTAGTCCCCTGTGCTCGCTTTTTGTGTGCTCGTGCATTGACGGTAGCGAAACAAGGTGACATCTATAGACTGTTTAAAATATTCTATAATTGGTTACTGAACTAGGCAATGCAAGCGAAGCAAGAGCTCATCACGCTACTGGAACAACTCGTGGTAAAAGGACAAAGTCGCTGTGTAATGCAAAATACGTGTTATGAACAATATGATTATAAGAGTTGCTTTAATTAAGGAGAGAATTTAGTTTAACCTATATTGACTCCACAGGACGATTTTTTAAGCGAGATAGGCTACTAGTGCAGAAGTGCGTGTGAGGCCAGAGGTGTATTCCTCTCCATCGCAGACAGTTGAGGAAGTTATAAATAGCTCGCAGCAGAGCGAGGACCATAGTCAGTCAGACGTCGTTTGTGTAAGATAAGGAATGTTTTACAGTAGAAAGAAAAGAAAGTAGGAACTGCGAAAATGTTTAACTTCTGATGTGAATTAATAGTGGACATCGGAGATGTTTCCCCGTCAAAAGTATTTAAACTAATGGCGTAAATTAATAATAGACATCAACGGTGATTCCCCGTCAGGGGTAGACATTAAAGCATTTTGTAGAGAGTAGGAGTGAGATGACGTTGTGGATACAGAAATTGTGAACTTCCAGCGGGAGCTGTTAGCCTCTGAAAAAAGAGCTGCTGCCCAGTCTAAACTTACATTTCGTCAGCATGACAAGTTAAGAAAGTTTTGGGTTAAAAGGGAAGTTTGGTAATGTGGACGTCTATGCATCAAAGTTTAGTATATTATACGCTGTTATCAGGATACAAAACAAAATAACACGTGCAATAAGGTAATAGTTCTTTTATTACCATGTCTTTGTAAATGATGAGTGGTAAACGCGACAGTCTGTTGCCTTTCGTGCAGTACGATTGTATGCAGTTAGGGCATTACTTCCTGTTTTCTGTTAAGGACCCCTGCTAAACTGAGAGCTGCCTAAGTGATGCCTGAATGGTCCACAAACACAAGCTTTATGCTAACTTGCAAGAAATGCTCTTAAGAAGGGTGCAATTTTATCCTTTTTAATAATACGGCAATAAACATTATGGCTACGCCAACTAAACTAACATATGCAGTTCTTAAGTTATTTTAGAGGCTAAGGAGCTATTGGTGAATAACTCAAGTGTTTAAGCGTATGCATTCGTATCATTTGATAAAGTGATATTCTTTACCATAAATATTACATTTGTAGTAATAGGTCTAACAAAAAGGGTTTTCAAACTAACCCCACGTAACATTTATATTAGTTTTCTTAAGAATATACATACAAGACTTTATTAATAAGACTCAAATGCAAACATCTTTTTCAAGGAGTCAAATTTTAATTATGTAAAGAAAGAGAAAAAGATATAAAAAAAAGGAAAGAAAAAGAAAAAAAAGGCTTACACACGAATTACCCGAAAGTAAATGAGCAAAAGAATCAGAAAATAATAAAAAAGGGACAAAAACAAAGGGATAAAAACAACGCTTGGACCATTTGGTGCATGGTTTGCAAAGACTGCACTCTTCATTGGAGGTATTCTTTTGGTTGTCTCTCTTGTTCTTTGCTGCCTAATCCTGTGTATTAGGTCTCTTGTGATTAAAGTAGCTGCAAGACAATTACATAGGCAGCTAGTCTTACAAGGAGTGGTTGAAGAACAAGATGAGGAAGATGAGGATCAGGAAGAAGAGACAAGCCCTACAGCTCCAGCTGTTACAGAGCTGTTCCTTCAGCAAGGGATGCTGGAGATGACTGGTTTACAGAAGGTGCGTTATACTGCGCCTGCTAAGGGTGGATTACAATCTGTCTAGAGGCAGGCTGGATGGAAGATTAGAGGAAAACCATGAAGGACTACAACAAAAATCTTATAGGAGAAGGTATCAACAGAAGGATTCGGGACCAAGGAGTAACTCTGCAGAACATCGAAGTAGGGTAGTATAACTGACCACTCCTATTAGCCTAGATGAGCCCAGGGATAGGACTCTTGAAGTGGTTAAGGGCCGGACAAAATCACGAACATATATATATCTTGCAGGATGCATTCATTTCATCCAACATCAATAAAGTACATGTTGACTTCGTCACATTTCATGATTTGCATAACATACACCCCTACATAATAAAGTGTTTGTTGTACTGATAGACACTAGAAGTAGGAGAGTGATACTAACCTCTTTTATTATTGAAAAGAACATTGAGTGAGTAATTAGAATTAAGGACTGATGTAACTAGACTGCTTAGGCTAAAAAAGGTGTTTTGGATATCATATATTCTTGATTGAAGAATGTAAGGTTAAAGGTAAATGTGCCTTAGTAAAATTAGTTTACTAAAGAAAATCTACAAGAAGAAAGAAGAAAAAGTAATGTGAATATGTTTGTATATGCCTGTACAATCTGTGTGGGACTGCCCCGCCAGATTTGCATGTAAACAATTATTGTAAAAGGGTTACTGGTTTACGATTCAATGTTCGTAAAAGGGGGGAATATGTTGTGGTATTTTACAATAATTATATAGTAATAATCATGTTAGTTTATAAGGTTAGAACACAGAAGCACCTATGTAACAACAAGAAGTTCTTAGTATGCACCTTTGTCTAAACTAATATTAGGAGTCAGCTGACAGGGCCTGTCTCGGGTGGCACCCTGCCGGGAGAGAGTCTCCTTTTCAGGTGAAAGAAGGGAGATGACAAGTTTAGATACAAAGTATGTGCAGAAGCATCTCCATATATGTTTGAAGGAAAATGTATATAAGCTAACAAGTACGAACTGTTAGTTAGATCACTTCAGCTAGAGATCACTTCAGCTAGAGATCACTGAGGGACAGATCGCTTCGGGAAAGATGCTGGTTGTGATCTCCTTGTGACCATCGGCAATAAAACCTGCAAACCCTGCTACCACATTCAACGTCTCTGGGCCATTTCTTCTGATCAAGTCAAAACCCTTTGCGGGTTACTTTTCTTTCTCAAGGTGCAGTATTGAATTGAAATACTTATATAATTAATGCTTAAATTGTTTAATTGACTTACTTTGAGATTGGGTAAAATTTACAACAGGCACAACAGACATATGTACTTCTGCATAGGGATAGAGAGAGAGAGAGAGTTGGATTAGTGTTTGTTAGTTATGTTAGTTTGTTAGGAAGGGAAGCAATCTTGGAAGAGAAGGGTTTTTACAAGCTTTTTAAAGATAGGGAGGGATGTTGCTGTTCTTGTCGCAACTGGTAGGTCATTCCACCATTTGGGGACAACCACGGAGAAGAGTTTAGAGTGACCTCGCTTTGTGAGAGGCGAGGGTACTGATAGACGATTCGTGTGAGCGGAACGCAGCGCCCTGGACGGGACGTGAGCCTGTAGTAAGACATTGAGGTAGGCGGGGGCAGAATCTGAAATTACTTTGTAGGCTAGTCAGAGCCTTGTGTTTAATTCTGGCAGAACATCCATAGACTATCAGATCATCTAAATAGACTAAGACCTGAATAAGATTCATGTCGCCTACAGCCTTCTCCATAAGTCTTTGGAACATGGCGGGCGCTACTGTTATGCCTTGAGGCATCCTTTCGAACTGATAAAATCCAAGGGGGCAGATGAAGGCAGTTTTTTTGTCTTCATTCGCCATTGCAATCTGATAGTACCCACTCCATAAATCTAAAATGGAGAACCACTTGCTACCAGACAAGCAATCTAATGGATCGTCTATGCGGGGAGTTGTGTACTGATCGGGAACTGTACGGCTATTAAGGGTTCTGTAGTCCTGTGGCGATGCATACAGACTTTAATGATGCCAGCCTTCACCAACTCTTGCAAGTGTCTCCAAACATTGTCAATATCAGCAGGAGCCAGGCGTCTTGGGTCAGACAACTTGATGTGATGCTCCACATCTTTGGCCAGGCCGACGTCCCATTCATGTAAGGAGAATACACTGGCTCTTTTAGATAACTGTCTGCAAAGCCGCTCCTTCCACTGGGGAGGAATGGGCGAATCTCCAAACTGGATTAGTTGTGGGTCAGTATCAGTAGGCACAGTCTCTGTCCCCAGAGATGGCATAACTGGATCTGCATGACACAACTGACCTAAGACAGTGGCAACTAGATTGACTATCTCTCAGAGATTCATTCTGGATCAAAACAGTTAAATGGTTGACATCCACCACCGTACTTGACACCACCATAGGCTGCAGTGGCACTCCAGAGGGTAATAGGACAGTAGGGGATGCCCCGAACATGTCTCTTCAACTTCACCTCACAGATAGCAGTACATTCGCCACCAGGAGGGACTTTCAGAGACTATGTTACCAATCTGTCACCCTCCTACATGTATATGTGGCACGCATGCAAAAAAGGAAGAAATTGGGCTGAGGCAGTTTATTTCTTTAATTTCTTTAACATTAGAAATTTGCCCTGGCTGTTACCTTATGTACTATTGCAACTATAACATGAAGACGACAACAGCAGAAGTTCAAAGGCTCAAAAAGAGATCTGCATGTTATAGTTTTTATATAGCTCATCTTTTTGGCTTTTATGTGACTTGCCACTGAGGCACTACCAAGGTGGTGGCCACAACCTAGCAGTTGAGCTTTAATCACAGAAGGTTTGACCACTTTATGGAAAACAGTCTATGGGCCCTATTTTGCCGCGGCGCATTGTGTATTCGTGACATGCGCATGCTGTCATTGCTATTCTGTGCCAGTGCAACGTTCATTTTTTCAGGCAAAAAATCACGTTGTCTACATAGCAGATGACATTGTGCCGTGACGGGCGGGTCAGCGAAAAGAAGAGGTGTGGTCTGGCGCAAAGCGCACCAGATGCTATTATAAGAACACATAAACCATTTGCACTTTTGATCAATAAAAAAGTGCTTTTTCGTCACTGGCGCATTGTTGAAAAGCTATTTTAGAGGCGCACAATGCTTTGAACCCCGATGTACCTGCTGCTGCGCCAGAGAGGCGAGCTGAACTGGCAGAAAAGTTGCAACATGTATAGCCTGTATAGCCATGGATTTTTATGTTTTAGTAAGCAAACAGGCACAAATAATAAGAGTATAGCAATGTTTTGCAGTTTATAGCAATGTTCTGCAGTTTCTTTTGTCGTTTTAAATAAACAGTGATTGCAATGTTCTGCAGTTTATTTAATAAACAGCGTGGCAAGTTGTAAGAAATGAAATGGACTAATCATCAAAAAGAAAACTAGTGGACTAATGGTTTGATGGACCTCCACCTTTTATTTTTGATGTTTCCTTTGAGTTTAAAGCTTTTGTTTCACGTCTTCTAACGTTGTTGTACCGCTTTGGGCACTGTTCTCTTCTTGCCAAAGGAGGACACAATTATTGAAGATATTTCCTCCCATACTTCTATGACCCGCTGAGGTTTAGGGGGATTCTTTCCATCCCCGAATATTAACTACTCACACGCTTTTACTTCACGCACGAGCAGATCGGTCTCCTCCACCGAAAAGCTCCTCCCGTCCGGGTAAATCCGCCATCGTAATAGCAACAGGCTATGGACAATGCGCCCGCTGGCTCTTAAAGGGAATGAGAGTATAAATTCTCATTGGTTAATTGTATGTTACGCCCAAAACACACCCATGACTAATGAAGTAACTTAACCCAACCCTTTTGAACGATGCGCCTGGCGCAATGTTTGCTTTTTCCGCCGTGAAAATACCAAATTGTGTCGGGAACGCCCCCAAAGCAACTTGCGCGACAGACTTTAGACAATGCGCGTATGATCGTGAAAATAGAGCCCCATGACACAAAACTGAATACAAAAACTGAGGGGAGGTTAAAAGCAAACACAAGTAAAGATATTCTCACTTGGTCAAGGCTAGATGAAAGTGCTCACAGTCAGTGTGTCCTTGATCATATAAGAGAGGGTTATCCTGTCTCTCTGCCCGTCATTCTGTGACAATAGCCACAATTTGTGCTGCAGCTCCAGACAGCAGTGATTGTATATGTGCCAGTAAATGGATCTGACTGGCCTGCACCCTTTTTTTGCCAACCCTGACAACTTCCACTGAGCTATAAATCATTTTTTTTTCTCTGAGCAAATGTCTTTTTTAATAATAGCTGATAAATGGCCAGAAGTTGTTCTTTCTCTTACTGTGGGGAGCACTTTTCTTCTCCTCTTTTACTCGACAAAGCCGGCAGTCTTTAGTGGTTGCAGGCTGGTGGTGGTGGTGAGGATGGGAAAAAGGGGGGTTGGGAGACTATTACATCTTGGCGTTTCACACAGGCACACATACACACACACACACACACACACATCTCTGAACAAATGGCTTGGCAGACTATTACATCTGGGCATTTCACACACACAAACACAAACACGCACACACCTCGCCACCACAATTGCTCATGCTCGCCCATAATTATGGACGTCAATGACTGCACACCATTTGTCAATATTCTGTCTTCAGTCTGAGCGGCGTGCCTTACTGGATTTAAAAAAGACCAGTCGAACTTCACAGATGCCTGGAGAATGTGAACAAAACACACACCCCATTCATACTCACACATATTCTCCTACACGAACAAAAAACACATCAACACACGCGTGCACACACACACACACACACACACACACACACACACACACACACACACACACACACACACACACACACACACACACACACACACACACCTATTGTATATATTCATAAATATTAGTTCCCACAATTGTAGATGCACCCATGTAAGGTTCCGATGGGTCTGGTGATTCAGTCAGTAGCACAGAGGAATTTACAGTGCCTCTCTGTGTTGTTGATAAACCTCAGAAAAGGTGTCAAATGGCCATCTGGTCCATTGCTTCCCTCCTCAAGAACGAAACCCAGTGTTTATCATTAACTCTTCACTGTGTTTAGTTAGGTGCCACCACCCATTGTGTGTTCCTACCAGTGCCCTGCCGACAAATGGTGCAGGAATGTTCCCAGGTCTTCATTACTATAAGGAGATGAGAATTAAGGGTGTATTATATTGTAGGAATGCCATGATAGTTACTTGTCATGTTTGGTCTCATTTTGATGGTCTCAGTGTGAGTGGTACACTGGTCGCAGTTCTGAAGCAGGCTCGGCTTATTGTAATAAAGATCTTAAATCCTAAGGTCTCTAGGTAATATGAGGCAGTGGGCTGTCTCCAGCCCCCCTGCCCCCAAGATAACACCTCCTGCTGTGCTCGTAACAAAGGACCACGACTGGGTATTTAAGGGAAAGTTAGTAAAATCCTCTTTGAGTTATCTTTACCAGGGATACTCCCGCACTATGTGTGTGTCGTGTAGCCATGACACTTTCACACTGGTGTGTAGACATGTTATTCATTGATTTGACTGTAAGCGGGATATTGCAACTTGGTTTAGTAGCTTGTACCTGACTAATAAATTGTTATTATTCTGATCTGACTTTTGTCTCTGCTGAACGGATTATCTTGTTTAAGTAGATATGGGTAACGGCCTTTCCATAATCCCTGTCTAGGGTTAGTCTTAAACTCAGGCGGACGGGCCGCTGACCTGAGTCCCTGTCTAGCCACCTAGGTTTGGACCATGTTGTGTTGAACTGCCATGCCTTAGCGGGGGTGACTTTTCCCAAGCTTTTTGCTAGATCAGTAGTCACATGTACGGCGAGGCTGCCGGCTACGTACCTCTGAGGACGAATGGTAGACATAGACCAGGTAACAAGCACCTGTGGCAGCAGCATGGCCGCTTGCACTCTCTAGACTAGTTACAAATTATGTCAGTGGGGAGCCTGAATGTAAATTGGTTTGTAGTTTACACCATCTTTTTGGCTTTTATGCAACTTGCCACTGACTTCTCCTAAAATGGACATCAACTCTCTTCAGCCTTTGTCCTCTGTCAGAGCACTATATGGACCAAAACCTTTTGCTACAAGAGTAGTTTAGGGCTGTTGATGTTTCTATTCAATGTTATTTATATTTACATTGTTAATGTACTTCTTGCTTATTCTATTTAACCTTTGTTTTACCAACAACACCACAAGCAATCCTCTGTTTGTTTGTACAGACTTGGCAATAAACAGACTTCTGATTCTGATTCCTTATGCAACTTGCATTTCTCAGCTTACAGTAATTGTAGCCAACGTATTGATTCTCTGAAATCTTCGCTTCAGCCTCCGTGATTGACACAGGCACCGCTGAACAGCGACACTGACTGACACTCCCTAACTCCCAGACAGGTCTGTGTGAGCCGTATGTGGTGTGATGTCCTTTCCCTTCCAAGGAACGTGATGACTGTGAATTTCAGATGTCAGAGACAGCCTGCTGGTTTATTTCCAGCTTTCGTGAAGATCAATGTGGGGCTTGTTTTCAGGAGGTCTGTGTGAGACATAGGTGATGTGATGTTTGCTGCTTTTAAAGGAACTGGATGATTGTAAGTCTTAAATGCCAGACACAGTTTATCTTAAACAGTTTAACTCTTTATGTGTGTGCTTGGAAGCGTTTGTGAATTACGCCGCCCTGCTCTCTTTGTCTCACTCTTTCTGTCTAACACAGGTACAAATGAACACACAAACCCACACACATACATACACACACACATGCACACACAGAGACACACACACACACACACATTTTTAAATTGTCTTGTTTTCTTCTCCAATCTGCGATCTGAGATGCTGTGTGCGTCCTTGTTGCAGAAGTGGGCTCTGGCAGTCATGGCTCTTCTCTTCTCCACTCCACTCTTATCCTTCAGTGCAATCACACACGGCTAATTATGCGCACATACACACATAAATGTGTGTGGGTGTGTATGAGTGGGTGTGAGTGTTTCTGGTAACTATGCACACATACATACGTGAGTGTGTGTGGGTGTGTGCATGTGTGCATGCTAATTATGTTAGCTACTACTACTTAAGGCCCACACCCCAAGAAGTGGGAGCAGGGGTGGGGGTTGTGGGGGGCACTCTGTCATGTAGATGCAGGAGGTGAGATCACACACGGTTTTGCACACATACATACATGAGGCCCACACCACAGCAGGGCAGGTTGTTTGGGTGGGCTAGGGGTTTCGGGGGTGTGTGTGTATAGGGGTGAAGTGGTAGCAGTCTCCAAAGAAAACACCAGACTGTTCTGGAAACTGTTAATTACGTTTTGAGTAAAAGGTCACGGTGATCCAGACACATCACATGCTTAAGGATCTGCATATGAAGTGACTGATAGATGGCTTAATCTGTCTGTTTGTCCTCTTGTCCTCTGAGTGTGTGTGTGTGTGTGTGTGTGTGTGTGTGTGTGTGTGAGAGAGAGAGAGAGAGAGAGAGGGAGAGACAGACAGACAGACAGAGAGATAGATCTGTATGTGGGTGTTTGCAAGTGCATTAAGCCGGGAGGCGATGTGGTCAGGAAGACGACTCAAGGCTGCTCAGAAAGACTGAAGACCACTCAAGGATGCTTAAGAAGACTGAAGTGCTGTCCACATGACAACATTTTTCATTTGTTTTGGCCCCTCGTCCACACAGTGCCGGCATTTCAGGTGGCCGAAAACTGTGTTTTTTGAAAATGGTTTTCAATTGTGTTGTTGTGTAGACAAGCAAACTGCAGTTTTTTGAAAATGATCATGTCACCGCCCCTTCACCTTCAAGTGCACATCTCACAACAAAAATCAACATATGACATGTTTTAAGCAAAGCATTGCACAGTTGCCCGAAGCTTATATGCGGCCCCTTCCAAGCAATTTTTTTTCTGTTCCGTCTATCACTTAAAGACGGAATTTTAAGTCAATTTAAAGACATGGCATCTCGCAACAACTTAAAAAGTTGTTGTGGGATAATTTGGGGTATAAATTGCCTGGCTGGGTGTAATGCAATTGTTTCTACCTTCTGTTATTGAACTACAGGCTGTTTATTGCTAGTAGTTCATACCGTATAGCCCAACATTGCCTTATATGCTATGCTCATATGCTTATTAAATAAAAGAGCAACTGTCGCTGACCCCCCTTCCCTAAGCAGAAGATTTTTTAAAGTCATTTTTGTCAGTTTTACACTCTGGTGGTGGTCAAGGTATTTTGCCTTCTTTCTTACTCATGTCAGAATAGTACTACTCTTTCCTGCTTCTCCCCTGCAAAATCTCAAAAGTGGTTGTTTATGTGGAGTGTTCTGCTCAGTCCTGCTTTGCTCTCCTTTATCATCAGGAGGCTGAACCATATCAAACAACAACAACAACAACAGCAACAGCAGTTCTGTGTGTGTAAGACTTGGGTTTGTTTTAATAGTCTGTACTTCTGGGTAATCTGTTTTTCTACTTTCCTTTCCTTTTGCACATGAGTGAACTGTGGGAGTCCCATGGGTTATTTCCCTCTGCCAGTCCTGCACACGCATCACTTCCTCTCCACTTGCACTGTCCGCAGTCACATGCTGCCGTCCTCTGCATTGGGTCCCTTGCCTCCCACGCTACAAACACACACACACACACACACACACATATGCAATACACACACACATGCATACACACACAAACACACACACACAGTCTGTATAAATACTTATGTGTGGGTATGAAGTTCTACATGCATGTACAACATATGAAGGTCTATCTATGTGTGTTCATATGTATTTGTGTGGGGGTGCAAGTTTGTTGTATTAATATCATCACCACTTTAATACCTACAACATGTTAGACTGCAATTTGAAGGCATTTTTTCTCAGTTTTAATGTTTACATAGTTACTACACTTTGCCTTTGTAGACAGCCTAGTTACCAGATACCACAAGGAGGTGAGAGACTGACCAACTTAACTCATTCTCTCCTTCACTTAAGCCTTCTCTCTCTCCTCTCTCTCTCTCCTATCTTTCTCTGTCCTATCTCTTTCTCTCTCGCTCTCTTCCTCCCTCCCTCTATCTACCTTTTATGCTTTCCATTATCTCAGCCATCACCAATGACATTTCCTAAAGTAGAAGTTAAGGGAAGAAACTGTCTCAGGCCATTTACCCTTATGACTTTCTGCCACTCTCACTCTGCCTTTATTGCTCTCTCCCTCGATCCCCCCTTCCCTCCCCCCTTCTTTCTACCATCCCCCGCCTCTTACTCTAGCTTTAAAAGTCTCTCATTCTCTCTTTTACTCTCTCCATCACTCTCTCTACCTTTCTGCTTCTCCTACTCTACCCTTAATAGTCTCTCTTTCACTTTTTCTTTTTTTTAATCTCTACTATTCTTACTTACTCTGCCATTATTGCTCTCTCTCTTTCTACTTCCTTCTCTCTGACATCATAAAGTCTTCAGTCCCCTCATCTGGTCTAATTACCTCCCCTGCGATAATGCCCCTAGTGTGTGTGTGTGTGTGTGTGTGTGTGTGTGTGTGTGAGTGAGTGACTGTGTTCACATGGTGGGATTGGTTTGGTTTGGGATTGGTTTGGGTGTTGCTTCCCAACGGGTGGTCTGTCCCCAAGTCCCTGTTCACATGCAGTTCGTCTAAGCGGATTCGGCCAGAGACCCGGCGCTTTCCGCTACGCTAGGTGGGGGCGCTATAGTCAACTTCTATCTTTCTATTATTATCTTTTAATGCAAGGAACGTCTCTTCCACGCATAACTCTTGAACCACTCATCCGCTTGATCTCAAATTTGGACGGCGTCATCATAATGTTACCAGTGTGTGCAGTGCCAAGTTTCGTGTTGTTTGGGCAAAAAATGCCAAAGATATCGGTCAAACCGTGCCGACCCAGCCATGACGACCCAGGCTGATAAGATTTACAATGCTAGCTGCTACAATGTTGGACATAACGCGACTAACGACACATAACTAAAATAATGGACATAACACGAGTAAACATTTGCCCACAACAAAGCTGCTACGTAGGTAAGATGTATCTTATCGTATACGCAACAGCAGACTACAGCACTGCACACATATGCCTACAGTGCATACAGACGACACGTAGAGGAGACTGAACTTTTCACCTCTCATTCCGGTTATTCCACATCGCAAAACAATGGCTAAAGAAAATCTTACAAGTCAGTCAGTACAAATGTATTTACATAGCCTCCTCCTTTCACCTGATATTATTACCCACTTAAACAATAAGGTGGTCTAAACAAAAACGTAATACTCTGGCACATCTTCTATGGGCTCTGCACTGTTCCTACTAAATAAAGACAATAAACAAACTTTCTGGCGGCATACAAACATGGTGTTCCAGGAGTTTGACGCATTTGCGTACGTGTTGTGCATTCTGCTGTGTTAGAAAGTCCGTATGAAGGAACAAACGGCGTTTTTTATTTCGTTGATACATGCGCAATACCCGAAACCAATCCGATCCCCGTTCACATGGCAGTCGAAGTGGTTTGGAAACAGCCCAGGCCTGGCGTCGCAATTGGTTTACGAAAACCAATTCCAAACCAAACCAATCTCCGTTCACATGAAGCTGGTACGATCCCAAACCAGTTCCAAGTGGTTTCGACTTGTCCATGTGAACGCACTCAGTGTGTGTGTGTGTGTGTGTGTGTGTGTCCATTGGGTGGTCTGTGTTGACTCATCTGAAGCTCAAGAGTCTTACCTGACCTTTCTGATGAGCCTGGGTTTGTATGGTAAGAGGGAGAGGAGAGAGTGTGGGCTGAGGGGGGGGGGGGGTCGGGTGATGGATCTGTGTGGTGGTGTGGGTGGGGCTGGGGGGAGAGGTCTGAAGCACATATCAAATAGGATCTAAAACGCCTGTGAGGCACCATGTCTGCATTGTGCCTCGCAGATCCATTTTAGGAGACATGAGCCTCCCATTGGCCTACGGGTACAGAGGAGGAAGTGAATCACTGGACATTAGGCACAAACACACACACACACACACACCACACACACAAAGACAGGCACAAAGCACACATATACCATCCTATTTACTTACATACACTCATACACACACCCACACACACATGCACACACCTCTCAATAGCATAATTTAATCTCTGGTTATGCAACATCATCTCCCATGTCATTATAATCATCATCATCATCATCATCCCCTTTCATTCAAAATCAGCATCTGCCCTTGGAGTGTAATTCCACCTGAAAGACAACTTAATTTCCTGTGTGTTGGACTCCCCTGCAGTGCTCTGTCCTTGTATCCTGCACAGCTACCTGCTTGGCTTTTTTGCAGGGGCCAAATGAGCTGTCTGAGGGCTTGCTAGTGCATCCTCACAAAGACAGGACCTCTTCAGACTGGTCAATGGTTCATTAAGGACATGGTTCCTGGTCCTCACAAACACATGTTTCCACTACAAAATATCTAAGAAGGTAATTAAAACTTAAGAATGCAATTACATTTTAGATTTCTATAACTGCAGTATATATTTTAGGACTGAAGGAGTTAAGCCCAAAGAAAGATGGATAAGCTAAGCTACACACTAGCCTTGTATGTACATGTTAGCTAGCTAGCTAGCTCCCTCGACATGCTAACTTCTAAGATTGCCTGGAACCAAAAGTTATTAGAGGAAGAATCAAGTCCCGAAGTACAATATTAGCCCTCCACTTAAGTTAGCATGATTGTACTTATGATGGTAAAAATATATTCATTGAGAAAATTATTATATGTCGTCTGATTTGTGATTGAGCATCTACTAGTCAGTTTATCGTATTCGGGTTCGTTGGCCAATGTCACCAATTAGAAAAATCGAAAATCTGGCTTCATCCGGTCTCCATTGAAAACAACGCCATCTTCTACTGTCTATGTGTTGGTGACACTAGCCAAACTGAGCGGGTTGATTGCCATTTCCTTATTCACACAGGAGCGCGGAATTACGGACTGGTCTATTGCAAGGAGGGGTGTTTTTATGCTCGTTTAACTTCTGACTCTTTTTAATGCTGTATTATGCATGAATTTGTAATTTACAAGATGTGAACATGTTGTTATTCACAGACACTGTGAATTGGCTGTATTTGTCATGCAAATAAGTGCTCTGGGAATGTAATACTTGGGTATATGTTGGTTAGCTCCTGTGGGGAGGAGTGAGTGCCTATTACCTGTAGCTTGGGAATGGGAAAGCAGTTGGATCAGGGCCTCTGAGGTGAGAGGATCTCCTTGTGTGTGGGTACAGTGACATAGTAGTAGCATATTTATGCGTATGCAAGCCTAGCAGTTTTTTTTGTTGTATGTTAAATGTTCTCAGTTCTTCTTGTTTTAACCTGTCAGCAGTTTAAAAGAAAACAAATATACAATACATTTTTGCACCAAACCATCTGCTCCTGGTGACTGCTTCTACCGCTCAACACACTACTTAACACAAGTAAACAAAGAGGTTACATTTACATGTTTATGGACAAAACATTATCATATAGAAAGTTGATATTGGAGTTTCTGTGTATTCCATTACCAGTATGTACTGTAGGCTTTATCATGGATTATCTAAAATGCAGCAGCACAGTTAGTTCAGCATTACAGTAGGTAGGGCCACAAACAACTTCTATGTATGACTATATTTACATAGCCTGGCTGTCGTAGACGGAGCTAAAACCAATCAGACCACTGGCTCTGATTGTTCGGTCCAGCGCTTCACCTCCTTCATGCCTGGGAATTCTCTCTGACTTACAGTATATGCCAGTATTTAGGCAACAGAAAAACAGCAACATGGTCTGATTTTATGAAAGAAGGTAGAGACTTAGCTTTATAACTCTCCCTGAACTGTGTTTAGCAGTGGTCCAATATGTTGTCACTGTGCTTTGGAAAGTTGATATGTTGAATGAATTCAGCCATGGAACATGTTAGATATACCTGGTTGAAATTGCCAGTCACAGTAAAGGCAGGCCCCGGGGGATTATGTTACACTTTCTGCAGCTGTGTTACAGCAATCATTGAAAAGTAATTAGCAGTAGGCTATCCAATGATGCTTTGTTTAAAGAAATTACGTTTGTGTAATATAATGTGTTTGGGCTACAATAAAAAAGATATAACTGTTATTTTTAATAGCCTACATGTTGCTCTCTCAGATGAGACCTAAGGAAAACTTCAGCCTTGCTGCTTTTACTGTCCCGACGAAGTAGGAGACAAGTAGGGTTCATCCACTCAACCTACAAAGACAGAAGCAGGGGCACAGTCTAATCTTGTCAGGGTGCTTCAACTGGACAGGGACATGAGTGACTTGAGTCTTGACTTGGACTTGGGTGTTGTGATTTGTAAACATTGTTCATTGAATGGAATTATTTATTTCATTATAATTTTTACAATGTGTTATGGGAAAATCGGAAACAGACTGTATATTTTCCACCCTTGATAATACAAGGCAAGGCAAGGCAAGTTTATTTATAAACATTTCATACAACAAGGCAACTCAATGTGCTTTACAAGATAAGGTAAAACAAATTAAAAGCATAATAGAATAAAGCATAAAAACATAGATTTTAGTAAGGTATTAAAAAGTATCAAAGAGATCATAAAAGAATTAAATTAGAAATAAAATTAAATAAAATGCCATAATAAGACAGACCTAGTGGTTAAAATGTACAAAGAGTATAACGCGTAAAATCACTGGCAGAAAGCAACAGAAAACAGTTTGGTCTTTTCTAGATTTAAAACTTGCAACAGTGGGAGCATTTTTGACATCATCTGGAAGTGTATTCCACAGTTGAGCTGCATAGCAGCTGAACGCTGCCTCACCACACTTTGTTGTAGCAGAGTGTATTACCAGCAGGTTTTTTTCTTGTGACCTGGGTGGAGTGTATTGCTGAAGCATGTCTAATAAATAACCAGGTCCTGTTCCATTTAGTGATTTAAAAACAAGCAGTAGTGTCTTAAAATCAATTCTATAACTCACTGGGAGCCAATACAGGGATTTAAGAATTGGAGTGATATGTTCGGCCCTTTTGGTTCTTTTTTTTGAGATTAACATTTTTATTTTATTGAAAATCGTTTTGACAGTACAAATAGTACAAATTCTGCAAAATACAAATAGTACAAATTCTTCTGTATGCTACTACAGAATGTCAAATCAAAGTGATGGCATTCCCCAGAGAAAAAAGAAAAGCAAAACACAAAAAAAAGGAAAAAATAAACAAACAACAACTACAGTCCCAAAACAAAAAGAATAGTGGTATAGATAACAAATAATTTAATATCAGGAAAAAAAAATAAGTAAAAGTGAAATTTAACCACGGGTCTTAGTCTCTTTCAGAATGTCTTGAATAGATTGTAGCATGTATGACCATGCCTGTACAGTTCTTGGTTTGGCCTTGTTGAGACGTGCAGTTGTGCACTCCAGTGCTAATACATACTGATAAGAGGTGAGCCAGTATTCTTTCAAAGGTAGTGAGGGTAGATACCAGTGCTTCAAAATAGCTTTTTTTGCTGCTGTGAATCCTGCCATTAGTAAATTACGTTGAGTGAGATTAAGGGATAGCTCAGAGTCATCATTAAGAAGGCAGAGACATGGATTGGGTTGTATTTTGATGCCAAGTAATTCTGATAAAACACGCAAGACTTCTGTCCAGAGTTCCCGGATTGGGGTGCACTCCCAGAACATGTGTATCGTCGTTCCCACTTTATGGTCTTGACAGAGAGTGCACTCCGAACTCGGTACTAGTTTCATCTGAAAACGTTTTAAAGGGGTAGCATAAGCTTTATGTATCAATTTATAATGTATTAGTTGATGTGCTAAGTTTTTTGAGGAGTCACAAATATTTTCCCAGATGTTTTCCCATTCTATCTCTACTCCAAATGAGCTTAATTCTCTTTCCCATATCTTTTCTATAGGTAGGATTTTTGACTTATGAGCAAGTAAAGCATTGTAAATTTTACTCACTGTTCCCCTTGAACATTGCATAGGATTTATCCATCGCTCCATCGGATGGTCAGGGAGTGGCTGATCCCAGGGTACCCCATAAGCCTTCATGGCTGATCTTAGTCTAAGGTATAGAAAGTAAGATGTACCAGGTAAACTGAAAGTAGACTTTATATCTAGGAAGGTGCAGAGGGCTTTCTGATCAAAAAGATCACCAAAAACAGCAACCCCTTTTTGTGACCATGGAGGGAAAACAAAGGGTGCCCTTCCTGACTGAAAGCGGTAGTTATTCCACAGAGGAGACGTTTTATGAAATAAGCATGCAATATCTAGTTCTTTCTCAGTTTTTCTCCAAGTATTAAGTGAGTTGGATATAATACTCCCATACCTTAAATGTACATTCTTGATTCCTATTCCTGTATACAATAAATCTTCTAATCTATGTGGCTTTACTTTTTCTGCTTCTATAGCCCTCCATGGGACTTTGGAATCTGGGCGCCTCCATACTTGTAGAGATCTTATTTGAAAAGCAAGATAGTAAAAATGTAGATTCGGAACAGCCAATCCCCCTTCCAGTTTGCTTCTTTGTAGTGTTGTTAGTCTGATTCGTGCTCGTTTTCCTCCCCACATAAATTTTGATATAATGGAGTGCATTTCAGAAATATATTTAGGGGGCACTGCAGCAGGGATCATAAAAAATAGAAAATTTATATGTGGTAAAATATTCATTTTAATAGTGGATATTCTACCTTGCATTGATACTTGAAGAGAACCCCATCTCCTAAGATCCAATTCTATGTTCTTTTTTGCTCCATAGTAGTTTTCTTTTATGATTCTATTTATATTGGGGAAAATCTTTATACCTAGATAAGTAAAAGATGTGCAGATAGGGATATTAGGTGGTAGAGGAGTATTTTTAGCAGCTGTGTTGAGAGGAAGAAGAGCAGATTTAGTCCAGTTTATTTTGTAACCAGATACCTTATGAAACTCTTGAAAGAGCGTGAGCAGGTTGGTTAGAGACTTCTGAATATTGGAGAAAAATAGAAGGCAGTCATCAGCATACAATGAAACGTGGTGTCTCGAGAGGCCAACAGTTATGGGGGAGATGACCATACTTTCTCTGATAGCCTGTGCCAGAGGTTCTAGAGATAGGGCGAACAATAGTGGTGAGCACGGATCTCCCTGCCTTGTTCCTCTCTTCAGTGCAAATGAAGGTGATCGGACAGAGCCTGTGAGGACTGAGGCGGTTGCCCCACTGTACAACATTTGTAACATAGATATGAATTTTTCACCAAAACCAAATCTCCCTAGGACCATCCATAGATAGCGCAATTCCAGGAGGTCGAACGCTTTTTCCGCATCTAATGAAAATACTGCAGAGTCTTCTTTAAGTGTGTCAGCTGCCTCGATGATATGCATGAGTCTTCTAATATTATTTGAAGCAAATCTGCCTTTGATGGATCCAGTTTGGTCAAAGTGTATAAGTTTATCAACTACTATTTCTAATCGGGTGGCTAGGACTTTAGAATAGATTTTCATGTCTCCACAGATAAGGGAAATTGGACGGTAGCTGGCACATTCTAGTGGGTCTTTACCTTTTTTGAGAAGAACAGTAATTAGTGCATTGCATTGGTCTCTATGAAATGATCCTTCTTCATGAGCGTAGTTAATAGAGTCTAATATCAGTGGGCCTACCTGTTCCCAAAATGTTAAATAGAATTCTGGCGGTAGACCGTCAAGACCAGGAGACTTGCCTGCATTCAGAGATTTCACAGCTGATTCCAGCTCTGTTATTGTTACAGGCGATCCCAGATCATTTCTGTCTTCTTCATCCAGAGTAGGCAATGTCACACTTTGAAGAAATGTGTTGCAATCCTCAGTATTAATATTACTGTCTGTCTTATATAGATTGCTGTAAAAGGCTTTGAATACGTTGTTAATATCATTGGGTTGTGTTACAACCTTGCCCTCAGTTGTTCGAATTGCATTGACCATTGCTTTAGACTCACATTGCTTCAATCTAAGTGCCAGTAGTCTGCTCGGCCGGTCACCTTCGAAGTAATACTTTTGTTTTGTTCTATGTATTATAAATTCTGCTTTTTCTATTGGAAGATTTGTATATTCCCCTCTAAGTGCATTGAGTAAACGTGTGTTTGTCCCCTGAGACTTCTTTGTTTGATCTGCTTCTATTTGTTCTATTTGCTTTTCTATGTCATTGAGTCGATTATTTCGGTCAGCTTTTAGTTTGGAGGAAAACCCAATGCATACACCTCTAATAAAGCATTTAGTTGCTTCCCACATGGTTTGTGCATTAGAAGCACTTTCTTTATTCTGACTGATAAATTCGTCCAGCTGTATTTTCATTTGTGAGATGAATTTTTCGTTACTGAGGAGAGTGGTGTTAAATCTCCACCTCTGCGCTTTCGGATGGTTAACAATAGGTGTTATTGTGCAAGTAACAGGGGCATGATCAGAAATTAATATGGGGAGTATGTTCACCTGTCTCGCGTTGTTGATCAAGGAGGAACTGAGAAATATATAATCGATTCGGGAGGAAGTGCCATGCCGACCTGAGTGGAAGGTATATGCTTTGACATCTGTATTCTGGAGGCGCCAGATATCCACTAAGTTTAAATCAGTAACAAACCTCTTTAGCGACAGTGATGAGAGAGGCAGTGTACCAGATGGCACAGTCGACCGATCCTGGCCAGGGCATAAAGTTGCATTGAAGTCACCTGTTACAATACAATGGCAGTCGTGGTATTTCAATAAGGAGTTACTAATGGATGGCAGGAAGTCATCTTCATGCGTATTGGGAGCATATACATTAGCAAGTAAGACCTTGGAATAATTAACAGAAAGTAAAACATAAACAAATCTACCTAGCTGATCACTACCCTTATCCAGTATGGCCAATTGCAGTTTCCTATCAGCCAGGATAAGCACACCCCTTGTCTTGGAAGTGGCACAAGAATGAGCTATTACTTTATAATGTTTGTTTTGAAAACGTTGAACACTGGACTCTGTCAAGTGTGTCTCCTGGATACATGCCAATGATGCTCTTTTACGGTGAAGAAATTCCAGGCATCTAGTACGCTTAATGGGTGAGTTTAGCCCTCTTACATTCCAAGTTATTACATTTAAGTCGGCCATTTAGGTGGGAGAGATGTGTAGAAAGGCATATGAAAAGACCCAAAATAATAATAATAATAATAATAATAATAATAATAATAATAATAAAAACATAGGGTACAAAAAGACACAAAATAACAAACACATAATACATATATACAAAAGAGCAGTCCGCCAGGCTCCCGCAGAGCCCAAGGACTGCATCAACACAGTTGAGTTATACATTCCGGATGTGTGGTTTTGCGAGGCAGTGCTCAACCACCCTGTTTCCCGTTATTTCGCTCTCCAGACTGAGAAGTCCATTATATTACTGAGGATATTGAGCGATCATAAGTCCCCCAAAACAGTAATATGAAAAAATGAAGAAAATATTCAAACAAGGCAGAAGTCGTTACGTGAAAGCCTATTAGGCGAGCAATGGTGAACAGTCCACGGTTTTTTTCCCTCCATATACGAGACGCGGCATTGTCCTTTATAGCTGTCTGCTCAACGTAAACATTCAGTCCCATTTTCTGAAAGTTTGCCAAGCGCCTTATGAAACGTAGAACTAAGTGGAGAAAGTAATATAATATGAGGAGAGAAGTGAGGATACGAGTCTAAAGACAGCTTATCTAACAACCTAGGCTGACCAATCCGTCCGAGTCTGTCAGAACGTAATATGAAATGCGATGACAGTCCATAGAGCCAATAATTCAGTCATGTAAACACAGTCCCAAGTGATTTTTGTTAGTTTGCCAGAAAGTTACAAAAGCAAATAAGTCATGACACTAAATATATCAGATCGCAGGATGTGACTACTTAGCTGGAGGTTGTCTGTTGAGGAGTGTCGTCCATCATCTCAGCAGCCGGATCCGACGTGGGGGTGGCGGCATGAACCATAGCGATGGATGGCCTCTGCAGAGAGCGGAGAAAGTCCTCTGCTTCGGCTGGGCTGCTGAACTCCACGCTCCGTCCACGGTGGGTAATTTTAAGTTGAGCAGGGTAGCGCAGAAAGGGCTGCAATCCGGCTGATGTCATCTTCTTGTATACTGGAGTGAAAGCCTTCCTCTTGTTTGTGGTGTCCTGGCTGTAATCGGGGAAAAACAGCAGTTCCAGATCCCCGTGTTTGATCTGTTGTTGTCTGGCTCCCTTCAGAATCGCCTGGCGGTCCGCATAGTCGAGTAGCTTGAAGATTAAAGTTCGAGGGCGAGCGTTTTCCTCCTGTTTGGGGCTGTGGACTCTGTGGGCTCGCTCTATGCGAATGTTTGTCTTTCAGAGACGGAATCCATTTCGGAAGCTGTGTTGTTAAAAAGGCAGTAGCATTCGATCCTTCTTCTCCTTCTGTCAGACCTACTAGTCTTAAGTTTGACATTCGGCTGTGATCTTCCATCTGGGTTAGCTTTAGCTTCAGTTCATTCACCTCCATGTGTAGAGCATTAGCCTGGTGCTTGCTAGCTCTTAGTGCCGCCTGGAGAGAATCAATTTTGGTCGTATTATTTTGAATACTTTTCTGTGAGGAATCCACGTCTTGGGCTAGCAGTCCCAAAGTTGTCTCCGCGTGAGTCAGCTGCAATTTTAGTTCATTTAACTGTGGGATTAAGATGCTGCTGATAGCATCTTTCACAGCTGCCTGAATTAGCACATTTAGCGCGCCCTGTTGTTCCTGTAGAGCCATTTTGACGGCAGAAGCGATTGCGTCCTCGATGTCTTCCTTCGACATAGTTACCATGGGTTTTTTCTTCAGTGGCGACATGCTATCGCCCTCTCGTTTGGCTCCAACGATTCCCTGTGCCATACTGCCTGTTTTAGTGACGGAAATTGGGTGAATTTATGGAAGAATAATGTAGTTAGGGTGTTGTTGAGGAAGAGCTGGTAAGCTACACGTGCATCACAGACCAACGTCACCCCGGAAGTCCCGGCCCTTTTGGTTCTTGTAATAATCCTTGCTGCTGCGTTTTGTATTAACTGAAGATGTTTAATGGTCTTTTTAGGAAGACCTGTGAACAGACCATTACAGTAATCGACTCTGCTGGAAATAAATGCATGAATAACCCAGCAAACAAGCCCATGTGGGCCCACAGTGGGGCCACTGCGGGCTATAGTTCGGGCCCACTGTGGGCTGCCCACTGTGGGCCCCATTACCGTCGTGAAATGGTGGGCACATGTGGGCCCCACACTGATGGACCCTGGCGGGGCCCCTGTGGGCAAACCCACAGTTTGGGCAGAGTGTGGGCTTGCCCACATTTTGCTGAGTGGGCCCATTATGGGCCCACAGTGGGGCCATTGCGGGCTATAGTTCGGGCCCACTGTGGGCTGCCCACTGTGGGCCCCATTACCGTCGTGAAATGGTGGGCACATGTGGGCCCCACACTGATGGACCCTGGCGGGGCCCCTGTGGGCAAACCCACAGTTTGGGCAGAGTGTGGGCTTGCCCACATTTTGCTGAGTGGGCCCATTATGGGCCCACAGTGGGGCCATTGCGGGCTATAGTTCAGGCCCACTGTGGGCTGCCCACTGTGGGCCCCATTACCGTTGTGAAATGGTGGGCACATGTGGGCCCCACACTGATGGACCCTGGCGGGGCCCCTGTGGGCAAACCCACACTACCCTCAGAAACCCCACACCTGCCCACACCCTACCCCCAGTAAACCCACAGCTGCCACCCATACCCCCCACCCCTTAACCCACACCACAGCCCACATGCACCTCTATGCAATACCCATAGCACAAGCTGTTCAGTAATACAATTAAAACAGAAATCATGTAATTATAAATAATTTTATTTGTTTTGATTTTCTGATCTTTGGATCCTGCCAACATCTTTATCCCTGCCTCCATCTTGCACTGCATCTAAAAGCAATACAACAGAAAAAGGCAAAGATTTTAGTTTTAAGTGTAGCCCTATGAGCATTTAATATCCATCAGTAATAAATAGGTCTTATAATACATAGCATAACTAAATAAAGTTCATAATTAGAGTGGAAAAGGTCTTGATGAAATGTTAAACGGGTTAAGAACGTTTGAGACAGTGGCGGATGCTGGTATTCCAAAGAGGGGAAGCTCACTGCCAACTTAATCATAAAATTTGTCCATTTACTTATATGTAAATTCTACCCTTCGTTCCTTCTCTAGAAAATGGTCTGTGACCCTATCACTTAGGCTACTTTCATCGTGCCCCCTAAATGACAGCTCCTGCCTGGCAAGCAATGACGTTACGTCAATGAGGCGATTTAAGAATGCTCGGTTTTGTTTTACATTTGCGTTGTGCTTTGCTACTTGAATGCGAGCACCTTCGTCAAGTGCGTGTTCAACTCTAACTGCCGAGGCAACTTAATCTCGCACAGGCATTGACATGTTCGTTGCTCTTTTCCTGCCGTTTATATGCTCGGTCAAAGTTGGACAAATCCTCAAAGCCAAGTTTTGACCAGACACATCCGTGAGCAGACACATCCGTGAGCGGGCTAGTGTAGGTGCGCTAGCGGGCTAGTTCAGGAGAGCTGAACTGAAGTAGCACTAGCACCAACCTAACGAAACGAATTCTAACGAAACGAAATTAAATACGAACAAGAAAATTGCAATAAACCAAAACGGAAACATGTGTAAGTGTGATTTATATACAGTGTCGCTGAGGAAATGCTAAGAAATTGGTCACTGCTTGACTTACGACTTCGCATGCAACATCCGCGATGGGACTGAGCTCCAGCAGCGTTGGCCATAGGCCATGAGAACAAAGTGGAATGCTAAGTTAACAACACCAACTCAGTTGATTTGTGATAATGGGTCTATTATTAACAAACTGGTGTTTGAAATGAACACGTTTTAAGGCATTTTGTAAACATTTGACCATTACATTTTTTGTACATTTTAGGGGAAGCTGAGCTTCCCTTGCAGTCTTAGAGAAAGCTCCACTGGTTTGAGAGCTTTGATACTCATAGTTTATTACATTGAGAATGGTGATGTCATATTTGGGAACACCTGATGTAATGCAATTTCTGAATGTATTTTCGTTTGGTTAACCAACGAACAGAAACATTATTCTGTTAATGCGAAGAAAGCTTTGGAAAGTATATTTTAATAATAACACACCGGCGAATATCCTATTGGCTATGATTGCAGTTCAAATGAGCCTTTGTCGCTAGCAAAAAAAAAGGCTAGTTGCCAGGCGGCTAATGGGATCAAACGAACCGTGTTCAATAAGACGTTAGATATACCTTTTAATGTAGCAGCTTTAGTTTTAGTTGTCATAAACATATCTCGTAAAACTACCGTAGTTTTTTTTTTTTTTTTAATATATAGTCTTTAGCTTTCTAGTACTGAGAAGGCTACTTACCTTTAATGCCACCAATGTCTTTAATTCCGGAACAGAACGAGCAAATCCTACTCTAAATCTCGACGTAATATTTACACTATTGATTCAATTTCAGCTACTAATAACATTTCAACTAATATTTACAATAAACAAACGCTTCTCTATCTGACCCTGATCTGACCGACCGCCACAACTGTCAAACACCAACGAATTCAAGCGGAACGCTATAGGCCTACATTTGTTTAAACCATACAAGCGCGAGGAGATTCCTGGTAGCAGATATGCGTCGCGTGGCAGAGTGAAGCCGAATATCGAAGATGTTAACATTAACATTATGGTAATAAATTACAAAATACAGTGCCGTAGCATTCTGGCTAAGCACTCGAAATAAACAGCTTGTTAAAATAGGTGAAAAAGTGTGTCCTCAGGTTAAATGAGCAGTGTATTATGTACCAGCCGCCACTGTGTAAAATGTAATGTAAACTATAACTATAATGTTTGAATGTTTGCCCGCTTGCCCGCAGGTAGCCCTAGTGGGGTCACAAGGGGAAATAAGCTTTGGGTCCCGCATGGGCTACCCCTATGGGGTAGATGTGGGCTAAGTATGGGCAAGCCCACAGTGGGCTTGCCCGCAGGTAGCCCTAAGTGGGGTCACAAGGGAAAAAAAGCTTTGGGTCCCGCATGGGCGACCCCTACGGGGTAGATGTGGGCTAAGTATGGGCAAGCCCACAGTGGGCTTGCCCGCAGGTAGCCCTAAGTGGGGCCTCAAAGGGAAAAACAACTGTGGGTCCCACATGGGCTACCCCTAGGGGGTAGATGTGGGCTAAGTATAGGCAAGCCCACAGTGGGCTTGCCCGCAGGTAGCCCTAAGTGGGGCCCCAAAGTGAAAAACAACTGTGGGTCCCACATGGGCTACCCCTACGGGGTAGATGTGGGCTAAGTATAGGCAAGCCCACAGTGGGCTTGCCCGCAGGTAGCCCTAAGTGGGGCCCCAAAGGGAAAAACAACTGTGGGTCCCACATGGGCTACCCCATTAGGGACCCATTAGGGATTACTGTGGGTTTGCCCTGCCCGCACTCCCCCACAGTAAACCCACACTTGCCCACTGTGGGCCCACATGGGCATGTTTGCTGGGAAGTTTTTCTAAATCCTTCTTTATCATGATGTCTCTTAATTTGGAAATGTTTTTTAGGTGATGAAATGCTGATTTTGTGACTGCTTTTATGTGACTGTTAAAATTTTGATCATTATTAGTGATAACGCCAACAGTTTTAACAGCAACTTTTGGTTTAAGTCCCCTATTTTCCAGGATGGTGGTAATCTTTATTCTTTCTTCCTTTTTCCCAAATACTATGACTTCGGTTTTGGTCCATACATTGGTGGAGATGTTGAAGGGGGGCATAGTCATTTGGTGACACAGCAAAATAAACTTGAGTGTCATCGGCATAGCTATGGTAGGACATTGAGTTGTTTGTGATAATTTGCCCAAGTGGTAGCATATAAAGGTTAAAGAGCAATGGTCCTAGAATAGACCCCTGGGGGACACCACATGACAGGGGCATTGGGGCTGAGGCATAATTGCCCATGGCAACAAAGAAAGTTCTGTATTCCAGGTAAGATCTTAGCCACTTTAAAACTACTCCAGTGAACCCAGCCCAGTGTTCCAGTCGATGTAACAATATCTCGTGATCTACAGTGTCAAAAGCTGCACTGAGGTCTAACAACACGAGGACAGATATCTTGCCAACGTCAGTATTCAGGCGGATGTCATTTATGACTTTAATTAGTGCTGATTCAGTGCTGTGGTTAGCACGGAAACCGGACTGGAACTTATCAAAACAGCTATTTGATGACAAAAAATCTGTTCGTTGATTGAAAACTATTTTTTCAATTATCTTGCCAATAAATGGTAGATTAGATATGGGCCTGTAATTATTAAGCACTGAAGCATCCAAGTTATTCTTTTTCAATAGGGGCTTGACTACTGCTTTTTTAAGAGGCTGGGGGAAAATACCATCCTGTAGGGAGGAATTTACAATCTGGAGCACATCATCTATTACAAGATTCAGGACAGATTTTAAAAAGCTGGTGGGCATGACGTCTACCTCAGATGTGGAAGTACTAAGACTCTGTACTGTTTTCTCCAGTGTATCATAGTCAATATATCTAAAAGTTGACAAGGAAATGGGTTCTCGTTTTTGTAGAGACAATGGCTCTGAATGTTGCGCAAGTTGAGAAGTTATATTCAGTCTTATCTTGTCGGTTTTACCACTGAAGAAAGAGGCAAACTCATTGCATTTCTTAACTGAGAGAAGTTCAGGTGCAGGTTGTGAAGTGGGATTTGTTAGCTTCTCGACAGTGGAGAAAAGTACGCGGGAATTATTCATGTTCCTGTTTATAGTGTTAGAAAAGAAAGACTGCCATGTTTTACAGATTTCAAAATTATATTTCTTTAACATTTCCTTGTACATTTGGTGGTGAACATGTAAATTGGATTTACGCCACTTCCTTTCCATTTTTCTACACTCTCTCTTAAAAAGTTTAACCTCAGGATTTTGTCTCCAGGGTGCTTTATTCATGCCTTTGACTATCTTGGTTTTTAGTGGTGCAATGTCATCCATAATTTGTGACATTTTGGAGTTAAAGGTGGTTACTAAATCATTGACAGTGGATTTTGACGGTGTTTGTATGGAGAGAATAGGCTTGCTTGATGCCTTGAAGAGGGCTTGTTGAAAAAGGAAAGCAGTGTTATCAGAAAAGGTTCTCTTAGTAACTGTCAAAGGGCTGGTTTTACACACAGCCTAACACACTGACATCAGACATTCTCATCAGTTACTGTCGCTAACACCGTCAGGTTTTCACCAGACTGTACTGTATATGGTTTTTACACACAGACCATGGTGTTTATGTCTTAACAACTTTTTCCAACAGATATGCTTGCTCATTTTTACCAAATTGGACTGTGAACAGAAGCATATAAAAGGGCCTGCAGCATGACTGGTGTACGGAATATCACAGTGACACGCAATGATAATAACAGCTTCAAAATAGAGCTATAGTTGTAAGCAGATCACTACAATTATTCAATGAATGACAGATCAGCGCTTCTCTGTTAGACAAGTTTGGGCACAGTATACATGCTAATGAAATGAAAATCAACTATTTCAAAGGCTGATCGAACCACAAAGGCTGTCTCACTTGCTAAACAGGGGCAGTGGATGAAATGGCAGGGGCTTGAGAGAAGAGAGCTCAGCTGGATGGAGCTGTGGAAGATGGAGGCAAACAACCTGAGTTTCCTCATCAGGGCCACCTATGATGTACTGCCATCGCCAAAAAATCTCCACCAGTGGTATGGTGAGGACCCAACCTGCTCCCTTTGTCCAGCCAATGTGACTCTCAAGCACATCCTGACTGGCTGTAAGACCAGCCTCACACAAGGGCGTTACACCTGGAGGCACAATCAGGTCTTGAAGTGTCTGGCAGCAGCAGTAGAGACCAAGAGAACTACAGTCAACTCCTTACCCCAGACAGCAACCAACTCCACCATAACAGCTTCATTTGTCCGAGAAGGTCAAAAAAAGCCTAACCATCCTCCCTCCACACTCAAGCCTAGAGAACTAGCCAAGGCTCGGGACTGGAAACTGTTATTTGACATTGGGCACCAACTAATTTTCCCTCCTGAGATTGCATCCACTGCCCTAAGGCCAGACATGGTACTTTGGTCCCCATTGATGAAGCCAGTGTATATCATAGAACTCACCGTTCCTTGGGAGAATGCAGTGGAAGAAGCGTACGAGCGCAAGAAACTGTGATACACCGAGCTGGCAATGGATGCTCAACAACGAGGATGGACGACAAAGATCTATCCTGTAGAAGTGGGATGCTGGGGTTTTGTTGCTTCATCCACTATGAGGCTGCTCAGAGACCTTGGCGTGCAAGGGCAAGCTCTTCGTCAGACAATAAGAGCCATCTCCGAAGCGGCTGAAAGAAGCAGCCAATGGATATAGATGAAGCGGAAAGATTCATGCTGGGCTCACAGACTCTATATAACATCGTAACAAACTACAGGGCAGGATTTGGGCTTGGGACACAAGCTCAGGCTTGATCAACCTGTAGCTGGCCACCTTTGAGGAGGGTGTATAGTATCTAAAGGCCGAAGCACCCCATGAATCAAGAGCATACTACTGATGATGTGTCCCAAATTCAAATCTTGACTGGCAGTTTCTCATGTTACTCTCTCTCTCTCTCTCTTTCTCATGCATACCATCTACTGGCACAATGGACTGCTTAACATCTCGTCCCGTGTTTTATGATTCGACAACTAAGGAAAAATCCAAACTGAGTATCTCAGAAAATTAGAATATTGTGGAAAGTTTCAATATTGAAGATACCTGGTGCTACACTCCAATCAGCTAATTAACTCAAAACACCTGCAATGGTCTCTCAGTCTAGTTCTGTAGGCTACACAATCATGGGGAAGACTGCTGACCTAAAAGTTGTCTAAAAGACAACCATTGACACCTTGCACAAAGAGGGCAAGACACAAAAGGTCATTGCTAAAGGGGCTGGCTGTTCACAGAGCTCTCTGTCCAAGTACATTAATAGAGAGGTGAAGGGAAGAAAAAAATGTGGTAAAAAAAGGTGTACAAGCAATAGGTATAACCACACACTGGAGATGATTGTAAAAAAAACCCATTGAAAAACTTGGGGAAGATTCACAAAGAGTGGACTGCAACTGGAGTCAGTGTTTCAAGAACCACCACGCACAGATGTATGCAATGCATGGGCTTCAGCTATCACATTCCTTGTGTCAAGCCACTCTTGAACAAGAGACAGCGTCAGAAGCATCTCGCCTGGGCTAAACACAAAAAGGACCGGACTGCTGCTAAGTGGTCCAAAGTTATGTTCTCTGATAAAAGTATATTCAGCCAGAAAGACTCGGAGAAAGGAGTACGTTTTAAGCGATTTAATAAAACAGAATTTAACAATATTTTAGTGGAAGTAGATGATCTTTGGCATAGGTCCTGTCATCGGCCCGGGTCTTGGGTTGAAGGATCCGTCAGATCCTGCTGCAGCCATGTAGTAGGGACCAGAAGTACCCCCGGGCGGATGGGAAGACAAGGACCAAACTGGTGGTGGTGGGAATGGAGGAGGGGACTTCGCTTACGTCGATACCTGAAGCAGCGAAAAAGGTGAGTTAGACAGGTCATTATAAGGCAGGTGGCGGCCGCTGATTGGCCGAAGGGCATAGCGCTTCCGTGACATAAGAGTCTTCCTGGCTGAACTTGCGCAGGCTTACATTTCAGCCAGAAAGACTCGGAGAAAGGAGTACGTTTTAAGCGATTTAATAAAACAGAATTTAACAATATTTTAGTAGAAGTAGATGATCTTTGGCGTAGGTCCTGTCATCGGCCCGGGTCTTGGGTTGAAGGATCCGTCAGATCCTGCTGCAGCCATGTAGTAGGGACCAGAAATACCCCCCAAAAGATAATAAGGCGAAGGTTTTAAAACCTTCTGAGTAAGCTAGACTCATGAAATGAAACTTACCCCCAAGAGGATGACCACGAAAGTAAATAATACAGACCCACCGTGAAGGCGACTACAAGGACCCACCTGAAGCGAGGAAGGAAAGAGTTAGTACAGTGTACATGTTACTAAGCATTACTGGAAATATAGAGGTATACTTACGTTGAGCATCGGGCAGAACGCCGTTCGCTCTCACAGATCACACGGACAGCTGTGTGACTGCTGCGTGCTAGGCCCACGTAAACTCTCGCTGAGAGTTACACACATGTGGGCACACGGAAGTTCTCGCTGAGAACGACATGCAGGGCGTAGACAGCAGTGTGCTTGCCACACACTGAACACACATAAGTTCTCGCTGAGAACTGCGACACAGACAGCAGTGTGCCGGCCGCACACTGGGCACATAAAGTTCTCGCTGAGAACGACCGGCAGGACGTAGACAGCAGAGTGCTTGCCACACACTGAAACACACATGAGTTCTCGCTGAGAACTGCGATACAGACACCAGTGCGCCAGCCAGACACTGGAACATATAAGCAATGCGGTTCTATACTGTTGTACTCCCCGGGTAAGACTACCTCATAAGCCTCTTACATACATCACGTATAGCATATAAATTAGGATAGCATTGCGTGTGAAGTCAATAGGAGGGATAAGTGAGCGAATGCATAGGCAATATATAACAAAGGGACCACCACCACCAGTAGTTGCATAATAAATACATAGTACAGTGAACATGGTAATGAGCATTACTGGAAATATAGAGGTATACTTACGATGAGCATTGAGCTGAAAGCCGTTCGCTCCCACAGATCACACGGACAGCTGTGTGACTGCTGCGTGCTAGCACACGTAACTCTCGCTGAGAGTCACACACTTTCGGGCACACATAAGTTCTCGCTGAGAACGACATGCAGGACGTAGACAGCAGTGTGCTTGCCACACACTGAACACACATAAGTTCTCGCAGAGAACTGCAACACAGACAGCAGTGTGCCGGCCGCACACTGGGCACATAAAAGTTCTCGCTGAGAACGACTGGCAGGTTGCAGACAGCAGTGTGCTTGCCACACACTGAAACACACATGAGTTCTCGCTGAGAACTGCGATACAGACACCAGTGCGCCAGTCAGATACTGGGACATATAAGCAATGCAGTTAAATATACTGTTGTTCTCCCCGGGTGTGACTACCTCATAAGCCTCTTGCATACACCACGTATAACATATAAATTAGGATAGCATGGCGTGCGAGTTAATAGGAGGGTTAAGAGAGCGAATGCATGGCAATAGCAACAAAGGGACCACCACCAGTAGTTGCATAATAAATACCTTATTACTGTTGGATTGGGACACTTGAGCTTCCAGAACGTCTTTCGTACCGGGTCGGATGTAGACCTCGAAGGCAGAAGAAGACCATCACCCCAAGCGTTTGATAGAGGAGTCGGTCATCCCTTTTTCCGCAGCGGTTGTAGCCTCCCCGATGCGAAATGAGTGGCCCGTATAGTAGAGGCGTGATAAGCCGCAACTTTCTGCCACCGAACCCAAGTGAACCCTGAACCAATCCTTGGTCATAGGTGAGCAGCCATTGATTAAGAATAAAGGTGCGAGAGACGAAGTGCAAGGGCGCATAGATAGATACCGCAGCATAGAGGAGTAAGGACAGAACAAAGTTCCCAGCTTAGAGATCAAAACCTGGGTCGTGACAACGCGCGTAGAACTGAATCCCAGCCAACATCCTACGTATTGAGGAGACAGAGAGGTGTCGAGACTCGAAATTAAAAGCTAGGAAAGCACACACAGTGGAGATTTGGACAGGACGTGCAGGTATATTATGTGAAGAGCAGAAAAGAGTGAACAGCGACCAGGATGAACTGTATGCTTTGAGGGTGGAGGGCGCGAGGCCCCTAGACATAAAACGGACCACGGACCCACGTGTGGCAGGCGGGAATTGGCTTAGTCCAGAATCAATTCCTGGAGAGTTGGGCATGGTGTTGAGTTCCGACTCGCAGACGGACACCTGCGCCTGAATTCCTGGAAACGGAAACGGGAGAGAGAGTCAGCGACTAAGTTGCAATGACCGGGGATATGTTCAGCCTTGACGATAAAATTAAATAAAACAGATTGCCAGGTCAGGCGGCGGAGCAAGGACATAATTGTAGGACAAGACGAACGACCTCTGTTAATTATAGCTACGACAGTTTCGTTATCGCAATGCAAAGAGATGCATTTGCGAGACCAATCTGAGCCCCATAGCACGCTCGCCACCACAATGGGATAGGTCTCGTGCAGAGCGATAGAGGAACTTCCAGAGGCCAGGGTCCGAAAGTCCGCGGGCCACGCACCTGCGAACCATCGCCCCTGGAAGTAGCCCCGAAACCGATCGAGGGGGCCGCGTCGGTGTACAAGTCGAGGACTACTGAGGTTTCAGGTGTGTCGTTATAGAAAAAAGAGATGCCGTTCCAGGAGCATAGTAGCTTTGACCAGAAACTGAGATCGGATTTAGCACCCTCATCCAGACGAACCTCATCGTTCAAATTGGGAACCGAGTGAGCTAGTGTTAGCAGACGAGAAATGAAAGACCGGCCTTGGGGAATGATGCGCATAGCGAAATTGAGGTGACCGAGGAGGGAAAGCATTTCGCGCTTGGTAACTGACGCGACAGCGGACCTAATCCTGTTTATCTGTCGGAAGAGAAGCCTGCATCTTTTTGGTGTCTACAACGATACCTAAAAATTCAAGGGATGTGGATGGGCCTAAGGTTTTTTCGGCGGACAGAGGCACGCCCAGCTCGCCAAACACCCCTCTAAGAGTATCCAGGATGGTAGTCTTTTTTGACGGGAAATCGATAAGTAGGAAATCGTCCAATAAATGCAAGACAAAGGGTACCCGGCGCACATTGAGTAAAATCCAACATAGGGCTTCAGATAGACAATTAAAAATTTGGGGGTGAAGGAATCTGAATAATAATAAGGACATTGTACATAACATTTTTAATGTTACATTTTCATGACACATTTCTTCATTATTATTATTTATATTCCTGTTATTTTGTAACTTATTATCCCTGTAAGATACTTTCCTAAGTGATGGCCATATCTGTGTCTGCCTCCAGAGGTGGAGGGTTGGATGTGTATTCTCAGCTTGCTGGTCTGTCCCATTCTTTTCACTGTCTCCAGACGTGTCACACCCCTGTGTCACACCTGGAAGAAGCCTCTCCTCGTCGAACAAAGAGCTCATTCCCTCCAAGTCAACAAAGACACTTTGCCACAGTTGTCTAATGCATATTAATGTAGGGTGGGTCCAAGGGGTTACTCCCCCTGTTGACCTGTTATTTAGTATTGTGTACCTCTCAGAAAATTTAGAGATATGGACGAACCACCAAGCTGAAACTCCTGTCTCTCCATTGGTACCAATGCAAGAATAAACCTTGTTCCTGAGTTTCTCCTCTATGCTGACTAAGCCTTCATAATCATATATGGTATAACAAAATTACTAGTAAAAATAATTACTATCAAATGGAGGTGTCCACCGAGAGATAAAACTTGGATCATAACTGGATTTTGGAGTCCTGAGTTTGTGGTAAGACTTTTCATTCATTTTTTGATTGACAGAACATTTTTAAGTAAGTAGCCTATACTTTTATAGTGCTTATATGTTGTTAGAATACAGGTAAAATGCTTAAAACGAAGCCTGAGAGTCGAAACCTTGACGGAGGTTTGGCATAATCCAATTGTTAATGCAATTGAGGTAGGGCAGAGTTTTTGGTTCCAAACATTTATTGTGTTTGTGGGTGCAGGTAGCAGGATTATATTCTGCTATAAGCTGTTGACTCTGTTCCTAGTTGGGCGTCAGTAAGACAACAGAGTCTTCTATCTTTCCTACTCTATGAATTTCTCTCTGTTCTTTTGACTCTGTCTGGTCTGAACACGCATACTCCCCAACGGGGGACGCAGACAAATTTCCCGGTTGCGGACCGAAATCTATACATTTCTGGACTGCGGTGTGGGCAGTGGTAATGAGGCCATTGTATCCATGAAATTTTGGACTGCTGAAATATTATGGAGTGGGCCCGCTCCAGGGAGGGCTTAATTGTTTTGAGTACATTATCTGTCTGATTTTACTACTATCTGTCAATTAGAGATATGTGTGAAAAGTCAAACTTCAGCTCCTAAATTCTGTGCAAACTGATTGGATTTGATTACAAACACAATTGTAATGTATTAATTTTGAAGACTTGGTTAGTACGGTGACAAATCAGGTCATGTGTCTTGTCTTGAGATTCGTCTCAAGTGTCTGCATGTTTTCCTTTGTTCTGTGTCCTATGTCATTCCCTCAAACTGCATGTCTTGTGCTCTGTTGTGAGCCATAACCATTAACACTATCGAGATCTCACAACTAACCCAAGCATGTTTTCCCCTTTGTTTCCGAAACGAGTGAATGAGTGTGTGAAAAATGGCCAGCCAAGGTAAATGTTTTTGTGTTGTCTCTTTGTGTGAAAACCCAGAAAAACCTAGAGGATAAAACTTCCACTTTCACAAAGATCATATTTACCACTTTCATTTGTTCACAGGATTCCCAGTTTAGATTTGAAAGACTATGGATTTGTAACATGACATTTAACCTTCACGCTTTTATCCATTTCTTTGTTTAGGTTTATGAAGCTACGCCTATCAGGCGAGAATATGATTTTATGCAGAACCTGACTTTAACAAGAATTTGATTTTGATTACAGATTTCGAATTGTGTTCGGATTGCATCAGATTTCGTTTGTGTCATTGCTAAATCTGTTTTCTGATGAATCATTCTTGAGTATATTTGTGCAAAATGTTTGCCTTTCCATAACCTCTTTGTGTTCTTTCCTCTTTGGTTTCATCCCTCTCAGAGTGAAATTCAGCAGACTTTGAAAACCATTCAGGAAAGAGTCCTACTAAAACCTGTTTTTATGCTAATCGATTGCCATTTGGTCACCTAGAGAAGGTGTGATGAATTTGATGTCTGAAACGTCTCAGCATAGAACATAGAAACACATACATTTTAATGCCTTTAAGTTATACTGTTCATTTTGCCTCATATACTCAATGCAGAGATTCATTTATTTATTTTGTTTGCAGTTATTCCATCGTTTGTTTGTTTTAATCCACTGATGAGACTTATTGGTTGTCCTGTCTTTAGCATTGTCATCTCTATGTCCATAAGGTCACATTGATATAAGAAGAGTTCATGTCAATCTGTAGTACATATTATGTTTACAATGCAAGCCCAGGACACTTAAACTTAAATGGCTAACGTGCAGTTGGTCTCAACCTCCACAACCACCCTCTAGTTGTGCAATTCTGTCTGTGTTATATAAACAGTTTTAAGTTTTTCTGGAAACAAACAGTTGTGTGCCATGGGCAAAGCAAAGAATTTAGTTGCTAAACAGAATATACTTTTTGTTTGTGGGTGTAGACAGTGGATTTCATTGATTCTATGAACTTAGCTACAAGCGAGTTCCTGTTTCTGAACAACTTAGCTATATTCTGTTTGCTTGTGGGTGCAGCTATTGATGGGATTTCAATAGATCTGTGAATTCTGTCTGAGGAGAAAGCAGAGTTTTATGTTTCCGAGCAACAGAGTATTGTTTTGTGTTTATGGGTATAGACAAAGTTATTCCACTGATTCTGCGAACTTCGCTGCACAGGCAAGTTCCTGTTTCCGAACAATTTAGTTTACTCTGTGTGTTTGTAGTTGAGAAGCTTTGGTACACTTCTGGTATTATGTCATCTCTCCTTTGCTAATTTAGACTGAAAAGTTTAATTCCTGGCGTAAGCTAATAGTGGAGATCAAAAGGTGCTTCCCCGTCTGAGTTATTTAAACTGATGGCGTAATTTAATTGTGGACACTAAATGGTTTTTCCCCGTCAAGGTTAGACATTAAGGATAGTTGTAAGATTGAAACATGGTAAAACTTGTGTTGTGTTTGTTGCGAAGGACACTGATCAGCTTAAACTGTCAACAGTTATCACAGATCAGAAAGGGGGATGTTGGTTTGTAGACTATAGGCTATTAAGTTTCAATGGAAGATAGGGTGTGAAGCCTAACTATATACCATGGAATCATGAATGTTTTTTTTTCAGTATTAACAATGAAGTGGCTAATTGAATAAGGAGATTATGTCTGGGATGTGACAAGGGGGTAGCTACGTGGCTGATGGGTTTAGGATCACCACCTTTTTGCAGACATGTTAAGTCAACACCCATCGTCACCTAACAAAAGCTGGTCCCGTCTGAGCTACCCTGGTTCCCCTATTCTAACAATCTCTTTGGGTGTCAATCTTAAATATACAAGTACTGTTGGACCAGGGTGTCTTTGTTTCTTTGTTTTAGGTCAGACTTAAGGAAATGTCTGACTCTGACAGCCTAATCAGACTTAAGAATCAAATCAGTTTTATGAATCAAATCAGTTTCAATGGAGGATGGGGGTGAGGAGGGGTTGTTGATTCTGACTGTACTCATGCCTGCACTGTCGATACTACAAGTTATAGGTTTATCTTAGATGGACACTGGAAAAGTTAACTGAAACGTCTTGCTTCCTCTCTATAAGAGATGAAGAAAACCGACGGACTTATTGATCACAAGTTTAACCATTTTCATAATAACTACACTTAAGATTTGTTTGAGATTTGCAGGTAACCAACGCCTTGCCTTCCACCATTGAAGAACAAGGATTTTACTGATTCTGCTGCATTCACAAGGTGTCAAAAGGGGGAGATAAAAAAGGCCCCCTGTGCCAAGTCCCATTTCATTGGAGGAAGACCTTCTCATTACTGAGAAAGTTGTGGGTGAAATTGGAACAGCTACCCAACACAGAAGCTACACACACACACACACACACCACACACACACACACACACACACACACCTTTAGCATAGTGGACCTACTGTGGGCAGAATAATCCCCATGAGCAGTATGGATCCAAAAAGGCACAGGCAGTCTACCCTGGCTATATAATATAATATAAGCGCTTCAAGATTTAAGAAGATGAAGAGGATTACTCTTGTTTGCGTGTGTCCACACACTGCACACCACACACCACATGAAGAGGAGTCAAACATCATATGCGTCATCCCCACACTTCTTTCTATTACAGGAATTCTACAGCTACCAAGACGATGGTGTTCACCATACTTTTCATATGTCTGTTTAGCATGGTCCGTTATTGTTGCTTCTCATATGTCTGTCTAGCATGGTCTGTTGTTTTTGCTTTGCATATGTCTGTTTAGCATGGTCTATTGTTCTGTTGCTACTTCTTTCCAACGTTCTACAGTATTCTGTCACAGCTAAAATATTAGAATATTAGAGTTTCAACATGTCACAAAATAGGAGAACTAAAGATGATACAATTGTTTAGGCATTCTAATGCATGTTTTGTCCGCTCCCGGCTGACCAACCCTGGATGGCCATTTTTGAAATGGCATCGGAAGAGGAATTTGTCCCAAAACTCTCATCGGTTTCCACATAATTGGCAATGATAGTGGTTTTACTTTGGGTAACATGGGTTTCGCCTCTCCCCGTGAGCGTGACTAAAGAGAAGAGAGAACGGCAGCTCTCTTATTCATGGAAACTGTGAATGTATTTGTTTAGTTCTTCCTGGACGCACTAATGATAATTGTAATAGTCAAGTCAGTTAGATCTATAGTCATAATATCATGCTGTTTACGGTATTTATTTTGCTCATGGAACCATCTTTCTATCTGTAAAGACTCTCTACTGTCAATTTCCATTTAGGCTGAAGTTCAGAATGTTTATGCACATGTTAAGGCTGTTCTTAATTTATTTTATGATTTAGTGTCAAGTCAGTTAGACTTGAAAAGGGGGACTGAAGGAATCTGAATAATAATAAGGACATTGTACATAACATTTTTAATGTTACATTTTCATGACACATTTCTTCATTATTATTATTTATATTCCTGTTATTTTGTAACTTATTATCCCTGTAAGATACTTTCCTAAGTGATGGCCATATCTGTGTCTGCCTCCAGAGGTGGAGGGTTGGATGTGTATTCTCAGCTTGCTGGTCTGTCCCATTCTTTTCACTGTCTCCAGACGTGTCACACCCCTGTGTCACACCTGGAAGAAGCCTCTCCTCGTCGAACAAAGAGCTCATTCCCTCCAAGTCAACAAAGACACTTTGCCACAGTTGTCTAATGCATATTAATGTAGGGTGGGTCCAAGGGGTTACTCCCCCTGTTGACCTGTTATTTAGTATTGTGTACCTCTCAGAAAATTTAGAGATATGGACGAACCAACACGCTGAAACTCCTGTCTCTCCATTGATGCATCAATGCAAGAAATAAAGCCTTGTTCCTGCTTTCTCCTCCATGCTGACTGAGCCTTCATATTCATATATGGTATAACAAAATTACTAGTAAAAATAATTACTATCAGGGGCTACAACCGAACTTCAATCTGACAGCAAAATAAAACTTGGACTGCCACCTAATGCCGAAAAGAGGCCAATCGGCAGGATGCAACGGTATAATTTTAAAGGCGTCAGTAATGTCGAGCCAAGCGCAGAGGCCCGCTACTTTAATCAATTGAATGGCGTTGTCGATAGAGGCATAAAACAGGGAAAATGGGGTCTGTGGAATGCACTCATTAACGCTAGCAACGAGCGGGGAATGGGGGGAGGACATGTCAAATATCAAGCGCTTTTTACCTGAGTACTGCCTAGTTGCAAGCCCAAGAGAATTCACTCTAAATAAGGAGAATGGAGGAGACTGAAAGGGGCCGATTATGTAGCCTTTATTAATTTCGCGTGCCAGGAGATCAGACACTACCGAAGGCTCTGACATAGCGGAACGTAAATTCTTAGCCACAGAGAGTGCGGAGACAGTGCCCACCCGAAAGCCCTGAGACAACCCAGTGAGGAGATAATTGACAAAGGAGGGGTCATTGTGAGATGACAGGTAGAAAGCCAGGAGAGGGATATTAATGGGGGTAGAGGGATGAATGTTTAGAATTTCTTTGAGGGAGGGGGATTTCCCCGCTTTAGAGGGCGGAGGCGTCGGGGGCACACGCTCCTTGGGTGGGGATCGTGACAAAAACTACAGACATGGAGAAAACGGCAGTTAGAAAATGTACACACAGAAAAATTGAACTTATTGCAAATTGGGACGTTATCGTTATTAGAGGTGTGACCGGGCCGGGCCGGGCCGGACGTGGCCGACGTGGCCGTATGGCCGTGTGCGCTGCACACGGAGCATGATAGTGCGCACTGGCCACCGAAGTGGCGCACTAGAAGCTCTGTGTCCAGAACTGACCAGTCAAGGCGGGAGTTGAAGAGGGCAATGTGTGAAGCAGACTTAGCAGAGAAGGATTTATGATAGTCATAGAAAAGCGTGCCCCCGTAAAGTTGACTAAGGTCGGCCATCATTGCCAGATAGACATCGAACTCTTCCCGTCTCTCGGGAAAGTCCTGGCAAAGCACGTCCCTGTAGATTCCAAAGGTGAATTCGACAAACGGTAGATTATGCTGCAGCCTAGGGTAGCGGGCGACGGGAGCAACAGGGAGGCCAGGTTCACGTTTTTACCTTGTACGATGTCAGATCGCATTTTGTTTGACATTGCCGACACACCAGGTGGGAGGAACCGCCTACCCAGCGCCATGGTCGGCACCGCGCAGCGGTGGAGGCGACCCCGGCGTCCGGGCGATGAGGGGGGAGGGCGGCCGGAGGGAGGGCGAAGGAGTTCCATGCTGCGGCATCAGCAGCGGAGCTGGTTGAGGGGAGCTGAAGATGGTGGAGCGCATCCGCCATTGCCGGTGGAGAAGCGCCGGTCCTTCCGGAGTTGCTCCTTGACTCCTCGATGGTGCTGACTCTCGCACTCAGGGACTGCACGGCGTTCGTGAGGTCATGGATCACCTGGGTGAGCTGTTGCTGAGAGCCGGATGGGACAGGAGAACCCGGCATGCTTGGCAGGGGGGCAGCGGGCTTCCGCGAACGCTTAGGCAGAGGCGGTGGAGAGGCCTTGCGCTTCCGCTTTCTCCCTGCCTGCGGGCGCGGAGCGGGGGCGGATGTTGATTCGCCGGCCGCCGAGTTCCCTTCGGCGCCATGGATCGATGCGTTTCCTGGAAGGGAAGCGACGACTTGCAGGAGGCCCTCCCTGGTCGTGGCGTTATCGACCGGAATGTTCAGGTCCCCGAGGAAAGCCTGCAGTTCCTCAGAGGACCGGGAATCCAGAGGGAGCCTGGACGGCAAGCGAGCACTACGGCGCACTAAGGGGGCAGGGGAGGGAGGAATAATATCCTCGTCGGTGTCAGAGACCTCAAAATCAACAAGAGGGAGCTGCGACATGACAGCGATTCTGCAACGAACGGACTTCGCTTACGTCGATACCTGAAGCAGCGAAAAAGGTGAGTTAGACAGGTCATTATAAGGCAGGTGGCGGCCGCTGATTGGCCGAAGGGCATAGCGCTTCCGTGACATAAGAGTCTTCCTGGCTGAACTTGCGCAGGCTTACATTTTTGCATGTCCTTTGGAAATCATGGAGAGGCACAGAATCCACGTTGCTTGAGGCTGAGTGTAAAGTTTCCACAGTCAGTGATGTTTTAGGGTGCCATGTTCTCTGCTGCTGTTGCTCTACTGTGTTTTCTTCAGTCCAAGGTCAATGCAGCCATCTACCAGGACGTTTTGGAGCACTTCATGGTTCCTGCTGCTGACCAACTTTATGGAGATGTAGATTTCATTTTCCAACAGGACTTGGCACCTGCACACAGTGCCAAAACTACCAGTACCTGGTTTAATGACCATCACATCCCTGTTCTTTATTGGCCAGTGGACTCACCTGACCTTAACCCCATAGAAAATCTATTGTGAAGAGGAAGATGTGATACACCAGAGCCAACAATGCAGAAGGGCTGAAGACCACTATCGGAGCAACCTGGCCTCTCTTTTTTGAATGGAAAAAAGTTTATACTAAGACTTACACTTATACTTTAAAATGAAAACATATACTTTTCCTTTAGTCAATTTAATAAATATAAATGTACTTAGTCTTAGACTTTGTTTATAAGTTTCAGTATAAGCCAATTATACTTTACTATGCTATTCTATATCTGGCATTAGATAGTCAATTGAATACATTCAATTAATATAAATATACTTAGTCTTAGACTTTGTTTATAAGTTTCGGTACAAGCCAAGTAGACTTGCTATTGCTATGCTATTCTATAAGTATATAAAATATATCTTATAAAAGTCAACTTCAAGTATACTTCCTCAGTTTTAGTATAAAATAAGTATACTTATAGTAAACTTTATTAAACTTCTTTTTGCTAAGGGTTGTCTTTGTTTTTGTTTTTATGTTTGAAAATATATCAAACTTGTTTTCAACATTATGTCTTCTGATTTTGTAAATGCATCACACTCTTGTGTACATACAGTTTGAGTAAACTTTGAGTACTTTAAGGAGTATATTTCAAGTATATAAATAGTAAGCTACAAGTAATATGGCAAGCAAACTTAAAGTATAACAACAAGTAAACCAGTAAAATAACCAAACTTTATAAACGTATACTGAATGGGGCAGTCATGGGCAATTTAGTATAAAAAAGTATTAAATTAGTATACTTTCTAGTACACTAAAAGTACATGGTCTGTATTATACTTCCACCCAAACGGACCTACAACAGCCACTACACCACCCCACGAACACTCTAACAGCAGTCACCTGCAATGATTCACCCAATCAACGACCCGACTACAACCCAGCCCCAGTCAACCACAGCCCCGGCAGATGGGCTTCCCTAGGGGCTGCGGTTCTGCCTGAGGTTTCTTCCTTTTTTTTCGGTTCGATTTAACCACATGCAATTCAGGGAGTTTTTCCTCACCCCTGTTGCCCCTACGGACACAAGCAGGAACTGTCAACAGCGCTGAACAACCCTCCTGCACCACCAAGATGCAACAAATGCTTTTTACCTGTGTTCACGTAAGAGCCCGCATCAACGGGGCATTGCGTTGTTGTGACTTTGCATAGTTATGACACTACGCCATTCCATTATTGCATTCAATTACTCCGATGCTATTGGACTGCAAGAAATGCTGTCTTGTTTGTGACCTTGCCAAACTGTAAAGCACTTTGAGCTGCATCTTGTATGTATGAACTGTGCTATACAAGTAAAGGTTATTATTATTTTTACTTTTTATACTTACACTTACACGGAAGTATACTTCATAAAATAAACTTTAAGTATACTACTTTTTGCTAAGGGTAGGCACACACAGACACCCACACTGCATCTCTCCTCGGGCCATGTGTTTGTGTGTGTGTGTGTGGGGGGGGGCGCCCGCATGTGTGTGGTGTCTGTGTGTGTGCTCATGTGACAAATTCTACTGCACTGCAGTTGCATGTGTCATTCACACTACAAACATTGATGTCACTACACACATACAGAATAAACTTCATCCTGAACCTCTGGATGACATGTAGTTTCAAAGCACCTTAGATGTGCATCTTATGCTAGACATGTGAACACTTTTAACCTGTTAACATGGACATGGCCACCATAAAGAAAATCATCATGTCATGCTGCTGCCATGCATATGTGACACAGGTAATGTAAACACTGTCTCAAACACACACTCAGAGCTTACTAACTCTTTTGTTTTCCCTCTTAGTGTTTTGTCCTGAGCTTTGTGAGCCCCATGGCCTTACTCAAAAGGAAGTAAACTCTAGGATGGCCTGCGAGCCTACAATGGCCTGCCCCCTGGGGGTGCACACCCAGTCACAGTTGGTCTGTTTGAGCTGCCGAGCTCAAAGAGAGAAAGAGCGGCACCTGCAGTGTGGGCAGGGCAGCCAGAGAAAAAGGAAGAGGGTAAAAGAAAGAATAGGAGATAGAAAGAGAAGAGAAATAAAAGGGCAAAGAGGAGAGAGACAGACATACAGACAGAGAGCAAGAGGGAGAGAGAGAGGCATTACGAAGCTGGCTTGACTCCCCACCGACAATGTCTCCTCTGCCGTAAGAACACAGGTTGGCAGCGCTAAGAGGGTCTGAGTGTTAGGTTGCTTGTGTGTGTGTGTGTGTGTGTTTGTGTGTGTATGTGTGTCTGTGCCTGTGTGTGTGTGTCATGTTCCAGTTCGTCTAGGGGTTTTTGGAGGACATAAACAAAGCATAGTAAGAGCAAAAATAATGCAGCAGACTACCGCAATATTTAAAGGGGTCCTTCTGTCAAAAAACACTTTTAGTAGCTCTATTTACAATGTGGTGGGTCACAACAAGCAGTATATGCACGCAGCATTCCAAGACGTGAAATTCGACCCTCGTGGTTTTACTGGTCATTGAAGGGTCGAGCTAACCAAAACGAGTGGATCACAGCATGCTAAACCTATCTACGTCCGTAGGTCATAAGCCCCGCCCCGAGCCATGTATGGCAAGCCCACATCCCAAAGGATTGGTGGACAGAAGCTAGGTGAACGAAAGACAGCGAATTTGGCCAATCAGAGGTGCCTTATTGCCACGTCATGGATATTCACGAAGGACACTGGAAAAACCAGTCGTTCAACCACTAGACCTGTTATAGCTTACAGAAAACAGGGTTAAACAAGAGATCTAGGACATAATTTTTCACAGAAATGACGCACAATGCATACAACCATAGTGGCGACACAGAAATATGGGTAACACTTTCTATGAAGCTTGTATTTATAATAACCTATGAAGGCATTCATAATAGTCTATAAGGTCTCTATAGGGCATTGTAATGCTCATTGTAACCATCTATATGCATTCATTACTCCTCATAACTACCTTTATGACAAGTGATCATGAATTACTATGATTTAAATCAGGAAAATGCATTATAAACATGCAATGATACCTATTTACAAGTAAAATGGTATAATGCACCATAGCTGCTTGCTCTGCTTGAGACATATAGTTACATATAACGCATTCAACCTCTACTTTATAGTCTTTTATATCATAACCTTATATTTGTAAATTAGAACAATACAAGTTTTAAACTACATCATACTATCCCATGAATACCAAACAGGTATTCATTATGAGCTGCTATGTAATATAATAAGTGTTGTTTGTCAGTAGGTAAAGTGACAACAGGATGATGCTGTTATTAACAGATATGAGTTAGATATGAGTCAATATAATGAGTAATGAGCCTCTGCCTTCATAATTTAGCATTTATTGCAATGTTAGTAAAATAGGCAGCATTATCACATTACAATTATACATCATTATGGCTGCCAAACTTGTGCTTATAATGCAGCACTAATACTCTGTAGGTACAACATACAAGTTACCATGCCATTTTATAAGCGGTCTTTGTCAGCTTTAAGTAAAGTGACAAAAGGATAGTGCTGTTATTAAGAGATATGGAATTATTATAAACATATACAATGCAAGGCATGAAATACATTTCTTGCATATAAATAACTGCAATGCATTTTAATTTTTAATATAATTTAAACTTTTAACATACATTCTATTTTTTCTTTGCCATCATTGTTTATTCCACGTAAAACCAACCAAAAACATCATGTTTATTCCAAGTAAAAAAGAAAAAGCATTCAGTGCAAAAAAAAGTCCCATCAACTGCCACAGCAATATAGAAAAAGCTGAACTGACCTGTAACTCTAAAACACACCCCAAATCTGAACACCTGATATAGGCTGCGGACATTTTTAGTGTGGCGCCATGGGCAGCAACTCACCATCAACTTTCATTTGATTTATTTTTTCTAGTATTGCAGGACTTAAGGTAGCACGACACCTCTCAATAAACGCAGAGAGTGTCTCGGTTCTTTCGTTCCATTTCAAATTCCCGAAGACCTCAGGTGCTGCTAAGTGAAGCTCGGCGATGATGGCTGTGCGGGAAACCGTGTTGCGATCCACCTCAACTGCTGCAAAGGCAGCTTTCATGGACTGGCCCTTTTTGAAAGCCTCCAACACAGCCACATACCTAAGGATAATTCCTTTGGTATTTCTCACTATAAAGAGAAAGATACAAGAACAACAACAAAGCAAGATGTTAATACACTATGACTGCAATAACTCCAAAGACAAACATCAGCACTTAGGAAGTGTTAAGTCAACTATATTCATAGTTTGGCTGTGTTTCAGTATTAATCTACAATGTACAACTTTTCAAATGGAAAACTATGTGTGACAATAAAAGGCATTTTATTCTATTCTATTGAATTAGAGGGCGTGTCCAAACTTCTGACTGGTACTGTGTGTATGGGAAATACTGTTACAGAAATACAAAATACTGTTGAGACTTACTGCAAACATGGCTGTACACTAAACCTGATCCACTTGGCTGCTCTGAACTTTCAGTGGACTTCATCAGGCATTTCTTCTTAGGTCTATGCTTCCCTTTAACTTTGGTGTCTTTAGCTGAAGAGTCAGACAGGCTAGAAGATGCTGCATCCTCGCGCGCAGTGTCTTCAGATGTCAATACGGTGAAGGCTGTGTTATGTTTCAGAGAATAAATATAAAACACAATAAAAACAATAGCTGCTACATAATGAGATAACTACTGCTACAGTATAGTAAGTAATAATATGTCAGATTTCTGCAGGAGCAAAATTACCTGGTTTCTTTGCTGGTTTCATTTTTGTTAAAGCACTGCGAATGAATGCATCCTTCTTAGCAAGCTCATCTTGCAGGTATACCTTATCGGCTTTAAGGATGCTGATAGTTTCATCCCTGAGGTTACCCTTTTCCTTCTCAGCCTCCAGCTTGATTTTGAGGATCGCAATTTCATTCGCTGCAGTTGGAGCAGGTGGATCTGTATCACAGAAGAAGGCAAACAAGAAAGGCTTTATACCTTTGGGAATTATACCTTTGTCATTATTATTAATGATTAGTTATACTTTAATCACCTTGGTCCACCTCTGTAGACAAGACATCTGTGTTCATTCATTCAAGTGAGATGGTTTATTGAATGTATTTCAGTTGGTACAGTATTACATTCTGACCATGTCTGGTCACTGTATTAAGCCCCTTTTCCACTGCCTAGTACCGGCTCAGCTCATCTCGACTCAACTTGTTTTTTTTTTTTGCTTTTTCTACTGCCAAACAATGGTATGTGGTACCTGGTACTACTTTTGGTATCACTTCTGTCAAGGTTCCAAGCATGTAGAAACAATACTAAATGATGACATACACCTATTACAGGTCACTGATTGATCATTCGATTCATTAGGAGGCCTATGTAATGCTTGCCATTCTGTTTCTGAAGGTTATAGGCGCAAGCCGACATTTTGGCGAATAAAAGTACATTGTAATTAGACACGGAAAATGTGCAGGTTTTGACGGTATCAACCATTGCACTTACCCTCGCGGTTGGGTGAAGAATTCACCTGTGTAGTGGTCAGGTTGATGTTGCCACTTGGGCGGGAGACCTCTGCCCGTCGGCGGCTCATATCTGTGTAGGGAGTATACACGTTATCCTCAATGTTTGCTTGATGGGTCGAACAACTATTAACTCAACAATTACAGTTTTTCTACATACATAGCTTACTGTACAGTGAAGCTGCAAATAATAGCATCAGTGCCGCATCAGAAAAAAGTACGTTTTAAAATGTAGCCTATACTTCAGTTGTGCAGAACTGTAATATGCCTTGTTTTTCCTGTCTGTCTACTAAGTAGACTAGACTCTACTTAGATTATGGGTACGCCTACGATACGCTATGTGTCCACAAGTGAATGAAGCTTAATTTGATAGCAGGCCTAGTGCATTCTCAATCAGCTTTTAAGTTTTGAATGAAAAGTAAACGCCTGCATTTGGGAAAATAAAGCCCAGGCTATAAGTTGCAGCTTTACGATACTCTAGGTTTCAACACTTAGTGGCCAGTCACTTGCATTTTTGTCGTCGAATTAATCAACCCACTATAGTAACTAGCCCGGTAATGTATCAGTAAGGCTAATCATACGTTGTTAGCTGATCAGCTAGTTTGCAAAAGTTCACTGCTTGCCGACAGTTAAGTGGAAATTATGTTCATGAGCTGACTAGTTTCATAAGAACACCCAATATAGCAAACATACATACACGCAAAGACCACGAACTGCAACAATCAAAACTGTTTTTACCTTTTCAGTCGACTCTCCGTTCCGTCCACTGTTATGAAAACTCTCATCTGACGCTATAGTTCTCCAGCAGCAGGATTTTATAGTTTCAAGCTGTGGTGATGTCATTATCAAATTCATCATTCTACATCCAATGCATAACATGACCGGGTCTAGGATGCTCAAAAAACGATGTTTTACAGCTTTTGCGTGCTCAGAACACAATACATCATAAACGAAAAGTTGTATTATGGATGCAAAAGAGGGGTGTTTTGTGGCGCCACATGAATTGCCGAAAGTGCTGGAGATCCATGAAACTTTCAAAAATCAAGCACCAAGATGGATTTCAGTGGTGAGTATAGTCAGTCTCATTAACTTAATAAGTCTGTTTAAATTTTCTGCACACTTTTGGTAAGCTGGTAGGCTATATTGAAATAAGGCTGAAACTTTTATGAAACTGACATAAAACCACTGTTTCAGGATCTGCAAGGATCGTTCTTGTCGAGGGATGGCTTAATTCGTAAAGGGACTATTTTCTACAGATCACGCAGGTCTTTACAGAATCATTTAGAATTCATCTACAGGTAAGGCAACACATTTCATTTATTAAAACAAGCACATGCAAAGTTTTTTTAAGCCTCTAGCTTAAAGGCTGGATATAAGGCATTAGTCATCCTAATCAAGGGCAAGCCAACAGTAGGCCCACTTAAAAAAATAACAATAAATAAATACAAATAGAAGGTATAGACTCTGGTCCATATGGCACATTGTGTAACCAGGCACTGAACATAACCAACAGAGAGTAACCAACCTATCATTGCCCTTGTCTCTTGCCAAGTTTACTGTATATCAGTTAACTTTGTCCTGTGCCCTTTGTCCTATTATCAGGGTCAGTTTTTCAAAAATATGAACCCTGGAGGCAAAGCGTGTTAATTTTTGGCATACAACTGATTTAGGGGTATTCAAGGGTGCTGAATCCAAATCTGCTGTATGCCGGGCTCAAAAATGTACCGAAATGCCTCAAACGGGTCAAAATCCAATATGGCCGCCGCCTCCAGATAAAAATCTCACAATCACTTTTCTTTTGAACTAAACAAGGTATACATTTGAATATGGCATGATTTTTTGTGTTTTCATACATGGGGAACCCAATGGTGTACTCAGATTTAAGATCAGATTTGAAGAAAATGCTTAACCCATTGGCAGGCAGCCAATTACAATGCAGGGACCCTTGTATTATCAACGTTTTCCAAGATTATGACTGAGTTTTCAAGATCCACAGAAAATAATTTTCAATGTCTTGGTCAACACCAACACTACAAAAACATCACTGGATTGTCTTCTTTCACCTGGAAAAAGAAGTATGTGTTTATCTTTTTCTGTTCTAAAGTTATTGGCCATAGAACATAGGGTGGCGTCACCAAAAACGCCCTGGTTTTTAACCAAAAAGTGGCCTCTTGAGAAAAGCTTAATCTCTCCCTTATGGCATTTTTACTTGGATGACAAAGGGCCTTTGATAGTGTTAATCTTTGGTATACATCATATTTAGGGGTATTGAAGGGTGCTGAATTCAAATATGCTGTATACCAAGGTCAAATATTTCCCATAATGCCTCAAAATGAAGGATCCAATATGGCCGCCATTACCAGACTAAAACCCATTTCATGGCATATCTCTCACAGGAGGCTTAGTAATACAGACAAATAAACAAAATAATCACCATCGATTGGTTAGTAGGTGTAGTACATATACAATATATTTAATAATATGCTGAGAAGTTTACTCTAATTTACTCTACAATCAATTGTTTGTACTATGGGAGTATAACAGCAATGTTAGCTAGTTAGCTAAACTGGAGCTGCCGGTGGCTTTACTGACTGCATAAGGACAATTGTTGCACTGTAGGGTGCAGTGTTGACTGAAAAAAAAAACCCACCGTAAGTTGCTACTGGCTCTCTTAAAAGTTGCTAGATGACGTCATACGTATGATGTCATAGCTTCACACACAAGCTCTAGAAAACATGTCTGCACGGCTGCAGTGCGAATCTGCAGCACGGCAATTAACCATGAGAAATGCTTCTGACGGGGGAGCAGAGCTACAGTTATGTTGGAAAACAATGATTTTGTCACTTAAAAGACAATTTTTCAGACATTTTCTTTTACATTTTAGGGGAAGCAGAGCTTCCCTTGCAGTCTTAGAGAAATCTCCTCTGCTGGCTGAGATGTCAGCTCTCCCATCAGAAGTATTCCTTGAGTTCCAGAAAGGAAACATTGTTGTAAAATCCACTGACAGGCGCTTCAATCAAGTGTCAGCAGACCAAAGTACAGAGTGGTTGAATGCCACAGGAAAAAAGAGTGGAGGCCTTGTGGGCATCACCAGGAGGGCAACTGCACTTAGTAGATGGACTCTGTCCTACAATCTAAGAACAATCATTGCATCAAAGACAACAACACTTTTGGGAATGAGTGTGGAGAAAACTCCTGCAAGCTATCGCCCCTACGGTAGTCCCACCGATCACCTCCGTGATCAATACCTCATTATCCTCCGGCGTATTTCCTGCTGCCTTCAAACAGGCCAGAGTTACGCCACTGCTGAAAAAGTCCACGCTTAACCCTGCCCAGGTCAAAAATTACCGACCGGTCTCACTGCTTCCCTTCCTCTCAAAAACCATTGAGAGGGCGGTCGCTAAACAACTCACTAGCTTCCTTGCCCATAACCACCTACTTGACCCTAAACAGTCTGGATTCAGGAGCGGCCACTTCACTGAGACGGCTCTATTATCTGTCACGGAAGCCCTCAAAACAGCCAGATCACGCGGTCAGTCATCTGTGCACATCCTTCTGGACCTATCGGCTGCCTTCGATACAGTCAACCACGACATTCTGCTATCCACACTAGCCAACATGGGCATTGCAGGCACTGCCCTCTCCTGGCTCAAATCTTACCTCACTGGGCGCTCCTTTAATGTGGCCTGGCAAGGTCATCTGTCATCGACCCACACCCTCTCCACAGGGGTTCCCCAGGGGTCGGTGCTGGGCCCCCTTCTGTTTGCTATCTACACCACCTCCCTGTGTCATGTTATCCGCTCACACGGCTTCTCCTATCACTGCTATGCCGACGACACACAGCTGTATCTGTTGTTCCAACCAGACGACACCACAGTCTCTACACGCATCTCCGCCTGTCTCTCGGACCTATCCTCCTGGATGAGAGATCACCATCCCCAGCCTAATCCGAACTCCTGGTCATCTCTGCCCATGAGTCAATCTGCCACGACATCACCTTGAATATTGGCGCTGTCACGGTTGCCCCGAACAAAGTGGCTAGGAACCTAGGTGTCATATTAGACGACCGTCTATCTGTCTCTGATCACATTTCTTCTGTAGCGAGATCATGTCGCTATGCATTATACAATATTAGAAAAATCAGTCCGTACCTGACCCAATATGCCACTCAACTGCTAATACAGGCGTCAATCACCTCGCAGCTCGATTACTGTAACTCTCTCCTAGTCGGTCTACCTGCCTGTGCGATCAAACCATTGCAAATGGTCCAGAACGCTGCAGCGCGACTGGTTTTCAACCAACTCAAAAGGACACATGTTACCCCACTCTTCAGAGACCTTTACTGGCTGCCAGTAGCTGCCAGAATTAAACATAAGGCTCTGACACTAGCCTACAAAGTCATTTCAGGTTCCGCCCCCAACTACCTCAATGTTTTACTAAAGGCTCATGTCCAGGGCGTTGCATTCCGCTCACACAAATCGTCTATCGGTACCCTCGCCTCTCACAAAGCGAGGTCACTCTAAACTCTTCTCCGTGGTTGTCCCCAAATTGTCAGGATCGGCGTTTTGTGTGTTTCGTTTTGTCACTGTTTTCCCTAGCCCTTGCTCCTGTGTCCTGTTTTGTTTCTTGTTCTCACTCGTGCTTTTGTTTGCCCCTTGGTTTTCTGTCTCTCTCGCCCCACGTCTCTCTCTCTGTGTCTGTCTCTCTCTCTCCCTGTGTCTCTCTCTCTCTCTGTGTCTCTCTCTCTCTCTCTCTGTGTCTCTCTCTCTCCCTCTCGCTCTTTGCCTACACCTGCCCTGCTGCCTCGTTTGTACCTCGTTTACTTGTCTATCTGTTACCCTGTCCTAGTTAATTGTCTTGATTGCCTTGTTGTCCCCCCACCTGTGCCCTGTTGTGTTTTGCCCTATCGTGTGTCCCCTTGTAATTGGCCCCTCTGTATTTAAACCCTGTGTTCTCATTGTCCTGTGCTGCGTCATTGTCTGAACTTCGCGTAACTCTGTGTCTCCTGTGCCAGATCCTGATCCGAGTGTGTAAGTCTTGTAACTTCCTGAAGTTTGTCTTTATGTTAATAGTATTTTCTGTTTTCCCCCTCGTGGGTATTTTTGGTTTGTAGTTCCCCTCTCAGTGTTCCCCCCTCTCAGTGTGTTTGTAATCTAGTTTCCCGTGTCCTCCCGAGTTCTCCTCTCCGTGTTTTGCAATCTAGTTTTCCGTGTCCTCCCGAGCTCCCCTCTCAGTGTTTTGTAGTCAAACTTCCTGTGTTAATAAATCCTCTATACCCTGGACCTCTGTTGTGTGCGTGCTGCTTCTGGGCTCCCACTCCTTGAACCGTGACAGTATGACGCAGCCACCAAGGAGCCCAGCAGCATGCCTGGCCGAGCTGGCCGGTTCGGTCCCCGGTTCTCTTCGTATCGGCTACGCGGCTCTTCACCCAATCCAACTGCCAGCACCTTCTCCTCCAGCCACCCAGCCAGAACCATGTGCCGTCCGACAAGACTTGGTGGACTTCTACCTGCTTTTCCGGAGGCTTTGCCCGGTCATGGACAGGGGCAAAGTGAAGAGGAGGTTAGTGGCCACCAGGATAGTCATAGATGTCCTTCAGAAGAAGCCATGGCGGAGGAGAGGAAAGAGTCGGAGGCCAACCTACTGGCCCAGCTGAGACTGGAGGAGCTGGGTGCTGTTGCCCCAACAGGGGACCCCCAGACAGATGCTGTCGCTGCATCCCCCAGAGCCCCGGACCCCCAGGTAGAAGATGTTGCCGTGCCTGCCCATGAACCGGACCCCAAGACGGATGACGCCGTAGCTGCGCCCGCCCATGAACCGGACCCCAAGGCGAACGCCGCTATTGCGGTGCCTGCCCTAGAGCCGTACCCCAAGGTGGACGATGTCGTCTCACCCATTCCTGCATGGGAACCCCAGAGTGCAGGACCCGCCGCCGCGCCCCCTCCCGAGCCGGTTCCCAAGAGCGCTGTCGAGCCCCCTGGGCTGGGACCCCTGGCTGTTGACAACCCTGACCCCGAGCTGGACCTCCAGTCAGTCGACACGCCTTCTAAGCTGGACCCGCCGGACCCGATTGGCCCGCCTATTCCCAAGGGGCCACCGGATTCACCTGCCTTTCCAGCCTTGCCCATGCAGTGCTCAACCTTGCCTGTCTGTGGAGTTGGCGCCGGCCCCTGCCCAGTCGGCGATGCCCCCAGTCCCGAGGTCGACGCCCCCAGTCCTGAGGTTGACGCCCTCCCTCAAGATGGCGACGCCCTCTCCCAGGTTGGCGACACCCCCCGTCCCGAGGTCGACGCCCCCTCGTCAGTGGTCGACGCCCCCTGTCCCGAGGTCGACGCCCACTCACCGGTGGTCGACGCCCCCTGTCCCGAGGTCGACGCCCACTCACCGGTGGTTGACGCCCCCTGTCCCGAGGTCGACGCCCACTCACAGGTGGTTGACGCCCCCTGTTCCGAGGTCGCCACCCCCTCTCAAGATGGCGACAACCCCAGTCCCGAGGTCGCCACCCCCTCTCAACATGGCAACGCCCCCTCGCCGGTGGTCGACGCCCCCTGTCCCGAGGTCGCCGCCCCCTCTCAAGATGGCGACAACCCCAGTTCCGAGGTCGCCACCCCCTCTCAACACGGCAACGCCCCCTCGCCGGTGGTCGACGCCCCCTGTCCCGAGGTCGCCACCCCCTCTCAAGTGGACGACATCCACTCTCCTCCTGGCCCCATTTCCAAGTGCCTTCCGCCTCTTGCTCCCGCCTCCCAGAGCCCTGCACCTCCTGCTCCCGTCTCCCAGAGCCCTGCACCTCCTGCTCCTGTCTCCCAGAGCCCTGCACTTCCTGCTCCCGCCCCCCAGAGCCCTGCACCTCTTGCTCCCGCCTCCCAGAGCCCTGCACTTCCTGCTCCCGCCTCCCAGAGCCCTGCACCTTCTGCTCCCGCCTCCCAGAGCCCTGCACCTCCTGCTCCCGCCTCCCAGAGCCCTGCACTTCCTGCTCCCGCCTCCCAGAGCCCTGCACCTCCTGCTCCCGTCGCCCAGAGCCCTGCACCTCCTGCTCCCGTCGCCCAGAGCCCTGCACCTCCTGCTCCCGTCTCCCAGAGCCCTGCACCTCCTGCTCCCGTCTCCCAGAGCCCTGCACCTCTTGCTCCCGCCTCCCAGAGCCCTGCACCTCCTGCTCCCGTCGCCCAGAGCCCTGCACCTCCTGCTCCCGTCTCCCAGAGCCCTGCACCTCTTGCTCCCGCCTCCCAGAGCCCTGCACCTCCTGCTCCCGTCGCCCAGAGCCCTGCACCTCCTGCTCCCGCCTCCCAGAGCCCTGCACCTCTTGCTCCTGTCTCCCAGAGCCCTGCACCTCCTGCTCCCGTCTCCCAGAGCCCTGCACCTCTTGCTCCCGCCTCCCAGAGCCCTGCACCTCCTGCTCCCGTCGCCCAGAGCCCTGCACCTCCTGCTCCCGTCTCCCAGAGCCCTGCACCTCCTGCTCCTGTCTCCCAGAGCCCTGCACCTCCTGCTCCCGTCTCCCAGAGCCCTGCACCTCCTGCTCCCGCCTCCCAGAGCCCTGCACCTCTTGCTTCCGCCTCCCAGAGCCCTGCACTTCCTGCTCCCGCCTCCAAATGTCTCCTGACCCCTGCGCCTGCATCCCGGCCCATCCGTCAATCTTCGTCTACTCGACCCCCTGTGTCCTCATGTGCTCCGCCCCCTGTGTCCCAACCTACTCTCACTCCACGTCCTTGCCCAGTTTTTTGTAAGCCCCTCCTTATTCCTATTCCTGTGACTGTTACTGTGACCCTACCCATCACAATCCCAGTGTTTGTTCCCGTCTGTGTTCAGGTGCCCACTCGTGTGTCCATCCCTGTCCCCACCTGTGTTCCCAGTCATTGTCTGCGCAACTCCTTGCCTGTGTCCTCCAACATCACTGTGACTGTGCCTGTCCCCGTTTTCGTCCCTGTTAGTGTTCCCGTCACCATTCCCATCTCCATCCCTGTTAAAGTACCTGTGTTTGTTCCTGTATATCCTCCCCAAGCCTCTTGTTCTCCCAAGCCCGAGCCTTTCTCTTGTCCCAAGCCTGAGCCCTCCCCTTGTCCCAGACCCAGGCCCTCCTGTTCTCCCGAGCCCTCCCGTCTTCCCAAGCCCGAGCCCCCCTCCTTTTCTCCCCAGTCTGAGCCCTCCTTTTCTCCCGAGACCGAGCCCCCCTGTCTTCCCAAGCCCGAGCCCCCCTCCTTTTCTCCCCAGTCTGAGCCCTCCTTTTCTCCCCAGCCCGAGCCCTCCTGTTTCCCCCGAGCCAGAGTGTGTTCTGTCTGAGTCTTTCCCAGCTCCGTCTCTCAAACCCGCGTCCCCTCTCTGCTTTGTTCCCCGAGTTTTGTGCCCGACCCTGCCGGTTCTCCCGCTCCGGACGTCCCCCTCTCTTCTGCTCCGTTGATTCTGAGGACTTTGTGGGACGTCTGGAAGCCGTCCCTTAGGGGGGGGATACTGTCAGGATCGGCGTTTTGTGTGTTTCGTTTTGTCACTGTTTTCCCTAGCCCTTGCTCCTGTGTCCTGTTTTGTTTCTTGTTCTCACTCGTGCTTTTGTTTGCCCCTTGGTTTTCTGTCTCTCTCGCCCCACGTCTCTCTCCCTGTGTCTCTCTCTCTCTCTCTGTGTCTCTCTCTCTCCCTCTCGCTCTTTGCCTACACCTGCCCTGCTGCCTCGTTTGTACCTCGTTTACTTGTCTATCTGTTACCCTGTCCTAGTTAATTGTCTTGATTGCCTTGTTGTCCCCCCACCTGTGCCCTGTTGTGTTTTGCCCTATCGTGTGTCCCCTTGTAATTGGCCCCTCTGTATTTAAACCCTGTGTTCTCATTGTCCTGTGCTGCGTCATTGTCTGAACTTCGCGTAACTCTGTGTCTCCTGTGCCAGATCCTGATCCGAGTGTGTAAGTCTTGTAACTTCCTGAAGTTTGTCTTTATGTTAATAGTATTTTCTGTTTTCCCCCTCGTGGGTATTTTTGGTTTGTAGTTCCCCTCTCAGTGTTCCCCCCTCTCAGTGTGTTTGTAATCTAGTTTCCCGTGTCCTCCCGAGTTCTCCTCTCCGTGTTTTGCAATCTAGTTTTCCGTGTCCTCCCGAGCTCCCCTCTCAGTGTTTTGTAGTCAAACTTCCTGTGTTAATAAATCCTCTATACCCTGGACCTCTGTTGTGTGCGTGCTGCTTCTGGGCTCCCACTCCTTGAACCGTGACACAAATGGTGGAATGATCTACCAGTTGCGACAAGAACAGCAACATCCCTCCCTATCTTTAAAATGCCTGTAAAAACCATTCTCTTCCGAGATTGCTTGCCTTCCTAACAAAACTAACATAACTAACAAACACTAAACCAACTCTCTCTCTTTCTGTGTCCCTATGCAGAAGTACATATGTCTGCTGTATCCCTACTCTGTGTCTTTTTTACACCTCTGTAGCTTATGTCCTCCTTTTTGTAAGTCGCTTTGGATAAAAGCGTCTGTCAAATACAATGTAATGTAATGTAATGTAATGGAGAATGAAGATGATGAGTATACACACAATGAGTGTTCAAAAAGCAGAATGGAGAAAGACGACACAGATGAGAACAGACTAGTTGCATCATTGAATGAGCAAAGTGTTTTTCAGCATGGTGGTGATATGTTGAAGAACATAATGAACAAAGACATTGTTACAAGAGAAATTCAGGAATCCCTGCTCAATGCAGAACAACTTGGACAAGAACAACTACAGGAGTTTGTAGAAAAATGCATGTGTGAGCCACCAGGCAGTAAATCACACATTGATCTGAGGACACCCATCAGGAGGAATAAAGCACGGACATTTCCTTCACTGTACAAGTTTGTGCATATCTCCAAGGGCAGGCAAAACACAATCAAGATAGACAGGAGCATTTATTTTCCGTATAACATTCAAATCAAAATGTAAATACTGTAAGTTGCATCACAAAAAAACAAAAAATATGACAAAAAAAAACAAATAGCCAAAAAAAAACAAAAACAAAAACAAACACACGAACACACAAGGGGTTAGCGCTACTGAGCCTACTCGTGGCGGCCCTGTTTCGACTAATTTTACAGTACCACACAGTCCCAATATATATATATTTACTTCAAATTGCACTCATTATCACTTATCTATCACGCTACTGTACTAATTAAAATATTACATGGTCAAAACATGTATGAAACCCCACTATTCCTGGTCATTTCAAGGTAATTCTAAGGCTGCAGACGTTTAAAGGCCTGGCGGCGGCCATCTTGAATATCAGGTTTATATACCAGAAGTCAGGTTTTGGTAGACTTTTAATATTAACACCTAATAATGCACAAAACTGCTTAGAAACCTTTTGTTAGGGGTTTTGAGGTCAGGCCATATCTGCACCGGACTATTGAGAGAAAATTGCAGTCGTAATTGTCAGTTAATTCAGTTAATTGAAAGCCAACTGTTGTAAACATGTAGATTAACATGTTAACATTTCCTTTGATTCTAAAATTAAAAACTGTAGGAGTTTATCTTGTTTAATCAAAAAGATATGCCATGAAATGGGTTTTAGTCTGGTAATGGCGGCCATATTGGATCCTTCATTTTGAGGCATTATGGGAAATATTTGACCTTGGTATACAGCATATTTGAATTCAGCACCCTTCAATACCCCTAAATATGATGTATACCAAAGATTAACACTATCAAAGGCCCTTTGTCATCCAAGCAAAAATGCTATAAGGGAGAGATGAAGCTTTTCACAGGAGGCCACTTTTTGGTTAAAAAACAGGGCGTTTTTGGTGACGCCACCCTATGTTCTATGGCCAATAACTTCAGAACAGAAAAAGATAAACACATACTTCTTTTTCCAGGTGAAAGAAGACAATCCAGTGATGTTTTTGTAGTGTTGGTGTTGACCAAGACATTAAAAGTTATTTTCTGTGGATCTTGAAAGTCTGTCAAAATGTTAAAAAACGTTGATAATACAAGGGTCCCCGCATTGAAATTCGCTGCCTGCCAATGAGTTAAGCATTTTCTTCAAATCTGATCTTAAATCTGAGTACATATGGAGCTATTTTTGTTCCAATATCATTCAAACAAATAAAAAAAATATCCAAACAAAAACACAGCTTTGAGAACAAATAAAAAAAATTGATTGTGCTCCGATTTTCTTTTTGTTATTACAGAATTTATGTTTGCAAGTCTAAAAGTTTTGCACATCTAAATCTGTTGTGGATCAAAATGTTTTGCTTTCACGTTCAGGTGCGTTTACTTCCTGGTCAAATTTGTTTGCGAGTCGAAAAGTTTTGAACCTCAAAATCTTTTGCGAACCAAAAACTTTTGATTGCAAGTACAAATGAACGTGATGGGCGGGGTCTTAACGAGAGAAAGGGTGGATTTCTATTGGTAGTGTGCCTCTGACTGACAGTAGGGCTGGTGTCTGCCTGACCAGGAAGTAAACGCACCTGAACTTGCGACTATGTCGCTCTTATTAAATAGTTTCAAATACTAAACAGCAAGACCATACGTTGTATTGTAAAGATTTGTAATATAAATGTTTTCCTTGTCAGTGATACCAGAGACTTTCTTACATAGATTGACTTTGGTGATACGTAGAATGCAAGTGGGTGTTCGTTTTGTGCACAATGTTATCCTTACTGCCATTTCCCAGTGGGTTCGTTATTCATACACGTACATGCTGGCAAAGGACAAGCTAAATATTCGTACACCTCCCTGGCTATAGTTTAAATTTTCTTTACAACTCAGGCACATTTTAACACATGTTTATGTCTTTTCTTTCTGTACAGATAATGACGAGAATCTGTTCAGAATTGAGCGAGCTAGCTGACTAATATTAGAACTTAATAGCCACCAGAGCAAATTCTATCCGTCGAAAGAAAAGCTCAAATTTGACTTGATTTGACTTTTAATTGAGGGGAATTTTCGTAATTTCTGGACCAAATCAAAACAGCCCAAGCCCTTTAGCAACAAGCTGGGATTTTCTAAATAGCTAGCTAGGTAGCTACGGTCTCCAGTGTTAGCCAGATTGGTTCACCGTCTTTCCTGCACAAAACGGACACCCACTTGCATTCTACGTATCACCAAAGTCAATCTATGTAAGAAAGTCTCTGGTATCACTGACAATGAAAACATTTATATTACAAATCTTTACAACACAACGTATGGTCTTGCTGTTTAGTATTTGAAACTATTTAATAAGTGCGACTTATCTTCCGGGAGGGCAGGCCACATAGTCATTGGGTCAGGCAGACACCAGCCCTACTGTCAGTCAGAGGCAAGCTACCAATAGAAATCCACCCTTTCTCTCGTTGAAACCCCGCCCATCACGTTCATTTGTACTTGCAATCAAAAGTTTTTGGTTCGCAAAAGATTTTGAGGTTCAAAACTTTTCGACTCGCAAACAAATTTGACCAGGAAGTAAACGCACCTGAACTTGAAAGCAAAACATTTTGATCCGCAACAGATTTAGAGGTGCAAAACTTTTAGACTTGCAAACATAAATTCTGTAATAACAAAAAGAAAATCGGAGCACAATCAATTTTTTTTAGGACTAAAAATTTAAAACTTCATTTTTTGTTTTCAAAGCTGTGTTTTTTGTTTGGATATTTTTTTTATTTGTTTGAATGATATTGGAACAAAAATAGCTCCATAAGTACACCATTGAGTTCCCCATGTATGAAAACACAAAAAATCATGCCATATTCAAATGTATACCTTGTTTAGTTCAAAAGAAAAGTGATTGTGAGATTTTTATCTGGAGGCGGCGGCCATATTGGATTTTGACCCGTTTGAGGCATTTCGGTACATTTTTGAGCCCGGCATACAGCAGATTTGGATTCAGCACCCTTGAATACCCCTAAATCAGTTGTATGCCAAAAATTAACACGATTTGCCTCCAGGACCTTAAATAAGCATCTTTTCAGAAATTCTGCCTAGACTATTAACTTTGTCTCAGGTTCTCACAAGGACTGAGGATGAGACACGTTGACCTAATGGATGATGGCATGGCAGCAAGCAGCAGGACTCTAAACCGAATGGCTGGCACTTTAAGAAAAGTATGGATTTTATTCCTAAAGGGGACCTAGAATTACCTTTTAAATATATAATAAATATAGTTGTTCACTGGCCTCCCTTGCCTGCTGTTTCGTTAGAAGGCAGTTGTGTAAATAAAACAGCCTGTGATGATGTCCTGTATTTTGCTCAGGTATGTGTGCGAGCAGTTAACAAACTCAAACGCTGTGGACAAATGAGGGTTGGTGGCCGTCATTGTTTTGTTATGCTTGATGAAAGCAAATTCTCACATAAGAGAAAGGTAAAGTATCCCCCCTCCCCCTCGCCACACACACACACACACACACATACACTGTCACACATAGACTCACACTTACATGCACTCAGATGTACTGTATACATATGTCTTATGCATGAATATGTGTTTTTTGCAGCATCACTGTGGAAGGGTTGGTCCATCTTGGCGCCGCACCAAAAAATGGGTTTTTGGTATTCTGGAGGTTGGACAGAGGACCCGAAGGCCTATTCTGAAGATTGTTCGAGGACGGTCACAAAATGATCTGTTGCCAATCATTCACCGTCACATTAGAAGGGGCTCAGTTATCATTTCTGATGAGTGGAGAGCGTACTACAGGGTTTTAACAGAATTGGGCTTCAGACATTACACAGTATGTCACAAAAGATTTTTTTTTGATCCAACTACCAGATCCCACACTCAGAATTTAGAACGTGCATGGCAGACATTTAAAATGGATGTTTGGAGGCATCGTGGAAACCGTTCATCAAAACTTTTAAAAGAACACCTGAAAGTTATAGAATGGGAGTACTGGCTTGCGAGAAATCATGGGTCACACATCCTCGGTCGCATCATACACGATATAAGAAAATACAATGTACATGAATGCTAAAGAGGTCTATTTGGTGTTTTTTTAATACTTATTTCAGTGATTAAGTGGCCAGGCCGCTGTAGGGCTATTTCACTCCAGTTTCTGTGCCTGCTTCAACCTGTTTCCACCACAAAGTATAGGACTATGCTATATCATTTTTGTGGCCAGCTTCATTGTGTTTGTGTCAGTATTGTATGTGTCCAGAGCATTGATAATCATTCTGATTATGTGTGTTGTTTCAAATGAAAATAAAATTCACTAAATATATTCCTTTTGTCTTAACTACACAGGCTCTCATTTCATAGTGCTTCATATTTGTTCATAATAATCATATCTATTCATAACAGCACCTCCCTTGCATCACTTTACCTAAAGTTGACAAATAACACCTATGATATTAACATAGTAGTTTATAATATTTAATGGCTATGAAGAACACATTAAATGTTGTAGAAAAGACATTTACATGGCTATAATGTGAGTTACAAATATTTATGACTAAACCATATGAGAATTTGAAATAGCTGTTAGATCTCTCGTTAAGAATCTTTATTTCAGTTTGGCAAAGCAGGTAGTTATAGAGTGTAATAATGTGTTAAAAGAATTGGCCGTTGCAGTCATATGTTTATAATGCCTTGCCATTCTTAATATTATAACCACTCAAAATCGATTGTCATAATGGGTCATAAAGGTGCTTATGAGATATTATTAGAACTTTTAAATGTCTATAATGAGCATTACAATTCTTTATACCTTATAAACTATTATGAATGCCATAATAGATCATTATAAATACAAGCTTCATAGAAAGTGTTACCGAAATATGAATAAAAATAACGATGGAAGTTCCACTTTTAAGTATTTATTCAAAAGGAAAACATAAAAAAAGAAAAAGCAAAAAGCAGAAAAACTTAAGTTAAGTCTCCACAAAACCACAGCGTCTCCAACATCCTTCTCAGGCTGCCACCATGAGAGAAGCTGGTACGGATGGCAAGAACGCCGTGCCTTGGCTAGAGTGCTGTAGCATGGCAAATGGAGAAATCCTATGAGAAAACATGCTCACTGAACGCAGACCGAAGTCTCGCTGGGTGACACCACAGAGCACATAGGGTCAGGTGTCGGCAGTTGGACCAGTTAAGCCACCAACAGAATCCGCAATTAGACAGACAGGGAAACAGAACACAAAAGAGAAAGAAAACAAAAAACAGAAAACAGATAGGGTTGTAATAGTGTGTGTGTGTGTGTGTGTGTGTGTGTGTGTGTGTGTGTGTGTGTGTGTAGCCTTAACAGTGTTTAGAATGTCATGTGTGTGTCTGAAGGCAACGGGGTAATGCGAGGTTGATAAGTACACATCAGAGGACAGTTCACGGAGTAAAGATGTAGGAGAAGGAGGAACACAGTACTGGCACAATACAGACTGCAAGTGGAGGTGGAGTAGCAAACTGTGCAGGCTACAGATAGAGGGGAAGCAGGAGCACACTGCAAAAAGACTAAAGAGCAGATTGTGAAGTACAATGTAGAAACTAAATAGGAAAAGATGTGGCAGAAAGAGAAGTCCACTGGCTGAAGAGGAGGAGGCGGAGGAGCGGCACAGTGTAGGAGCTAAACAGGTGGCGAAGGAGCATGGGAAGGGAAAGGGAGGATGGAGGAGCACACTGTAAGGTGTGTGTAAAGATAGAGGAGGAGGAAATGGTATACCATGGATATAGACTTTTTCTTGCATAACTGTGCACTCTACGTCCATTTTATTGTTTATCTTTTTCTTGCACTATTATTTATTTTATTCTATGTCATAAACATTCTGTCTTCTTCTGCACTGGAGAAGAAGCTGCTTGTAATCTTATTTTATGAGCATAGTGACAATAAAAGGGATTCAATTGTAGATGGACTAGCATGATACAGTGGCTACAGATACAAGTGCATGATATGTGATGATAGATGATGAGTGGGTAAGAATTGAGAGGGTCACTGTAGGGACTACAACTAGACTTGAACCGACCGGAGGTTGACCGCCTTGCTTCATTCCTATCACATTTTCCCTTTCTTACATTCTGTCACACTTTTTGTCACATTTTTTTATTTCTTTTCATTCTCTCTTTTCAACTTTCTCTCTCTCTATTCACTTTTTCATCCTTTTACTCTGTCATTCTTTCCTCATGTTTCCCCTGCCAGTCAAAGTTCTATTTATGCATCTGTTTTCTCTAATACATAACCTCCTCTTGTATCTAGTTTTTGGCAAATAGACACTCTCTTAATCACTCATTTCAACAAGCAGACCTCTGTGGCAAAGTTTGAAGCCTATTAAATGATAAACTGCATTTGTATGCAAGCACAAGTCAGGAGGCAGTGGACAGGCAGGACCGGCGCGCTTGATGGCGGCCTTTCACAGAATCTCATTTCCTCTAAGCTGATGACACGGGGGCAATGACTCACCCCTGAAATATGCTAATTCCTGTTTATACCATGTGGACACGGCAGTGGAGAGGGACATGGAGAAGGATGGAGCAGCAGCAAAAGAGGGGGATGTGTGGTAGGGAGAGATAGAGTGTGTGTGAGAGAGAGAGGGAGAGGGTGAGAGAAGGGAATAGATAAATGTCACTGGCTAGATGCTATGCTTGAGGTTTAAAGGTGTCAAATTCCCCCTGGATAAACTTAGACACAAACTTAAACAGCAGTCTGCTCTCTCATGTTTACACGGCTGTAAACAGGGTTTCCCGAAAACATCACAGAGTGCAAAGCTGCTATTTGTCACGCCTTTATCCTTTGACACAACAGCAAAACCTACTCAGGGTTCACATAGCCGAAGGCAGTGTTTTGTAAGCGTAAAAGGTCTCCGCTGGTAATAACACAATTACACATTTGGGGCATCAAGACCAGGACTCGCTCGATGGAAACTGCATTTGGGATGCATTTACTTTTTTTCCTGTTACTCAGCATTTTGGTAAACAACATTTCATCAGCAGACAGTAAGGAGAAGAAGGAGCCTGAAGCAAATACCCTCTACGTGAGAGGGCTCACAATCCCAGCTAAGAGCTGGAGGACAATAAATTACATTTTTTTAAAGAAACAATGAGATAAACGAAACTACAGTTACATGAGCTCACAATCCCAGTCACAATTCCAGCTAAGAGCTGAGAACAGTGCCATAGAAATAGCTCTAATGTTTTGTTTTTAAAAAACAAACAGTGAAATCAAATGAAACTGCACTTAAAACACACACGCATGCTCCGATACACCTAATGTCAGTCATGTTGACCTTGACTTAATACCTGTTGCATAAAGACACACACAGCCTCTTTAGTAGAAGTTAAATAGAACAATCCATTTCATCTTGAACCAGGAGCTCACCCATGCACATCAGTTCCAAATTTCAGCTCTAGAGTTCTATGGCTGGTTATAGAGTCTTTGAATAAATATGTGTGTGTGTGTGTGTGTGTGTGTGTGTGTGTGTGTGTGTGTCCAAGACCTCTTTTGGCTTGATCTGGATTGTAGTGTTTTTAAATAGATGTGCACATGTGTGCACACTTTCCTCAGAGGGAGCTGTCTGGGTTAGCTTGCCCAGGAGGCTGTGGTTCCCCTGTAAGCTGTTGCTGCTGCTGGTGTGGGTGGTACTGGTTCTCTTTAACAGGCTTTTCCGACAGCAGACTGAAGCTGGTGGTGGTGTTGGGGTTGCTCAAGGTAGTATGTGACAGTAAAACCGCCCTCCCAGCACCTGTGCTCACTCTGCCTACTCCACTGCCACCTCCGCCACGACCACCACCACCACCTCCACCTCCTTGTTGTCCCTGGCCGCTTCCGTGCCCACACGGCCACAGGTATCCCCTAAGGTGCAGCCTCACCTTGCTGTGCAGAGAGGCGTAGATGAAGGGGTTGTAACATGCCGAGCTCATGGCCAGCAGGTGGCAGCTCACCTGCAGCACGTTCAGGTAGTGCTTGTCTACGAAGCGGAAGTCCCCGTCTAGATCCAGCATCAGATTGAGCACCTGCAGGGGCAGCCAGCAGAGGGCAAATGCCAGCACAGAGGCCACGAGCAGCGAGAAGGTGCGGCGTCGCCGCTGGCTCCAGCGCTGGTGCTGCTGATGCGGGAATGCTTCCCCGGGCAACGCATTGTGGCGCAAGTGCAGGCTGATGGCGCAATAGGACACACTGACGGCCAGCAGGGGGATCATGTAGGACGCCAGCATCAGGAAGCAGGAGTACAGCAGCCGCAGGCGTGCCGCCTCCCAGAACTCCTCGCACACCAGGAAGTCTACGCCACTCGGCCGCAGGTCCACCAGACGCACCTGTAGGGAGGCCAGAAGGAAGGGGGGGAGTGTGAGAGAGAGAGAAAGAGTTTGAGGCAGAGACAGATGAGAGAGAGAGCGACAAAGAGAGAGGCAAAGAGAGACACAGAAGGAGAGACAATGAGAGGTAGAGGTGGAGGCAGGGAGAGAAAGGCAGAGAGAGAGGAGAGAGAGAGAGGGAGGGAGACAGGAGAGAGAGAGAAAAAGAGAGATAGAGGCAAAGGGAGTGAAAAAGAGACAGAGGCGGAGAAGGGGAGACACAGAGAGATAGAGGCAGAGAGAGAGGAAAGAGAGACAGAGAGAGAGGAAGGTGGCCAAAGAGAGAATAAGGGAAAGAGAGATAAAGCTCCAGACCTGCAGGGTGGGCAGGGTGGCGAGGGCAATTGCCAGGAGCCAGATGAGAGGGAGAGAAAGACAGAAGCAGAGAGAGGGAGAGAGACAGAGACAGAGAGACAGAGGGAGGGAGGGAGGCAAAGACAGAGACAGAGAGAAAGAGAGAAAAAGAGAAAGATAGAGGCAGGCACCTGTAGGGCCGGCGGGGCGGCGAGAGCGAGTGCCAGGAGCCAGATCCCGGTGGCCACGGCGCTGCAGCCGCACATGGAGATGCGTCGCCGCACAGGGTATGCCACAACCACGTAGCGGTCCATGGCAATGGCTGTTAGCGACAGCACTGAGGCGAACACCGTGGCACCCTGGGAGAAAGTTTACAATGTGACAAACACACAGTTTGGACTCATTGACAGTGACTTTCTGTGGCAACGTTTGGACTTAGCTTACTCGCAATGGCAAAACACACAGTTTGGATTTAGCTTACTGACAATGGCAAAACACACAGTTTGGACTGTCAATGACATCTTGAGATACAGTGATTGTTGTGTGACCTCAACAATGGAAGCTGCTTAATGACTATAGTCATTTCTAAGTCTAAAGAACAACACATAGGAAAGGCATGTTTTTGGGAAACTCTTAAAAGTTCTGCTTGGTTAGCAGTACATTGATCATGCTGCTAGTGGAACAGCACTTTCCCAAAACAAAAATGAATTAATGAAAACATGATTTTTAAATGTGCAAACTAAGTGCATTAGTTACCACAGTACATTATTTATAGCCTACACAAATAACAACTACGCAGTAATGTCTGCTTGAATTAAAAATGTTACAATTGCTTTTTGACTCAGAATAGATGGGAAAAATTAAGTATAATTAAGACACACAGTGGAAATGCACAAATAAACAAACCAGCCAAGCGGATCTTTGTTTTGCCAGTAATTAATTAGGAGCCAAGTTGGTGAATGTTACGCTGATCTGAGTTCAACATTGCAACATGTGGGAAGTGCACATTTCATATGTAACTGTGATGTCAATTAGTCTCAGAGCAATGTGGGAATATTAGTGGGAGTGGTTGATGTTGTACTCAAGTGTTTAATGGTCCAAGTTTGAATGCACTATACATTATACATTCTGCCTCCATACTGTGCCAGCGTAAGCATGTATCTCTGTTAGTAATTTTTAATCTGTGGGATATACATTTTTGCCTGTTACCTGCTTATTGTTCTGTTATTGTGTGTGTGTGTGTGTGTGTGTGTGTGTGTGTGTGTGTGTGCACATGCATGTTTGTGTGTGTGTGTTTATGTGTGTGTGTTTCTGTGTGATTTACAAACTGGAAGGAAATTCCTCACTTATTCATACAGCAGAGACACCACCTAGCACTTTTCATGTTCCTTTCTGTAGCTCTCAGATAGGAAATTGATGCTCTCTGACCTACAATGAACAAACTTGAATCCTGAAGGAATGACAGATCAGTGCAGGTCAAAGATGTAGAACAGTGTTTCTCAAAGTTTTTCAGTCGGAGGAACACTTTCCTCCTTTAAAAAAATCTGAAGGACCACATCCCATCAGAGGCTAAAGGGGCTTTGTAAATGTATGAAGTGGTGCTATGTGAACAGGGCTATGTAAATTCATGAAGTGGTGCTATGTGAACAGGGCTATTTAAATACATGAAGTGGTGCAGCCTCACAGCCCTACCTAGGGAATGGCATGAAGATATACTACAGAAGATGGCCTGTGTTTGTTTCACTAAGTGTACCATGTGCTCAAATCACTTTACAGAGGAGAAGTTCTCGTAAACTAAACCTAATAAAAGGGCCTATATAGGGCCCTATAAAAGAATACAACTTTGGGCCCCCCCAAAGAGCCCAGTCATCTCTCTGGACATCCCGTCCTTGTTAATGCTTGGGTCTTACAATCATCCAACACCCACCCAATTTATTAAAATTTACATTAAAAAAGGTAAATTGTTTAGGACGCTAATTAGGTACATAAGGTAACGTAAATGAACGTAAACTACTCCTGTAATATTAGGATTTCGGTTTTGATTTTTAGAGAAGTGAGAATATGTATGACTAGAGATGTCCATGAAAAGTTTGGTGATGATTGATCAATGTTTTCAGACATTAAGCCATGTTAAGCTTTTTTCACATTAACAGAATTAGGATGTCCCGTTTGAATGGTGACTTGCACTGATGGTTACCATGCATTCATGTGAATGCGCATACTCTACATAAGTTAAGTCCGATTTAACAAACCAACGTCTCAACTGGCTGCATACTATCAATTAACACCACCTGAGATAACCCTGTTTTGTTAAACATGTGTTCTCAGTTTAACCACGAGTTAAGTCACAGTTGATGAACCGCGCTTTGTAGCAATGTATGCCTACCAGCCAGGTTGATAAAATAGTTTATACTAGTGTTTTAGTTTTCAATTAAATCACCCTAGTCCCAGCACGGCAGTTGCGCCAAACATCGTTCACCAAGTAGCGCAGCTTTATTTGAAAGTTTTTTGAAAGTTTTGGGTGTATTTGTCCAACATCCATCATCATTTTGAGACAAGACATGAAATCATTTTGTCACGGCGTTTCTTTGGGCTTCCTGCCAGTGCTGTGATTTTCCTTGGTTCACCGTTTATTTGCCCCTAATCACATTATTAGTTTCACTTATTCTCTCTGCACCCTGCACTTCTTGCACTGCCACCTTAATCTGCCTCACCTGTTCGGCTCGTCTCCCTGTCCTCTTGATTATTAGCCACACCTGCACTTCCTCGTTCACGCTCGTTTAGCTCCTTAGTTTCAGCAGTATTTAAACCCTCACTTTCCACTCCCTCCTGGTCGGTTCGTCTGCTCACCAAGGTGTGTTACACGGCAAGCTCCTGACTACTGGCTCCTGTCTTGATCTCGTCTGCCCTGTTTTCTGTTTACCTGTAGTAGTTTGTTTCTGTTCTCCGCTGGTTTGTTTCTTCGTGTCTAGTTCTTGTTCGTGTTCAGTCTCGGTTTTGTCTCTTGCTGGTGTTCGTTTTTGATCCCCCCAGTTAGGCCATGAGCCAGACCACCGTTCGCAATCAAAAGGGTGGGCAAATTCTTGTTGGTATTTTATTATTGCTATATATGTCCAGATTATGGAATGGTATGATAACCTTGGCAGAACAGTAGCTTTATCATATTTGTCATGCATTTCTTATTTGAACCATATGCATTCCACACGGCAATAGTGCCCATTCTTAGATGTTGCACATATAGCAATTTAGGTACTTCTACTGATGATTAATATCTCTGTTACAGTTTTTTAAGTCCCTGTACTGTATATAAGTTGTTATTAACCAAGAGGAATTGGCACAAACTACTGGTGCAGAGTGAGCAAGGAGGGAAATCGAATTTAACATTACAGTTGACATATCTCATTTGTGTATACATTGACTTTGCATTTTGATTTAGCTAATCACAGAACAACTCTGGCTCTTCTGCAATTTTTTGAAGAAAATAAAATCCTTGTTTTTCACTGAACCATGCCATAGGTCATTACCTAAAAGATAACTGACTTTTAACATCTGAAATTCCATCGGGTTGCCTAGTTAGCTTCAGAAATTCGCTGTGGTCGGTCATACAGTTTGCATCACCCCAAGCTAATTTTGTATGTTTGCTGGTTGAAATTATAAAAACTAATAATAAACGAATACATAATAATAATAATAATAATAATAAATTGCTCATAATTTTTATTCATTATTGTAACCTAACTTGCTTGCTAGCTTTGCCCTTCGGAAATTCGCTGTGGTCATCCCGTTTGCATCCCCCCAAACTAATTTTGCTATGTTTGCTGGCTGAAACTATAAAAACTAATAATAATAATACATTTCCCTTATTTTTATTCATTATTGTGACCCAGCTTGCTTGTCTCTGCAAAGTCGCTGTGGTTCCCCAGTTAGCTTGGCCCCAAGGGAATTTTGCTTTGTTGCGGACTTAACATTATTAGGATAATCTTTTATTATTTCAAATCAACTCAGGGATCAGGGATCAACTCAATCAAACAGGCAATAAACATAAGAATAATAACAAGCAAATAAGGATAACAGATTTTTAACTTGAATTAAAACTAACTGAAATTCAATCTGATCGCCCAGCTAGCTTTGCCCTTGGGAAATTCGCTGTGGTTGCCCTATTTGCGTTACCCCAAGCAAATTTTGCTTTGTTGCTGGCTGAAATTATAATAACTGATATTTTTCAAAACTGGAGAGGCTGGTCAATTCCTATGCCAGGAAATGGCTTGCCTCAGGCTGCCTGGCCACATGACCCATTTGTGGCCCAAGCAGCACCCATCCTGGCCACTGGAAGGAAGTGGACCCCGCTGGCTGCAACAGAGCAGGCAAAGGCAGCACTCCGACACCGTGACATTGTGGGACATGTTCAGGAGGGGAGGAGCGGTCTTGGCCTTGGTACTAGCAGACCGACTTGGTGCAAGGCCAATCCAGCTCAGAGACGCAAGCTGGTGGTCCAAGAGGTACGTCGGGAAGAGGAAGCAGCAAGGCGCACCCAAGCCGTGGCACAGGCAAAGCAAGGGCAGTGGATGGCGTGGGAAGGGGTAGAGAAGAGTCTCTCTTGGAAAGTTCTATGGGAGATGGAGGCATTCAGGGCAAGCTTCACCATCAGGGCTGTATACGATGTTTTACTTTCCCCCGCAAACCTAAGCCAATCGTATGGCGACGACCCCGTATGTGCTTTGTGCCCAAGCCCAGCAACACTAAAGCACATCTTAGTGGGCTGCAAGACTACCCTCACCCAAGGTCGCTACACCTGGCGACACAACCAGGTGCTAAGATGTCTTGCGGCAGTGCTGGAATGCCAGCGGGTGAGCGCAAATGCACTTCGCCCCCCGCCATCCCACCGGCAGCCAGCACTCTTTGTCCGGGAGGGTCAAGCCAGCTTCACCATCACCAGCAGGGCTGACATTGGGTAGCTGGATAGAGCACAGGACTGGAAAATGCTGGCAGACCTGGACAAAAAGCTGTGCTTTTCACCGGAAATCGCATCCACCAACCTTTGCCCAGACCTTGTTTTGTGGTCTTTCTCACTCAAGGTCGTGTACATCATTGAGCTCACGGTACCATGGGAGGGTGCAGTAGAGGAAGCCTACGAGCGGAAGAAGCTGAGATACACCGATCTCGTAGCAGACGCCCAACAACAAGGCTGGAACGTGAGGGTACGGCCGGTGGAAGTAGGCTGCAGGGGATTCATAGCCACCTCAACATCTAGGCTACTCAGGGAGATGGGGGTACGAGCGAAGGCCCACAGGCGGGCAATCAAGGATCTTTCCGAGGCTGCTGAGAAAGGGAGCCAGTGGCTGTGGAGCAGGAGGAAAGACCTGACCTGGGGCTCCAAGTGTGTGGTGGTTGATGGGAGTGAACCTGGGACGCTGGGATTCACTGCTGAACCCTCTGGAGGTGGGCCTATCAGCGAAACACCCAAGAAGGAGGGCACCCACTTGAGAACCCAAAGGATGCCATCACTCACTTGATGGCCACAGTGTCTCGTCTGTGCCTTAGGTATCTACTGGGATATCAACACCTAGCCCTACACAACAGATCTGTCTCAACAGCCTCAACAAAAAAGTGCAGCCTCTCATCAAATGTTGCTGAGTGGACACACTTAAAGCCCCAGCAACCAACAAACGCCCAACTGGAAAAGTATTCTTTCATGTATATTCATGCATATTTCCTGTTTGTCTGACGTAATGCTGTAAATGTTAATGTTATTGATACGATACAAACACTTAAAGATGCACTGTGTAGTTTTTTTAGTAGTTCGTTATCAAAATTTATGCTGCCCATTTACAAATTAGACTTTTCATGAATATTTACTCTTATCATCAATTCTAAGTATTCCTTTTGGCTTCGAAATTCAATTTTTATATACATGAAAAGGGGGAAGACTCTCCATGTACATGTGACATTTTGAATTACCAGTCATACACATCATACACATCTTTGGCTGTAATACCTACTCTGGCCTGAGTGGACCTCCTACACAGTTTACCTTTAAATTTCAATTGTAGTCAGTGCACTCTGTCTCAAATGTTTGTAAATAAACCTATTTAAATTCAACTCACTTACATCTCATGAGTCTTATTTTGTGGGCCTATCAGCGAAACACCCAAGAAGGAGGGCACCCACTTGAGAACCCAAAGGATGCCATCACTCACTTGATGGCCACAGTGTCTCGTCTGTGCCTTAGGTATCTACTGGGATATCAACACCTAGCCCTACACAACAGATCAGGCCTATTAGTGTGGTCTAACAACCCCTGTAGGGTATTGATGGAAGGGAAAACATTCCTTGGGTAATTTAAGCACCCTGTGTGGTCACCGAACTGCATAATAATAAAGAACCACAATACATAGTTTTCACGTTTCCATTTTACTGGTCCACCATTTCAATACATAATAGCTACCACTAAGCTACCTGTTTGCAATGGTTATCATGCCATGTTAATGTGTATGGTTATCACATGTTAATGTGTATTGTTATCACATGCTAATGTTTATTTGTTCATGATGTTTGTTCTTCTTGTTGCAGGAAAAGTAAAAAAAAAAAAAAAAAAAACGGATTTCATATGTTCTCATTTTTATCACATTTTGTCATTCACCTATTGCTGAGGTGATTCTATTAGGCCTATTAGTGTGGTCTAACAACCCCTGTGGGGTCTTGATGGAAGGGAAAACATCCCTGAGGTGATTTAAGGACCCTGTGTGGTCACCAAACTGCATAATAACAAAGAACCACAATGCATAGGTTTTACGTTTCCATTTTACTGGTCCACCATTTCAATGCATGATAACTACCACTAAGCTACCTGTTTGCAATGGTTATCATGCCAAAATGTTTACTTGAGATGTCCAAGAAGTCAAAAAAACAGATTAGAAATTGCCCACCCGTTCGATTGCGGGTGGTCCATTTTGGGGTCCTGGCTCACGGCCTAAGTATCCAGTTCTCCTGTCCGTGTTTATCTCCTTGTTTTTCGTGTCAGTCTCGTTTTTGTGTCCTGCTCGTGTTTTCTTTTCCCCGTCTTGTCTGTGTGTCCCCAGTTTCCCCTGTACTCCTCTGGACCTCCCCACGGCTTTGACCCAGACCAGCCCTTTGTTTACACCTCGTCCTCTGCCCACGATTTTGACCCAGGACCTGCTCTTTGACTACGCCTTGTCTGCTGCCCTCGACCTCCGATCTGGTTCGCCCCCGACAACTCTGCCGTCGCCAGCTCAGGCGGTAGAGCAGCAGCCCACGAACCTCAGAGTCGTGGGTTCGAGCCCCACGTTACCCAGCCTCCGCACTCAGACGAGCGCCACCCGTGTTCTGTCTGCCCAGTTCTGGGCCCCCTGACTCTGTCCCTGTTCCCCTGAATCCCTTAATAAAGGTCTTTTGGGTTACGTTAAGCAATTGGGTCCGTTCTCCTGTTCCTGTCAGTCTCCTGGTTCCTTGCCCCCCGAGTGTTCAGAATTCAAGCAGCTAAACCAAATGATTGACATATTGCTAGGAACTTTTTTTTAATGTAGGCTACCAGTTAAAATACATATTAATAATATTTTAGTATTTTTTAAGGACATGGAGAGCTAGGCCTACTACAGGGCAGGATATCCAATTTCTAAATGTTAGATGTGAGAGAAGCACAATTAACACACAGTAAAAATGTTGTTGGGTACAGATATTTGCACAAACCTGAGCCATTGCGCTTGCTGTTATGCCTGTAGAGAGCATGTTCAGGTATGAAATTTAGAATGATTGATTTGGTTTGATTCCTTTATTTATTTATTTTTAATGAGATTAACATGTCCATAAAGTACTGCTTTGTGACAAACAGACAAAAGGCAATTGAAGCTCAGCACACAGACAGACATTCATTGTTGGTTTTAGTTTTAGTTTTAGTTTTAGTTTTAGTGGGAAAGCTGATGTAACAGAGTTAAAAAGAACGTTATTTAGATGTACTAAATTCCTCCAAAATTACTGTAGATACTGTTTTAATATTTTCAAGTCGTACCCATTCACTCCAGGTTAAATAGGAGGCGTGGCTGCCATCATAATTTACTTTCAGCTCTGTGTATTTTTTGAGCTTGTGCGCTTCCTGTAGTCCAGTCAGAGTTTTAGTCTGCTGTAGGTAAGTTGTGTCTAGGAGCACTCACACATGTTATTGTAAAACTTTGTTTTTTTCTGTATTTTGTAGATTTTAGTGCACGATCACCATTCCCGTAAACTAATGTTTATTTTGTGAATGCAGCTACATTGTTAAAGCATAATGTAAAGGTTTAAGAATGTGTTATGGTTGAGAGATAAGAACTCTCATTGTTGCATAAAATCTATAGTGCACAAGTCGACTCTGTATGTGTATGTAATTTATTTTGCATGTTTCCCAAGTTTCCTTACTTCAAAAAAGCTTTGGATAAAGCCTTGTTTTGATGTTTGAGTTAAACACGGGAAAACTTCACCAGTCAGAGCTTTAGTCTGCTGGAGATTTCAATGCAGTCGCGATTGCCATTCCCGTAAACTAATGTTTATTTTGGGAATGCAGAGGGAAATAAATCCACAGTGAGATACTCTGTCATTGGTCCATCTTTTAATCATCACGTCAGCAGTAGTAACAACAAAGAAGTTACACCGACCCACCTGTATGAGAGGCACTAGGTGGCAGAGTGGTCGTCCGAAGGCCCAGCCACGCGGGTCAAAGGCGTACGAGGCGGTGAGCGGCACGCAGCTCAGACACATGAGCAAGTCTCCCGCTGCCAGGTTCCCGATGAAGAAGTTGGTGGCATTGTGTAGCTTGCGGTCGGCCACAATGCACGCCAGCAGGAAGGTGTTGCCCACGCCAGCCACCAGCACCACAGCGGCGTAGAGCGGCACAAAGAGCGGCTTGAAGCGCAACAGGAGCTGTGCCCCGGAGAACATGCCCAGCAGGTCCGTCTGGTTGGTGAGTGGGAGCCCTCCCATTGTGCTGTTGGAGTCTTTGGCACCCGGGTCCATCTCCATCAGGCTTGACTCATCCTAAAAATAGATGGGAGAGACTTCAAGGCTTTTTTTGTCATTGATCAGTTGCCTGTACAACACAATTAGACAGCAAGGCCACAAAGGTGCTGGAAAAAAAGTGTTCAAGTGTTAAGTGTCAAACAAGGAAGCATAGTAGAAAAAAGAAAGAAGGGGGTGGATATATGGGCCTAATAATAAAAGGGAAATGGGCTAAGTACAAAAGCAGTGAATAATACTATTGCACTGAGCAGTAGATATTGCACATTATGCTGTAGGTGTTGCACAATGAGATGTAGTAGGGCAAGCCCTTATTGAGCATAATCAAGAGCAGCAGTGAAGTGACAAAACCAAAACTGACATTAGTGCAAATTCATCAGCAGCAGCAGTGAAGTAACAGCAGCAGCATCCCTGTTCCAGTGCATTTAAAGTTCTGACTGCCCATGGGAAGAAGCTGTTGGAGACAAAGGGAATAAACATTCTGCAGCACTTCATAATAATCATAAATAAACACAACTACAAATGTTAAATCAAACAGAAAGGATGATACACAGACAGACAGCAGGCATAGAAATAGATAGCAGATAGCATAAAGATCAACAGATGAAAATACAAACAGACAGCCAACAGAAAAAAGACAGATGAAAGTAGATCTGTTTATAAATAATTTGCTGCTGAGAAAAAAATGTAAAAATAATAGCTAACAAATGATGAACAAAGTGTTAAGGGTTAACTAAGGGTTAACAAATGCATGAATAAATGTGTTACAGGGAGTAGTTATTATAACGTTTAAAATGTTTACAGAGTAAATCCTGTATTTGCCGTTGCCATTGTTCTGGTTATTGTTCTCCAATGCTCATTAGTAGTTAAAAGTCTTACAACTTGAACCTTGTTAGAGTTTGATGTATTTTACACATATTAGTTTATCTATGTGCGATTTTATTGTTCTTGTCAATGTCATTGCTCTACATGGACAAAACAGAAGTCACAAGACACAGGAGGTGTTATAAAGTAAATTTCCAGTCTAAACTCAGTTTTGACAAATTATGCAGTTACTGCTATTCAGCTTTTTAGGGCAGTAAAACATAGAACTGGTCACTATGCCTGCCCCTGTATTTACTCCTGTCAAAAAAGTTGGTGCTTGAGCTGAATCTTGATGTCATTTCCACTTGAGTGTCCTGACATGAACGATGACCAAACCATCTGTTGGGACTATCAAACATTAGAGGGATTTCATGACTTCCTTTGGGCTCGGAGCAACATTACTGGGTTTTCGTCTGCCTTGAGCTTGCCCCAGTGTGACAGAGGGCATTAAGAGTAAGCCCCTGGGCAAAGGCATCTCCTGCGTTCTTGTCAATTTCCTCCATCCACAGACACTGCAGCATGTTTACATCCGCAGCATCTATGCCCAGCACCAGGGAACATGAATATTTTCAGGCAGCAGAAAAACATGTTTTTACATTTAGCATTCTGTCTCTCTGTATGTCTTTCTCTCTCTTTCTCACTCACTCACCCTATCGGACAGGCAGACAGACAGATACTGATGAAAGAGATAGATTTATTATTTAGATAGATAGATAGATAGATAGATAGATAGATAGATAGATAGATAGATAGATAGATAGATAGATAGATAGATTGATTGATTGATTGATTGATTGATTGATTGATTAGAGGTTAAAGCTATATGAGACTTAATGGCTGAAGCTATTTCATCCCAAACCCTAGAAACCTCCACCAGCATGTGTGGGTCCAGCCCCTTTATCAGTCCTGTTACAGACATCAAATTGGTCCTTTTTTTGCTCTCCTCTCAGAAGATGACACATTTTCACATGCAAAAAGCACCAGATGCTTCTGGCATGACATTGCCTGCCCCCGCCATGAAAGCAGCTCCTTTTTAGTGTGGAAGCTGTGAGAGCACAGTAAAAAGCTGTACGCTCCTCTTTCTTCTCAAAACTAATGCTGATAACAGCATGGCTCCTGCCACAAAGAAAAACAGCTCAGAGGCCCATTCATCCAATTTTTCCTTTGTAGCAAGGCACAAAAAAACGATATTTTAATATTGAGGGAATTGCTACTGGTGAAACATTTAGTAGTATAGTATAGTCTGAATGATCTACATTATTATCAGGACTGAATAGTAGGTATTATATTACCATTTCAATTTGAACAGAACATGCTGAGTACATTATTTTAGAATACTTTTCAACAGATGACTTTTAAAATATACTCTTAGAACTTTAATTCACTTGGTTTAACCAATGCCTTCATACTTAATTTGCAGTTATCTAATGCCATGTGATTCAAATCATACTTAATAGTATAAGATTACATTATAAACAGACTAGCTACAACATTAGGTGGAAATAAAATGTAGGTTTGGTGACTGTCAGCACAGTTGAGCAGCTGACTGCCTCATATTTTACTACTTAATACAAAGAGCCTGAACAACAGATAATTATGTACATGAAAGCAGATGAAACATACATAACTAGAAAAGCACTCAGAGAGCGCAGACCTCCGCCAAGGCAGCTTAAGTCTCCATCTTATTGTCATTCTCACCTTAAGACATTAAAAGACATTAATCATGTTAAAACATTTTATTACTGGCGTAATAGTTAACTAGTGGGTTCGTTCACTCATGCTCACACAAACTTGGTTGGCTCTTCGGTGCAGGTGGGTTCGTTCACTCATGCTCACACGAACTTGGTTGGCTCTTCGGTGCAGGAAAGTACTTTATCTAATTTCCACTGGCAACATGAACTACTGGGCTGCTCACCACTACCGCTCTAACTCTCCCCTGTCTTTCACTGAACCCTCTAACCAAAAACTCAACAACTCCTTGACAGGAGCCTCATTTCCGTACCAACCTATATTCCCTCCTTTCAAAATAAAAGTCTCTGTAGATTCCATGCTACACTGGTAACTTCACTGAATAAAAAAATCCTTGATCCAGATGGTTATCCGGATCACAGCCAAAATCAAATCAGTTTTAAGTTAGGCCACTTCTGACCTATCCTGAACATTTCATCAAAATCCATCCATAACTTTTCGAGTTATGCTGTTCACAAACAAACAAACAAACAAACAAACCAACGCCGTCGAAAACATAACCTCCTTGGCGGAGGTAATAAAAAAAATGGGAAGAGCATTGAACTAGGGTGGACATCAAATAGTTCAGGCAGAGCACAGTAGCTGGGTGTCAAGAGTGACTCACGTACATGTGCAAGACAAAAACAGCACAGTCTGCTGCAAAGGGAGCTTGTCTATTCACTAAGAGCTGCATGAAGTGAACACACTATGTAATTAAAGTACATTTCTCCCATTTCTCCCATTCCCACCCCGGGGTTACAAGAAGCAAGAAGCCGTAGCTGTCTGTATCCACCGCTGCCTCTCTAACAACTATTTGTTTCCTGCCTTGATTAGTTTGGAGAGCCCTTTGCATACACAAGCAGGGCCTACGTACGTCTCTCACCAAGGCAATTAAATGTCAGTGGTGGGATGAAAAAATGGGCTGCTGTGAGTCATTTGTGGTAATCATCAAAAGGCACATTTCCTACCTACTACAAGGCAGAAGCCCTCACCCCACCCCAATACACACACACTCACACACTGACACACACACACACACACACACACCACACACACACACACACACACACACACACACACAGTGTCTGTAGCTGAGCTGTAAGCTGTAAATAGACCGGACAGTTGAGACCAATGTCATTTAATGGTTCATTTGTCCAGGGCACATACTTTAATTTATTTATGATTATTTATTGAGCAGGACAATAGTAATGCCACTCTGCCGCAGTAAAGCGCTGGTGGTCTAGCCACAATGGAAACATTTCCTTCCCAGGTAAAATCTACTTATTCTCCTGAATCAAAATTGTGGTGTGTGTGTGTATGTGTGTGTGTGTGTGTGTGTGTGTGTGTGTGTGTGTGTGTGTGTGTGTGTGTTTGTGTGTGTGTTTGTGTGTGTGTGTGTGTGCGTGCATGTAAGTGTGTGTGTATGTGAATCCCCACCCCCCCTTTCTCTCCCTGTCTGTATTGCTCCTCACCAACATATATTTATGCTCTGCAGTAATTTAAATGTTATCTCCTTCACAGGCTTTCATCGCTGACAGTTGTAATCGCCTCTTCTGATACAGATCTAAAGGGAATCAAGTACATCACAATCACAATCAGTTTTATTGGCCGAGTATAATTACGTATACAAGGAATTTGACTACAGTAGATGTTAGCTGTTCATACAATAAACATATAGACATGTAATAGTACACATTCAATAGAGAAGTACTGTACAATAGAGACAACAATATACATATAGGCACCTATGTGCATAATATACAAGTAGGATATAATATACAGAACAAAGTACACATGGAATAGGTGTAAAATGCACCTGATGGTGTAATGTATGGCGTGCATGTGTGTGTGTGTGTGTGTGTGTGTGTGTGTGTGTGTGCATGTGCCTGTGTGCAAGACACATTTGGAATGATAAAATATGTAATGTGTAAATATAGTGTGCAAGATTCATGCAATGATAAGTATGCATGTGCATGTGTGTACGTGCATGTGTGTGTGTGTGTGTGTGTGTGTGTGTGTGTGTGTGTGCATGCACCTGTGTGTCTGTGTCTGTGTGCAAGATTCATGCAATGATAAGTATGCGTGTACGTGTGTGTGTGTGTGTGTGTGTGTGTGTGTGTGTGTGTGTGTGTGTGTGCATGTATACATGTATGTGTGTGAAGGGGGGTGGAGTGGGATTTGAGAGGGGTGTGAGTGTTGGTGGCAGCATTATATATTGCTGCAGAGGACAATAGACCTATGAGCTATGGATCAATGGACTTCATGAAACCGGTTATTCACCCGTTATAATAAAGGACTGGTGTGTGTGTGTGTGTGTGTGTGTGTGTGTGTGTGTGTGTGTGTGTGTGTGTGTGCGCCAATGTGTGTGTGTGTGTGTAAAGGGGTGGAGGTGTGGGGAGTTTTGAGAGGGATTGTTGGTGGCAGCATTATTTATTGCTGCAGAGGACAAAATCAATGGACTTTATGAAACATGTTATTCACTACTGGTCAAGGCCTGGGCAGGTAGAAAAAGCACTACCCTGCCCAACCTGAAAAGGATGCCCTCGCAGTTTATACAGAGAGAATGTGTGTTTGTGTGTGTGTGTGTGTTTCTGTGTGACAGACAGAGAAGGAGAGTGTGCAAGTGAGAGAGAGTGAGAGAAGAGAGGTTGTTCTGAGAAAAGAGAAAGAGTCAGCGTTATTTTGATGCAGTACCTTAATCGATTAAGCTCTAAAAATGCTCCTGTGGATACAAAATGCCCAAAGCGTTGCATAGTGTGTCAGATGAAGACATTTGTTAAAAGTGTAAAGTCTGTCCTCCCTGGCTTTGTTGTGAGGGATTAGTGGAGCACCTTTGGTCTCACCACAGTGGGCTACTAAGCCCTAGCCTGTAAACCAGCTCCTTGTACTACACTTTGTACAGAGGGTCTGGCTGTGGTTCCATTGACAAGGTTGTCTCAGGCAGCATCTTGCAGGACCAATCAGTGGACAGAGGGAAAGCAATAATATAGAGCATATTAAGGAACTTTCCATAACAAAAACATTCGTGAAGTAGCATGGCTTTTTTAATATTCAACACAAGCTATGGTATGACTGTAAATTTACACAAATTAAACATTCGTGAAGTAGCATGGCTTATTTATATTTAACACAAGCTATGACTTTACAATGATCTGGTTCAGACCCTACCAATGTGGTCCTGGTCCAGTTCAGTCTAGTCTACCCTGACATGGCTCTTATTTGGCTTTCATTAACCCTGATGTAGACCTGATGTAGCCTTGATGTAGCCCTGACGTGGCCCTAAAAAGGCCCTGTTCTGGTCCTGAGGTGGCTCTCAAGAAATTAATGAAGTCATAAGCGTTCAGCTGTCCATCAGTACCCTCTTTGTTTTTCTCTCTTTTACTTAATTAAAGCCTCTTTTTCCCAATAATTCTCTAATCTTGCACTCTGTCTCTTTTGGTCTCCCACCTTCTCTCATTCCCTCTTTCTCTCCCTTTCTCCACCCCTCTGTCTTGTCTACTTGCTTTCATCTTATTCTACCTATCTGTGCCATATGCTTGCACTCTTTATCTCTCTTTTTCTCTTTGCCTTTTTGTAAATCAGTGTTGTTTGGCATTATCTTGGTAATGACAGCTTTTAGATGTCTGTTAATAAGATGCTGCTTAGGTATCCCAAACACTTCTTCTGATGCGTGACCTTGATTTCATATATAGATTATATGAAATCATGCTTTACAGTTTCACTTTAATTATGTGATCAGAAAATGTGTATGTTTTTAAATGTTGGCATGATTTTAACATGCCAACGTACATGGGGAAAATGAAAAGCTTTCTTCTAAATGTGCTGCGACATTCTGCTCAATTATGTCATTACATGTGTTGAATAGGTGGCACCTGTTGGAAGCAGCAGAGAAGCAGAGAGCAGCGCTTTGTGCGACTGAAACTGAACCCAGGCTAGCATGGTGTATTTGCTGATCTATATGCTCACATAATGCTCTCTCTCTCTCTCTCTCTCTCTCTCTCTCTCTCTCTCTCTCTCTCTCTCTCTCTGAGATTTTGATTACACGGTGCATAATTTTGGGAAACATTTCAGTAAATCTCACAGTAAAAAAGAAAAAAACCTGACAGTAATATGCCTCAGTAAATAATGCCTCAGTAAACCTCAGTAAAGCACCTTAGTAAAAAAAAACAAATGGATTGAAAAAAAAGATAAAGATGAAGAAATTAATTGTCACTGTGCTTTATGTAAAAAAGAGAGTCACAAGAGAAAGTATGGCACACAGAAAAGGAGTCAGAGAGAGAGAGTGCACCAGGGAACTGAGAGACAGGGATCGAGAAAAAGAAAAAAGACACTGAAACTGACAGAAAAGGATTAATGAATGGGACCGACATAAAAGATTAATGAATATAACAAATGGAATAAAATAAAAAGATGTTCAGCAAAAAACACACTGAATACAGCAATGAACATGAAAGTAAAGAAAAGGAGAAAAGAAAAAGAAAAGAAGGAAACAACAGCACTTTACCTGTACAGTGGTGGTAGTGATCCTTAAGGCTGAAGCGCTGAACAGTCAAGTAGGCAAAGTGCTATATTCACAGCTGTTTGTGATTTGTGTCCTTGTGCGGCTGTATATTCCCAGTGTGGAGTGAAGGATCCCTGTGGTCCAGTGACTACCAGGTGTGATGGTGCTGACACTGATTCTGGTGCTGATACTGCTGCTGGTTCTGGTGTGGATGTGATGTGCTGGTCCTCTCAGTGTCTCTCTCAGTGCCCCTCTGGTTGGGTGCTGACTGGGCTGCTGGAGATGAACTCTGCAGCAAGACAAGGATAGAGTGTGCACAAGAGAGAGAGGGGGAGAGAGAGAGAGGGGAGGCGGGGGGCTGGGGATGTCGGGGATCGAGAATGGGGGAACATCAGAGAGGCAAAGTGAGAGGGTGAGAGAGAAGGAGAGAGAGAAAGATGAAAAGAGAGAGAAAAGGGAAATGTAAGGAGAGAACAAAAGAAGACAAGGGTGCAGAGAAAGGAGAAGAAAATCTGCGAAATCTTAAAGACAGCAGGAGAGTGAGTGACAAGAGGATGGAGTCTAAAAGAGAAAGAGAGAGAGAGAGAGAGAGAGAGAGATGGGGGGGGGGGCAGAGAGAAGGGAAGAGAAAGAAATAGTGACAGAGTGAGTGAAAAATATATATTGAATGTAAGGGAATTCTGATGAAAAAGCCTTCAGATCCTCTTTTTACATCAAGTAACCTCCCCTGGCCATCACAGTTTGATACCTGTGTAATTTCCCACCCGCACATACACACCAACCCACCCACCCACATACACAGACACAGACACAGACACACACACACACACACACACACACACACACACACACACACACACACACACACATGTTGAGAAAAAGAGAGAGAGAGAGAGAGAGACACACACACACACAGACACAAACACACACACACACACACACACACACACACACACACACACACACACACACACACACACACACAGGTTCAGAATTGCACACATGTGCTTTTTTGCCTTCCTCTATGCAGCTTGGTGTGTGAGACCTTATGTGCATGTGTCATGTTGTTTTTTTTTTTGTATGCGTGTGTGTGTGTGTCTGTGTGAGTGTATGTGTTTTTATGTGTGATCACATTGACATGAAAGTGAAAGAGCTGGTGAATTTTTATGTTGGACCAATGGTATAAGGCTGGGGCCAGAAGCACTCTGCAGGGGATTGCATATATGTAGTAAATATGAGGCTTAGTTCTCTGCTCTCACATCATAGGCTAAAATAAGTCCTACAAGAGGTGGAGGAGTAAAACCAGCAATTCAGTCACTTCCTTCTCTACTTGCCCCCCACTGCTTCCTCTTCATGTAAGGATCAGGGAGCATACTACTGAACTGCTATTTTACTATTTTTGTTCCATGGCTTTATGACTATGGAGATAAATACATTTTCATAAAACCAGGTTGTTTTACAGTTTTTCTCCATCAGTTTGGCTCATTTTTTGAAACTGAGATGACATTCTCAAAACAACATGGACAAATCCCCAAACCAACTTGCATTTTGTCACAACAGAATGGCATTTCTCATTGCTTTCATCAAATTTTTAAATGCTTTGTACATGTCTCAAGTGTCTAGTGCATCTTTGCAAATGGTTATGTACACTTACCTACAGTTAACACAATTAGCCCACATTTAGCACATTTTCCAAATGCATTGATCTTGCCGATCTATTCCAATTAGTCGTTTCTCAGTGTAATGGTCATTCTCTTCAAAACATGTCAGCGCAACTTCATTGTTTAAGTCATCATAGGCAGAACAGTCTGTTCAATTGTCAAAATTAGTTAAGGATATAATACAATATAGTATACATTTTTTGGAGCATGTCATAAATTCATGACAACAATCTTATTTGTTGATGAAGCTAGTTTCAACCTGGCCAAGGGCCACAGGCGCAGCCGAAACATCCTTGGCCCACGGGCCACAGTGGACGTCCCGGGTCAGTGAGAGGGAAATATTACAATGTGTGAAAATGGTGTGGCCACACACATTGCAAGCTTGGGCCCGTACAGCACCCAGAAGCTCCTCCTTTTCCTGGATAGTCTTTATATGGATTTAGTCCCCGAAAATGAGAGGGGTCTCGAAGGGCCCCACCTACCACACTTTGTCATTGTGTGAGGAAATGTGAACTTCCACCGTGCCATGGTCCACCACTCATCCAAGGATGCATGTGTTACTACCACCATATTCTCAGTTACTCAATCCTATTGAGGAGTTTTTCTCCGCTTGCAGGTGGAGAGTTTGCGAACACCATGCTCAGTGGTGGTTCTACAGTGTTTTACTCCCCGGGCAAGACCACCTCTTTGCCCCCCCCACCCCCAAGGCAGAGAGTCACGCTACTTCTGTGCATGGCACCTTCTCAGCAAGCTTAGGGGGCGCCAATGTGCCGATTGCAGTGACATGATACAATTTTGATTTTGATTTTTTTTACAGAATACTGTATACATTTTCCTTTTAGGTTCTCTAATGCGTGAAATTTACTTTATGTGTGAATAAAAATAGTTACAATTTCCTTGGCAGAATGAGTGCAGTGTGTGTGGTGTAGCTAGACCTATAATGACAAAACGTCTAAGCATTTTGACTTGCAGTGCTTACACAATGCCAAAGGGACAATGCATTTTGGGGGCACTGACTATTTATTAGAGAAGGAAATTTAGTTTTGACACATGGGTAAACTGTTTTGGGAGAGATATCAGCATTTGCAGGTGATCCGTGTAGTTGTGCTGAACCATCCAGTTAGTTTTGACAAAAGTACTTAATGAGTGAAAATGAGCCTAGCAATTGAGAAGGATCTGTGTCATTTTTATGGTGTTGACTATTTAAATGGGAAATGGATTTGTATTTGAAGAATGAATGAACAGTTTCTACAGACATATGACATTTTGCTGGTTATCTGAAGTGTTGCGCAGAAGTGTAAGAATGTTTGGCCAAATGACCTTATAGTTATAGGAATGTCATCTCAGTTTCAAGAAATGAGCCAAACCGATGGAGAAAAACTGTAAAAAGAAAGCTTTCCTTATAAAACGCATATGTCTTCTTTTATTACCCATTACAATTGCATATTTTAATAGTAAATGTCATAATACTGCCTAATTACATCAAATTCAAGATTCTTTACAACTGGATTAAGTCACATTACCCCCAGTCATTTAGAGAGGAGAAGACGGTTTCTTATTTGGAAATCTCCTTAACCGATATTAAGCCTTATATCATCTACAAACTGAAGTACTGCATTTAAAATGTAACAATCCTCTTTCAAAATGCAGTAACACCTAATGCAGTAGGGTAAGTACCGAAGTCTTTAAGTCTCTTCACAAAACATTCTGTTGAAACTGTTACAATAGACTGAAACTAAAAACACATTAAACACACAGAAGACTGAATATGTTTTTTTCTTCATTTTTTTATCAAACTGTTAACTAAGGCCTTGCATATGGGCATTATGCTCTTTTGCATATTTGGCGTGAAAATGCACAAACATTATGCTCATTATACACAATATTGTGTATTAAGTGTGTTATTCTTAGTACTAAATTGACATTCATAAACATTGCATCTTTTGCACTCTGGGTAATAGAATATCACAGCAACACAGTTTTCTATTCATTTCAGCAAATTATACAACAATTAGGTCCAGTCATTTTCTGATTGGACGAGACGCATTCTAAGCATCACTAGGACTGAGAATATCCCACGGTATACCATGGGTGATTCTTCACAGTTGATAATCACTCTGCCGAAGATACAACATAACCGTTAAATCTAGTGCATTCATAAACAGACTTTAACCAGACACCCACGTCTTTAGAACAGCAGCTGTGCATTAGGCTTAGTTCGGACTGTGAACAACGACAACAATCATATCTCAGCGGCTGCACAATGTCGGGGAGTGTCCAAATCAATGTGTAGGACACTTGTTGCATGGCAACCATAGACGCCATTAACTCGAACTGGAACTATTTTGTAGAGCGGAGACTGGAGCAAACTGAAATGCAGTGAAATACAAATCTAAAACAAATGTTAAAATTATGTCTATACACTAATTGTGTTGGAAACAGAACTGTTGTATAAAAGCAATATAACACTCATGAGAGTGTTTGTGGATATCCTCACGGGTGTGGTTTGGCCGCAGCCACAAAGCCCAAGGCCCTCACACATATATTGCTATGTGTTCTATAAAAAAGCAATGAGGAGCCATCATTATGGAAACGACGAGGCTTCACGAGCAACCAGCAGAGTTTCACCAAGCTGGGATACATGCCCTCACACGATGAATGTATAATACCATGTTTTTTGTTTGTGATTTCTCTTGCAGTAAAGCAAAAGGCATAACATTTTGACTGGCCCTCATATCAGAAGTGCAAAGTGTTTACTGACAGGGACAGGGGCTCTACTTCCTGTGAAGGCTGAGAAAGTTATCTTTGCATGTCAACATGATGTCAAACTTCTACAGAAGCGCATCTCAGAGCCTGCTGGCAGGCTTCATTACAGTCTGTGAGTTACAGTACAGCACAGTTCATTACAGCATGATGTTGAAACAGCTCTGCTTCATTAGAGTATGGTGTGGGAACATCTCTGCCTTATTAGAGTATGGTGTGGAAACATCTCTGCCTTATTAGAGTATAGTGTGAGAGCATCTCTGCTTCATTAGAGTATGATGTAAAAGAACTTCTGCTTGCTGCTGCAAATCCCTGCAGACCAGGGAGGGATGGAGGTGCCACCGCACATCTACTACTGTAATTGTCTGGGACATATATCACCCCTGATACTTGTAGAAGGATCACAGGGACCCTGAACACCACCTGTCCTCCGCTCTTTGTTACCATCACGCAAGCGAGAGAGGAGTTCACAACCTCACAACGCTTCACTAGCTCAGACTTTTTTTTACCAGCAGTTGACACATAATGAGTAAATAATGCTAATTATGTCTGTCATTATCTAGTGCCGGTACTCGTGCTTTTACACCCCACTGCATGTATACATCTGCATAATTAGCTGAGCATTTATATATTTTTAAGTTTCTTATATATATTATATATATGCTTTATTTCGTTAATAATTTATACTTCAGTAGTTTTACTTTAGATATTTGTAAATGTCTATACAATACCATGTAGAGAGACTTTGTTATTTATCACATCCAAAGTGTTGACCCTGTGTTAACATGCACATGAAAATGGGAAAATTAAGAGTGAATATCATTAGTGGTTAGTGAACATGCATTAGAGCAGAGAACACGCACACACACGCACACACATGCACGCACACACACGCACACACACACTACAAACCACATGCCTTATCACCAACAAGGTCTTGGCTCTGTTTTACATTTCATAAAGGGAAAAAGGCTTTGAGTGAGAGATTTCTGAGGTTGTTTGAAATGTGAATACTGTGTGTGTGTAAGCGATTCAAAAACTGATTGTTAATGAAAGATTTCTCATAAAAAGTCACCCACACAGTGAAAAGAGTGAAAAGATAAAATATTTGTGGCAGCACATGGATTTACAGTTTTTGCCAATTATTTTCACACTTGTGTCGATACAATGTCTTATCACAGTGTGCTGTACCAACATACATCTGAGCACATCAGTTAACATTTGCTGCAAAATGACATACAGCTACCAAAACTCTTCACACTTCACCTAAAACTAGTTCTGCTGTTGTAATTATAACACATGTTGTCGATCAGCAAGACGACAATGGCACTCAGTGTACAATAAACTAACAAGCAAACAACTTGAAACAAATCACTTAAAATCTAGCCTTTCTCCTACAGACATTTGTATGTATTTATGCACCTCTGACAATAGATGAATAACCAGTATAGACCTATACTGTGTACAAATGAATGAATCTTTGTACCTGGGTAAAAGTACCATATGTATCAGAAAATACATCACAGTACAGTAATCAGTGTCGTTTCTATATTTTGTAATTCAGAATTCTATAGTTGCAGTATATATTTCAGAACTGAAGATAAATTTGGTCAATCAAATATGCACAATCATGGAATCTGTGCTTACATGTTGTATTCCACTGCACTAAAGGTCAACACACATCACCTGCATCACTTAGACTTCCTAAAAATATGTCCTACTGCAAAAGAAAACACATGTGATATGTGTTGTAAATGTATGTAAATATTAGCCTAGCCCACCAATACTGCCTATGACGGTACATTGAATTTTGCCTAAAAGTCAGTCTGGCCACCTTGCCTAATCTCGGCAGTTCCTTCCTTTGCCCGAAAAATTGGACACCAAGGAAAAACAAAAGCTACGCATTTGTCATTAGAATCAGTGGTCTGATTGGTTGCAGCTCTGTCCAGTAGTACACAGGCATTTGAGAGATGCCAATTCATCCTGCCTTTGAGAACTTCCTGTCTATGGGAGGTTTGCCAGACCAAGCTCCATCTACAAGCTTGGTGCGACAGCTGGGCTATGTATATACAGTCAATGGTTGTAAACAAGTAACGTTATCATTTAATGTGAAAAAGTCGATCTCAACCGCGGATCTATGTAGAAAAGTAGGTCTAGAAATGTGGGTCTATATACAAATGTCTGTACCCTGATTTAATAGTAGAAACCCACAAAAGATAGAAGTTAACCATTATCCCAACGTAGCAACAAAATGTAGCTTTCACATAACTGTACATACCGTAAGTCCATGTTCCACTAAAAGAACAGCAAGCCGCCAAAGCCTTCTTCGTTTCTCTCCTTGCGTTTCTCCGTCTTGTTTCGGGCAAACGTCGAAATAAAATTAAAGCACAGGCAACTGACAGGAGAACAGCTGTTGACGGCATCTTGAGTTTGTTGTCATTAGTTTGTCTGACGTAGCGACAACGTGCGGCGACGCACAACGTTTATGATGACGTCTCATTGAGAAGTAGGTGTATCCCATTTCCTAGGGGAATGTTTACCCCCTTACCCCTTACCACTTTGTTTCAAGGGATTAGGGGTAGGGGTAGGGGAAGGGGTAGGGGAAGGGGAAGGGGTAAGATAGAAAAATGGGATTGGGCCATAGTCATCTATAGACGTTGTTTGTGGCCCTACATAATGGTGCTGTGGTGCTGATGTATTTTGGATAAACTATGACTTGGCCTATAGTGCATACTGGTAATAGAATACACAGCAACTCCGATATCAACTTTGTATATGATCATGTTTTGCCCATAAACATGCAAATGTAACCTCTGTGTATACCAGTTACTGTAACAAGCTACAAAAATGAAAAAAAAAAATACTATAAAGAAACAGACAAGTATAAAAGTGCTGATTAGCAATTATTTGGCTTAAAGATAAACAGTATGTCTCAAGTACATTTGTGTGACAAAATGCAACATTTTTTGTTACATTTTTATCTTTATATCTTTTAGGTTTTGACCCTAAAGTTAACCATTTTGATAAGAGTATCCAAATGTCAGCAAAGTAAGCTGTAGTTGTACATAATTTTGTTGGTCATAAACATTAACTGAGAGAAGTACTAATGAATTTTGGTTGAAGTGGTGATCTAAAACAACGTAAAAAGGGAACACTGTTTGGCTTCCATACTAGTCTATGATTGGTGCAAAAGTGTTAAGAGTTTTGGAAAAGTAGCCATGGTATTGAGACATGTCTAAAAATGATTGGTAAAAACTGTAATAATCATTGTCCGGTTTGAGCTAATGTCTCCCCAAGGACAGATGTCAGAGCCCTTTTCTTACTCAGATCGCAATATAACTCTGTGTATGTGTCTGTGCATATAGAGGACAGCATAGTTTGTGTGTGCGTACAGCATGTTGATATGTGTTAGAAAGGGTGTAGATAGGTGTATGTGTGTGTGTGTGTGTGTGTGTGTGTGTGTGTGTGTGTGTGAATGTGAGTTGTGGGCATGTAATTGGGGAAAGGAAGAAAATTACTTTCTGTTTACCCAAAGATTGTCCAGACGTCTGATTAGAACTTAGCTGTCTGGTAGCATTAGCAAACGTGCTTCGATGTCCTACAAACAACAGGCTATTTCATTTCTTTGTCTTGACATGGACATATATACATTATGCATGCCTCCATGCTCTTATCTTTGTAACTCTGCTCTGACTTTGCATATGCCCACGACAGACCTTGTCTCTGTGCCCCCCAAACTATGATCTGCCAATGATGCCTATGATAAGAAATGAGTATGATCTGAATATATCTATGATCTCAATATTGAGCCCTTTGCTACTAATTAAATACAACTCGTGATAGCTCTTTTTTGATAGCAAACAGAATTGAACAGGCTAGGGTGATTTATTTTTTTGATAACTCAGTTCACAAATCTGGACACGTCAGCGAAGCCACAGCAACATTAAGGGCGCTAGGCGCTAACTCGTGACTCGTTAGACAAGGACACCTGCCTCTGCCTGATCTACAAGACAGGGATATCAATTTCAATTTCCATGCAGTGGACACATGGGATAGATCGTCAGTGATTACAGTTGTCAGTCAATACTCTCCTTCATCTGTTCATCTTCATCTATCGGCTGTGTGATTGGTGATCACAGGCACCTTGTACTTTGCTCGTGTGCCTTTGAGAGACAATTATGCAGGACAGTAACAGTATTGTTCTGAAGTAATTCATCTGTTGCCACTGCACTACACATCCGCCCCAAGTAATGTGCAGAAACAAGAGCAGAAACAAAGTCTGCAACACAAGTGTGCTCCCACAAAAGTTTTTATTAAGATGTTTCGAGGATGGTCCCTTTATCAGATGTTATACAGATCACATCAGATGACATCTGATTAAGGGGACATGCCCGAAACTTCATAATTAAAAACTTTTGTGGGAGCACACTAGTGTTGGGGAGTTACTGACTTAATGAAACCCAGCTGTCATTCTTAATCAAGACACAGAGTTTCACCAGGGGGTTTATGAATATTCTCTCCATCTGTAGACAGCCTATAAGGAACATCTAACCCTATGTCAGGAAGACAGGGAGACAGACAAAACAAGAGTGGACCCAATAGCGTAACATGCCCAAGGAAAGATCTTTATTAAGGTTCAGGGGAGTACAAGGGGTTGAGGCCAGAAGCCCCGAGGCAGAGACGTAGATCGTGGTCGGAGGAGAGCCGAGTCGGAACCAGGGATCGGAGAGCCAGGCGTGGTCAGGAATCGGACCGAGTCGTGAACCAGGAATCGGAGAGCCGGGCGTAGTCAGGAACCACAGACCGATCTGAGGAGACAGGGGGAGAAACACTAGGAAGCAGGGCTCACACAAAACACCGAAGACTAGGCACAGGCACAGAACACAAGAAAAGAGGTACTGGACACGACACTGGGAATCACAAAAGTAGTCAGGAGTCAACACTTAGCCGTAGGGAAACACACTGTGGTTAGCAGACGAACTGACAAGGAGGAAATGAACGTGGGGGTTTAAATAGGGGTGCGGTGCAGGTGAGTGTGATAACAAGTTAATGGGAAAACAAGGAAGTGCAGGTGCAGTACATAATCACTCAGACGAGGACGAGGGGGAACACAGGTGAGGGCAATGAGGGTGGTGAGAGGGAATGGAGTGTGGAGTCAGTGATTGGAACTAATAATGTGATAAGTGACGGGAATAGCGGTGGCAAGAGTGGAAACAGTGCTAGAGGAAAAACCCAGACAAAGAACCGTGACACCCTAGGCCCTAACCCTAACCTATCCAAATGAAGTGTGTCCCAGTATTGTTCAGCTGCAGAGATAGCCTCTGGCATCTTAAGTTTACATTTGAGCTAAAATTATGGTTATACCTTTTGTGTAGTCATTACAGTTTTCAAATTGCTTACACACAAAATCTTTATATAGCACACAATTTCTAATGTCTCTCACTCAAACATCACAACTCCACATCAAATAACTTGATTTCCTATTTCAAACACAGCCAATCAAGATGCCACATTGTATTTATCAGTGCTTTAGACTCCTGATAGATACCTGCTTTACTGAACACCCATTTTCTTGTTGTCAAACTGTCTCCATATTCAACATTTCTCAACCCAATCAAAGAACTCTTCTCAATATGGCGCTGGAAAATATATGATCATTGTCCTTATGCCCACCTTACTGTAAACTTCTCCAGGCAATAGAGAAAGCATATGGTGACACTGATGCTGTCTGTATCCAAGGTTGGATACGCCACACAGGAAGATTTTTTCCTCAGTGTTTGGCAAGAGAAGATACAGCATGTGACATGAATGAAGTATTTTGGCCAGACCCAGCCCGGAGGACAGATAGACCCTAAATACACATGCAACTAGCTGTCTCCCATCAATGCTACAGTGCACTTTATGCCTCCTGCATTTTTTTGGCTGCTACTGTAATATCACATATCATACGTATGAAGTGTTTTTCCATTCATAATCACTAGCTACAGAGCTTTGATACAAGCCATGCCCTGTGTAATGTGTTTGCTTTATGTGTTTGTTTTGCACATTGTGTAATGTGAATGCACATGTGTATCCTAGTGTGTCTTGTTCACATGTTTGTGTGCACATGTGTGAGTATAAATGTGTGTAGTTTCTCATGTGTATGTGTGTACGCACTATGTGTGTGTGTGTGTGTGTGTGTATGTGTGGATAGTGTGTGTGTGTGTGCACTCTTCTGTATCTGTCTTGTCCATACTGTGTTTTACTGTAACAGTTGTGTGTATCACAAATTGCTCCAGGTGAAACATTGTCTCACTATGTACTGTGCATGTATTTATTAACAAAATTACAATAAATATTTTTGGTTCCAAAATTGTTTGTGTTTTTGTGACTTCCATTTGCATACTACTATATTTTCACTCTTGTATGGCAACATATCAAAACATCCATAAAAAAAGCGCCGTAGATTTAAACCAACTGTGTGTAAATGATATACAAAACAAAACAAAACAAAAACAAGCAAAACAAATGTGGCAGTTTGTCATCACTGAATATCAATGTATCTGGATAACGTTAGGGTAAGGGTTCTTCCTTCCTTAAATTATCCCTTCACAATTTTACTTATTTGGTTCCATAAATGTCCAACTTTACATGGCTGAAGCATAACTGGTAAAATCTTTTAAAACAGAACTGCTCAGTGCCAGAACTGCCTGCCAGTGATGTTCTTAAATACCGCTATGGGACAACAAATTGACATCCTCTACACTTTTCATTCAGTCAGTGACTGTGGGTGACTGCATCTTCACAAGAAAGTGCAGCAATGTGGGCGTGCTGTGACTTTAATAGCACAGATAAGACCTAGCATTGTCGCATAAACAGGCCTTGTAATGATGGTGATGAGTGCACCCTGTGTTTTGCACCCTGTCTTTATATAGCTGCTTTTGAAAACCTGCAAATAAAGAAATCATCCAGACAGTACTGGCATCCCACCGTTTGAAAGGAGGAAAAATGTGAAAAGCTGGTGCAAACTGCCAGAAGATAAAACAACATAAAAACAAAATCAAATTGAAAACAGAAAACTAACAAAACAAATACAAATCCATGCTACCTGAAGCAGTGAACAAATATAAATGAGCGTCTATGTGCTTCTGTGTTTCTGCTTGCCTTTAAAGGTTTAAAACACACACACACACACACACACACACAGGGCCCTATTTTGCCGCGGCGCATTGTGCATTCGCGACATGCGCATGCTGTCATTGCTATTTTGTGCCAGCGCAACGTTCATTTTTTCAGGCAAAAAATCACGTTGTCGAAGTAGCAGATGACATTGCGCCGTGACGGGCGGCTCACCGAAAAGAAGAGGTGTGGTCTGGCGCAAAGCGCACCAGATGCTATTATGAGGACGTATAAACCATTTGCGCTTTTGATTAATGAAAAGGTGCTTTTTCGTCACTGGCGCATTGTTGAAAAGCTATTTTAGAGGCGCGCAACGCTTTGAACCCCGATGTACCTGCTGCTGCGCCAGAGACGCGAGCTGAACTGGCAGAAAAGTTACATAGCTATGTATTTGTATGTTTTAGTAAGCAAACATGCACAAATAATGAGAATATAGCAATGTTGTGCAGTTTATAGCAATGTTCTGCAGTTTATTTACAATTTCTTTTGTCGTTTTAAATAAACAGCGATTGCAATGTTCTGCAGTTTATTTACGATTTCTTTTGTCGTTTTAAATAAACAGCGTGGCAAGTTGTAAGAAATAATATGGACAAATCATCAAGAAGAAAACTAGTGGACTAATGGTTTGATGGACCTATACCTTCCGTTTATTTTTGATGTTTCCTTTGAGTTTAAGGCTTTGTTTCCCGTCTTCTAACGTTGCTGTACCGCTTTCGGCGCACAGCGCGAACCCTGATGTACCTGCTGCTGCCCCAGAGAGGCGAGCTGAACTGGCAGAAAAGTTGCAACGTGTATAGCCATGTATTTTTATGTTTTAATAAGCAAACAGGCACAAATAATAAGAGTATAGCAATGTTTTGGAGTTTATAGCAATGTTCTGCAGTTTCTTTTGTCTTTTAAATAAACAGCGATTGTAATGCTCTGCAGTTTATTTAATAAACAGCGTGGCAAGTTGTAAGAAATGAAATGGACTAATCATCAAAAAGAAAACTAGTGGGCCAATGGTTTGATGGACCTCCACCTTTTATTTTTGATGTTTCCTTTGAGTTTAAAGCTTTTGTTTTACGTCTTCTAACGTTGTTGTGCCGCTTTGGGCACTGTTCGAAAGTTCTCTTCTTGCCAAAGGAGGACACAATTATTGAAGATATTTCCTCCCATACTTCTATGACCCGCGAAGGTTGGGGGGATTCTTTCCATCCCCGAATATTAACTACTCACGCGCTTTCACTTCACACACAAGCAGATCAGTCTCCACCGAAAATCTCCTCCCGTCCGGGGAAATCTGCCATCGTAATAGCAACAGGCTATGGACAATGCGCCCGCTGGCTCTTAAAGGGAATGAGAGTATACATTTTCATTGGTTAATTGTATGTTACGCCCAAAACACACCCATGACTAATGAAGTAACTTAACCCAACCCTTTTGAACGATGCGCCTGGCGCAATGTTCGCTTTTTCCGCCGTGAAAATACCAAATTGTGT
>CM059279.1:30181119-30268619 GCA_030347295.1 Setipinna tenuifilis | reverse complement strand
TTCCACCAAACACAAATACAAATACCACCAACACAAATACCACCTCACTCCCACAGAAACACACATGCACACACAAACACACACCTAACTGCTCTTTTGATAGACGCACACCAGAGCCCAATGAGTTTGGCATTCCCAGTCTTTCAGTCCTCCATTACTTCATCCTTCCACTCTTCACTCTTTCACATCACAACGCCCAATGGCACCACAGCAAACTTCTGAGTCACACAGTTCAAACCAAATTCCATGATTTCTTGATATGAGATCATGAGTGTCTCTAAAGTGTTCCTCCGCTGTTACCAGGACAATGGAATAACAAAGCAACAGAGCAGACGAGTGCAGGAAGAGATATGCCATAGAGGGTGTGAGCGAACGACAAAGGCGATAATTAGATTTATAAACCCTGCCATCACAATAGCTTCATTTCACAACAGTGGTGCTGATAGCATGGCTCAGTGGAGGGCAGACGACTTAGGGACTTTATGCTAAGGGGCTTGTCAAATGATTTGTGTCTATATTAGCCCCTTATCTAATAAAAACCCTTCCCAGAGCCCCTCAGGCCGTCTGCCTGGTTCACTTGCATACAGCCCATCGGAGCCAGACTAGTCCTGGGTTGACCCCACTGTCGGGTTTCCATGTGACTGTGACGCCACTGGGCCCTACAGATGTGTCGTTGGTGACTTGAGAAATGGTGATACGTCAGGTCACACTGACACAGGTGTAGACCTCACAGAGCCAGTCTGATTCAGGCAGGCAGAGAGATGCAGGTGCACATCCAAAGGTCTGGCTGGCTCGGTCTTACACTTTGATTGACACCATGACTCACAGAACCCCCCCCCCCCCCCCCCCCGCCCCCCCCCACACTGCACTGACCTCTCCTGACCTCCAAATAAATCGGAAAGCATGAATCAAAGCAAACACAAAACTATGTAGTCTTTTAAAGTAGTCTTACTGTAGGATGCATGTTTGCTAACTGTTGTGACAAATACAAAGCATATTTGTCCTGCTAGCTGATCTATTTACCCTTTGGGTTGTTTTCATCCTGTTAGTACCTTATACATGCCTGGATACAGAGCACATGACACTTTATTTTCTTCAGACTGGACTACTGCAACGCACTTCTCATCGCGTCTCATCGCACTTCTCATCAATACATGCAAAACTCTGCAGCCAGGATCCTGATCAGAGTGCGCAAACATGAGCACATCACCCCCATCCTTCGCTCACTCCATTGGCTGCCCGTCTCCACCCAGATTGAATTTAAGATTTCCCTCCTTATTCACCAATGCATCTATGGCCAAGCCATGTGTCATTAAAATGTAACATTAAAAATGTTATGTACAATATTCTTATTATTATTCAGATTCCTTCAATAAATAAAATGTATTATTATTATTATTATAGCATGATGTAATGCACAGTATGTTACAATACTATACAATATGATTGTGTAAGTATAGTGTAGTATTGAATAGTACAGTACTAGCTACCATGGTACTGTGGCATAACTGCTAAAAACTATGCAACATTTTTTACTACAAAAATTGTACAACAATTTCACTAGTAAGACAAACGTCAACCAAATGGAATCATTTAGTCTAATTGATGTCGAAATTCTCAAGAAAACTGTACTCTTAAGTCTTAGCTCCTCTTCATCTGACCTAGACGTTCTGCCTACAGCCTTTTTTAAATCCACTCTACACCTGATATCACATGATGTGACTCAGATTATTAACACTTCTCTGTTGACTGGACTTTTTCCCTCTTCTCTAAAGAAAGCAGTGGTTAAACCCCTGTTAAAGAAAAATAACCTTGACCCTCTGGTGTTAAACAACTATAGGCCTATATCTAATTTACCATTCATTAGTAAAATAATGGAGAGAATAGTTTTTAATCAATTCAATACATTTCTGACATCAAATGGTTGCCTTGATGATTTTCAATCAGGCTTTCGTTCCAATCACAGCACAGAAACAGCTCTTACCAAAGTAATGAATGACATACGACTGAACTCTGATGCTGGCAAATCCTCAGTTTTGGTGCTCCTTGACCTTAGTGCGGCATTTGACACTGTTGACCATGACATCTTACTGCATAGACTTGAGCATTGGGTCGGTCTTACTGGTATAGCTATCAAATGGTTTGAATCATACCTAAAACAAAGAAGTTTTTATGTTTCCATTGGATGTTACACCTCATCAGCTATGCCTCTGAACTGTGGAGTCCCCCAAGGTTCCATTTTAGGGCCACTACTCTTTAACATGTATATGCTGCCACTTGCACAGATTATTAGGAATAACTCAATTAAGTACCATAGTTATGCTGATGACACACAGTTATATCTAGCCTTGTCACCTAACGATTTTGACCCTCTTAAATCCCTCTACAACTGCATTGACCAAATTAACAGCTGGATGTCTCAAAACTTTCTACAGCTCAACACAGATAAAACTGAGATAATTATATTTGGGAATAATCAGCAGAGGCATAAGATTGACACAATACTTAAAACTAAAGGACTCAAAGCAAAGGACACAGTCAAAAATCTTGGTGTCCTTATTGATTGTGATCTCACATTTAACAGTCATATGAAAGCCATCACAAAGTCTGCATTCTACCATCTCAAAAACATCTCCAAGCTTAGGGGTCTAATGTTTAAGCAAGATCTTGAAAAGCTGGTACATGCCTTCATCTCAAGTAGAGTCGATTACTGCAATAGCCTCTTCACTGGCCTTCCCAAAAAGAATATCAAACAGCTCCAATTAATACAAAATGCAGCTGCAAGAGTTCTTACAAGAACAAAAAAAATTGATCACATCACCCCAATTTTAAGGTCTCTGCACTGGCTCCCAGTGAGATACAGGATTGACTTTAAGGCCTTACTACTACTGTTCAAGTCACTTAATGGGAAGGGTCCCAGTTACATACTTGATATGTTTCAGCCATATACCCCATCTAGGTCTCTGAGATCCATGGATAGAAATCTATTGACCATACCTACTGTAAAAACAAAGTGTGGTGAGGCAGCCTTTAGCTATTATACAGCAAAGCTCTGGAACCAGCTTCCAGAAGATGTAAAGAATGCCCCTACTGTAGAGAGTTTTAAAAGCAGACTCAAGACGAAACTTTTTTCTGATGCCTTTTCCTAATTTTTATTTTTATGTTTTATTTTATTTTCATTCTTCTTCTTATTATTATTATTATTATTTTAATGGTTTTGCTTTATTTTAAATTGTATTTTACTTTTTAAATCTTTAATTGTATTTTATTTTAAAATTTGTGTAAAGCGCATTGAAGTGCATTTATGTATGAAATGCGCTATACAAATAATTTTGACTTTGACTTTTGACTTTTAGTATTTTTTTTTGCAATTCAATCAACTTATTACATACCAGACAGCATATGACATGGCAGTCATTATAGTGCGATAGCTTTCTGCTTTCAGCTTTCTGCATAGCTGTGACATCCTCAGATACTACAATGTAGGTTAGTGATTTATACATTTAATATAGTGAAGTACGTTTGTAACAGCCTTTGTGCTACATACTGTAGGTACAGCATCACATAAACATCACACTGGAACTATATTTTTCTGTACCCAAAATCACGATACAAAATATAATATGCAATGCATTTCAGATATCCACCGATGTTGAGCAAGCATATTCCATTCAGGACTATCTCGTCGTACAAAGTCACATAGCTGTGGTTTTGTGTTCCTGGTTGGTCATTACAGGGTCTGACTGGCGTCGGCAGAGGAGGGCTTCCCCTGGGTGCTCCGCTTATTGGGGGTCTCCTGTGGGGAGATGGAGGGGAGGTAGGGGGTGGTGGTGTTGCATGGAGGCAGCTGGGTGGAGCTCTGGGTCTGGGGTTTACGACCCCCTGCCGCCCTGCGCCGGCACCGCCTGGAGGTCACCCCCCTCGGCATGGGGGGCATCTGGGGTAGCTTGAGGGTGGCTGGCTGGTCGCAGGTGTCAGTCTGGGTGGAAGCGTCACACCTGCCGGACAGGAGGATGTGGGGAAGGGCAGAAGGCACACGCTTGCGCTGGGTGTCCTGTTGCTGGGGAGTGCTGCCCTCCTTCTCCCTCGGCAACAGTGGCAGAGTGGTCTTCTTCCTCTTCATGCTCCCACAGCTTCCTGGGAAAAGCAAGTACATTCCAAAAAAAAAAACAAATTTCATAGAAAAATAGATCTTAATTACTATTTTTGTAATCTTTTACATAATTTATGCTTCTATCTTTACTACATTGTATATACACTGTGGTTCAAAAACACAGGACACTTTAAATTACATCTTGAAATATATTTCTTGGGAAGCTGACATTCAGCGTTTTTTCATACAATTTTAATACATTTAATACAATGTAAGTTTTTTTTTTTTTTTTAAAAACACAACCAAGAACAAGTCAAACTACTACAAACTACAAGTCAAACTACTTTTTTTTTTTTCAAAAAACACAGCCAAGAACAAGTCAAACTACAGACCTGCATTGAAAATTAAAGAGTCATTAAACACTATCAATGGAAACATTTCCCAGTCAAAATAAGTGAAATATAGGGGAACTGTCAATGAATAAAATGTGTTGAATGCAGCTCTGCCAGTGGATCCCAAATATAGGCCAGAGCTTAATTCAGAATTCCATTCTGCACTGCAGAGATTCCTCGCATAGAGCTGCATGCAAATTGTCAGTTTCCCTATAATTCACTTATTTTGACTGGTAAATGTTTCTATTGGCAATCTTGGTATGTAAATGTAACATTCACTATTTGTATCTGTTTGATATTTCAAGCATGTGAAGATTTTCATTGTATCTGGTAAACAACCTTTTACATACGACAAAAAACTGAACTTTAAATGTCAGCCAACTATTATATGTTTATAAATAATAGCCTATATGTTTGTAACGTTGATTTTGTATTGCATTTGATAGTGTACGAAAACAAAACCCATCTGGCAAGTAACAATAAATCTAAGTATCAACAACGTTGCTTGTTAAATGCCTTGCGCACAACCAGTGCATTTTTTTCCCTAAAAGTGACACAAAGTGTATAAAGAACTTAAAATAAAAATGTGATCAGAAAATTGTCTGTAGTGAAAAAAGTATCACGAAGACAAAGAACGACAAATTACATTACATTACATTACATTGCATTTGGCAGACGCTTTTATCCAAAGCGACTTACAATCAAGGACTATCCTTGTATCCTTGGACTAACCTTCATGATCTTATCTGCACGCTATCTGATCTTGCAGGTTTCTGTAGGCGCTGCTGTTGTCTGTGGTGGAATTCTAATAACGTGCGTTGAATTATGAGATCAGAGAGTTCTAGAAGCATTCTGTTCATTATATATTTTGCCGCGGTAACACGGATTGCAATCATGTCAAATAATACGAGAGAAAACCACATGTCCATTTCACTCTCCGATAATAGGGTGTTAATGAGAATTAGCTACGTTATAAAGAAAGTGGTGCACGCAGTTACCCTTTTTGGTAACACTTTACTTGACGGGTGAGTTCATAACACATTCATAGCAACTGTCATAAACTGCACATAAAGCATTCATGACTGTTTCATGAGACATGACTTAACATTCATACCAGACCTTTCATGAATGTGAAAGACAGAACGACAAAAACTTGTCAAAATAAAAGTCCAGCAGTCACAAAGCAGCACTGCCGTTTTTTCCCCCAAAACCTCTTACCATCACGTCACGTCTGAGTCAATGGGCTATTCCAGTGCCAGAAAGACAGAACATTGCTAAGCAAGCGATTTTTGTTTTGTAAAAAAAATGATTAGTTTAATAATGTAACCTTTGCTGATGATTTATCTTTTGCTAATGGAAATGTCCAACCGTTCCAGGTTACACAAATACGGGTCAGCTAAACGTAGGCTGGTTTACCTCCTAATGTTAAACTCAGTGATTACGAATACTTCACAACTTGTATAGTAAGTGACATTCGATGTAGACTTCATAACATATTCATGAAATATTTACAAAGGCTGGAGAGATTACATGAATGTTATCCAGGTTGCACAAATATGAGTCAGCTGAACGTACAGTAGCGGCTCGTGGGTAGAAAAAAGGGTAGGGCAGATAGGCTGATGATGACCGAGTTTATTACAACTAATTCATAACATGCACTAAAGAGCGAGTATGCCACTATCTTTAAAAACAACCTTGATGGGGAAAATGCCCGCACCTACACGCACCTCACCCATGTATACGCACAAAATAAAGGGAAAAGGAAGCTGTCACCAGAAACGCGAACGGGGCAAAATTGGTTTACTGGTGGAAATTAAATAATCAAAAACAGAGAACAGAGAAACTGGGACCAAAAAGTCTAGCATTTCAAAAAGGTAATGACGCGGTAGTTCAGCGACCGGAAATCTACCTCAGTCACTAGGCCCGTTCGAGTAACACACCGGTCTGTCTACGTTGGCATTCACCCCCTATTCCGACATCCCATTAGTCAGACATCCCACTATTCAGACATACCACTATTCAGACATCCCACTACTCAGACATCCCGCTATTCAGACACTTTTTAGTACCGCTATTCCGACAGTTTTTTTTCACAGTTAATGATTGACAGCTGCTCTCACGAAGCGGGGCTGCTTGATTAATTGGATTCAGCTGGTTCAGAAAGTAGGCCTACTTAAATCCTACATTGAGTTTTGTTTAATAAGCACACTATTTATCAATATATATATGCATATATTATTTTTAAACATGGCAGCGAAAAAGAAAGTCCTACTATATAACGAGCATCAACTCACTCACAAATGGTCACCTCCCGATGTACCTTCTTTGTGAACGTGTTTTCGAATGAGGCAATGAAACACGAAACGACCACCTGACCAAGATACACACTGCAAGGCATCAGAGGATAGCCCACGTTTTTTTCCCCTAAGCCCTAAAGGAGCATTAGCCTATTCAAAGCGCAACATTGTTACCTTGTTTTGTCGGAAGGGAAGTCAAACACAGAGCGAGTTGGTGTTATCACGCATTTCTCTTTTAATTGCGAAATCGGGATCACCGTTAATTTGTGGAGAAATACTTGTTCTTCCTGTCAATGAAGAGGTCCAGTGCTGCAGAGCAAGATCCAGCATCGGTGTTGAGGGCCATGCCACTCAGCAATGTGGCACGGAGGATCAACGAGATGGCATCGGATACTGAGGAACAGTTGTGTAAATGTCTGCGTCAGTATCCATTCAGCATACAGCTGGATGAAACGACTACTGCAGACAACAACGCTATGCTGATGTGACAGACATGGGCCCTACGAGGGGAAACGATTCTTTAATTTGAGTTTTATTGCGCGTACAGTGCATAACTCCTTAATTGAGCGCACCTATCCCGTTTACTCCTGCTGCTGTACGTGTCTGTCGCTGCTGCTTATCTCTACGTTGTATTGATATTAAAAAAAAAGAAAAGAGGAAAAAAATCCCTTGCCTGCTGTCACACGGACCAGTTTTCCTTTCCCTAACTTAAATCCGAAAAACTAGTTAACAGGGACTTTGACTACAGTCGGTTTTGCCTCCAGTAGGCCTTGGTTTTCAGCGTCACAATAAAACTATTCATGTCGGAAAAGCGGAATGTTTCAAAAATAGCAACATGTCCCTACTCCGACAATGGAAAAAAAAATTGTCGGAATAATGATATGTTTTTTAAAAAATGATAATGTCGCTACTCCGACAATTGGACGCTAATGTCTAACTAATGACATGTCTGAATAGTGACATGTAACCGTCTACGTTTGTCAAACTTCGGCTACATACGTCAGCAAGAACTCCGCCTCGCAGGATGGGTGGGTGTTTAAAAGGCGCCGGTCAAGTCGGACACAAGTCTTTTGTTTACACCACCTGATCTTCGTAGTAGATGGCGGAGAAGTCATGTGTTGTGTGTGAGGGACAAGAAGGGGGCGGGCAGTTGTAGTAGGGTGCATTGAGACTTCAAGTCAAGTCGAGTCGTTTTTTTTTACTAGCACATTTAAACAAAACAACAGAGATGTCCCAAAGTGCTGCACAACACAAGGATGAAAAATAACACGGCAAAACCATAACCCAAAGATCATTAATAGGTATAGCCTACTGACACAAAGCAATACAATAAAAACGAGATTAACAAATACATAAATAAATAAAAGATTGAGCTTGACAGCATCAGATACACGCCCCAGAACAAGCTAAAAAGAGAGAGAAAAGATGTGTCTTCAAACTGGACTAAAATAACGTACATATAAGAAGAGAAGTTCCGTGACAGAGCGCTACACAACATCCGTGTCCAGACGTCAATGAACTTTAAACCAACCAGGGCAAAGTTGCGTCACCACGGAGGCGTTAGTTAGACGATTGTAGCCGCGGAAAAGCAACTGCAAGCGGCTACATCACATGGGTTTTTAGGTCATCTGACCTTGTGACGTTTTTGTGACAGCGCCACGCCTTTCTGGCAACTCTGACACAAAGTCTAACCATAATGCAACATTTTCAGCCCACAATGCATCGCTGACTACATGCGGCTACATCCGTCTGTAGACGTTTACCCTCATCCGAACACGGCTACTGTCAACATGGCGAACGTGGAGCAACGGCAAGATTTAGTGCAGCTGTGGCTGCTGTTTTGGAAGAATTCAAAGGGAAGTTATCTCTGGAAATAGAGCAAAGGTTATCCCTTGAATCATTTATTACAGGAAAGGATGTTTTCGCAATGCTACCGACCGGCTTCGGTAAAAGTTTGATTTATCAAAGTTAGCTCTGCTGGTAGCTAAGTCAATGAGGCTTTGCAAGAACCCTGTCGTTGTGGTCATTTCGCATACGTCAGAGGACAGAGGAGTGTGATTGGTTGAATCTTCGTCCAGTAGCAAACAGGGGCATTTGAAAGAGGCGGGTTAAGCCCGCCCTCTGAGAAATGGGTTTACAACACAGCTTGGCCAGACCAATGTTCGCAGAGCATTGATAACGGGGGGTTCAGACAGCAGGCGAATTTCGCCTGGGGGCGTGGTCGGCGAAATTGCATACGTCACGTAAAAGTACCAAGTGCATAGCCGGCTCGCTAGCAAGCTGAGTAGCCTGTCAGCTAGCTCAACAGTTTGAGTGTTCAAAATATCTGCAGTGGTGTTCTTGCCGGACTATGTTGTATAAGCTATACGGTGATTAGTTACCTCTACTAAGCACATAATTCATCTGTGTTCATGTCTACTACAAGGTCATCCTACATCATTTTAACCATCCAGTGTTTCCCTGATGTTAGCCCTCTTCAAAATACAGTAAATGGATTGGAGATGTAGCTATTTAGCTACTTAGCTAGCGGCTAGCTAGCTAAAAAAAACGAATGCTTATATGGCAATCTACGGTCGTCTATTTGCCTCGCTTATATTCACATCACATCTAAACAACAATCCGTGCTCAAACTTTTGAGCTAGCTGACAGGCTACTCGGCTTGCTAGCGAGCCGGCTATGCACTTGGTACTTTTACGTGACGTATGCAATTACCCGGGACATTTAAAAATGGAGGAGAAGTTAATAGCAGCGGTGTCGGCATTCCCGGTGTTGTACGATGCCTCCTTGGTAGAGTACAAGGACGTGCTAAAAAAGCAAGAAGCCTGGAAGAAGGTTGGAGAAGTCGTTGGAGCACCCGGTGGGTTAACTATTGTGCATACAGATCTGTTTTTTGAGAAGTTGCTGTAACCTTGGCTAACCTACCTCGTTTTGTAGCTGTCATTGACATTGTAGCTGTCATTGACAGGTGCGAATGAGTACTTCACGCTGGCATGAATGAAATAGCGGTTGTATCCACTCCTGCGTATTTGATAATTAATAAAGAATTAAATGGCTGTTGTATCCACTTGTGTGCATTTTAAAGTTAAGAATACAAGTTTGCCCTTAATTTATGTGTGCGTGTGTGTGCGCGCAGGCGGAGGCGCTGCAGAGAAGTAAATGCATACAAGTGAAGGTGTGACAAACTGTGATGCAGGTTACATTATTATTTATTATATATGCATGGTTGTTTTCTCACAGAGGACGTTTGTAAAAAAAATGGAAGCGGCTTAGGGACACATTTAAAAAAGAAAAGAACAAGGAGAAGGACAGGTGCAGGAGCGGTGCGGGGCTGGCTGAGAAGACCTGGCGTTTCTCTGCCGTGATGGGCTTCCTGGCGCCGTTTCTGGAGGGCAGAGAAACGTCGGGAAATTTCAGGCTGTAGCTGTAACAGGTGCTGAAGACCCTCCCTGCACCCCACCAGGCCGACCACAGAAGAGGCAGAGGAAGGAGCGCCTCAATACTTTTGAGGAGAGACTGCTGTCGGCTGTGGAGGGTCTCCCACGGCAGTCAGCCCCTGATGAGGATGAACTGTTTTTTCAAGGCTTGATGCCAATACTAAAACGCTTGCCCCTACGCAAGCGGAATCATCTGAAGTTTCAGTTTCACAAAATGGTCCATGAAGCTGAAATGGAGGCCATGGAGGGTCAGTCCCAGCTTTAAAAAAATAAATAAAAAACATAAACGTTATTTACTAAGATTTACTTGTATTACCAAAATAACCAAAATTACTGCTTGTTTGAAAATGGTATTTTCCATGGGTCTTAAATGCTTGTGCAACATTGGAAATGACTTTTCTGTGAATAATGGGTGGCTCTTAAAAGAGCCTTTGGTGTCCATAGCTCCCTACACGTTCTTGCCAGGGAACAGCACCCTCTGCATTAAAATAAGCAGAGAATGTGTCCCTGACACGGATGGCAACTCTGGCGGCGTTATTACTGCCAACTCGAGGCACATGCTGAAGAGCTTCTGCTCCCTCATGTTCAGGTGACACTGGATGTCTAATGGCACGCTTTCCCGTCCCGTCCGGATGAAATTGTGGAGGATGGAGGTAGCCTTTACACATGCCTCTGCCTTCGCTGGACTGACTGCAATGACACGCTTGTACATCCTCCACTTGCTGGAGAGGATGCCAAAGGCGCACTCTACAGTCAACCTGGCACGGCTGAGGCGGTAGTTAAACATCCCACGGTCCATGGTGAGGTTGGTTCCTGGAAAAGGACGAAGCAGGTTTACCCGCAGGGGAAAGGCCTCATCCCCCACAAAAACATGAGGCAGTAGGCCTCGATGCTCAGCACCAGAGATCGTGCAGTCCTCTGGTAGGTCCAGGGTGCCATCTTTTAGGCCCTCACCAAAGGGGGAGTTGTTGAGGGTCCCACCATCACTGTTGCGGCCATAACCGCCCACATCCACCATCCGGAACAGGTAATTGGCATCTACAACAGCAAGCAGCACGATGGAGAAGGCATGCTTGTAATTGCGGAACAGGGAGCCTGAATTCGGGGGGGGCCTGGATGATGACATGCTTGCCATCGATGGAACCCAAGCAGTTCGGAAAGTTCCACCGCTGACGGAAACCATCAGAAATGGAACTCCAGTCCTCTTTGGTCGGCATTGGCATGAACTCGCCCACAAGGCCATCCCAGATTGCCTGGGACACCTCGCCAACGATGTTGGCCACAGTGGATTTGCCCACCCGGTAGCTGAAGCTGATGGTTCTAAAAAAAATCACCAGTGGCCAGGTATCTATATAGAAAAAGAACAAATTATTAATCATAATCATAATTATTTATTTTGTGATTAAATGATCATAAACGTATGCCTGCATACTATATAACAACAACAAAACCATACTGTCATACTGTATTTCAAAGTTATCAAAAAAAAAATGCAAGTTACTCACCGGAGGCAAATAGCGAGACGTTCCGCTGGCCCCACAGATGCGCGCATCTGGGTGTCTCGCTTGCCAATCTGGTGTCCGAGCCGCGTCAGCAAGTCATCAAATTGCGCCTTGGTGACTGAAATATTGCTGGAAAAGGGCTTCGTCTAAACGAAGCTCTTGAACCAAACGATGGTACTCGCCACGGGTCTTGCGTGCCTGGTTAATGGGATGAACCCAATGCCTATGCTGCGACGTCGCCGTCTTCTCTGGCAGTAAAGGAGGCTGAGTGCCAAAAGTCCTCGCATCTGATCATGATATCGGTAGTGATGATAGGAGTACTGAACCCATATTTATACTAAAGTCCTGTCTCCCCGAAAGAACGCGAAACGAGCGCAAAGTAATTGCATTGGTCTGTCTTCTTCGGTGTATAGTTCTAGAACATATCGATACTTGCGGATTATAATTTAATTGGCTCAATAAAATTAATTTATTCATAACATAAACTGAAAAGGCGGGAGGGCTTTTAATTCGTCCGTTTTATTCATTGTTACTGTTCTAAAATCAAACAAGAATGTAAGGATGTTTGCGGAGAAATGTATGATTGCAAAACGGGACTTCAGAAGATGAACGTAATTGTGCTGTTGTGTGCACCAAATTAATTTATTCATAATATAAACTGTGAAAAGGCGGGATGGCTTTGAATTCGTCTGTTTTATTTATTGTTACTGTTCTAGAATCAAACAAGAATGTAAGGATGTTTGCGGAGAAATGTATAATTGCAAAACGGGGCTTTAGAAGATGAACGTAATTGTGCTGTTGTGGCAATGTGCACCATACATGTGGAAAATATAATGAGCCTGTCTAAATAAAATCTAAATAAAATCATTGCATTCAGAATATGTCTGCTTACTAAATACGAGGTAATTAATGGTAAAAAAAAAAAAATGGTGAGTAGCGCAACGCAATGTTGATGCCAATGCTGAACCGCTAGCTAGCTGTTGGCTAACCCAGGCTAACCCACAATAGTGTTTTTGGCCTTTTTTGAAAAAAAATGCTTCATGTCACACACACCTACACTGCTCCAAATATCCCCTTGTCCACCCATGACAGAAGAACGAAAGAACAGGCATGAAAAACAGAACATTTTATTTCGTTCTGGACAACCATAGAGCCAAGGCTTTCTATCATACCACGAACGTGAAAACGTCTGATTAAATGACCTACCCTTGTCCTTCGTTTGCTAAACGATATGTATGTCTGGCTTATAGGGTCCAAGACTTCATATTAGCAATTTAGTTCCTATATCGAGTCGCTCGAAAGAGTTCTTCAACAGAAACTCCACGCTATTGCAAGCATGTTCGGTCGCCATGGTTTATACTGTACTACTGACTGGGTGATGTGCAGAGTAATATACATAGACAGTAGAAGGCTGACGTACAGTGAAGGATCTTTTCCTGGTAGGGCAGAATCAATTCTGCCCCGTGGACGTCTACAAACCCGCGCTTTTTCCTATGGCTTTTTCTGCAGTGTTCTCTGCATCTGCGCACAGATTTACATAGAATGACAATAGGGAGCTGGGATTTCTCAGGGGCAGAGAGATCCTCTGCCCCTCTAGCAATAGAATTCAATGTAATAGCAGCTACAGTGTGGCGGTGATCAAGACAAGCAAGAAAATCAACTTTTCTCTTACAAATTCTTAACAATGTTTAACAAAACATAACAAGATTCTCGTTCGCATTGCATTTATAAAACAACATTTTATTTACTATTAATCAATGGATCTAGTTTTCTTAGTGGAGGAATCTTTGGGGGTTACATCCCATTGGTCCAACATCCCATTGGACCGGCATCCCATAAGTCCGACAATAAGCCATAGAGGACCGTAACTAGAATCCCATTACTCCGACATCTCATAAGTCCGACAATAACCCATACGGAAAAGAAATAGAAAAAGCTTATAAAATGTATAATTGCCAGCAATATTGTACATCATAAAAGACTTACATGGCTAATACTATGATTAACTCTTGAAAGTGGCCACTTTTGCATTTTCCTCATAGAAAATAATAATCAGAATCAAATATGATCCACCTGAATGTCATACATGACATATAAAAGTAAAGTGCACGATAACTTATATTGTTTTTGTATGATACATATAAAGTTTCAAACTTTCTTATGTTTTTTTTTTTATGAATACTCACAATTATATTAAGGTTTGTGTGTGACTCATACAATGTAAATATATAAGTTTTACTGAATTTTGGAAGGAACATTATATGTATAATAATAAAAATATGTAAAAATATACCTTTGTTGATGTATGGAAGTGTAGATTGACATATACTTTTTTTGTATGTAAAATCTAAGGATATTGTCTTTTTTTTGTGTTTTATAAAGATTATTTTATGTCAGCCAATTGGAATTCTGATTCTGAAAATACAACTGCAAATTTGATCAGCTCCTGGGGATATCCATTCAAACAATAAGTCACATAACTACACTTACTTTGCACCCAGAACAACTACAATGACATATATGCAGTCTGTGCAGATCACACTGAAAACATGACAGTTAGGCAAATATATTTTAACGCCATTTATTGTCAATGACATGACACTTTGAAGAATTGGCGAGTAAACAGCACATATCCCCAGTCATACACGGCTTCTTTATTTTCAAATAACTTGCCATAACTTTGTGCAGCTCTGCTATACACACTTCATAGCGAACAGACTCCCATTTACAATTCAAAATAAAAACCAATAAAAGATAAAATAAAATAAACAAACAGTTTGCAAACAATGCAAACATGCCACACAAAATGAACATTTTAATCAGGTTGCGAGACTTTTAGCTTTTGAGCGGAGCTCTGTGATCTTTGCATTTATTGTGGTTCCAATGCTAGATAGCTGGGTCGCAGGCCACCTCTCAAGAGTTGCATCTACATCATATGAACAAACAAACAAACACAATGCAAAAATTGAGTGTCATAGTCTGATAGAGCGACATACACAGAAGCAGAGATTATTGGCAACATATGTATTAAAGAGATAAAACATACTGTAAATGGCGTCTAGCTTGTTTTTGTCCAGGGGTAGGCGTGCATCTCCCTTGCCCCTGCTACTCCCACGAAGATTGCTCACCAGCAATATGTCATGTGGGAAGACTGCTGTGAGCAAGTGTCTCACAAACACAGTTGCTGAAGAGGAATTCAAGGCATAGGCCCAGGCCAGCTTTTCTACCAACACGCCACTGCCCGGATAGATCTCAACCTGACAAGCACACAAGTTAAACAGAATGCATCTGATCAGTATGGTGTACATATACATATATCCTCAGATATCAAATAAAAATCAAACAAATAGGTGTGACAGCATAGTGAAATCCTGTTCTGTCATAAAGATGGATAATTTTTGTTGACCACAAGGAAAGTTTTTTTTGGCTGAGACACAGGGTGGGATTTCAGTGGTGTTTTGATGATGCTCACTACAAAGGTCTATTGTGGAGGTCTGGTCTGTATATGTGGAAGTTAAAATTTGATAACCTGAACTATTTTATAGACTGGGTAAACCCGCCCCTCGAACTTCATTTCATTCCGTCCAGAGGGTCTGGAGGGGAGCCTCTGGGGGAGGCCGTTGTCGGGTAGTGCTTCGTCGGCCCAATCAGCGAACAGAGGGTGTGGTCGTGAGTGACGTTGACTTTGTGTGCAACATTTGAATTGTAGTGCGCATGTAGGCAATTTGCATACAGGACGACCAGACGTTAGCGATTGGGTAAAGGCAGAGCCACTTGTTTTAAACTGCAGCAGTGCCCACCTCCAGGAAGACGCCGTGTCTTATGGGCTCCCCTCCAGACCCTCTGGACGGACGGAATGAAATGAAGTTCGAGGGGCGGGTTTACCCAGGCTAACTATTTTATGCATGTATTTATGAAAAAAATAATGAGAAATAATAATGAGAAATTACCTTTGATGATTGAGAGCTGGGCAGTGGTGAACTGGAGGACTGCTTTGACATATCAGATGAAGACCTGGATGGGGGTTGTGGTGAAGGCAGGGTCTGTGGAGGTATGGTCATTTCTGGCCCAGATCTTGTGGGTATGATATTTATGAGGAGCCCAGGCACATCTACACAAAGACAGTTTTGTAAATATTAGTTAGTTACTGCTCCTGAGGACTGTACTAACGGTATCATCAGTGTATCATCTGTCACGCCACCAGTCAGTCACCAATCACAAAAAAAAAAGATGGCGGTTCAATAATTAATAAACACTAAATGAATAATACCTTGCAGAACCATCTCTTTCCATCTTTCATTTTCTTCCTTGAGGTCCTTGTTTTCCTGTCTTAGCTCAACGACAGTCTTTCTAAGGTTGTTGTAGTCGTCTGATGAGGGTGAATGTTGGCCATATAACTTCAGGAATTCTTCAGCAGGATCTACATGTCCCTTGTGAGAAACTTTTGACCTCTGGTATCAGAATGGAAAGAAGAGTTATTATATCCAGCTTCACTGGAATATACAGCAATGACAACCATAGGCAAGTTCAATGCAAAAGTTAGACATGAGTTATCATCACCTTAACTTGCACTGGTGTTGGTGTGTCGATGTCAGTCGAATCATCAGACTCCTCACCATACTTCTGCGGTGCAACCGACAACCTCTTTGACAGTTGTTTTTCCTCCCTCTTTTCCTCCATCTTCAAGATTGAGCTGAGTTTTTGCATTGTCTCAAACCGAGAAACTACAAAAGGAAATCAAACACAGATCAACTCCACAACAAATATTCAACTCAATTCTTTCGACAACTACTTTTTAAAGGATCAAATACTGAGCCGGCAACTAACATTAAGTGAATGATGCATAGTGACTGTCAGTTTCATTTTGCTATACCCCTTTATTCAGTCTATGCTGTAAATTTTCTGGTTCTTTTTCCTAAAGACAACACTCAGTGACCTTGAACAACAGGGCCATTGATTGATTCACCACAAACATCTCCTTTATCAGGCATGTAACTAGCCAGTAAATTAAATTCTACATTATGCTGTTAAAAAAAATCCACCTATGTACAGAATGTATATAAAACTCTTACCACTAACAAAAACGACATGGCCTCTGTAATGAGGCCATCCTCCTCTTGGTTTCCGACCATGGCGCCACTCGATGTAAGCACAATATTTGGAGATGGGGTTTCCATCGTCATCCATCTTCGTGTCATCATACCCTAGTATGGCATCCGTTTTTACATCGCTGTATTTCCCTATATCCTCCCCTTCAGTCCACTGTACGACTGCAAACTTCCTCCCCTGCGTTTCTGAAGTAATAATAAAAAAAACGTTATTTTTATCTTAGTAACCTCTGAGTGAAAAACGTTAACAAGCTAAAAATAGACGTTTGGTATTATACTCGGAATAACTGTATGGCTGATAAGAAAGGCTTTCAGCTAACAGCTAACTTTAAGTTTCTGTAATACAACTGGCCAGTTTACAAGCTTACAAACCACAATAGCACTAGCAGATAATGACCTATAATGATGAAACATTTACCTTCCTTTTTATGAAGATAGTGTGTTCATAGATAGCAAATAATCATGAAGCAGACCGTATGGCTTAACGTTAACCTTAGCGGTTGCTAGCAAGTATGCATCGTGTAAAACATGCCAGTTGAGTTGAGCCAAAACTAACGTCAGTGATTCGAGATACTGCAACACATTGAATAGCCAGAAAAATATATCGACAAAATCATGTCGATTATTTGGTAGAATGTCAGAATATGGCATATTATTTCTGCTTACCTCTATCACAAAACTGCGCCATTGGATATTGCTGCTGCTCCGCTCGGTCTTCTGCTATGTTTCAAAAGCAAACCAGATGTCGCAGTGTTTCGAAAGACGCGGGAGACTTTCTACGGATTATGCAGAGCGGTAGAGAAACATTACGGTGAAGACTATTTCAGCCATTCTTCTCACTGAATGGCTCTTCAATAAGAAAAACATCTGAAATAAATGATTGGGAGAAAGAAAATATTCCACAACGCACTCTATCTCGATGGAAAAAAAAGGTGAGTTGCACTAAATATGCATCTTCTAATGCAGGATTCGTTCGTTCCCATTTAATGTTCTGCCTACTGTCCGCTTTCTAGGAAGATCAACAGAAGTTTAGCAGAGCTCACCGAACGCTATGGGCAGGGATATGTAAGTTTATCCGTATGCTACTGTGCAAGTTCACGCCTAACGCCTCCAATGTATTCTTGCCAGCTTACTCTTGATGCCCCCCCCCCCCCCCCTATTTTGTTATACATTAATATATGTATATGAGGAATTCAGAGACACTCACTCCAGCACAGGTAAGACCAAAATAGGCCTATAGTATATTCAAGTAAAGTAGCCTACATGTTTTTGCATGCCAGCCATTCTTCCCATCATATTTCTGCCTCCTTGTAGCCCATGTATTATGTACATGTATATACAGTTTAACAGTAAAACCAAACAGGCCCTAAGACCTTTAATTTCTTTTTCTCTGATTGCAGGAGAATCAGGAGGTCTTCTTACATGGACTGACAGAAGGACAAAGTTGTATCTCCATTCTGTCTTTTGCATTGAAGCACAACACTACAGGTGTATTGATGACTGACCTGCTCAAACTTCTTAAGTTATTCTCAGCTGAAACAAATGCAGTTCCTGCAAGCAAGTACTTTTTAGACAAGTCATTTACTGGTGTAGATGAATTCGAATGCCATCATTACTGCAGAGTATGCACAACCTATCTAGGCATAGCAAAGTCACTAGAGGAAACGCGTACATGTGTTTCCTGTTCCTCAACCATAACAGTGAAAAACAGTTTTCAGGATGGGCATTACTTCATATACCTGCCTCTGAAGAATCAGCTGAAAGATATTCTTGAGAATCAGGGCATGCATGATGTCTGCTTAGGTGCTGTTGACAGCAGTAGGCATGTAATAAATGATGTATGTGATGGTACTGTCTATCAAACCCTGAAATCTGGAACTGATGATGATTTCTTGTCGCTTACATTTAATTGTGATGGCGTACCAGTCTTTAAATCATCAAAGTTCAATATTTGGCCGATATTGTGTTGTGTCAATGAAATACCCCCTGAGAGCAGAGATAAGCATATACTCTTGTGTGCATTGTGGTTTGGGTCCCAAAAGCCAGAAATGACCTGTTTCTTTAGACCATTTGTGCAAGAATGTACCGATCTGTCTCAAAATGGGTTTAACTGGAAACATCCTGTTGATCAGTCAGTGAGGCATATGAAGGTGCATCCATTGTGCTGTGTGTGTGATGCGGTTGCAAGACCATTACTTCAGAATTTGAAACAGTTCAATGGGGAATATGGCTGTGGAACTTGCCTTCACCCTGGTGTGCAAGTTAGGAAAGGAAAAGGAAACTTAAGAGCTTATACATGTTTGCACGAGGTGCCGAGTGATAGAAAGCATGACACTACAGTTGAAATTGGACAGATTGCTGAAAGAGAAGGGAGAACTATATTGGGCATAAAGGGTTCATCTGCTCTTGTGAACTTACCTAAGTTTGATCTGATCAGTGGGATGGTCCCTGTATACATGCACTGTGTGTTGCTTGGGGTGTGTAGACAGATGGCATCTGTGTGGATGGATTCTAAGAATTACTCTGAACCATGGTACATTGGCTCACAAATTGCAATCATGGACAACAATCTTTTAGCAATAAAACCTCCAGGAACTGTTGCTCGAGTTCCAAGATCACTCACCCAACGCAAATTCTGGAAAGCCCATGAATGGCAGCACTGGCTGTTGTACTACAGCTTGCCAGTTCTGAAAGGCATTCTTCCACAGAAGTATCACTCTCATTGGGCATTATTGATAGAGGGTATAAGTACTTTGTTGGGGTCTGAATTAAATACAGACCAGATAAATCATGCTCATGACGCATTGGTGTATTTTGTTGAAGGTGTGCAGTCACTGTACGGAGAAGAGAACATGACATTCAATGTTCATTCACTCCTGCATTTAAGCCAAAGTGTTGTGAATTTTGGTCCTTTATGGACCCACTCAGCTTTTATGTTTGAAGACTTCAATGGATTTCTCCTGAAACAAGTCAAAAGCAGTCAGGCTGTACCACAACAGATATGTAAACAAGTGATGTTGTCACGGGCTTTTCCACGCTTGCAAAAGCAGTTTCTTGCAAATGCACCCACAAAAGTGAAAGATTTCTGTGCTGAAATGAGAACCAAAAAACATGTAAAGAAATGTGCACAGTTCTCAGAGGTGACTGCGCTTGGTCCTCCAAATGTGACATTAGTCTCTTTATGCGATCAAGCTGCCCTTCACACACTGACAGAGGTTCCCACAAATACTGTGGTTAAGTGCTACAAAAGAATTGTTGTGAATAGAGAAGTTGTTCATGGTTCTACCTACACAAAAACAAAGCAAAGAAACAACTCTGTGGTGGTTCTGAAGGATGGGAGTATTTTTAAAGTTTCCCACTTTATTGACACAGGTGATCAGCATTTATATGCCATTGGAACTTTGGTAACTGCACAGTGCAGAAGTTAGCCAGAGGTAGTGTTATCAGAACTCCACTGAACTACATGTCAATTGTACACTTTCCAACTGGCTTTCATAAAGCCATAAATGCTGCACAGATAGACCATGCATGTATATCCATTGTCCACAGTCCAGTTCAATTGTATGTCGTCTGCTTGGCAGGTACTATTGTAAATAAATTAAGTCAGTATGAATATCATTTATTCCTTTAGGGTTTCCAAGTAAGTGATTATTGTTTCTTTTGTTAAACTGTCATTTATTGTCATCAATATTTTCAATTGTAATGAACTAATACAGGTGAACAAAATATTAATTAATTCTTCATACATACCCTGTGATATCAGCATGTATATTTGGTAAACAAAAAGGTCACAGTTCAGTTCAGGGACATGTTCACATCCTATGCGATGAATATTGTAATATATTGTTTCAGAATTAAAAATACTTTTCACAAGTAATGCATGAGTGGGTTGTCATTTTTCTTTATGGGTAGCATTACACAGTACCTATTACTGGTAAATTCTTTGAAATAGTATTCATCCATGTTACGCATGAAATGTTGAAGAAAGAACAAGATAGATCAAGATTAGGGTGTTTTATAATATCTTATTGTTGTTCCTATAACATTTCAGTGTAAATCAATGCTTGGCAAACTCTGACATTTATTTTCTAAAGATATTATATGAATATTTAGTGTTATCTACAGTCCTTATAAGTTAGAAATTCATGTAAGTTTCATATTATATGAATTTACTAAGGGTTTTACATCTGATTTAACTGCCATGTAAGCTGCATATAAGATTCTCATAAAGCATATTTAAATTTTGTAAAATTTATCTATTTCTTTTCCATATGGGAAGCCATAGAGGACCATAACAAGAATCCCATTACTTAATTATTTTTAATGATGAAGAAGTGTTGCACACCCCGAGTGCTTGATATGATGTGTATTTCTGTGAAAATATAACTTTCTTTCCTCTTCACGGACATAGACTCAGTAGCGCTTCTTTTTGCAGCTGCCTCATTTAACGCGCATCTTGGTTAAATGAGAGCGCACTTTGCAAACGTGCTCACAAGGTATATCACGTGCGTACAACTGAATTACAGCAAGTACACGACAATAGTAAGTTGAGTAGGCCTACATGATTTAGCTAAGCGGGCGCGAGTTGTGGTTAAATGAGGGTGCGCGTTGCAAAGCGGGCGCACGCTTTCTTGACAAACCCAAAACATGGAAACACAAACAACAAAAATAACCCCTGTGGTTAGTGATAACGGCATATGAGTCGAGTTGTGACCCTTTCATTTTTTCAGCACTAAAATTCTGGCGCACCGACCCCCACAGCATCACTTGTTGGATAAACTTAATAGCCCAAATGTTGTCGGCACGGAGCTAGGTGCTGCACTTTTTTGTCCCGGCTCTGATAGAGATGGAAGTAACACCCATACTTTTCAGTGTCTGGCATTTATGTCTCAATGGCTCGTAACAAGGACCTATTCGTGCCCATTGCCCAGTGATCTTCTCGCCTTTCACATGCGCCAAGACATGCCTGTATCGGGTCACCAGGTACCATTACACTGTAAAAAATGATACGTTAAACCTACTTAAAAAAAATGAGGTAACAATTTACACTCAATTTAAATGAGTTGGTTTTACTTCTAGAGTTTTTAGGTAAATTAGCTTAAAAAAAATAAGTAGATGCAACTCACCCAAAATGCATTTAAACTACAACAGCAACCTAAAATTACATTAAAAATAACTCATTAATAATAAGTTGAAAAAAATCATTGTGTAAATAATTTCTTTTAAATTTACTTCGCATTTATGATCATTCATACTCATATCATATTAGTAATTGAATTGATATTACTTAATTTCTTTTAATTTCATAATACAAAAACATTATGTATATTTATTTAAATACAATTCCAGACACCATGGATTTCTTTTGACAGAACATTTTATTTTGTGTTTCCAAACACCCTCAGGAAGATAAAGAACTGTTGAAGTCCTTGTAAAGGAAGTGGAACCTTATAGAAAATACAGAATGCCTGTAAAACACTTCATCTTTTCAACAACTTTTTTTTTTTTTTTAAATTGCAAAAAGAAGTAAAATAAAAATCAATAATAATAATTTTAAAAAGCTGGGTCAAAACTCCAGTCAAGTCAATAGTGTACCTCAGCTCTTTTGGGTAGCTTAGGTTCAGTGAGTAGGTGAGGCCAAGAAGAGCAGAGCATGCCCGTGCCAGGTCTGCAAGACCACTCATCACCTTGACACCCTCCAGGACAATTCCAACATCATCTAAGGAGTCAGCATTTGATGGATCCTTCCTGATTACGTAGATTCCCATCACCTGTTGCGGAATGTCATCCTGGACCAGGTCATCTGACTGTAAAAGTTGCACAATTTGGTATTCAGGACCATGCGGTTGGATGTGTAATGTCACAACTTCATACAAGTATATGTTCAGTTACTCTTTCCTTACACAGTATTCCTTGATCAGGGCCATTTTGTCCTCCCCCAAGTAGTCCATCAGGCACAGTATGACCACTTCTCTTTTAAGAGCAATGCTGGTAGGATCCTGTAAAGACAGTCACAGACACTTTTCTTAGTACTCCACATGCACTCACTGAAGAAGATATTTCCATACTCAGGCCATTTTGAACCTCAACAAACAACAAAAAATTATATGAAAACACGAACATTTGTGTGTATGTGCATGTGAGATGGGGAGACAGAGAGAGAAAAAAGAGGGAGTCTACAGGTGTATGTACATATATGTGCAAATGTATGTTTGTGTGCTTGCTGGTCAGTGTGGGTGTGTAAGGATGTGCCTGAGCATTTAATTATTGAATGTGTTTGTGTGTGTGTGTGTGTTAGAAGGAAAGAGGGAGTATGCATGAGTGCATGTGTGTGCACACATGTACAAGAATGAATGTAAAAGTATGACTGTGTCTTTCTGAGTGTGCAAGTGTGCATGAATGTGATAAATGCGTGTGTAAGTGAGAGAAAGGGTATGTGTGTGTCTGTATGTATGCATGTATGTATGTGTGTGTGCGCGTGAGAAAAAAAAGAGTGTGCAAACTCCTGATGTGTGAGGATGGAACATGGTAACTTACCTCAAGATAAACTTTTGTGAATTTGACACTGGTAATTCACAGACAATGATCGCAGAAGACTGTAAATACACTGTAAAACACACAGACACACAGTATTAAACACAGTAGTATACACGGATTGACCAATCTGTTAAATCTGTAAAATCAAAACACTTGAAACAATACTGATAATCAGGGTTCCTACAGGTTTTGTCAATTTAAATTCAAGTATTTTTAAGACCCTTTTAAGACCATTTATATAAAAATGAAATAGGCTGTGAAATAGGTATTACAAAGACCTACTAGCAAAGAAAAACAAAATTCTTGAATTTGTGTTCATTTATTTCTCAAACAAATGTGAAAAATGTGGAATGTATAAAGGATGATAACAGAATGATGCAACCCCATTTCAGCATAGTAGACTACAGACAACAAGCCAAACAGAGGTGTAGAAAAAACAAAACCAATAAAAAGTTTGACTAACACTGTTAAGTTGGTTTTTTTTTATTATTTTTTTTAACACTGGTTACGTTAGCTAGCTACTAGGCTTGGGCGATAAAGTAATAAGGTATCTCGCGGGGTATGTGTCTGTGAGTGTGTATGTGTGTGTGAGTGAGTGTGTGTGTGTGTGTGTGTGTATGTATGCATGTATGATAATAAAACTGCCTTTTCTGTAAAATGTGTTAATACTCTTCTCCACTAGGTGGCAGACATGCTACAATTTCCTCCTTTGAGGAAATGCCATTCGTATAACAACGGTTCGTTCAACAACGGTTCGTTCGTGAAGGGGCTCACTAATTGCCATGCCAAATAAAGGCAAACGGTGGATAAATTACGAAAGCAGCAGCACAATAGCCCTTTTTCCATCCAACATGTAACTTAAATCGACTCAGGTCGTAAGTCGCTTCAAAATTGTATGGAAAAAGGACTAATGACTGTAAAACAGCTGCTGCTTCGGGCATATTAGCAGCTAGCTGGCTAACGTTATGCCACTTCAGCAGGTTGAAACACGCTGGCGATGGAAAGAGCATGTCCTTTGATAGAGGTCGTGAGCTTGGGTGGCTTAGCACGAGGCTCTATAGATATATAACGCCTTTACGCCCATTAACCAGCTGCATCCTTTTTTGTATACGGTGCAAAAGCCTCGAACACATTGTTGTGCACCGGTTTTAACTACTGATAAAAATGTTTTTCCCACCATGCTTCGCTAAATTTACATTTCTCCATAACCATTTGAAGTAGGCTATAAGAAATCCTATTTAGCCTAGGCTACAGTTCACCTCAGCCACATTTTCCAGTCGGTTTAACAAGGCGTCCTATTGAAAACACTGTTGCAACACCCTAATGACTACGTTTTTCTGGCATTAACAATACATTTTTGAACAACAAAAAATTCATAAGATTAATACACAATGCAATAAGCCTGATTAAGGTAGCTCTGCACTAGCTGTTTAACAGCTATAGGCCTACTGATTTTCGATGAAGCAGATATGTTTTGCTTATAGTTTCATATTTGCAAAGAAAAGTAGGCTACTGACCGTTAACATGACTTTAACATAAAATACCAAAAGCACGAAGTCTTAACTTACCTCAGAAGCTCGTCCTTCGTCTTCGTCCGCATGGCTCAATAGGCGCCAACTGAGGTCTGACCGAGTTCTTCAACCGAGTTTTACAGCTCGTGCCGCACAGGAAATGCAATACATGTTCATTCTACTTTCTAAAAATGAGTTTGATTCAATGCACGCTTTTTTAAGTTGGATAAACTCGTTACATATGTGTTTGTTTTAGCCAACTTTATTAACCATAGCTTCATCTTATTTTTTTTAATGGAATTAAAACAACTTTCGACCAAAATAAAATATGTAGATAAAAATGAGTACATTATACAGTTTTTTTCTGATTACATCTACAAAGGCCAAGATTCATTTTTTACAGTGTAGGCACACCACAACGGACACCACCCTGTCCAGGTATTTGGGTATTTGCCATGAATTGCTACAAACTGTTGGAACGGCATTCACCCCCTATTCCGACATCCCATTGGTCAGACATCCCACTATTCAGACATCCCCCTATTCAGACATCCCACTACTCAGACATCCCGCTATTCAGACACTTTTTAGTACCGCTATTCCGACAGTTTTTTTTTTTCACAGTTAATGATTGACAGCTGCTCTCACGAAGCGGGGCTGCTTGATTAATTGGGTTCAGCTGATTTAGAAAGTAGGCCTACTTAAATCCTACATTGAGTTTTGTTTAATAAGCACACTATTTATCAATATATATGCATATATTATTTTTAAACATGGCAGCGAAAAAGAAAGTCCTACGACATAACGAGCATCAACTCAATTTAATGGTCACCTCCCGATGTGCCTTCTTTGTGAACGTGTTTTCGAATGAGGCAATGAAACACGAAACGAGCACCTGACCAAGATACACACTGCAAGGCATCAGAGGATAGCCCACGTTTTTTTCCCCAAAGCCCTAAAGGAGCATTAGCCTATTCAAAGCGCAACATTGTTACCTTGTTTTGTCGGAAGGGAAGTCAAACACAGAGCGAGTTGGTGTTATCACGCATTTCTCTTTTAATTGCGAAATCGGGATCACCGTTACTTTTTGGAGAAAGACTTGTTCTTCCTGTCAATGAAGAGGTCCAGTGCTGCAGAGCAAGATCCAGCATCGGTGTTGAGGGCCATGCCACTCAGCAATGTGGCACGGAGGATCAACGAGATGGCATCGGATACTGAGGAACAGTTGTGTAAATGTCTGCGTCAGTATGTTCAGCATACAGCTGGATGAAACGACTACTGCAGACAACAACGCTATGCTGATGTGACAGACATAGGCCCTACCAGGGGAAACGATTCTTTAATTTGAGTTTTATTGCGCGTACAGTGCATAACTCCTTGTTAATTGAGCGCACCTATCCCGTTTACTCCTGCTGCTGTACGTGTCTGTCGCTGCTGCTTATCTTTACGTTGTATTGATATTTTAAAAAAAAAAGAAAAGAGGAAAAAAATCCCTTGCCTGCTGTCACACGGACCAGTTTTCCTTTCCCTAACTTAAATCCGAAAAACTAGTTAACAGGGACTTTGACTACAGTCGGTTTTGCCTCCAGGGTAGGCCTTGGTTTTCAGCGTCACAATAAAACTATTCATGTCGGAAAAGTGGAATGTTTCAAAAATAGCAACATGCACCTACTCCGACAATGGAAAAAAAAAATGTCGGAATAATGATATGTTTTAAAAAAAAATGATAATGTCGCTACTCCGACAATTGGACGATAATGTCTGACTAATGACATGTCTGAATAGTGACATGTAACCTGTTGGAACAGCCTTGAACAGCTCTTGAACTTGCCACAAATGTAGACATCTGCGCATCTTCTGAGCTTTGCAAAACTCCCATCCCAACACCACCCACAGTAACGCCTCACAGTCAGTGGCGCAAAAGTGATATATGCAGCATATGCATTGCAGGGGGGCGCCAGACCACAGGGGGCGCCAGAGAGAGGTTATGACTTGTGAGGGAAGGAATATTTCCAATATTCAAAAAGAGATGGCAGCAGGCTACTACATATTGCAAGGGTAGCCGGCACCAGCACTTTAGGGAATAAAGTGGCAGCTCAGCTGCATGATCTAACCGCATTCTCCGCAGCTCTCTGCGCTGTATGTAGCTATGGTGGTGACGAAGGGCGGTGGCGGCGCCCCCCGCTCCGAGACACAGTGTATCACAGTGTAGGTTAGACGAGGAGGAGGAGTTTTACTACTGTAATTTCAGTTGGGTGCGGGGGTTAACCAGACGCTGTAAATGTGTCCATTTACTTATACGTTAATTCTACCCTTCGTTCCTTCTGTAGAAAATAGTCTGCCATAGTGCTCTGCTAGCGGGTTAGTGCAGGTGCGCTAGCGGGCTAGTTCAGGAGAGCTAGTGGGCTAGTTAAGTAGCACTACCTACCTACCAACCTACCTAACAGTATGATTCTAACGAAACGAAATTAAAAACGAACGAGATAATTGTAATAAACCAAAACGGAAATAAGTGTGCGTGTGATTTATATACATTGTAAGAAATGAACAAGTATTTTCGCTAAGGAAATGCTAACAAATTGGTCACTGCTTGTCTTACAACTTCGCATGCAACATCCGCGATGGGACTGAGCTCCAGCAGCCAAGTGACCGTCTATGTATCAAAAACGCCAGCCAATCAAAACTGGATTCAGAGGTTCACCAACCAACACGGGGACTGCTTGAAGTCCACACCAGCAAAACTCCGCCCATCATTCCATTCACCCCCAGAGACGCTCTGCGTCCCGGGGCGGGAGAAAAAATGGCATTTCTCCAATGACCATCCAGTTTCCATGCATAGAAAATTAGGGGTCTGTGCTGGGCCATTGAAGTGCATTGACGCTGGACGTCTATGAGGAAATGCGTTGGCCATAGGCTATGAGAACAAAGTGGAATGCTAAGTTAACAACACCAACTCAGTTGATTTGTGATAATGGGCCTTTTATTAACAAACTGGTGTTTGAAATGAACATGTTTTAAGGCATTTTGTAAACATTTGACCATTACATTTTTTATACATTTAAGGGAAGCAGAGCTTCCCTTGCAGTCGTAGAGAAATCTCCTCTGGTCTCCAATTGTAAATTGTGTTGTGTCACATTAATGTTTAGGTTAAATAGCCAGTATGTATTGCGTCCCCTTTCAACAGAGCGTGTACAATGTTGAGGACAAGTGGTTTTAAAGGGGGAGAAATGTTTTTTTGTGGTTGTTGTTGTGGTAGCAGGGGTTGTTCATTTTACAGTAATAGAATATAGGAATTCAATTGTATTTACTTATTTTATTAACTTTTTTTTTTGGGGGGGGGGCGCCAAAATTGTTCTTGCATACCCCCCTGGAAATGAGTAGTTGCACCCCTGCTCACAGTACTTACAAAAGCGATGTATTTGCCTACTTTAATGAATCACTTTTGCCATGCACTAGAATCCGCTGCCAATCCTGAGCTTTAGGCTAATTCATAACTAAGCAATATCGTATACTGCGGTGCCTGGGAGAGCCCACATAATATTTTTTACTATTGTCGTGTACTTGCTGTAATTCAGTTGTACGCACGTGATATACCTTGTGAGCACTTTTGCAAAGTGCGCTCTCATTTAACCAAGATGCGCGTTAAATGAGGCAGCTGCAAAAAGACGCGCTGCTGAGCCTATGTCCGTGAAGAGGAAAGAAAGTTATATTTTCACAGAAATACACATCATATCAAGCACTCGGGGTGTGCAACACTTCTTCATCATTAAAACAAATTAAGTAATGGGATTCTTGTTATGGTCCTCTATGGCTTATTGTCGGACTTATGAGATGTCGGAGCAATGGGATTCTAGTTACGGTCCTCTATGGCTTATTGTTGGACTTATGGGATGTCGGTCCAATGGGATGTCGGACCAATGGGTCGACCCCATCTTCTTTTTGGGAGGGCTCTTGGGAGGGCTCTTGGGAGGGCTTTTATTTTGCAAACTGCAAAAACAGGCTATTCGTTTGGTTCATATACGTACTTCCGGTGTAGAGCGCCGCCATTTGCCGAGGCTTCTCTCGCTGCGGCTTGCGGGAAGGCGAGGCTTGACGTCAAGCCTCGCCCACATCAAGTAGTGTACCAAACGCCAGAATCAAATGAATGAGTTTCAATGAGACGAGTCAAGCGGTTGCCTGATATCAGTGAGATTTAAGCCTGGTTATGCCCAGTTAAGGCTGTTGCTTCAGTGTTTTGAATGAACTAACATCTCGAGGGTTTAGATAAGTATTCCCCAATTAATTTCTTTTAAGTTTAGTAACGTTTTAACGACAGTTTTCACAAGCACACACCCGTACTTTCGCATAGCAACCCTGGTTGCTATGGACTCAAATGCCCTCGTTGTCAGTTTATGTCGTTATTTAGGAATCTCTCGTCTTTTGAGTGTGACAAAGTTACCTTGATATTTTACTTTGTTTTAAAATACACTAACTTTTAAAGCCCCATAGTGTATATTAAACAATCAATGCATTTCAATATAATGCAAGTACTACAAAGGACTATGCATTGTCCATGGCATGGAAGAAGGTGGGATATGTTTCAGTGCATATTAAATCACATGTGCAGACTATAGGCTTCGAGAAAATATATAGATTAAGCTCTTTTATGTTAAAATCAATTTTAACATCAAATTCCAGCAATAATCTCTTTTCAGTAAACAGTGCACCGTACTAATTATTGGCCTTCGGCATGTACGTCATCGAGACCACGTGATGTATCGTGGTGTACTGACAGCGAAATCATACATGATTTTGATCTTTTTCAAATACAGTACTTACCTTTGCCATTGCAAGATATAAATTCTTGGCAGCCAAATGTCTCACTCTGGCCTCCTTCACCCATCCAGCCACATTAAAGTTGGACATTCAGTTACACCATTTCAATGTTTGATCCTGACACTGATGAGACTGAAGCTTAATGTTCCGCTTCATTTTTTAGCATTTGTTTTTGGATTTTCTAAGGCAACTGCTGTGAGAGTGTTTAATAGCACATTAGATGTATTATATTTCAGAATATCAGATCTCATTGTATGGCCACCTAGAGAACAAATTCAAATCAGTCTCCCAATGTGTTTTCGCAACAACTTTAAAAACTGCATCTCCATAATTGATTGCTTTGAAATATTTATTGAAAAGCCAAGGGACCTGAGGTGCCGTGCACAGACTTACTCACAGTATAAGCATCACAACACTGCAAAATATTTGATCTCAATAACACCACAAGGTGTAATATCTTATGTGTCAAAAGGTTGGGGAGGTCGTACAAGCGACAAGCATATCACAGAAAATTGTGGATATCTTGATAAATTATCACCAGGAGATGTCATTCTCGCTGATCGAGGTTTTAATGTTAAAGATACAATGGGTCTGTATTGTGCTCAGTTGAAAATACCTGCATTTACCAAAGGTGCGACACAGATGCATCCTCTGGACCTAGAGGCAACAAGGGGACTGGCAGCCGTCAGGATCCATGTGGAGAGAGTCATTGGCCTGGTTAGGAATAAGTACACTATCCTTCAGGCTACCATCCCTCTGACCCTCTGCCAGGCTGCTTCACAAGGACAACCTACCTCCATTGACAAAATGGTGACAGTTTGCTGTGCTCTTTGTAATATGTGCCCATCAGTCATCCCTACTGAGTAGACCCATTGCAATTGTTTTCTCTGAACAACACAGATCAACAACAATACACTGTCATTAAAAAAATCTTATTGTTTTATTGTTCATCTCTGTATGTATGGATCAATTTTATTTGTCAAATGACTAAAAACACATGTACACACAATTACAATTTATATTTTATGTAATGGTCAATAAATATTTATCCATGTATTTTTTAAAAACATCTTTGGATACCAATCTCATTTCTTTTTTGTTTGTGATTTGCATTCAACACATCGCCAACACTTTGGCACCCTGCTGAGCTGCATGCATGACTTGTGAAAGCGCTTCCGTTTGCATTGCTCAGATGTGCAAGACAGTATGTCTGTGTCATCAACAGGGTTTCCGCAGTAACATCCCTCAGGTGCCGTCTCAAGATTAGCACTTGAGGAAAGACGTGGCACAGTCACCCATTTGCCCAACAGCTCTGGTAGTACCCCTTTTCGAATAAATTCCTCTACCCTCAAATAGGCCTCATCAAAAAAGCACTGATCAAATTGGACCCGCTGTATAAAAAGCTCTTCTGGTGTCCACACAATAAAATCTCCATACACCACTTCAGCGACACACATTTGGGCCTGCAGCTGGTAGTTGTAGCTATGATCCTGTTTGAGGGCCATACCTTCTGCAGTCATGGTGAGGCAGAAATGTGGGTTGCTGACACATTCCCTGAGAGCGCAGCCCTTTGCATTAAAGGGACATTTAATTTCGACAACCCCAGTCCCATGACAATCACAGGATACCACGCCATCTGGTGATGCACCTATCCATGGTAAGCTTGGGTTGATAATGAGACCTGAGTCTTTGATGGCGAAGTTCACATGGATGTCCTGCATGATCTTCAAGTATGAATTCCTGGCAGTGCTCTCATTCTGCAGGCCCCATCTGATGAAAACATGTAAATCAGCAATGATATTTTGAAGGGGTGTGTTTGTGTGTTGGTAATATGGGTGTTTGAATGGACATGTATAGGTCTATAGAGTATATGCTACTGTCTTGTCAACTACTGTGTATGTTTTTGTGGAATCAAAATCTCTCATTACCCAAGACAAATTTCTCTTCTGCCTCCTTTTTCTACATTAATACATTGTCTGCAATGCTGTTTACTAGAAACATGCAGAGCGCAAAGAAATACTGATCCACAGTACCTAAGCTAAGACTTTTCTTTGAAGTTAATTATCATAACAAACGGGCACAAGCAGTGCTTTTCTTATTTATGTTACTGGTAGGTCTCATCTGTTAGTTATGCAAAATGGTTTTATGAGAAATTAATAATTTTTGAACTAGATAGGGTTTATGATGCCCATCAAAGCTATATTAGGGGAATTAACTTTTGAACAAATATTCAGTATTTAACTGTTTGTTCTTCACTTAACAGGTGCTTCATTCTCAAGCGCTTAACACTAAGCCCACGCAGCCATGGGTAGTTGTGCAGGAGGACGGGACTGTTGTTATGGCACACTGCACTTGTTTAGCAGGCCTGGGAGAAGTGTGCTCCCATGCCGCAGCACTAATGTTCACACTCCTAGCTGCTGTTGAGCGAAAAGATGGCGAGGCATGCACAGACAAGGCATGTGCATGGGAAGAGCCTGGGCAAAAACTTGTGAAGTGTGATGAGCTGGCAAACATATTTCAAAAAAAAGAAAAACTTAGAAAACAAGAGGACCACCGTCACATGAAACCATCCGCTGATGAGCTCAAGCTGTTTTTTGACCAGCTCCACCTCAGTGAACAGCATGAAGCGACACCTAGGAAAAGTGCCATTTTGTCCGTTGTTGAAGGCCATTCCATGCGGTACATGTCCAAAACGGTCCAGTTGGATTTGCCACCACCTCTCCCTACCCTCTTCTCAAGCGCCAATCTCGAAATGGATTTGCCATCACTGCTTGAGGAGGCTGAAAAAACTTTTGAGGAGCTGCAACTGTCACAGGAACAGGTAAGACATTGAAAGTACTTATTTAACAGTGATTCTCAAATGTTTTCTCGTCATTCCCCACACAGCATGAAAGTTTATTTGATGCATATGATATGACATGCATATTTCACCTACTGTTCATGTTGAAGTGTTTGTTAGTTGAGGAGAGGACGAGAGAGCAGAGAAAGTCCAGGGTATGGCATGATCAGAGAGCAGGAAGAGTTACTGCATCAGTGTTTTGTGAGGCAGCAAAGACAGAAAACTCTTCATCTCTGATAAAGAGAATTTGCTATCCCCAGTCTTCACATTTCTCAACTGAAGCAACCAGGTATACATTTTAGAAGGCAAGAAATGAAAATTAATAAACAAATGCCTTTTAAGTTCCATCATGAATATACTCCAGGAATGATGTACAGTATGGTTACCATTAAAGTAATATGTAGGATGAGCCTTCATTGTCTCTTTCAAAGAGAAATTTGTCTTGGGTAATGAGAGATTATGATTCCACAAAAACATACACAGTAGTTGACAAGACAGTAGCATATACTCTATAGACCTATACATGTCCATTCAAACACCCATATTACCAACACACAAACACACCCCTTCAAAATATCATTGCTGATTTACATGTTTTCATCAGATGGGGCCTGCAGAATGAGAGCACTGCCAGGAATTCATACTTGAAGATCATGCAGGACATCCATGTGAACTTCGCCATCAAAGACTCAGGTCTCATTATCAACCCAAGCTTACCATGGATAGGTGCATCACCAGATGGCGTGGTATCCTGTGATTGTCATGGGACTGGGGTTGTCGAAATTAAATGTCCCTTTAATGCAAAGGGCTGCGCTCTCAGGGAATGTGTCAGCAACCCACATTTCTGCCTCACCATGACTGCAGAAGGTATGGCCCTCAAACAGGATCATAGCTACAACTACCAGCTGCAGGCCCAAATGTGTGTCGCTGAAGTGGTGTATGGAGATTTTATTGTGTGGACACCAGAAGAGCTTTTTATACAGCGGGTCCAATTTGATCAGTGCTTTTTTGATGAGGCCTATTTGAGGGTAGAGGAATTTATTCGAAAAGGGGTACTACCAGAGCTGTTGGGCAAATGGGTGACTGTGCCACGTCTTTCCTCAAGTGCTAATCTTGAGACGGCACCTGAGGGATGTTACTGCGGAAACCCTGTTGATGACACAGACATACTGTCTTGCACATCTGAGCAATGCAAACGGAAGCGCTTTCACAAGTCATGCATGCAGCTCAGCAGGGTGCCAAAGTGTTGGCGATGTGTTGAATGCAAATCACAAACAAAAAAGAAATGAGATTGGTATCCAAAGATGTTTTTAAAAAATACATGGATAAATATTTATTGACCATTACATAAAATATAAATTGTAATTGTGTGTACATGTGTTTTTAGTCATTTGACAAATAAAATTGATCCATACATACAGAGATGAACAATAAAACAATAAGATTTTTTTAATGACAGTGTATTGTTGTTGATCTGTGTTGTTCAGAGAAAACAATTGCAATGGGTCTACTCAGTAGGGATGACTGATGGGCACATATTACAAAGAGCACAGCAAACTGTCACCATTTTGTCAATGGAGGTAGGTTGTCCTTGTGAAGCAGCCTGGCAGAGGGTCAGAGGGATGGTAGCCTGAAGGATAGTGTACTTATTCCTAACCAGGCCAATGACTCTCTCCACATGGATCCTGACGGCTGCCAGTCCCCTTGTTGCCTCTAGGTCCAGAGGATGCATCTGTGTCGCACCTTTGGTAAATGCAGGTATTTTCAACTGAGCACAATACAGACCCATTGTATCTTTAACATTAAAACCTCGATCAGCGAGAATGACATCTCCTGGTGATAATTTATCAAGATATCCACAATTTTCTGTGATATGCTTGTCGCTTGTACGACCTCCCCAACCTTTTGACACATAAGATATTACACCTTGTGGTGTTATTGAGATCAAATATTTTGCAGTGTTGTGATGCTTATACTGTGAGTAAGTCTGTGCACGGCACCTCAGGTCCCTTGGCTTTTCAATAAATATTTCAAAGCAATCAATTATGGAGATGCAGTTTTTAAAGTTGTTGCGAAAACACATTGGGAGACTGATTTGAATTTGTTCTCTAGGTGGCCATACAATGAGATCTGATATTCTGAAATATAATACATCTAATGTGCTATTAAACACTCTCACAGCAGTTGCCTTAGAAAATCCAAAAACAAATGCTAAAAAATGAAGCGGAACATTAAGCTTCAGTCTCATCAGTGTCAGGATCAAACATTGAAATGGTGTAACTGAATGTCCAACTTTAATGAAGTCTTTTAGAAAATGAAACAAAACCATTAATTTGGCGAAGGTTGGAAGACCTGTGTGTTCCTGAACCATGGTGTCATTGTCCCTAAATGCCGCCTCATTCAAGGAGCGCTCCTCTACCCTAGCCCTTAACTCACCGACCTCAGCTCGGAGCCGTGCACACTCACTTTCCATGGCAAATATCGTAGCCTGGCAGGATGGATTCATGCATGGTTCTACAATGCCAGGGCCTGCCTCTCTTGTATAGTTGTGGTCGGTGTTGTGGTCAGAAGTGACTTCAAGCTCCTCCATATCAGCCACATCAGTAGTCGAAGGCTCAGTATCATCTGTTGGTGTTGTGCTGCTGGCCTCACGGATCTTGCGCTTCATCTGCTGACTCTTCAGGAACTTTTGGTAGGCATAATGTTGCTTCTCCCTCTCCCTCGCTGAGGTAAATGAAAATAGGCTGGGCACAAAATCAGGGCTCAATGGGTTGTCCTGTTTAGCTCCTACAAAGGCAGAGCATAGTAAAGAAAGATTATATTTGGGACACATTGTCCAAACTAAATAAAAACACTTTAAAGTAAATGTACGTTCTAACTGGGAAAAGGGTCAATTAGTTCATTTTGACTGATATAGGCTGGAATCTGCAAATCTGATCATTAAGTCACTGCACGAGTTAAACAGGTAACTATAGGTAGACAAAACAAACGTTAGCTGAACTTTGGTTTCAACCAAATACGAAATATGTTTACGCTATCACAACACCATGTCTTATTGTATTTGCATTACACGTTATGTTATATTTGATATTTTGTTGTCTATATTGTGGTGACTACATAATTTCCCAATAATCTAACTTTGTGTAATGAGTTGAACGCCTTCACCAAATGTTAACCTCTGCTAGCTTGCTCTAGCTGCTAATAGGCTACAACATAAACAGATGCAACAGACGCTAAAAGAATATGTTTACAAAACACGTGAAAATCATACAACTTAATTGAGTGATGTTGTCAAGTGTTGTCAAGTGCTCTTCTAATTATTAGACCTAAGTGTGACAAAGTTGAGGAGAAATCTTACCTGACACGAAGTGCTCTGAGCACAGCAAGCTGTGGGATGTGGGTGTCCAAAAATCTCTTCTGATGACAGCTAACCACTTATCTCTTCTCTGTTTCTCCACTGGAAAAGAATAAAAAACCAAGTCGGGGTTCCTCTTACGGCTGTTGTTACAGCCCACTGCACAACAAATTGCAGGCATGACCGTCTAACTTAAAATACCGTCTTAAAATAACTCTGGTCGTAGTTTCCTCAAGTTGCTGACCCACTGAAACCAATGGGGTCTGTGACGTTTGTTGTCAATCGAGGTCGGGCAAATGGCCGCCGCAACTTGCGTGACGTAGCATGAACCGAACGAATATGTACTGCTGTGAAGAAAAAGCATGAGTTAATGAACTTTAAAAACTGTTATAAGATTTCATATGTAAATTATTACGGATAAATACAAGCCATTTTTTTATCTTTGTAGTTTTACCCAACTTTCAATCATCAATAAATGAAGCTAAAGAAATCTTCAGCGTGGTGATTGGAGGAGGAGTTAGCTGTCTGCCAGTTTATGCAGGGCGTATAAGGGTGGCAGAACAGTAAAACGACAGCCGGATTCAGAGAAGGTCAGTGTTGTCACAGCAGAACCATCGACTGTATATAAGATGGACAAAGCGGGCCCATTCAGTTCCGTTCTATAAAATTGAAGCATTCGCAACCGTCAATTTCGCAACCAGGGCCACTTACTTCCTGCTTGGCAACGCTTGAGCATGCGCAGTAAGGAGGACAGTCGCCCAATCAGAAACGTCCACTCGATGTCATGTCCCGCCTACAACTCTACGCCTCCCTCAGGTTGACGGTAGCGGGGGAAAACTATGGATTGATTATTTCCTCAGGTATGTGTCACTGTTAAAATTCTTGCCTACCAAAGATATACGAACACAATTTCTGAATGAAGACAATGATCGTTAAGTCTGGTAAATATTAATGTCAACTTAATAAAAATACACTAGATCTTAGCGAAAACGAGAACAACTCCTAGGGTAGGCTACATAGCCCAACGTTAGCATCAGACAGTTGATGTGTTAGCCTAGCCTAGTGTATAACAGTTAATCCAAATGACTGTACACAGTTAGGTAACCTAATAACAGACGTGTTGGATAAATTTACAACCCTGTCAAGAAAAGGCGAAATAATGCAGTATTTCCATATTGCTGTTCTTTATGTCGCTTTTGGAGAAAAGCGTCTACTAAGTACTACAACAGTAACAGTTTTGTGTACGAGAGGGGAACAGTTCAGGGCAGTTTACCAATGCTTCCGTTTAACACACCATCTTCTGTCACGGGGGGATTAAATGTGATCTTCACTTAACAAGTATGGATTCGTGTTTTTTGTCATGTCAAAGTTATGTTTGTTTGGTTTTTTTTTGTTTTTACCGTATGTGGCGTACCATATTGTTGCCTTTACATAATGTGAGGAATGTTTACTTACGGACTGCTATGCATACGATAGATCAAATGAATAGTGTTGATGCTAGGAAATGTTTATAGATCTTGGAATGAAGTTTTGGCAAATGGCAACTGTAAAAAGTTGCTAACAAGACTTAAACTTTTATTTTCTACAGATGCCGCCTGAACGAACCTTGCGGGGGAATAGCTATATGAAGTTGTGGTTGAATACATCATCTCGCTGTCCTCTGCATCCAGTCAAAGTAACCAAAAGTGAAGAATGCGGTTAAGGCAGACACAACGTAACTCCAGAAATGTCATCGTCACGATGTCAGACTTTAAGTTTTCAGTGTACTTGTAACAGAATTCAAAGCGAAACATTGCCCTTGAAATTCAGATTAAAGTGATATCTCTCCCAACTCGCTGGTATGTTCAAAATGTTTCCCGTTTTGAAGTTGACATGAAACGTGAAAAAAGTAACGATGGATTTATCCTTCTAAAGCAAAGTGTTCATCTGAAGCAAGTATTTAAAATCAATTTAACCATTAATTAAAACCAAGGGTGTGACACTATAATGTTAACCCATAATGTTAAACAAATAAAATCTTAAAATAAAAAATGGTTATCATAATCATGTTCACATGACCATATTCTAATTACTCAGGTGTGTAGTATTAGTTATTTATTTACCTTCCTGATTAAGATGTGTCATGCTTGTACTAGAATAACACTTCAGTTATACATATAATACAGTATGCATATACTTTTTAAACTAGGAAAAGAACATGAGCTTTGCCATCTTTTATTCTTTTCAGTTTATTAAGTTTCTGTTTTATAACAACATAATTGGCAGCTGTGTAACAGTTATGTGAAGACAAGTTACTGTGTGTGAAGACAATGGTCATGGTTTAGGAGGGAGTAGACCCTCACAGCTCTGAAGTTGGTGGTGGCACATGATGCAGGCTGGAGGGTAGCACCTCAGCTGTTAAGCTGGTGGCGAAAGTAACAGCAGCAACCTGGAGTGTAGATCTTCAGCTGTGAAATTGTAAGTAATGGTACATGAAAGGGAATTGAGAACAGGACCCCATTTCCAGCACAACCACCTTAAATACAAAACCAGTAATTTATACATTTAATACAATATTTAAAATATTTAATCTTAGAAGTGCTCTCTTAAAGCACCTGTTGTCTGTTACATGGGGCCCCATCATCTAATAATATTCCAGGTCAACCATGCTTGATTCAGTGGTACTGAATATCCTTCCCCCACAGTCCTTACAAATGTAGACATGCCAACACATACACGGTTAAAACTACAGCAGCCCTTTGAAAGGCCCACTTGCTAATGTACTGTGCTGAAAACATGGGAATACCAGCTTTACAATGGAGCAGCTCTCAGGTATTTTCAACTGATATTCTTATTAGTCATGCGAATTAGGAAGGGTATCAAATTATTTCAAAAGCTTTATTTAAAATCACATTTATATTAGTAGAAGCATCATGACTAAGGTACAGTACCTGCTGGTGTAGCTCGGTGCTCCATGGTAAAATGACGCTTAAATCTACAACAGAGTGAAAAACAATGTCAGACATACTGTTGTATATTGTTAATGTTTAGGCATACCTGCAAATATTTCGCTATTATAGGTAAACGCACCCTATATATACACATTTATATGCTTGCCTTGTATATATTGTAAGCTATTGTGAATAATCAGTGTTGTGCCAAGAACGAACATTTGAATCTCAATCTAATGTAAGCGACAGTTAAATGTTAATTACCACTCAAACATTATTTACCTATTACCTATTCATATACCGAAATTGTGGAAGAACGAGACGAGAATGCCCACCTGTAGTCGTAGTTAAAAGCAAACGGTGAGTTAGTAATCTATTCATCTGTGCTTGAGTTTCGCCTCTATCTGAACTCAAATCGACGTGCTCGCAAAAGAAAAACTGTTAGTAACTGAGTGTTTGCTGAAAAACTGCAAGCTCCACAAATCCTTAATGGTAAACGAACAACACACCAAGCGTCCTCACGAGTCTGTCTCATTTATGACCAACAGCTACAGTAAAAACAACCCGAGCCGACATCCCTAAAGCCTTGCATCACCGTACGTTTTTCTCAATCGCTTTACCCAGCACCAGCTTAAACTGTACTGTCCTTTTCTGTCTCTTCATGTGGCCGGCACTAAAAATCATGTAGTGTTTATAGTCAACTCATCTGGATCTTGGTAAAATGTAAAGATAACGTGGCACCGACGGCTAGACACTGATTAGTTAGATATCGCTTGCTAATGCCCCACGATAACGTTAAGTTTTCAACGATCAAACTTCTGTGTTTTCGAGTCTTCTTCAAATAAAATGTCTCACTGGCTGTATTATTAGTGTCTCCACGGTTTAATATCTAACATATTATGACAATCTTTGCGCGGTGATATCGAAAAGGCTTAAGTAGATATTGAGGTGAACTAAGATAACGGTTAGCTAACGTTAGCTATCTTACATAAACGGTTTACTTACCGGCAAAACTGCAAAGGATCTTCCAACTGAAGGTCTTCTGGTAGTACAACCAACTGCACAACTTGTTCGTATGGGTATGTTCATAACAGTATATTATAAAACAACTAAGAAAATAAGTTGGACAAGTTGCCTGACGAACTCCACTGCAGCTGTCAAGGTCAGGCTAATGATGACGGCTAACGTGATAGGTAGTCACCATCGACTGTATGTAGTCACCGCTGCCGGTGCAGCCTCTTTCTAGCAGCTGTCAATCATAGGTGTCAATCAAACCCACTCACGTTGGCCATTGGACGCTGAAAACATTGGAATAACATTCTAAAACTGAGGTTCTGGGGAAAAAAATTCTTGTGTTATGTGAAGGACTCAAAAATCTATTTATTGAACATTATGGGTTAAACTCAAGGACAGTTTTATAATTTTAAAAGTGACACAGAAAATTTGCAATTTTCCCATAGAGATACATGGGAGTGGGCGGGATTAAGAGTTGTACTGCAACCCTGGTGGCGAGTAAACTTCCGGTTGCTTCATTTTTGACAATAGAATATTAGGACCTGAGCAGAACAGTCAGAAGGAGGCTCACTTTGCAGTACTAACACAGTAATGGAAGAGTAGAAGCAGCAATCGCCGAACTCTTTTGTTACATGGCACGGTACGTCAGCTGCATCTCGGCGCTCCCGTAGCTCCGCGGCTAGCTCAGCGCCTGCAATGGCCTATGCCGAAGCCGAAGAGGCAAAAGCTAGAATTAAATATGCAGAAAAAGAGATGCAAATTAGAATGCAAAAGGCAAAATTGGATGCTGAAAAGGTATACCTTGAAGCACAACTGGAAGTTTTAAATGCTGAAAAAGCAGCAGCAGCCGCAACTGCGGCAGAAGCTTTAGGTACAGCCCTCACAGGTGAAAATGGATCTAACAGCGAATTGGATGTAGAACACACCCAACATGACAGTCTTCAGCGAACAAGTGAATATGTTCGAGAACAAGCAGGCTTATGGGCAGACATTCATGCAGATTAGCAGTGAGAGGCGCGCTCAACTTCTCATATAAAAAATAAAAAACTTTTGGGTGCGCATAAAAAGTCTTCAAACGTAGGATGAAACTGATGAAGGCCTAAGGGCTGAAACGCGTCTGCTTGTGGACATGGTGGTAAAGAAATAAATAATCAGACATTCATGCAGATCCATCCACAGTGACTGAGGACCCATGCCTACCACCAGTGCCATCACAGTGGCACGGTATAGATATAGATAGGGACTGCTCCCTAAGCAGGACACACTCACCCCCCTCTGGTGTTAATACATGCCCCACCAAGCCATTTTCAGAGCCACCCTCTGATGGTGACACACACCATAGTAAGCCATAGTCAGGGCTCCGCTCTGACGCTGATACTTTTATTCCCATTCGTCGCACTGTCAACACAGACAGATACATTACCCACACTACTGCAAACACCTGCAAGCTTTCAGCTATCACAGACACAGAACATGTCAGGCCACCTGAAAAAAGACATTTACTTACCTGCTCCAAGATCAGTCACACACTCTGGCATGACACAGCCACAGGCTCCAGTGCGACCACCACAACTTGTCACTAATGCTGAGCCACAAGCACTTCCATCAGCCACACAACCCCAGCTTCCTGCCTTTAGCCCAGCTCCAGCTAATTATGGAAACATTAACAGCCCCTCTCAGTCACAGAGACAGCAATAGCAACATGTCTGATTTTGTCAAATTTATGGCACGCAGAGAAATCATTGCAACAGGTTTATTGCAGTTTGACGACAGACCAGAAAACTAGGGCCTGGAAGGCATCATTCTTTAACACTACAACAGGCCTCAGCCTCTCAGCCAAAGAGGAGATAGATCTCCTAGTAGTCAAATGGCTAGGCAAAGAATCAGGTGAACTAGAGGCGTGCATGTCTATAACCCTGCGAGAGGCCTAGATACGATTTGGCAGAGGCTTGACGAGTGCTTTGGAGCACCTGAAGTCATTGAAAGTGCGCTTCTAAAAAAAGTGGACAACTTTCCAAAGATTTCTAACAGAGACTGGAAAAGACTGAGAGAGTTAGACGACCTGTTAATGGAGCTCCAAGCAGCCCAACTAGAAGGAGTGCTCTCAGGACTAGCCTGCCTGGATACAGCTCGGGGAATAGCGAACATTGTTCAAAAACTGCCCTTTAATATGCAAGAGAGGTGGATGGTGCTAGGCTACACATTTAAAAAGCAGCATGGGGTCTCCTTTCCCCCCTTTTCTGTCCTTGTGGATTTTATATCTGAACAGGCGAAGATGCGCAATGACCCCAGCTTTTCGCTTCCTCACTATGCTGACCATGCAAAATCGGATCACCTAAAAAACACAAATAGAATGTCAGTTGTAGTCCACAAAATAAATGTCACTCCACTAAAGACAGATACAACCAAAGCTCACATTGACCCAGCAAAGCATTGTCCAATCCATAAGAAGCCACACCCTATACACAAGTGTCGTAGCTTTCGAGAAAAAACTCTAGAAAACAGAAAGGCCTTTCTAAAGCAGAACGGTATTTGCTTCAAATGCTTAGCATCCACCACACATTTCGCCAGTGTAGGTACAACCACACATAAACTACGTTTCCCATGATCCTCCTTAGCTTCCTCTTTCCATGATTCTCCTTCCTTAGCCACACCTCAGGTGATAAGGTTTCACACCTAGATTTAAAACCACAGGCGCGCTGTTGCTCAGCCTCTCTGTTCTGTGGGTCGTCAGACCTCATGGATGTAAAGAGACATCCTCTCTCTGTTCTCCTGACCAACGGGTCACAAAGGACACCAAGCTCTGCCTTGCAGGCCGAGGAGCCAGGCAGACAATGGACTTCGTCAGCATGCGCAAGTAAATAGACAAAGAATGGCCTTTGCACAAGGCCACAACGTACTTTGACTCGAGTACACAAGTTTACGGGAAAGGCATCCAGCTCCCCACGAACCGGGTTCAGCGGACTCCCCTAGGCTACCTGTTGCACGAGCAACATTTTGACTTTGAATGGAACGGACTACTTCTAATCCACAGGATTTCCAGCTAAGACGCTGAGGAAGAACAGTTTCTGAATGTCTATGCGCGACGAACCACCGCAGGAAACCTCTTAATCGCGACGGCGATCCCCGGCTACAAGCCGAGAGAACTTTCCTAAAATAAGGACTCTTCCTCCATCGGATCATCACAGATCGTCCAGGAAGCTGAGTCACCGGACTCCCGCAACGGAATCAAGGATTCCCCAGCAAAGAATTCAAGCAACTCCATCAGGAAACAAAGGCAACCTTCATGTGAGCACTTGGGCATAGATAGAATACTCTCTAGCACAGCAAGAAAGTGTTGAACTGTCTGATGTAAACATACACACTGTTTTCATGTAGACCTTGAGTGACCATTTGTTATGTTCTTTTTATTTGCTACTTTGATAGACAGATCCTGCATGCTCTCTCTGTCTCCCTCCCTCTTTCCCTCTTACTAACCCTTATCTCACCTGGTCAAAAGGGATGCTAACGATAGCCTAGCAGAACTAGCCTGTTGTTTTAAAGTGAGTTACTCATGTGCCCTTCCCCCGCTCTCGCGCTCCTCTGGCACAAAGATAAACCTCTCACATATTCCCCCAGTTGGCCCTCCAACTGGAGACCCCCTACTTCTCTCCCCTTTGTTTCTGTGACACACACACACACACACACACACACTATCCTACTATCTTGTATATACGCACAACCTGTTAGATTAGTTCACATCTGTAGTTTATTAGTTAATAAACTATACCTTTGGAATAAACTGTGTTTTGCCTGTTATTGTTGCTGTATTCATGAAAGCCACCCAGTCTTAAGAACTCCAAAAGCCTTCATCCAGTCCAAGTGTGTGTAAATACTATTGACTGTAGTGCATTGTGATACTGTAAGTAACATATTATTACTGTAGCGGTAGTATAAGCATAACATTTTGGTAATATACCATCAATTTAACTGTTTGGTGATTAATTATTAAACATAAGAATTAATGGTAATATTAATGGAATTAATTTTTTGAGACTGATCAATTAATGCCAATTATACCCACATTTATTATTGGCGCCTCCTTGTAACGAGACTGATTGTCCCTACACCAGAGACTGTGACAAAGAATTAAGATGCATTGAATGTGGCAGTGAGAGACACCACTCTGCCTTACACCCAGGACCCGCACCTGAGTTCTCAAAGGCCCTCGCCCCTGCTGACGCTCATGGCGGGGAGGGAAGTGATCCTAACAAAGAAGATCTGTCGGCCCTCTGCACTGAGGTTTGTGGAGCCCCACTCAGTGGTAAAAGTTGTTCTAAGATTTGTCTGGTGAAAGTATTCCCATCCGGCCAACAACATAAAGCAGTCAAAGTCTATGCTGTCATCGACGACCAGAGCAATCGTTCATTGGTAAAACCAGAGTTCTTTGATGTTTTCGACGTATCCTGCCAAAGTTTACCTTACCGTCTGAAAACCTGTGCAGGCGTGGCAGAAACAAGTGGGAGACGAGCGTGCGGCTTCCAAATAAGCTCCATGGATGGACATGTCATTCTGCCCCTCCCAACTTTGATAGAGTGCGACAACATCCCTGACAACCGCTCAGAGATCCCCACACCGCAAGCTGCTCATCACCACCCTCACTTAAGGCCTATAGCAGGACAGATCCCAGAGCTCGATCATGATGCCCAAATAATGATGCTTCTTGGCAGAGACATAATAAGAGTACATAAAGTGAGAAGACAAATAAATGGATCGCATGACGCCCCCTATGCTCAGAAACTAGACCTCGGTTGGGTCCTAGTGGGTAACGTCTGCCTGGGAAGAGTCCATAAATCACTCGGTGTCAACGTCTTCTTCACAAACACTCTGGACAATGGCAGGCAGTCACTCTTTGAACCATGCCCTAACACGCTCCTTGTTAAAGAGAGTGTCTGTAACACAAGCCCTCCGAATGCACCCACTCCTGTCCCAGAAAAGAAAGTGTCACAAGACATGAGTAGACCACATCTCGGAGATGACATTTTTCAGAGAACAAAACATGATGAGAAGTTAGCTCATTCCTTTGAGGACATGACTTTCCTCCGCATCATGAAAGAAGGTGTTTACAAAGATGAAGAAAGCAGCTGGGTGGCTCCCCTCCCTTTCAGGCCACAGAGAAGGCGCCTACCCAATACCAGAGGACAGACCTTGAACCGCTTTAAGTCATTAGAAAGGTCCTTCTACAGAAAACCTGATATGAAAGACCACTTTTTTGGCTTCATGGAGAAGATACTGGAGCAAGGTCATGCAGAAGTGGCCCCTCCCCTCAAAGAACATGAGGAGTGTTGGTACTTACCTCTTTTCGGGATTTACCACCCAAAGAAGCCGGGCCAGATCAGGGTAGTCTTTGATTCAAGCTGTCAATATGATGGGGTCTCTCTCAATAACATGCTCCTGACTGGCCCCGACCTCAACAATAGCCTCCTTGGATGGCGATAGCCATCACCACAGACATACAGCAGATGTTTCACTGCTTCGTCGTCAGACTACAAGACAGGAACTTCCTTCGCTTCTTCTGGTATCGAGACAATGACGAAAGCAAAGGAGTCATTGAGTTCAGGATGAAGGTCCATGTCTTTGGCAATAGCCCCTCCCCCTCTGTAGCAATCTATGGCCTGAGACAAGCAGCTAGGAAAGGAGAAGCTGAGTACGGCAAAGATGCTCGGGAATTTGTGGAGAGAGACTTTTATGTAGACGATGGTCTAAAATCGTTGCCCACAGCTGCAGTTGCCATCTTAGCTATAGGGACAGTAGCCTATCTAAAAGTTACGGATCAAGATGGGAGCCTCCAGGTAGGCTTCATTCTTGGCAAAGCTAAACTTGCCCCACGTCCAGATTTAACTATTCCCCGCCTCGAGCTTTGTGCTGCCGTCTTAGCTGTGGACATAGCAGAGACCATCAAGGCAGAGATGGACATCCCTTTTGATAAAGTGACCTTCTTCACAGACAGTAAAATTGTCCTCGGATACATCAACAATGAAAAACGTAGATTCTATGTGTTTGTGAACAACAGAGTCCAGAGAATCAGATGAAACTCAGAGCCTCAACAGTGGCGTAAAGTGGCCAGCAACCAGAACCCAGCCGACCTAGCAACAAGGTCTGTGCCTGCTGCTCGCCTCAAAGACACCACGTGGCTCACACGGCCCTCATTCTTAACATGTTCAGGGCAGTCAACTTACAGTGCAGACAGCTTCAACCTAGTGAACCCAGATGAGGATGCAGATGTGCGTCCAGAAGTTACTGCGCTCAGCACCACTGCCAAAGAGCACCACCTTGACACACAGCGTTTTGAGCGCTTTTCCACCTTAAAGGCCCTGTTTCGAAGTGTGGCGAGCCTCATACACATTGTTAGCTCATTCAAAAGAGATCCACTCAAAGAGCCAGGAGACTGTAAAGGCTGGCACTATTGCGCTGAGTCCCGTAACACAGACAACCTTTCAAAAGCCGAGAATGTGATCATCAAAGCTGTACAGGAAGAACTTAAGTGTATCAGAAACAAGAGAAACATTCCAAAAGACAGCCCTTTACTTACCTTGAATCCTGTAATGGGAGAGGACGGGCTCTTGAGAGTTGGAGGCCGTATTTCCCAGGCAAACATCAGTCAAGGAGAAAAGAATCCCATCATAATCCCTGGGAGACACCACCTGGCTGTTCTTATTGTGAGACATTATCATGAACAGTGTCAACATCAAGGACATCATCTAACTGAAGGTGCTGTTCGTGTAGCAGGCTACTGGATTTTAGGAGCCAAAAGATGTGTGAGCTCGCTCATCTTCAAGTGTGTGACATGTAGGAGGCTCCAAGGAAAATGTGAAGTGCAGAAAATGGCAGACTTGCCTTCAGACAGAGTCAGTATGGAGCCACCCTTTACATATGTGGGGGTTGATGTGTTTGGCCCATGGACAATCTCTACCCGACGCACTAGAGGTGGCCATGCCAACGACAAGAGGTGGGCAGTGCTATTCACCTGCCTAAGCATTAGAGCGATCCACTTAGAAATAATAGAAAGCATGGACACTTCCTGTTTCATAAACGCTGTGAGACGCTTTATTGCCATTCGTGGCCCAGTGAAACAGATACGTTCCGATCGCGGAACAAACTTTGTTGGAGCATGCAAGGAATTGAACATCCCCTCCAACCTGGATGAGAGCAGAGTATCCCAGTTTCTCACAGATCAAGGATGCAAGTGGATCTTTAATCCGCCCCACGCCTCACACATGGGCGGACCATGGGAACGGATGATAGGAGTCACCCGCAGTATCTTGGACTCTATGATGCTTCAAGTAGGCCCCTCCAGAATAACCCATGAAGTTCTCACCACATTCATGGCAGAGGCCTCTGCCATTGTGAACTCAAGGCCACTAATACCCGTCTCCACTGATCCAGATGACCCCTCAGTTCTGACACCTACCTCTCTGCTGACGCAGAAGCTCGGGCCCGGGCCCTGTCCCTTCAGGTGAATTTCAGGATAAAGACCTCTTCAGACGTCAGTGAAATCAGGTGCAGAGTTTAGCGAGCACCTTTTGGGATAGATGGCAGAAACAATACCTGTCTACCCTTCAGCCTAGGAAGAAGTGGCAGGCCGACGAGCAGAACATCACAGTGGGGACTGTGGTCCTCATGAAAGACTGTCAATCCAAGCGAAATGACTGGCCACTTGCACGCATCACCAGGGTGTTTCCAAGTGAAGACGGAAGGGTCCGCAAGGTGGAGGTCAAGGTTGCTGGCAAAGAAGGGGTGAAACGGTTCCTGCGCCCTATAACCCAAGTCATTACACTCCTTCCCTCTGAATAGCTTCAGAACTGTGTTATTTGTGATGTTAACTGTTATGTAGTGGTATCCTAGGCACACCAGGCGGGGAGTGTTCTATCTCTCTAGCCCGGTAATGCGTTCTGTCTCTTTAAGAGCGATATGTTTACCGATGATGTCAGAATCCTACCAACAGCAAAGAAGTTTATGTAGGAATCTTAGCAACAACAAAGAAGTTAACGTAAAAAAAATAATCTGCCGACACATTAAACTTTTACATTCCTTGTCTTTGGATGCACTATCGGTAGGTTATGTAGTTAAAAGAAGTTTATGTTGTATTTCTTATGAATATTTGATTAATTATTGTAGATGAGATGTCATATTGTTAAACTGATTCTTAATGTATCCGTTAATGTATCCGTAACGGAGGTAATTCGTTGTCGTGTGTCAAAAATACTTGATAAAGAATGTATGTGCTGCTGTGAAGAAAAAACATGAGTTAATGAACTTTAAAAACTGTTATAAGATTTCATATGTAAATTATTACAGATGAATACAAGCCATTTTTTGTATCTTTGTAGTTTTACCCAACTTTCAATCATCAATAAACGAAGCTAAAGAAATCTTCAGCGTGGTGATTGGAGGAGGAGTTAGCTGTCTGCCAGTTTATGCAGGGCGTATAAGGGTGGCAGAACAGAGCTACTTTCACAAAATCAAATTGGCTGAGAGCTACTCAACTATTTTATGCCAGTGTTATTGATATTCGTGGACATAAATATTACATCCTTACACAGTTACAGCATATAGTGCAAACAAGTCATATAAAGTGTTATCTACATTTGTGTGGAGAAGAAATTAGCTTGATCTTGTTTATTTATTTATCTGGTTTATTGGTGGTATTCATTTTCCAAAGTTATATATAGTTGATGTCATAGTAAAGGACAGGGCAAGATGTTGGATTTGATTTTATAAAGATTTTAACAGGTTTAATACCTTTTGTGACTGTTATGAGATTTATTTACATTTGCTTTGACCCTTTGGCAAACTACTCTTAAGCAGGCGGCAAGCTACTGGTGACATTTTCATCTATGTACCATTGTCATGTTTGATGCAGATTTGCACAAGGGTTGAAGTTACGGCAACGTGACATGATTGAAGATGAAATTGGGGGTAGCTCCACCACTCTCACCTGGATGGCCTCAAAGCTGAGACAGGTGACCGTGACATGTTTCATCTTCTATATGTTTGTGTATGTTTGAAGAGGCTACCCTTAGCAAAAAGAAGTTTATTAAAGTTTACTATAAGTATACTTATTTTATACTAAAACTGAGGAAGTATACTTGAAGTTGACTTTTATAAACTATATTTTATATATTTATAGAATAGAATATACTGAGACTTACACTTCAGTGGCGGATGCTGGTATTCCAAAGAGGGGAAGCTCACTGCCAACTTAATCATAAAATGTGTCCATTTACTTATACGTTAATTCTACCCTTCGTTCCTTCTCTAGAAAATGGTCTGCCATAGTGCTCTCCTAGCGGGCTAGTGCAGGTGCGCTAGCGGACTAGCTCAGGAGAGCTAGTGGGCTAGTTAAGAAGCACTAGCGCCAACCTTCCTAACAGTATGATTCTAACGAAACGAAATTAAAAACGAACAAGAAAATTGTAATAAACCAAAACAGAAATAAGTGTGAGTGTGATTTATATACAGTGTAAGAAATGAACAAATATTTTCGCTGAGGAAATGCTAACAAATTGGTTACTGCTTGTCTTACGATGCATGCAACATCCGCGATGGGACTGAGCTCCAGCAGCCAAGTGGCAGTCTATGTATCAAAAACGCCAGCCAATCAAAACTGGATTCAGAGGTTCACCAATCAACACGGGGACTGCTTGAAGTCCGGACCAACAAAACTCCGCCCACCATTCCATTCACCCCCAGAGACGCTCAGCGTCCGGGGGCGGGAGAGAAAAATGGCATTTCTCCAATGACCATTCACTTTCCATGCATAGAAAATGAGGGGTCCGTGCTGGCCCATTGAAGTGCATTGACGCTGGACGTCTATGAGGAAATGCGTTGGCCATAGGCCATGAGAACAAAGTGGAATGCTAAGTTAACAACACCAACTTAGTTGATTTGTGATAATGGGCCTATTATTAACAAACTGGTGTTTGAAATGGACATGTTTTAAGGCATTTTGTAAACATTTGACCATTACATTTTTTTTTTTTTACATTTTAGGGGAAGCAGCTTCCCTTGCAGTCTTAGAGAAATCTCCTCTGTTACACTTATACTGTACTTTAAAATGAAAACATATACTTTTTCTTTAGTCAAGTCATTGACTCGTGCTTAGCATTTAATTTATATATTAATATAATGTAATGGTGGAATTTAAAACTTAACAGTATATAGTATGTGTGCTCAATTGCATTATCTTTATGTACCTTAATCTCATACACAAAAACAGAAGTGCAAGACGATACCACCCAGTCAGCTGGAAGAAGCTGAACAACCAACCATATAGAAGGTATTTGGAGGATGACGCAGCAGACATACCAAGGACTACCAAGTAGCTAGCTCAATAAAGTCAATTCAAATGTTTTTCTGTTTTTGTGTATGATTTTAAGGTACATAAAGACAATGCAATTGAACACACATACTAGTTTTAAACTCCACCATTATATTATATTAATATATAAATTAAATGCTAAGCATGAGTCAATGACTTGACTAAAGGAAAAGTATATGTTTTCATTTTAAAGTATGTGTAAGTCTTAGTATAAATGTACTTAGTCTTAAACTTTGTTTAGAAGTTTCAGTATAAGCCAAGTATACTTTACTATACTATTCTATAAGTATATAAAATATAGTTTATAGAAGTCAAGTTCAAGTATACTTCCTCAGTTTTAGCATAAAATAAGTATACTTATAGTAAACTTTAATAAACTTCTTTTTGCTAAGGGTGGTCTTTGTTTTTGTTTGTATGTTTGAAAATATATCAAACTTGTTTTCAACAGTTTGACATTTCAACAATCTTTTGATTTTGTAAATGCATCACACTCTTGTGTACATACAGTTTGAGTAAAGCTACAAAGCTACAAGTAATATGCCAAGGAAACTTAAAGTATAACAACAAGTAAACCAGTAAAATAACCGAAGTTTATAAACATATACTGAATGGAGCAGCCATGGTCTAGCGGCTAAGGCACTGGACCGGCAGCCAAAAGGTCACAGGTTCAATTCCTGACACCAACAGGCCATGAATGACCAACTCATTCCTCCATCCTCCCCTGTGACTGAGGTGAGGTACCCTGAGCATGGTCACATGTGTGATGGGTTAAAAGCAGTGTGTGCTGTGTGATCACAATGACAAATGGGAATCGCTTCATTTATTTTATTACTTTATAATAAACTAAAAATAGGAATTTGAAGTACATAACTAGTACAATGGCAGTATATAAATAAGTGTACTTGTGGTATACTTTAAGTATATTTTAGAGTGTACTTTTGTAAACTTAAAATTAACTTTAAAATATACTTAAAGAATACTTTTATAAACTTAAAGTGTTCCAATTTAATATTAAAAAGTATTAAATTAGCATACTTTCTTGTACACTAAAAGTACATGGTCTCTGTACTTCTGTTCTATACTTACACTTATACTGAAGTATACTTCATAAAATAAACTTTAAGTATACTACTTTTTGCTAAGGGTATTTAATTTTCATACCACAATAGTTATGAGAAAAAGGTCTATTTCACAATGCAATGTTATGTTGTGTGGATATCAGGTGTGCCTACAAGCTAGAAAAAAGCTGTCGAGTAGAGGGATGCGAATTGGACGTAGGCATCACTTTGTGGTTATTGATGAGGCCAAGTTCTGCCACAAACCCAAGGTGAGCTAATAAAGGAAGGAAGGAAAAAGCAATGGCTTGCTGCTGGGGTTGGATTACTGTAATAATAAAATGTGTAACCATAGAAGATACAGTACTTCACAGAACAGTACACCCTGCACATTTCTGCATTTTTTGTTATACAATTTCATGGATAATCCTAGGATGTGATGATCCTGGTCCTGATTCTAATCCTATTTTCACACTAGAGAAATGAATCTTTAATACAACTTAAAAGTACTCAATGAACAGCTTTGATAGCAGTATTGATTTACTGTCCTCTAGTCCCCTAGTTACAACAATGAACAATGTGCTACATTACATACCGTGCAGTATTGCACAGAATTACAGGGGGGGGTGGGGGGGGGGGGGGGCTTTCTGGTGATGCCATGTGTGTGTTAAAGTGGACATGGGCAGAGGTAAAGGGCAGAGCTGTAGGGGACAGGAGATGGGGTGGTGGTGGGGGGGCAAATGGGGTTTGTGGGTTTGGGACAAAAAGTGTGAGGATGGAATGGATTGGTACAAGCATATGAGCAAAAACAAATATAATTATGCCCCTGACAAACTGGAAGCACCCTACTGTTGAAGTTGTTGATGTACAGTATATAACTTCTTGGAGCTCTTGTCTCTCTTTGCAGTACGATCGAGGAAGAAGAGGGAACACATGGAGAAGAGAGCGACAGTGGGTATTTGTAATGCTCAAAGTTGGGGCCAGTTCCCGTAAACTTGTGCTGAAATTGGTCCAGAATCGGTCTAGAGATGTACTGTGCAATCTGATAAGAAAGCATGTCAGACACGGTAGCCAAATTGTCAGTGATGAGTGGCGAGCATATAGGGGGCATTTGGATAGGATGGGCTACAGACATTACCCTGTTTGTGAATTTTGTGGACCCTCGCACATTTGCACATACACAGCATATAGAAAGAGCCTGGCAACATTATAAGGTTGAGGTTTGGCGACACAGAGGAAACCGCACCACTCAGTCCCTCAAGAGGCATTTGAAAATGATAGAATGGAAATTCTGGCTCTGTGACACTCACAGACACCATGTCTTGGGTAGACTGCTCCATGATATAAGGGAATCAAACTGTCATCTATTATGATTGTTATGATTATTATAATTTTAGCTTGGAGGGTCAAGTTCTTGTTGGGCAAACAGCACAGATATTTTCTTTATATAATTTTGTATTATTTTGATGTGTTGAAAAGTACCAATCTATCTACCTCACTACCTACCTATCTGTCTCTGTCTGATGTTGTGTTGTTTGGATACACGTGTCCTTTATGTATTCTTTTGGAATTAATTCATGGAAACAGAAGAAAAAATAAAATGTAGGCCTACACTGTACTTTTTTGACTCATGAAATCTGTTGCGTTGTTGTTTGTTTGGGTTGGGTTGAAAAATGAAAAATACATCACTTGGACACAAGAGGGCGTGCCAACACAAGTAGGTCTACGACTGCCTTTACCTAAAAACGGAAGGAAACCGTATTTCCGTCTGAAGCAGAGCCTTTCTGGAACGTTGTCCGTAAAATTTCTCTGTTGGAAGTGACAAGCGATCCTCAGCTGTTGCCTAAGGTAGGAGTGATAGACAAACCACTTGATGACATCCGGCTAGTTAATGTGTAATAATAAATTATGAAGTTAGCCACAGTACTTAATCATGCATATTTTTAGCAGCTAGCATACAACACGTGAAAACGAGCTAGCAACTACCTTTAGCTACGGCCGTCTTAACCAGACTTTCTACCTCGCAATGATAAATAGATTTTCAACTAAATAAAGATTGACAACAGTATTAAAGTGAGCCACTATGCGAAGTTAGCTGCTGTTTTATTAATATTGTAGTTCTACTAGCAGAATCTATCGTAAATAAAAACGGGTGGAACCGGGTGGAACTCGACGCCAAAGCGCCTAACTAGATAATCATTGACTAGCTAATACGTAAGAATTCAATGAAATTGACGCTGTATTTTGTGTTTTTAGTATCCTATGTAACATCACCCTAGATCAGTAATCATATTTCTTTTTTCTTGTTATGTAAAGAAAGCCAGGACCGTTGACCATGGGAGGCCATAGAAAAACGTAAGCCCTCAGATAGCCAGATGCAGGGCAGAGCGGGTCAAGTGGAATCAAAAGGAGACATGCCAGCGTGTAAGTTGGAAACTTTGATGCATGTGGTGTATGTCTTTGGTTTTGTAACCCACCCTTGTTTTTATGTATCCAACCGTTTGTAGACTATATGTCCGTTTGAATTGTTCTTTTTGGTTGTTGTTGTTGTTTACGACAGCTGTTTTACAGGTACGGTATCTTGACAGGAGTATAAATAGTGGGGTTAGAACGTCAGGTAAGGTAACCAGAACCAGAACCAGAGAAGTCAATTAGGGGAGACCGGGGCTAGTTGGCACAGGGGCAAGTTGGCACACCCTTATTTTCCAGGCCACTAAAGGGTGCACCATAAAAATTCCAACATTAAATCGATCCTCATCTACAGTAGAGTTAATCCATCTAATTCAGAGCTGTCAAAGACATTAACTTTTAAGGTCAGTGAAACGTTTTGAATGTATGATGCCCAAACTAAAAATTGACACCTCCCACTAAACTAACTCTGGAAAGCTAATAGTAAGGAACAGAAAAAATATAAATATTGTATGTGATAGATAGGGGATATAGCTATCATTTGATATTAAATCTGAAATTCTGTGGTGTCAGATGCTAACAGCCTAACGTGATTTCTGTCAAGAGTGCTGTCCTGATGTGGCCGGGGCAAGTTGGAAAATGTGTGTAAACTAACCCCACCTTCATGTGCCAACTTGCCCCGAGCTGGGGCAGGTTGGCACAAATGCGCAACTGTGCTTTAATTATATATAGACGGGAATAATGACTTACTAACCAACAGTGATTGTGCCTACTTTTTAGCTTAGATGTAAAGCTTTGAGGGTATCATAGTTTGGGACTTATAAAGCAATGTATGACAAAGATATGACACTCGAACTGAAAAGTGTGCCAACTAGCCCCGGTCTCCCCTACTCGCTGTGCAGCATTTTTTGATTACCAACTTTATATACATACATACATATATATATATATATATATATATATATCAGTAGCGGCTCGTGGGTAGAAAAAAAGGTAGGGCAGATAGGCTGATGATGACCGAGTTTATTACAATTAACTCATAACATGCACTAAAGAGCGCGTATGCCACTAACTTTAAAAAGCAACCTTGATGGGGAAAATGCGCGCACCTACACGCACCTCACCCATCTACACACAAAATAAAGGGAAAAGGAAAAACTGTCACCTCAGAAACGCGAACAGGGGGCAAAATTGGTTTACTGGTGGAAAGTAAATAATCAAAAACATTGTATATCATGCCTGAAGACGCTATTTGCCTGAAATATATGTGTGTGATTAAGTAAAACTTGGTTTTTAAGTGAATCGTGGTTACTTGTTTGCAAGTACAGGCATGCTTTTGGCAAATATATCTTATAATTTATATTAATAAAGCCAAAGGAAATCTTGAAGTAACATAACTAAAACCCTGGCTTTTGTTATTAATATACTGTATCACATTCGTGCATGATGTGACATTTATTGTCGCTACATGGGCAAAGAACCGTAGCAGTAGAGTAACTTGTAATTCCTAAAGGGAAACTAACGTGAGACAAGCGGACTGTTTCGAACACACACACTGTATCCCTAATGGAGCTGTGCTGCGATGTTAGCATTCTCTAGCATGGCTAGTTTTATAGCACAACTAAGATGTGACTTGCTAGGCTCGTGTTTTTCACCTTTTTTGAAAAAATGCTTTATGTCACACACACCTACACTGCTCCAAATACCCCCTTGTCCACCCATGACAGAAGAACGAAAGAACAGGCATGAAAAACAGAACATTTTATTTCGTTCTGGACAACCATAGAGCCAAGGCTTTCTATCATACCACGAACGTGAAAACGTCTGATTAAATCACCTACCCTTGTCCTTCGTTTGCTAAACGATATGTATGTCTGGCTTATAGGGTCCAAGACTTCATACTGTCAATTTAGTTCCTATATCGAGTCGCTCGAAAGAGTTCTCCAAGAGAAACTCCATGCTATTGCAAGCATGTTCGGTCGCCATGGTTTAAACTACTGACTGGGTGACGTGCGGAGTAATATACATAGACAGTAGAAGGCTGACGTACAGTGAAGGATCTTTTCCAGGTAGGGCAGAATAAATTCTGCCCCGTGGGCGTCTACAAACCCGCGCTTTTTCCTATGGCTTTTTCTGCAGTGTTCTCTGCGTCTGCGCACAGATTTACATAGACTGACAATAGGGAGCTGGGGCAGCGAGATCGTCTGCCCCTCTAGCGATAGAAGTCAACGTAATAGCAGCTACAGTGTGGCGGTGATCAAGACAAGCAAGAAAATCGGCAAACTTTTCTCTTACAAATTATTAATAATGTTTAACAAAACATAACAAGATTCTCGTTCGCATTGCATTTATAAAACAACATTTTATTTACTATTAATCAATGGATCTAGTTTTCTTAGTGGAGGAATCTTTGGGAGGGCTCTGCCCTACCTGCCCCAATGAAGCAGCCGCGCCTGATATATATATATGTTTTGTCTCTTGATCATTAACCTTACTGCCAGGTATGTCTTCAAACTTTTCTACTTCTATCCTTCGACTTTCTCCTTAAATTAATGTTTGGTTTTCCATGTTATCGGCTAAGCTAACTCGCTCAGCCAACCTTAGTGTATATTGACGTAATTTTTTACGAGAACAGAGACAACACAGCGAGAAGTCAATTACTCGCTGTGCAGCATTTTTTTCTGATTACCAACTTTATATACATATATATATTGTTTTGTCTCTTGATCATTAACCTCACTGCCAGTCAACGGACGTTAATGCCCCTGCTGACTGTGCGCGAGCCACTGGACCAACGACAAACCGCTTCCGAATTTCGCCACTCCGGCCGCTGTGGTACCGAGCTACTGTGGAGCACCGGATAGTACAGAGTCGACGTGCCGAGGGAGAGGTTGCGGAGCACTGGATAGCGCCGTTGTGCCGAGCTACTGCCTGGGGAGCACCGGATAGGGAATCGTCGCACCTGACTGTACCAAGAGGAGAAGGCTGAGTTGCTCTCGCCTTGAACTCAGCGTTGAGACTCGATACATTGTTCATTTTAATTAGTGTTTTTATTCTTAGTATTTTTATTTCTGGGGAATTTGATTTAATATTTGGATTATTTGAATTTTAATTATTTTATTTTCTGTTGGATCCAACAATGTTTAATTCATAGTGTAGTTAACTAAATACATGTATACTTGTTTCTCTCTCTCTCTAAATACGTTAATATAAATACAATTTTATAGTGAAGCTGGTAGTACTCTTGTCCATTATTATTATTACCTTTTAAGTAACCCTGACTAAAATTCTTCCTCTGTGGTGTTTTAGTTACGTGCAGCACATTTAGAGGTTACAGTTTCAGTGGAAATACACACTTAATTATATTGCGTCGGAACATATCAGATGGACAGGACACCTAGTCATGGTCAGAGTTTGGAATAATGAAAACGGGCGGAACTCCGTGGCCATCTTGACGGCGTTGGCTTCCAAAAGTTAATCAGTTCAAGGATACAAGGATGGTTTATTGTCACATTCATAGACATACTGGGTAGAGTAAGACAGTGGAATTGGTAATTGTTAGTCTAAAACTGTGCATGAGGAGGGGAGAGTAAAGTGCGTAGAATGTAGTTTGGGGATGCCTATCTGATGAAGGGTAAAGGTAGAATGGGTGATGGGGGGTACGCCATACCAGATCACGGTGGTTCTTTAGCTATTATATAAGAGTGGTGTTTCGATTAAGATGGTTATGTATTCATTGGAATCACAAAAAAATGTCATCAACAGACTCACCAATGGCTATGCATGAGATAAAAATGCTGCGTTGTCAACTTGACAGCATGAACTTAAAAATACAGCTGTTGGAGGAAAAGGTGTCAGGTTTATGTGCTGACAAAGAATTCCTCGAAAGCCAACTTCAAAGTCAGAGCACTTCTAGAGGTAATAGAGTTCGCCGATGATACAACAGTGGTGGGCCTCATCAGTGATGACGACTCAGCGTACAGATAGGAGGTACATCAACTCATAAGCTGGTGCGACAAGAACAACCTGTTACTCAACGTAAGCAAAACCAAAGAAATAATTGGGGACTTCAGACAAAAGCACCCAGTACACACCCCAATCACCATCAATGGCAGCGCAGTTGAGTCTGTGAAAAGCACAAAGTTCCTAGGAGTGCATATCACAGATGACCTCACATGGTCCACTAACACCACGTCCCTGGTGAAGAAAGCACAGACACGCCTTCACTTCCTGCGGAGGATGAGAAGAGCTGACTTCCCCACGTCTGCACTCGCCACCTTCTACAGGGGTGCCATTGAGAGCATTCTGACCAGCAGTGACTGCGTTCACATGGTGGGATTGGTTTGGTTTGGGATTGGTTTGGGTGTTGCTTCCCAACGGGTGGTCTGTTCCCAAGTCCCTGTTCACATGCAGTTCGTCTAAGCGGATTCGGCCAGAGACCCGGCCCTTTCCGCTACGCTAGGTGGGGGCGCTGTAGTCAACTTCTATCTTTCTATTATTATCTTTTAATGCAAGGAACGTCTCTTCCACGCATAACTCTTGAACCACTCATCCGCTTGATCTCAAATTTGGACGGCGTCATCATAATGTTACCAGTGTGTGCAGTGCCAAGGTTCGTGTTGTTTGGGCAAAAAATGCCAAAGATATTGGTCAAACCGTGCCGACCCAGCCATGACGACCCAGGCTGATAAGATTTACAATGCTAGCTGCTACAATGTTGGACATAACGCGACTAACGACACATACCTAAAATAATGGACATAACACGAGTAAACATTTGCCCACAACAAAGCTGCTACGTAGGTAAGATGTATCTTATCGTATACGCAACAGCAGACTACAGCACTGCACACATATGCCTACAGTGCATACAGACGACACGTAGAGGAGACTGAACTTTTCACCTCTCATTCCGGTTATTCCACATCGCAAAACAGTGGCTAAAGAAAATCTTACAAGTCAGTCAGTACAAATGTATTTACATAGCCTCCTCCTTTCACCTGATATTATTACCCACTTAAACAATAAGGTGGTCTAAACAAAAACGTAATACTCTGGCACATCTTCTATGGGCTCTGCACTGTTCCTACTAAATAAAGACAATAAACAAACTTTCTGGCGGCATACAAACATGGTGTTCCAGGAGTTTGACGCATTCGCGTACGTGTTGTGCATTCTGCTGTGTTAGAAAGTCGGTATGAAGGAACAAACTGCGTTTTTTATTTCGTTGATACATGCGCAATACCCGAAACCAATCCGATCCCCGTTCACATGGCAGTCGAAGTGGTTTGGAAAAACAGCCCAGACCTGGCGTCGCAATTGGTTTAGGAAAACCAATTCCAAACCAAACCAATCTCCGTTCACATGAAGCTGGTACGATCCCAAACCAGTTCCAAGTGGTTTCGACTTGTCCATGTGAACGCACTCAGTCTCTCTGTCTGGCACAGCAGCTGCTCCGCGGTGGACAGGAAGGCACTACAGAGGGTGGTGAGGACTGCAGAGAAGATCATCAGATCACCACAGCCAGCCTTACAGGACTTGTACAACTCACACTGTTCCAGGAGGGTCCTAAACATCATCAAAGACACCACACATCCAGCCCACAAACTGTTCTCCCTCCTACCGTCTGGAAAGCGTTACTGCAGCATGCGGTGCCGCACAACAAGACTGAGCAACAGCTTCTTCCCACAAGCCATCAGGCTCATCAACTCACTGAAGAAGATCCCTTGAACTTAAAAAAAAAAATGCCATGAACATTCAAAAATGCCATATCTGCACTTTATGACCTGCGCCTTACTCACTGCTCCTCACTTTATCGACAATCCTACCTGCACCTTGTCTCTGTGTGTGTGCATTCTGTGTGTGTGTGTGTGTGTGAGTGTGTGTGTGTGTTCTGTTGATTAGTGTTGTGTACAAAATGTTTCTTGTTTTTAGTTTAAATTGCACATGTATAGTCAGTGTATATTGTATGTATATTGTTAAGTATTTAAGTTGCACACCTGGGGCCTCATTTATCATCAGTTCGTAGAATTCCTCCTAAAATCTGTCGTACGAATGAAATTTAGAATGTTCGTAAGCACGGAAATTTCGGCATTTATCAACCGTGCGTACGCACACCGGTAGGTAACCTGCAATGATAAATTCCACACCTTCCAGATCACCTTGCGCGGGCACGAGCAGACTAATTTACATCCCACAACGCCCCCAATTGCCCATATATGGCATCGACAATCCCTTTAAAAGCCACCGGAATTCCTAATTGAGCCTTGGTGGAATGATGGAGAGGCGCTCGAAGAAACGCAATTTCTCCGACACGGTCCAACAAAATGAAAAAATCATATTTGGCACGTTGGAGGTGGGTTACAAACAAAAGAAAAAATATGGCGTGGGAAAAAGTGACAAGCGGCGTAAATGCTGTATGATCGGAAACCACGGACTGTGACCGAGATAAAAAAAAGAAGTGGTGTGATGTTAAATTAAATGCAAAAAATTATATTTTACGCTGTGATGTTATTTGGGCTTTATTCAGCACGCTTAAGACCACAGTAGGCCTACTGAATTAGACACAAGGACCCAAATACCGTCCAACACACTGTCATACAAAAATAAGCAACATTGTAGGTCCAATATATGCTCCTGTGCAGCGAACGAAGCTCTAGAATCAATACTATTTGCAGTTTCGTTATTCTACCACTAGGTTCCTGTGCGTACGACTGGTCAGAGCTGTGCGTATATTTAGGCACATTCCTACGTTCAAGTACGAGTTCATAAATCCCACACTTTGCGCAGGAATGATCGCACGCACCCTTTACGCACATTTCTGTTCGTAAGAACGCTTGATAAATGAGGCCCCTGGAGTCTAGCGAAACGCAATTTCAAATCCTCTGTGTAATGTAAATTATATAGAAGGAATTGACAATAAAGAACCTTGAACTTGAACTTGAACTAATAGATGAAAGTGTCTACATTGTGTCAATTTTGTTTAAGGTGGTTCCATTTTCACATTTCACATTTTTAAGGTGGTTCCATTTTCAAGTCACATTTTTTTTCTTCAGAGAGTGCACCAACAAAGAAGCTAAAAATCAAGATGGAACCAACAGACAAGGACAATAGCAACACCTCTGACTCTGACTCAGTTGGCTCCTTCCAGTTTTCTCAGTCCTCCAGCAGTCCAACACCTCATGTGAGAGTGAAGAAAGAAAAACAACATAAAGCTACACCTCAGTCATGAAGAACAAGAGGTAAGTTTTATACACTTGCTATTCTGTCCTCCAGTGTACATTTCTGAGTGTTCTTTGGGGAGTTCTGTTTTTTGGGAGGCACAGATTCCTAGCTTCTTGGCAGACTGGTGGGTGGAAAGGGCAGAGAGTTCAGCATCCTAACAGGCAGGAGGCTAAACAGATGTTGTGCGGGGTGGCTTGCATCACTCACAGTTGTGATGACTTTGCAGGTGAGGTGGATGGTGTATATGTCTAGCAGGGAGGGAAATGCAAATAAGCTTAATGGCCATACAGAACTGCAGAGATCACTCACAGATCAGCATTTCCCAGGCTTGTTCTATTCAGAAAAGTATAGTCTAAATTGTACTAATTAAGTTTTTCTTTTGTTGTAGTGCTCACAACTCATGGAATCCTGAAGCGCTATGGCAGGGCTCTGAAGAAATTTCAAGAATTTGGCTCAATGAAGAGGGCATTCACCGCTATTGCAGTGGACCGCAACACCATTGCCAGAACGGCACCTGTAGCTGAATTACAGTTAGTCTGCCCTAAAGCCTTCAGAGCTGTGCCTGCATGGGATCCTGACAAAGAAAAGATGTCGGTGTTCACTCAGCGTTGCCGGGCAGCAATTACTGAAGATATTGAACAACAAATTAAACAATGGAAAAAAATGGGGAAGTTGCTGCCCATTGCATATACGGACAAATAATGGAGGGCTTGGTTTCTGTTTTGAATGTTGTACTGCCTTAACCAGCTTTTTTTTTTTCTTAAAATTTGATTTAACTTTTGCTACAACAATAGCCTGTTTTTGCAGTTTGGAAAATAAAAAAATGTTTAAATAAAAAAATAAAGAAAAATTTCATTCAATAATGACTTGATGAGTTATTCACATTTGGAAAATGTTGTTCTTTATGTCGCTTTTGGAGAAAAGCGTCTACTAAGTACTACAACAGTAGCAGTTTTGTGTACGAGAGTGGAACAGTTCAGGGCAGTTTACCAATGCTTCCGTTTGAAAGCTAACTGTTTAACACACTATCTTCTGTCACGGGGGGATTAAATGTGATCTTCACTTAAGTATGGATTCGTGTTTTTTGTCATGTCAAAGTTATGTTTGTTTTTTTTTTTTTTTTTTTACCGTATGTTGCCTACCATATTGTTGCCTTTACAAAATGTGAGGAATGTTTACTTGCAGACTGCTATGCATACGATAGGTCAAATTAATGGTGTTGGTGCTAGAAAATGTTTATAGATCTTGGAATGAAGTTTTGGCAAATGGCAACTGTAAAAAGTTGCTAACAAGACTTAAACTTTTATTTTTGACAGATGCTGCCTGAACGAACCTTGCGGGGGAATATGAAGTTGTGGTTGAAGACATCATCTGGCTGTCCTCTGGCCTCAAGTCAAAGTAACCGAAAGTGAAGATTGCAGTTAAGGCAGACACGACGTAACTCGAGAAATGTCATGGCCACGATGTCAGACTTTGCGTTTTCAGTGTACTTGTAGCAGAATTCAAAGCGAAACATTGCCCTTGAAATTCAGATTAAAGTGATATCTCTCCCAGCTTGCTGGTATGTTCAAAATGTTTATAAACCTTTTTGAAGTTGACATGAAACGTGAAAAAAGTAACGATGGATTTATCCTTCTATAGCAAAGTGTTCATCTGAAGCAAGTATTTAAAATCAATTAAACCATTACTTAAAACCAAGGGTGTGACACTATGATGTTAACCCATAATGTTAAACAAATAAAATCTTAAAATTAAAAAATGGTTATCATAATGTTCACATGGCCACATTCTAATTACTCAGGTGTGTAGTATCGGTTATTTATTTACCTTCCTGATTAAGATGTGTTATGCTTGTACTAGAATAACACTTTTCAGTTATACATATAATACAGTAGGCCTATGCATGTACTTTTTAAACTAGGAAAAGAACATGAGCTTTGCCATCTTTTATTCTTTTCAGTTTATTAAGTTTCTGTTTCATAACAACATAATTGGCAGCTGTGTAACAGTTATGTGAAGACAAGTTACTGTATGTGAAGACAATGGCCATGGTTTAGAGACCCTCAGCTCTGAAGTTGGTGGTGGCACATGATGCAGGCTGGAGGGTAGCACCTCAGCTGTTAAGCTGGTGGTGAAAGTAGCAGCAGCAACCTGGAGTGTAGATCTTCAGCTGTGAAATTGTAAGTAATGGTACATGAAAGGGAATTGAGAACAGGACCCCATTTCCAGCACAACCACCTAAATAGGCCTACCAAACCAGTAATTTACACATTTAATACAATATTTAAAATATTTAAACTTAAAATGCTCTCTTAAAGCACCTGTTGTCTGTTACATGGGGCCCCATCATCTAATAATATTCCAGGTCAACCATGCTTGATTCAGCAGTACTGAATATCCTTCCCCCACAGTCCTTACAAATGTAGACATGCCAACTCATACACGGTTAAAACTACAGCAGCCCTTTGAAAGGCCCACTTGCTAATGTACTGTGCTGAGAACATGAGAATACCAGCTTTACAATGGAGCAGCTCTCAGGTATTTTCAACTGATATTCTTATTGGTCATGCGAATCAGGAAGGGTATCAAATTATTTCAAAAGCTTTATTTAAAATCACATTTATATTAGTAGAAGCATCGTGACTAAGGTACAGTACCTGCTGGTCTAGCTCGGTGCTCCATGGTGAAATGACGCTTAAATCTACAACAGAGTGAAAAACAATGTCAGACACATATTGTTGTACATATTGTTTACGCACACCTGCAAAGATTTCCCTATTATAGGTAAACGCACCCTGTATATACACATTTACACGTTTTTCTCAATCGCTTTACCCAGCACCAGCTTAAACTGTGCCTACTGTCCTTTTCTGTCTCTTCATGTGTGGCGAGCACTAAAATTCATGTCGTGTTTATAGTCAACTCATCTGGATCTTGGTAAAATGCAAAGATAACGTGGCACCAACGGCTAGACATTGATTAGTTAGATATCGCTTGCTAACTATGCCCCACGATAACGTTAAGTTTTCTAGTTTTCACGATAACTTCTGTTTTCGAGTCTTCTTCAAATAAAATGTCTCACTGGCTGTATTATTCGTGTCTCCACGGTTTAATATCTAACATATTATGACAATTATTGCGCGGTGATATCGAAAAGGCTTAAGTAGATGATACATTCGAAGTGAACTAAGATAACAGTTAGCTAACGTTAGCTATCTTATATGAACGGTTTACTTACCGGGAAAACTGCAAAGGATCTTCCAACTGCACAACAGCATATGATTGTTCGTATGGGTATGTTCATAACAGTATATTATAAAACAACTAAGAAAATAAGTTGGACAGGTTGCCTGACGAACTCCACTGCAGCTGTCAAGGTCAGGCTAATGATGACAGCTAACGTGATAGGTAGTCACCGCTGGCGGTGCAGCCTCTTTCTGGTGTCAATCAAACCCACCCACGTTGGCCATTGGACGCTGAAAACATTGGAATAACATTCTAAAAACGAGGTTCTGGGGGGGAAAAATCCTTGTGTTATGTGAAGGACTCAAAAATCTATTTATTGAACATTATGGGGTAGACTCAAGGACAGTTTTATAATTTTAAAAGTGACACAGAAAATTTGCAATTTTCCCATAGAGATACATGGGAATGGGCGGGATTAAGAGTTGTACTGCAGCCGGCCACCAGGGGGGCAAGTAAACTTCCGGTTGCTTCATTTTTGACAATAGAATGTTGGCACCTGGGCCAGACTCATCCCTATAACAGAGAACGTTCAGGGAACGTTAGACTTTGGTTCTCTAAAGGTTAGGTTAGAACCAAACCAAAAGCTAACCTTTAGAGAATGTTACCTTTGGTTACACAGAAAACCTTAGAGAATCATACGTTCCCTAAACGTTTAGGGAACCATGCAACTGAAACGTTCCCCTGTAGTTAGGATTTGGTTGTTTTTTGGTTGATATGAGAAGTTGTCTGGTATTTTACACTTAGGTGACAAATTTGCACATAGACAATGCAAGTGCATTTAACTGCAGCATATTTCCCGATTTAGGGTTTTTTCCCCAATATTCTTGCTTGCATATTTTCTATACATTAGGCTATATATGAAACTAAATCACAGGGCAGTAAACAGCTGGCATCCAAGACATAGCTATAAGCTATTGCTGTTGAACCTATTGAAAATAAATAAAATACTGTTAAACAACCCACAGCTCAGTTTGTCTGGGGTAAGATGACGTCCAGTTTCGACCTTTTGTTTCGAACAGGCGCTGATGCAAGCTTTACCTACATGATAATGATAGCCATTCAGAGGCATGTGAAATGGCTGGACTATTAAATCCATTGCTTGTGCATTCTAGTTTTTGGAAATTGGTTCAGCCGGTTTTTGTTTGTGTGACTGACAACCCTTTAGTAAAAAGAAGTTTATTAAAGTTTACTATAAGTATACTTATTTTATACTAAAACTGAGGAAGTATACTTGAAGTTGACTTTTATAAATTAATATAATATAATGGTGGAATTTAAAACTTAACAGTATATAGTATGTGTGCTCAGGGCCGCGTTAACCTTTGCCGAGGCCCGGGGCAGACACACCCCCGAGGCCCCGCCCCTTATTAATACCCAACAGATAACAAACACCATGACCAAAAATAATGTTAAAATGTAGCCTACAAATTAATAATAAAATTAAATAATGACGCTGGAACAGGTATTGTAATTAATTGTAATCGTCGCTTCCTCGAAATGAAAGACCACGCTCGGACAAAAAATTGATCACCTCAACAACTCGTTTGAGAACTTCTCGCCAGTAGCTCTCCTCCTCTTTGCATTGCTCTAATAAATCGTGGTCGATTTGACGTGCTTGTGTGCATGCTAACCAAAGAAGTACAGCTTTTCTGTGGTTGACTAACTTCACGCTCCTCTACACGGGCAAAGCTGTGTTTCCAGTCGGAGAAACCGGTAGTGGAGAATGAAGAAGGGCTTTCGCCGAAGAGCAGACAATGAAAGCAAAAAACATTGCCTGTGGATGGCGGATAAAAACTAACCAGTCCCTCGGCACATGCTCTCCATTGCGCATAGAACGATCAAACAGGGCTTTGCTTAAGCGTCGCTTATTTGTCTTATATGTGCGCTCAGACGCGGCAAAGGAGGCATCCTTATGTTGGCACTGAAGTGGTGCTTTTGTAGCATGGAATCTACAGGGCCTTTTATTTTGAAAGAGTTAGAGGGCAGTAGTGGTGAACAGCCCGGGGTGGAAATGTTTCCTTCCTCTTTGATTTGGTCTGTGTCACTACCCGATGTGAGTCGCTGCCCGATGTGAGTCGCGCATGCGCACATGTGCTTTTTGTTGACGAAATGATTTACGGTTTGTGAACGAGAAAATGCCTTTCCAGATGTGAGTCAATACGGAAGGAAAATAAACTGACTAACTGAAAAGAGACTGTAACCCCTCGGTGTCTTGTTTATGTGTTTTATGTACCTTTTCTAAGGTCTTCCATTGTATGTAATGAGAATTTGTTAAATTAAAAATTAATAATAATATTAACAATACGGAAGTATAAATTGCGCATGCGACAATTTGAAGTGAGATTCGCGGCCATGTCATTTGCAAAAATGAGAGACAGTGGTTTTACTTTTTTCTCTGAGCTAAAACATTTTTTAGCTACGGGACATTTCTTGAAGGAATGGACTAAGCAAGAACGGTGGAAAGTGCGGCGGTCCGCGGGGAATTACTTGGTCTGTACCAAGCGGCAACGTTCCAGGCTGAAAAATGAAGCCGGAAATGAACGTTCTAAGGCTGCAGTACCTATTTTGTCCTTTAGGGGCAGGCTGCAAAAGGGAGCAATTTCCCATAGACTCCCATGTTAAAAAGTCAATTTTCACAGCTAAAATAAACATATTTACAGCCTGGTTCAAAAAATGGTTTAAGTGTCTTTCGATAGTTTGGGGGTCCATGACAACTCTGAGGGGGTGAATTTTTTTAGAATCCATTTGCTTTAAGCACAGTTAAGTTTTAATTTTATGAATAATTAGGGGCGTGGTCAGTTTGATTGACAGCAGCCAGCCACCGCTGCTGACGTGAAGCTGAGATTCTCAGCCTGAGAACTCTGTCGACTCTTCGGCTGTCATCGGATATTTCACGACTATATCATTTCCAGCATATTCAATGATATGTTACATCCAGGATGTCTGACGTTCCTGTTAATTGTTCTAAAGGACCATCAAAGAATGTTTCTTTACATTTTTATGGTAAGTGACATTACACTACTGTTTATCTGCCATCATTACTAATATGTAGCATCGCTGTTAGCCCCGTAGCCTAAAATCACCTCAGAAATGTTAGCATGTTAACCCTGGTGTCAAACTAGCTCCCGAATAACTCTACTGCAACATAATATTACTCAATCTGCCATTATCAAGCTTATTTGACTGCTCCAATCGGTCAGTAGAATGACTATAGTAGAAAGTCAGTAGAATAGCGTTGAAGGAGAGTTTGATTTGAGTTTTGTCTCGGCCGTCTTTGAAGTTCAATACAGTCTTAACTCGCACAGCTAGCGCAAGCTACGTTACAGCCTGCTAAGGTTCGTCAGCTAGTAATGAAGTTGACATAAGTGACAATACCGTCAAATTATGTCCACTGACTCAATTCTTCATCTGTGCTATACTTAAGAGGAAGTACATGTGTTAAAAACATAGACTGTGTTAATACGAGAGAGAGAGACGCTTTAAAGCACCCTTGCTTGTAAAGTTTATTGAGTAGCTAAAACGTGACTCCGTAAGAAAAAGATTTAAAAAAAAATAGTGCAAGCCTACATTCACGTAAGAATGGGCAACCTGGCCGTACACATTACATTTTGAATAGTATTGTAAATTAACATTTCAAACATCTCATCAGTTTTCCTTTAGGTGACTCAGACAGGCTGGACAAAGGGATGGATGGTTAACTTGAGACAGAACTGGACTCCACACCAGAGCTCTCATCTGTGCTGTCAGCACTTCGAGACATCACCACGGATGCCAGGGACAGTACCAACCTTTTTGTTGCAAATATTTAATATATATATATATCTTATTATTTCTCCTCCTACAAGTTTTCTACATCCTACCAGACTACAAGCTTAGAGTATGCTATGGCTTGTCCAAATGTCTGGGAAACTTTAAATATGTTTTAAACATTTATTTTATACAGTGATGGAGTGTTTTGGAAACTATGGTAGTGACATACAATTACATTACAATTATCACATGCTTTTATTCAACACAACTTACAGTAGAGGACACAATGCCCATTTATTCTTGACTCCATTAGGCCACAGATGCCCTTTGCTCTTATCTTGATGTTCTTGTGCATCACTTTTGCTTACTGCTTTTCTTGCTGCATTTGATACTTACCGACCTGCCACTTTACTGTATTACACATAACTTTATTTATTCACTTAAATGTTCTGATTTCTTTACATGTATGGGTAAATATCAATGTATTGTCTAGTCAAAATGTCTTGTCAATATTCCAATGAAAAATATGCTACTGAAAAAAAGGTTGACACGTTCAATACTTATTCATCCTGCTTTACATGCCATATACTGTTTTTTTTTTTCACTTTGCTCATTGACTGCAGTGTATGTTTAATGCACTGCTTTTGTTTACAATGACATTAAGATTTTCCCTTTTATATATTAATAGTAATTGTTGAAATAAGACATTTTGATTTGATTCATTCTTGGTTTAATAAATATATTACAAATTCCATATACATTTCAAGTGTGACTTCAGTGCAAATCAAAATCAATAACAGATTTGTGGTAGAAAATGTTGTTTGTTGAAGCAGTTTCAGACATGTGCTGTCCTTATATTTAAAGTTATCACGAGTTTGACATTCATTCACCAGGCAAAATATTACAAGTTCCTGTACATTCAAAGTGGGATTTTAGCGTAAAGAATTCAAAATCATTAGTACTGATATCCCCAAGACAAAGCTAGCCATTACAGATCACACAAGCCCTGCTTCAAGCAACAAGATGATCACTTGTCCAAGGTCATTCCCGCCGCAGTGGATGAGCAGGACATATAGGACGGTTTCTTCTTGTAGGGCCTGGGAGAAAAACAAGAGGATGTCACACCATCTTAGTCCACCCAGGCCAAATCACCTCATTTGGGCATGAAGTCCCAAGTTGGTGGCCAGGGACCTCCTTGCAGCCTCTTCCCCTCTGCCAACCTAGCTGTGCCCCAGAATTTATGAAGTTGGAGCTGTAAAAGCAAAACTGAGAAAAGACAATATTAACATACATTCAACGAATTAGATGGTCATAACTATTAGCTGTTCAAGTTTTTAGAACGTGAGGTATGGCGATATTTGTATATTTTCTTAAGGTTTTATTATTATGTCACATTTGAGCATTTGCTATATGAAACTATGTACTACATAAGTAATATGTAGTTGCTCATGTTGTCTTCCACTATGTTGGATTGTCTTCAGTTGCTTTGAAATGGCCTCAGAAACCATTTTATGTACATTTGAACATTATATGCATTCAAGCTACGACAGGTCTTGATAAGAAAATGTGAGAGCACCGACATGCACACCTTCATTTATAAAGTCCACAATGTACACCGAATAAATTAGCAGGACTACATCAACAGCTGAAAATAACGACTACAGATTTATACATGAAAAAGACGGATGAAACGGGCTGGTTAGTCGAAAGGTTTCAATCACACAACAACAGAACAAATTCCATGTCAAGATATCATGAGCACGTTACCGATAATGCCACAAAGCATGCACTATAGTTAAGACCTCTCTTATTAAATCGTGTGCAAATAGGCAACGTTAACGACCAAAATCATAAGAAAACCATAGTATCAGTTTGAAGCAGTAGTGACAGAGTATTGAGGGAGGTTTTGAAATCTTTGGTAGTCAGTTAGAGCAGTCATAAACGACATGGTTGCTATGCATTGCTAACTTACGCTAATAGCCTACAATAATTTAGCAACTATAACTGATGACTAAAAACTGCTCTTTCACTACATTACACTGAATAGTAGCAAACGGTCTGCATAATTATTAAATTTACTCATGTACTGAAAATAATAATGGATTTAGGTACTTACCAGCAAAATAGATGAGTTCAGTCTGGTCAACATCGGTCAAGTGTATCGCCCAAAATACATGCAAGCGAAATTTACCGCTTTCGCCCCGCTTTCTCCGTGAAAGAAGTTCTCCGCTACGTAATTTGCGGGAGCTGGCCTAGCCTGTAGGGGCGGGTCTTCAGGCCGCCTGGCACTACCTTTTCATCCATATATGGAATGTCGTAGAAGGTAGGTAGAAGGCGGGTTTAGAATGCAGAACGCATTGGTTAAGATGCCGTCGCCCTGAACCTTCAAATTAAGCCTCATTTTGGCTGTGGGAAAGTCTATGAGGGTTTGTCCAGTTCTTATTGACTATTGACTATTGACGTTTTTTTTTGTTTACAATGTCGGACGACGAAATTGTTGCTGTTCAAGTCAACGGAGCTGCGGCTAACCCATTGCCTCAAGGGCAAGGCATGAATTCGTTGCCTTTTCGGATTGACCTCCCTCCTCCTTTTTCTGGGGATGGGTCCGAGCCCTTTCACTCCTGGATTCAAAGATTTGAAGTTGCGTTAGCCGTGTCAGCTGCTCCGTTGGATAAAGCTAAACTTTTGCCTGCAAAGCTTAGTGGTTCTGCATTTTCGTATTGGCGGACTCTCTCTCCTGAAGTCCGAAACGATTATGATCGGGCCAAAGCTAGTCTGAGTGCTGTTTTTCATAGACTACCGTTTATAGCTACGTTTCAAACATATCTCAATGCACGCCCACGCAAGCCAAATGAGCCCCTTGCTGTTTATGCTGCTGAATTGACTACCTTGGTGGCTGAGGCTTTTCCGGACTATGACGCCAAAGCCAAAAGTTCTTAAGTTTTTCGCCGTTTTGTAACTGGCCTGGACTCATCACTACAGCTCAAAATCCACGAGCATGGTGCACTAACTCTGGTGAGCTGTTCTTAAAGTTGCAACTCAGTGTGAAAGGGGTCAGTTAGCTCTGACCGTAGCCTCTCCCTCTCCTGTTATGCCAGTGACTGTAGGTGACACCACTGTCCCTGGGCCTGCTTTAACACCCATTGCTGACTTAACAACTGCAATCGCTGAACTGCGAGCGGATTTTCAGACCTTACGCCGCTCTCAAGCACTGACATCCGATCACAGATTGGATCAGCTGTCGCGACAGTTTTCCAGCCTTCGTCGAGAGGTGTCAGAGATTCTACATCCGCAACATCATGCCTGTGCAGCTGCTGATTACACTACCCACGTTGACAGTCACAGCCCAGCAGGCAGTGCCAACCGCCGACGCTATTCATCGCACTACTGTGTGTCACCCTGTACATCGCCACAGCGCCACTCACGTTACGATGATGACTCTTCACCTCGGCGCCGTTCTCCAGGACGATGGCAGACCAGCTCAGTCCCTCGCCAGCCTCCCTGCTGTGATGATGCCTACACTCATCACCGCAGCCACTCATCTCACTACCATAAACGTGAGTCTGCCCATGGTCACCCTCCATTCACTGACGACTACCCACCTCCGAACACCCACTACACTAATTCGCCTAGCCGCTCTCCTCCTCGGGAGCGCTGGGCTCGCCCGTAGAACGTTCCCATGCCAGTCATACCACATACTCTCGTAGTTCTCGCTCACCCTCTCCCAGTCCATATTATAGACAGATTGCACACTCAGATTCTCATCCGCAAGAGTCATATAGGCCCCCCAACCGACGTGTTCATTTTTCCCCCAGCACAAATGATCAGGGAAACTACTAGGAGCTGCCATGGCGGACCTCAGGGCCGCTCCTGTCCACTCAATGGTCCACACTGACACGAATAGCTACATGCTTTAATTGACACAGGCTCTGGGCTTTCTTTAATCACAGATGACTGCCGTAAATCTATTACAGCTCTAGCTGCTCAGCCTATCAGCAAATCGTTTACCCTGGCTTCCTCAGTTACCGGACATTTCCTAGACATTTTAGGCACAGTCTCTGCTCCTGTACACATAGGTGATGTCACATTACTTCATACATTTCATGTTGTTCGCACAGCCAGCCATGCAGTGATTTTGAGATGGGATTTTCTTACAAAACATCATGCAACACTGAATTTTCCCCTGTCCTGTCTGGACCTTTATAACACCTCAGTCCCCCTTTCCCAGCCTCACTCTCTGATACCAGTTCAAGTCGCGGTTGTCACAGTCACCTCTACAACTGTGCCGCCTATGTCAGAAATGGCAGTGCCCATCACTGCGACATGTAATACTGTCCCTGCCATTCACTTGGATACGTATGTAGGTATTTTAGAACCACATGTCTCTCATACTCTAAATTTGGCTGTTGCTAGGACACTTACCTCTATTCGAGATGGTAGGGGTGTTGTTAGAGTCGTTAACCCCACTCACGACCCAGTTGTTCTTGCTGGTGCATGCCCGTTAGGTCAGCTCTTTGCAGTTATGGGTCGCCCACATGATGAATACACAATAGTGTCCTCGATCGCCGTTGGTGACAAGCCAGGATTCCAAACCCCCCCAGTACCCTTGGAGGATTCTTGTTTATCCTCCGAAGAGCGGTCACAATTGCAACGACTATTGACTGAGTTTTCAGACATATTTAGTACTCACGCTCATGATTATGGTCGTACTTCACTAGTCACACACAGCATTCATACAGGTGATTCTGCACCCATTAAACTGCGGCCTTACAGAACATCTCCAGCGACTCAGGCAATACTACAGCAGGAAGTGGCGAAGCTTCTGGAGCATGGGGTAATTGAAGAATCCTGTAGCCCACGGTCAGCACCAGTTGTGCTTGTCCGGAAGAAAGACGGAACACACAGGTTTTGTGTAGATTTCCGCCGTTTAAATGCAGTTACAATAAAAGACTCACACCCACTTCCTCGGGTTGATGATACCTTAGACAGACTGGCAGGAGCTCGGATTTTTAGTACAATTGATCTAACAGCGGGTTATTGGCAAATACCTCTTAACACAGTGGACAAGGAAAAGACGGCCTTTTCCACTGGTGCAGGCTTGTACCAGTTCCGTATGATGCCCATGGGCCTGTCAAATGCCCCTCCCAGTTTCCAGCGTCTGGTCCTTCGTGGTCTACATTGGAGCATTTGTCTTATTTATTTAGATGACATAATTGTCCATAGCCAGAACTTCACCGACCATCTGCAACATCTAAAAGAGGTTTTTCAGCGTTTCCGTGTTGCTGGCCTAAAACTGAAGCCATCTAAATGTCATCTTGCTCGCCCCTCAGTCACATTCCTTGGTCATAAGGTCTCTAGCAGTGGTGTTGAGCCTGACCCGGCAAACACAGAAAAAGTTGCTACTTGGCCAGTTCCACAGTCCGCCACTCAAATAAGAGCATTTCTCGGTCTGTGTTCATACTACAGGCGCTTCATTCGGGATTTTCCACGCAATGCAGATCCTTTACACCGACTTACACATAAAGGGGTGCCATTTATCTGGTCATCTGAGGCTGAGGATGCTTTCTTAACACTGAAGCAGGCATTAACATCACCACCAGTTATGGCTTTCCCCAATCTTTCTCTTCCCTTTGTCCTTTACACAGACGCTTCACTCCATGCCATTGGCTCGGTACTATCTCAGCAGATAGACAGTAGAGAACACGTCATAGCATATGCTAGTCATCTCCTCTCAGCATCGGAGCGAAAGTGGTCCACCTTTGACCGTGAGTTATGGGCCATTGTGTGGGCTATTCGTCATTTTCGCCATTATGTTGCTTGTCATCCTTTTACCATCATCACTGACCATAAGCCTTTAGTAGGTCTACGAAAGCTGCCATTGGACCAAGATCCAACTGGACGCAGGGCTCGCTGGTCGGTGGAACTAGACCTCTATGATTGGTGCATTATTCACCGTGATGGTCACAAACATTTAAATGCTGATGCCATGTCTCGCCGTCCGCATGCTGACCTCACTAAAAGTCCTTGCCCCCCTCAGCTGTCATCGTTGCACTCTTTAAATGCTAGCACTCAGACTGACGATACTGAAACGTCAGCCTTGGTCCAAAGTCACATGACTGCCAACCATGTACAGATTCAGACTGAGTGGGCTATTTCAGAGAAACAACAGTCAGATCCAGATCTTGCTATGGTGTTGAGATGGATTACAGCCCACCATTATGGCAGTTGCGTGGTGCCTCTTCTTACCTGAGGAAAATGTGGTCTCAGTTTAGTCGCCTCACAGTGACTAATGGCTTGTTGGTCCGGACATACACTCTCCCCTCATGGGGCAGCACAGGTGGTGATTCCTGTGTCCTTCATCCCGGACATACTACATCACGTTCATGGTCACCCAGGTGCTGGTCACTTTGGCTTAACCAAATCACTTGATAGGGCACAACGCCTATTTTACTGGCCGTATATGTCCTCTGACATTTCAAAATATTGTGCTCAATGTCTAGCCTGCCAGTCACGACGGACTCCTGTCCCCCGTCCTCAAGCCCCTCTTGTCTCCATATCCCCTGACCGCCCATTTCAGATTGTTGCTGCCGACATTACAGAACTACCCCTCTCCACAAAGGGACATCGTTACGTGCTTGTTGTGATGGATTTGTACACTAAATTTGTCAATCTGTACCCCTTGAAAGACCAGACGGCAGTTTCTGTCGCCCGGTGCATCTTTGAACAATACATACCACAACATGGGGTCCCGGATGCACTGCATTCTGATCAAGGCAGGCAGTTTGAATCAGATCTCGTGAAACAACTTTGTCAGCTCTTGTCCATTCAGAGGCTTCGTACGTCACCCTACCACCCACAGTGTGATGGGGCAGTGGAGCGTTATAATCGTACGCTCAAGGAGGAGCTCTCCAAATACATTTTAGAGGTGGGACAGGAATGGGATGACCATCTCCCCCAAATTGCATTGGCTTATAACACAGTAACACACACAAGTACAGGTTTTACACCTTTCTTTTTGGCTCATGGGCGTGAAGCCCGAATTCCCGTAGATAGCTTGCTTTCCCAGGAAAGCGTACCCACTTCGGCTACTGGAGAAACTCCTGCTGCTTATGCCAGTCATTTACGCCAGTCCCTTGCCAATGCTCTCAGGTCAGCTACTGCTTTTAGGGACAAAGCTCAAGAGAGACAACGGCATTACTATGATCGCCACTTAAAGTTCACCCCATACAATGTAGGAGATTTGATTTTGGTAGATGATCCAGCCCACCAACGTAACAAATTTGCCCCGCGTTGGGTTGGTCCATTTCGAGTCATTCAGCCTCTAGCCCCCACAGCAAACTCTCCACCAGTTACCTTTTTAGTCCGTGATCTCACACGTCCTACAGCCAAACCTAAAGTCATCCATTATAACCGCACTAAGCCATTTATTGGTGATTCTTTTCAGCACCCCACGTATATCACACCCTCTCATACAGTTCCACCACCTCTGACCACTCTCTCTGGATTCCAACCAGGTCCTACATTGCCAGCCACACCAACAGTTCCCCAACAGCCACTCACACCACCACCTCATCTACACACAGCCACTGATGACTTAGCCCCTGACCATGGGCCCTCATCTATCACTGCTCCCCTTGCATCCCCTAATTCCCCTTCCCCACAGCAGGAACGGGGGACCACTCGTTCAGTCCCCAGTCGGGCACGTCGTCTGCCTGTCTCACCTCCAGGACTTTGTATTATCATAATTGACATTTATTCCAGCAAGTTCTTGTTGTGCATATTTTGTTCCCCATGTTCTGTGCTGATAATGACTTCTTTGTTTTTTTTTTTGAAGGTTGTTCATCTGATGGCACCTGTGTTACGCTAGGGGATTGTTGAGGGCAGACACTTGTGTAATATTAAGTACTGATACAACGCTCTGTAGCATTTTATTTTATTTTGTGTATATGTGTAATTGGAAATGAGGACATTTCTTTTTTGGGTGTGGGAATATTATGTAGCATGGAATCTACAGGGCCTTTTATTTTGAAAGAGTTAGAGGGCAGTAGTGGTGAACAGCCCGGGGTGGAAATGTTTCCTTCCTCTTTGATTTGGTCTGTACATGTGAAAACCCAGGTATGTCCATGTCAGCGATGGAGAGCAAATAAAGTTCTGTTTTTATACACTGAAGAGACAACCAAAAGTTTGTGTGAGCCTTAGTGAATGAACCCACTACATAGTCATTACACTTTTACTCCCTTTTCAACCCAATGGGCCCTATTTTGCCGCGGCGCATTGTGTATTCGCGACATGCGCATGCTGTCATTGCTATTCTGTGCCAGCGCAACGTTCATTTTTTCAGGCAAAAAATCACGTTGTCTAGATAGCAGATGACATTGCGCCGTGACGGGCGAGTCAGCGAAAAGAAGAGGTGTGGTCTGGCGCAAAGCGCACCAGATGCTATTATGAGAACGCATAAACCACTTGAGCTTTTGATCAATAAAAAGGTGCTTTTTCGGCACTGGCCCATTGTTGAAAAGCTATTTTAGAGGCGCAGAGCATGGTCACATGTTAAAAGCAGTGTGCACTGTGTGCTGTGTGATCACAATGACAAATGGGAATCGCTTCATTTATTTTATTACTTTATAATAAACTAAAAATAGGAACTTGAAGTACATAACTAGTACAATGGCAGTATATAAATGAGTGTACTTGTGTACTTTTCTAAACTTAAAATTAACTTTAAAATATACTTAAAGAATACTTTTATAAACTTAAAGTGTTCCAATTTAATATAAAAAAGTATTAAATTAGCATACTTTCTAGTACACTAAAAGTACATGGTCTGTGTACTTATGTTCTATACTTACACTTATACTGAAGTATACTTCATAAAATAAACTTTAGGTATACTACTTTTTGCTAAGGGAAATATCTCCCTGGTGTGGTGGTGACAAATAATGTTAATAATTGCTTGCATTTTAAAACTGAGGAACTACACGGGTGGTTCAGACCAGGCAACTGCAACTTGCGAAATCTGTTGGTCATTTCCTGGTGAAATGAGGTCATGAGCGCTCCCACTTCAAATTAAAACCTGACAAACCTGCCCCCTTGTGGTTACCAAACCAAGGACGTAGGCCTAGTCTCGAAAGTACTCACATGTAGGCTAATTACTACAGTGCCTATTAATGCATTCGTTTCGCATGAGAGGGCGAGTGGCTATGCTTTTCATGTTTTGTCCGAACAACATGAAACTTGGCACTGCACTCACTCGTGGTATTAACTAGACACGTACCAAATTTGAGCTCAGTGGGGTGTATGGTAAGAGAGTTGTGTGTCAAACACACATAATGACAGACAGACATTCCTTGCATTTATAGATAGATTTATTATTTATATAGATAGATAGATAGATAGATAATACTTTTAATTTGATACACAGCGCCCTTGCATCCATTGTGGTGAGCAAGATCAGCAGAGGTGTAGCATGGGTGGAAGATTTTGAGCAGGTAATAATAAGTTTTGGATGAGTTGAAGACAGTGGGTGAGTTTGTTTGGGATGCATGACAGAACTGCATTGCAGTAGTCAATGTATGATGTTATCAAGGTATTGACAGCTGTATATGAGAGGAATATACCATTAATAGTATATAGATGAGTGCACTTCATGTATACTTTAAAGTATACTTTTGCAAACTTAAAATAAATGTTAAAGTATACTTAAACAATACTTTTATAAACTTAAAATGTTCCAATTTAGTCTAAAAAAGTATTAAAGTATACTTTCTAGTACACTAATGTCACTTCCAGCTTTTGCCGTGTGCAGGTGGAGCTTTGACCTGGCTGTGCTGGGTAATCGGGAGGCTGATTGGTGTGGCCTTTTTAAAAAGGAGAACTCCCGGTCTGCTCGCTCTCTGTCTCTCACTCAGGCCCTGGCTCTCTCTCTCTCTGCGCGCTGCTCTGGCCGTCGGTTTGCGCGGTAGGCCGCAGCTCTGCTCTTTCTTACTTTTACACACTTACACCACACTTCATAACTGACATGCAATCACTCTTTGGTTAATCATCACCTCCACTAATATGCTTAATTTCTATCAATAAACATGTATTGTTACACTGTACAAATTGGTGTGGTCTCCCTTTTAATGTCACTACCGCTGTACGAGCCCGGTGGTTGTGACACTAAAAGTACATGGTCTGTAGTATACTTACAATACTACTTATACTAAAGCACTCAATAAAATAAACTTTAAGTATACTGGTGTATTACACGTTTTTGTCCAGCTGAGTCTTTTTTATCAGAGACACACACCATATAGACAACTATCCAAATGCTTGGAAAACATAGCTACAGCAAAAGTGATCATTCATTCATTCATTCATTCATTCATTCATTCGTTCAGTCATTCATTCATTCATTCAACAGAAAATAAAAAATATTTTACAGCACTGTCCTATTTGAATGCTTTCTTCTTGTAATTATTACCATTAGACTATGTCCATTATATTCTTATGTCGAGACTAAAATGTCAATAATACCCTTTAGCTAAAAGCTACCTAGTCTTCAATTATTCATGATTTCATGTCTAGGGCAATGATGCCCTGTCAGTTAAGGTATCAGACTTGGGAACGCAGAACCACAGGTTTCAATCCACAAACTTCCAGTAGTGCCACTGATGTAACCTGATCACAGTACCGTCCTCATACACTGCTCCCCGGGCGCCGTTGTCATGGCTGCCCCTTGCTCATGTGTGTGATGGGTGAAATACACAGTTAATTTTGCTGTGAACACTGTGTGCTGTATCATGGAATCATAATGAAACTGGCTGCTATTTGTTGTTTTGAAATACATGCTCTTACTGGCAAACTGCTGTAATTTGATTCAGGTGTGAGTTATGATATGAAGTTATTCTTGTTCTTGTTCTTTTTATTATTATTAAATGAGGATTATCCAAAGAGTTTGGTAACACTTTCTATGAAGCTTGTACTCACAATAAATACATTCATAAAGGCGTATAACATATTCATAAAGTATGTGTGAAACATTCAGAACAATTTATACATGCTTATGACTACTCCTAAGGCATTATAATGCTATGGCATAAGCCTTATTCCAACTTCAAGTGACACAGTGCATTCTTGGTTATAAAGCTTTACCTGTCCTACAAATCCAGTCATGAGTATATATAAATAGCTGTGAATACTAGTTTCAACCATTATTAAGCTTTATGAAAGCACAACCCCTTATTAATTTGTAGAGTGTTATAAATACAAGCTTCATAGAAAGTGTAACCAAGGGCTTTATTTGTAAGTTCACTGCAAAGACATGATTCATCGGTACTTTTTAATAATAAGTTACTAGCAGGCATTTGGTGCTTTGTATCCATGGTATGTGTGCATGTGTGTATGTGTGTGTGTGCCTGCTTGCCTGCATGTGTGCATGTGTGTGTGTGTTAGATAAAAAATGCATACACATTCCCATTCTCTACCCCTTTACTACATTTTTTACTCAGCATTAAAACTTTTTTTTTTAAAGTCAGAAAAAGGACACATTATGAGTATAATGAATTAGCCATCAAAAAGCATTATCTTGAATATATGCCAAAGAATATAATTAAATCATAATTGCTTCAAGAATCACCTAAACATCAAATAAGTGAGAACTGATATGAGAATAATTTTGCACAAAAAGTGACAGATTTATATCACAGTTATGACGTGGTGCACTAGTAGAAAGTCTGCTGCAAGCTATGAGTAGAAAGCCTGCTGCAAGCTTGCCAGTGCATCCATCTGCTGAATGCCTTCCCACTGCAAGGGGATGTCTGCTGGATCGCGCTGATAGGTCTGGGCAAACATCTCGTTAAACCTTATCAGGACATACATCCAGAAAGGGCTGTTGCCTTCCGCCACAGGAATGTACCAACTGGGGTAGATGGTGTGATAGTCCTTGTAAGGGACTGACTCGTCTCCGGTGTCTTTGTTTAAGAACAGGTTGTCACCACCCACTTCCTGTGAGCATGTGCTGTGCGAGAGGGAGGATGAATTGGAACAGGAGTACGACAGGAGGCCTTTGGGGCGGTGCCACAGACAGCTGTGAAGGGTGTGGTCTTTGTCTCCAATGTCACAGGGAGCCTTGCAGAAAGGACACTCCTCCCCACACCCCTTGACACGCTCAAACAGCTCATCCTGCAGCTTGTACAGCAGGTCGGGGGAAATGTTTACCCTGTTCTGGGTCTGCTGCAGGTCTTGTTGTATTTCCTGATTCAGCTCTTCCAGTGAGTCTCGCAGATTTGTGATGAAGATGTCACGGTGGGTGTTGATGTCAAACAGCGGGCCCACCAGAGCCTCCTGCGGAACGGCCACTCCACCGGAGGTTGTCAGCTTGTGGCAAATTGCTGCCAACAGCTGTCGCATGTTGCCTTGCCCCCTGCTTGTTTCTTCTGCCTCCTCGTCAACAGCTTTAGTGATTTTGTCAAAGATTTCATCTTTACGTTGGTTTCTTCCATCATCCACCATGACAGTCCCTGAGAAGTAGCCAATCAAAAGATCATGGATTTTTTTGCGGCTGTAGGTCTCACCAGACTGAAGGTACTCATAGAAACTCTCAAAACTGTCCTCCACAACCAAGTCCTTAAGTATGTTGTAATGGAAGTCACTCGGTGAGTTAAACCTCTGGCCATCCTTGTTCAAAATATCCTCCATGATGGCTGCTCCCAATGAGTTTTGGATGTAGCTTTGGACCGCAGGTTTGAGGCACAGGTTGGTGAAAGTGCGGGCAGCCTTTTGGCACTGATCCCTCTTGCGAAACTGGTACATAAAGTCGAGCATGTACTTTTCCTTGTTGTCATGTAGAAATTTTACCTTTGAATTCATCTGTCTGATCAGTTTATTCTGCAACTCCATGAAGGCCAAGGCAGATTTGTTGCATATGAAGACTTTCAAGTCAATTTCAAACTGGGAGTTTGCATTAAAATCCTTCATATGCAATCCCCTGTCAACAATCTCAAGGATCTCAGTTGTATAGTTGTCTTCATAAGTCTCCTTTTTCTTCACTTTTTCTTGGACATTTTGGTTACATGTCTCAATCATTCTGGTGGCGAATTTTGGGGCCTCCTCCTTGTCATTCTGCAGAGTTCTCTTCACCTTGCTGCGAAACCCAAAATGATCATTTCGCACTTCAAAGTCAGGGAGGCTTGGGTTTCCAATGTATTCAAGTTTGTCAATGTATTTCTGCAAGACCCGAATTCGTAGATTACTACGTAACTCTTGTTTTACTTTTGCAACAATGTCTTGTTCCTCTACTGGCTTTTGTTCCACATTGGTTGGTATTTGATCCCAAATACTTGCAAACTCTGATTCCAGCTTGTTGTCTAGTACACATGTATCATTCACCCTGCTGTCAGCCAAGAGTGCTCGCAACTTCACCTCCAGTGCAGCCTCAATGGCTGTTTGCAAAGCTTTAATCTTGGCGGAGAGGTCATACACATTTGTAGCAGTCTCAAGTGTTTTGTTGAGTTCAGTGGTCTTTTGCCCACGGTACATGTTCACACTGTTTAAAAAGTTTGGTTTGTAATTGTCCACCAGCTGAAAGTCAATATCATTCCTTCTGAAGTGTTCATCCAGACTTGCTTGTATTTTGTCACTCTCAGCCTTGATCTCTCTTGATGTTTCACCTTCTAGTGTTCTGAGGATGTCCTCTGAGTTTCTCCTCAGTTTCCTTAGGTCTGAGATGCGATCATCGACTCTCCCAAACCAGCCTTGCATGTGACTCTCAAGGTTCTGTTCTCCGCTTAGCAGTTTGTTGCAGACATCACTGAAGGTATCAGCCACAGTAATGTTGTCGAAGGGAATTGGGAATGTTCCATGTTTGACTGCTTCCCACAGCTGATAGATAGACTCCATGAATTGTGGTAGACGTGTGACCTCGTTCTTCATGGCACACCTCTGTGTGGTGGCAAATAGCATGTTCTTTAGCTCCAGCGCCACCTTCGTGCACTCTGGGCTGAGAGGTAAATAAAGAGCGCTGTTGTTCCATGGACCCAACAGACAGGGGCTGTTCCTTCCCATGCAGGACTGGGCTTCTGACTCAAGATCCTCCCCTGTTCTCTCCATTGACAACACCTGGACAGCACGACTCATGTGTAAAGCCAAGGCCTTTGTGTTGGCTCCATCATCCTGGCTCATAACCTGACAGACAGGCATCTTGTCCATCTCTTTAGTTCGGAGGAGAGCGCTTACAGCAACCTGGCGGGTGTCTCGCATGTCTGCCTCATTTTCTGCCTTCAGGTTGAGCAGTAGCACGTGACTTAGTCCAGTGACAAATGTTGCTAACTCATGATCATGTATCATGTTCTCTGCAACTTCAGATGGCAGCCCTGGATGACTCAAACCTTCTGTGTTTATGAGAAGCAGCATCTCGCACTCCATCTCCCATCTCAGCACTTCGGGTAAGATGACTAACAGCATGTAAGCCCCCTTTGCATGTCTATAGCTGCCTTTGAGGAAGCTTGATCCAAATAGAGTTGTAAGAACTTCGGCATTCTTTGCATGATGTAGCCCTAAAGCTGTGATCACCTTTGTTCTCATGTTTAGGGGCACCTTCTTCTGTAATTCAATTAGGACTCTGTTTATCCAATTTATAGGGACACAGGAAGCATCTCCGTCATAGATCTCCAGGGGAACACCGTACATGAGGAGCTCAGCGCCTAAGTTTGGGAGTCGTATTACATATGAGTCGCTGGTGGCGCTGTGGTAACACAGCTCGTACATCAGTCCCATCTCACGCAAAAAGTGCTCTAGCCCAAGGAAGATGTCATCTGATGGAAGTTCAACTAGAACCTGCTGGCCCACAAGTGGATTTGTGGAAAGAGAAACCTGATCCCATTGAGCAGCATCTAGTCGGGCCTTCATCCAATTTAGAAAATATGCTCGTTTCAAAGTGTTCATAGTTGTAAGGGCATCTACAAAAGCCTTCATCGAAGGTGTCACTGTATGTTTCTTTGTCTCCTGGAGAATGTTTTCTCGCTCCTCTCTCAGACGCTCTTGATTATAATGGTCGCCCTCCTTTCTTTGACACTGCTCTTTCTCAATTGTAGCCAGCCGTCTCCATGGCCCATCTTGAAGGGGTAGCTGCTCCTTCTTGAATTGAACAGGGTCATCCTCCATTCCCTTAAGGACTTCTTCAGATTCCTCATATGCTCTTCTGCAACAGTCATCCTCATCTAGGTTGTAGCTAAGATCAGTGGCAATGCCAGCCATGTCCACAAGGTTGACAGCATGCAGGTGAGGAATGACACGATCCAGGGCCTCTATCAGATGGACAGCAAGCTCCTCTTCATCGCCTCTGCAACCCGACACGACCATGCTTTTCTCTAGCTCCAGCTCTTTTATGGCTTTCTGCAACAACCTCCCATGAATTTCCCTCTCGCCTGCATCCTTGAACCCATGGGAGCAGTCTACAAGGACCATGTGGCATGCCAGACTCCTCCAGTAGGTCAGTGTCTGTAGGTTGTTTTCCTCGAGCCTCTCAAAGAGAACAACAAGGACACCGGAACCTCGACAGAGGAGGCTCATCGGTCGGTCAAATGCGACTGCATCGCCACGCAGATTAGCCAGCAGCAGTGGTCGAGAGAAAGTGTCCCCATTGGGGTCCCCTAAGGGCAGGTTCCAGCCGACCTCCACCATGCCCTCTGAGATGCTCCGGGGAAGGTGCCCTCCATCCATGTCCCTGTGGACAAAAAATGCACACTTCTTGTGAGATCCGCTCAAAACCCTGTTCAGCACCCTTGACTTGGAGATGTGGAGGGTCCCCAGCCGGACACAGGAGATCATGGCCATCCGGGAGCAGGCCATGTTCTTCATCTGAAAATCCTGAGGGTTGGAGGAGGTAGACTTGTGAAGACCCATCACACCACGGAAGGGCCATAGTAGAAGAGTGCCGTTGATGTCAGGCCAGACGGCAGGGAGAAGCAGAGGCACTGCAAAGCTGCATTGCACCATGTGGTATGTGATCTCCTGCCGCAGAAAGCTGTTGGAGGACATGTAGGCACCGGTGACAAGATCCAGTGGATTAACCGCAGACCGCAGTTCCTCACCAATGCCCTCATCAACAGTCGGAGGACACGTGCCTGGCCAAGACTGCTCAGGCAAAGAGATGCACGATGGGTTTCTAGCCTCTGGGTGGTAGAGCCAGAGGCGACGCAGGAAGGACTGGAGGAGGTAGTTTGGTGCTGCAGGCATGTCGTCCTCCAGTGTGAGGTTGCTGATATGCAACATCGACGTGAGATCCAGAGGGTCCCTGAGGAAGTCCCTCATTCCCAGCATGAACATCACGCTGCCCAGGGCTTTGTTTTGGGCAACCACTGCAAAACAGATGCAGACAGACAGACACACACACACACACACAAACACACACAAACACACACACACACACACACACACAAAATATTCACAAATTAATTATATTAACCGCCTGTTTATTTGGCTGTTTGTTTAGACAAAGTGACTCATGTTCTCTCCTTTTATTATGTATTTTAGTAAACTAAGCTGCTGCTGAATGATAATAGATAAATTAAGGCTGTTTGTCTCACGTGTCGACTTGTTGCCATTCAAAGGTGGTGATTCTTTTCGGTACAGAGACATGTTGAATGCTGGCAGGTGAGAATGATTCACTGATGTGGAGGTCAAGGTGTGGTTAAAGGTCAAAGGTGAAGTGCTTCAGAAGGATGATTTGTATTCCATCCCAAGTAGACCTTGGATGACAATGAATAACAGTTAAGCTGTTGAAATATTTCTTTGTTATCTGTTACAGAGATTTAAGAGTATTGATATGCAAATGTAGGTTAATTAAAAATCTTTGGCAAATATTTTAGCAACATTTAATATCTAAAAACAATATCAATTTATTAGATTAACCATCTCATCACTAAAAAGCCCAGCAATTCCTTGCCGACAGAAATGAATGTGTCCTTCCATGACAAGTTAAATTACTTTAAATTACAACTTGGAAAAAGCTGCTAAAACTAAACACCCTGCTAACCATCAGTTTTTTACCCTAGCTCCCACAAACATTCATAGCGCACTAAGCCGAATCAACACACGTAAGGCTGCTGGCCCTGACACTATCCCTGGATGTGTGCTCAGAACATGCGCTGAGCAGCTCACTGGGGTCTTCATGCACAAATGCTGTTTGTTGATTTTAGTTCAGCATTCAACACTGTTGTTCCCTCCCTAATCACTAAACTTAGAAATCTCAGAATCAGTGTCCCCCTCTGCAACTCGATTTTGGACTTTTTAAACCAACAGACTCCAGCTTGTTAAGTCTGGCTTCACCGTCATCACATTGAACACTGGCACTCCACAGGGCTGTGGGCTTCCTGTCCTTTACCTATGACTGCAGGCCCATGTATGGATCCAACTTCATTGTCAAGTTTGCAGATGACACTACGGTGATTGGACTAATTACAAACAACGATGAGTCGGACTACAGGGCAGGGGTTTAGCAATTTGCTGCCTGGTGGGCTGAAAATAACCTGCTCCTCAACAATAGCAAAACCAAAAAGCGGATTTCAAGAGAGGATTTCAGGAAGGAGAAAGAAGACACACACAGCCATCCACATAAACAGCATGGCTGTTGAATGTGTCTCTAACATGGACAACTAACACCCCCAGCCTGATTAAGAAGGTCCATTAATGAGGACAGTGAAGAAGAACCACCTGTCAGCTGACATCATGGTAACCTCTACTGCTGTGAGATTAAGAGCATCCTAACCAACTGTGTCACTGTTTGGTATGGAAACTGCTCTGTTGCCAACCGCAAACTACAGAGAGTGGTGAAAACCACCCAACGCATCACAGGGACTTTACCGCCTGCTATCAAGGATGTGCAGAAGAAGCGATGCCTATGCAAGACTCGCAGCATCCTAAAAGACCCCTCGCATCCTAACCAAAGACTTTTTAACCCCTCCCCTCCAGAAGGCGCTTCAGGAGCCTTTGGACTAAAACCGGCAGGTTTAGGAACAGTTTCTTTGTCACAGCTGTTTCCCTACTAAACTCTATCCCTGAACCTCTATGTCCCCCTACCATGCCACCACTCTCAGCCCATCCCTTTTCATCTCTCCCAACATCATTGAATGTACGCCACCCAATCCCTTTATCCATCCACATTTCATCCAAACCACATATGTATATATTGTCAGTACTGTATATTTTCTGTATATCATCATTAAGTGTTCATAGTACATCTGATATCTATCTATCTATCTATCTATCTATCTATCTATCTATCTATCTGTCTATCTATCTATATATTACATTACATTACATTACATTGCATTTGGCAGACGCTTTTATCAAAGCGATATATATATATATATATATATATATATATATATATATATATATATATATATATTATAGCACATCTGTATACTTATTCATAGCACATATATTCATAGCACATACATAATAGCTGAGCTTTATACTTATTTATAATACATCTGTTTATATCCCTCATGAATGAATGTTAATACTTAATCATTCCCACCTGTTCATACTGCCCTATTTATTTCTACATAATTTACTACAAACTACACTGTTTACTACAAACTACACTATTGTTGTATATTGTTTATACTGTATATATCACACTTGATGCTCCTTGTACTTCTCATGTTAAACCACATTTCATTACCCTATATTTATACATGTGTAATGATAATAAAGTTAAACACATTACAGACAGTATTACAGACACTGGCACCAGATCTGGAGACAAATACGCAACAACATATCAGTTTCCTAATTCTCGTGTGAAGATTAAGTGTTTAGGGGTGAACGTGCCAATGAGTTCTGGAGTATGACGTGGACGTCTGGTAATTCCTGTTTTTATCTTTGACAGGACCTTGGCCTGGCTCCACCCAGATGACTCTGATAGCTCTGATGGGTATACTGGTTGGTGTACCTCCATCTCTATCTGTGATGGTAATGGCATGACACCAGTCTATGAGTTATATAATGACATTTGAGGCCAGTCATGAGTTTCTGTGAGTTTACAAAACTTTATTGAAACCTCAAACCTCAGCCTCAAAAACTATTAGGGTGCACTACAGGGCGTTAGAACTTGGAAGTAGGCCTGTTGTTGGTGGTGGGGGGTTGTGCATATGCTTCTAATTCTATTCTTAACCCTTGGCCATCTTAATTGCAACAACATTCATCTATGTCACAAAGTTAAAATCTGCTTAGTGTCACAACAGTCTAAATGCTGTCTTCTCTAGATGCAGAATGACAGCCAGTTATTGCAAATAAGCTGTGAAATGGAATGTTAAGCGTCTGAACATTCGTTTTTCACTTGACAGGTGTATAGCTCTAGGCTTGTGTCTCAAACGACACTCTTATCATTTCACATCGCCAGGCTTAAGCAGCTTTATTAAAGCAAGCATGTAGTCTTGACATGGGCACAATAGTGAAAAAAGGAGCATGACTAAATATAGGCATCCTGTAGGCTGTGTATCGGTGTGTCTATTTATTTGCATTGATGTCAGTGTACAGACAACAAATAAATGCAAATTTCCTGACGCTTTTCTTGTCCTATCCATGATAATTTGCAGTGTGTATTTAGAATGCCACAATCGTCAAATCACTGTGGACTCCATA
>CM059279.1:30141119-30176119 GCA_030347295.1 Setipinna tenuifilis | reverse complement strand
ATTCATAAATATAGCCTACACAATGTACGCTGTGGCATAATATATTTTGTAGTTCAGAGATAACTAGCTCATTTATCTGACTGAACAGTGGTGCTAATTAGGATCACCTGGTTAAGTGAATTGGCTGGAACAAATATAAGGCAGGACTTGTACTTTTTAAACCCGGGATGTCCACTTCTGCATGTTGTGCAACACCACAGTCACGTATTGGATATGGATGCCCAAGTCCTTCAGGCGCTGACTACCACTCCTCCTGTCTGTTGGACAGCTCACCACACCTGGCTCTCCTAATCTTAAGTGAATCTGGGTTCAATGGTTAGCAGCCCAAAAATAATGAATTTGGGCCAAAATCTTTACTCCACTTTACTTTAAAATCTACCAAGTTAATTGCATAAAAAAGCACAGCAGAAGTGCAAGATAAACTTTAACAGCACATTACTTTCACCCTGGAATGCTAGCTAGCGTTGAACTTAACTCTACACACACCATCAGAATATATAGTACTGAACAATGATAGTTAGCTAACTAGCAAGCTTTAACCTCTACACCCTCGATCCTAAGAACCAACTATTAATGTCCGAGTCATCACTAGGTTTTCTTTTGCTCACAGAGAACCATGCAGGTGCTGGTTTCAGCACCTAATCTTGAACTTGCCAATGTGTTCACATTGAAAAGCGTTCAGGAACAAATAATTTGGTTGTCGATGGGCACTATGTAAAACTTTTTTTTATTTAAGCGAACCATGGCAACATGTTTTTTTGGTGGCAAAGCAACACCCTCTTAGTGATTACGTGTCAGGGGCTCGCATAATGTTATGAACACACAAGCACTTTGATTTCCAATGTAACAGGTGCGGGAACTGGCTCCGACACTAGGCTGGCCAGTCTGAAAACAGCTACTGACCTTTAGTCACAAGTTTGGCCAAAATTTAGCAGGACACCTAAAGCCATGTTAAAAGGGAGACTAATTAAAGTCATTTTTATTGATTGCTTGTCTGCTGAACGTGTTATAAGGTAATGAACAATAATATCTGTGGTTCATAGCTGTGGTTCACAGCTCTTCCTCTGTGTCTCAGTGGTAAAATCAGGCTGGAAAGTACCCAGGATTTCATGTCTGAGTTTTCACAACAGACAGTAATAACAAGTGGGCGCTGATCGTCTTGGAGCCAATTTGTTGTAATCTACTGAGGGTCCTATGTGATGGCGAGTGGAAATGCATATTATCCCAAAAGAATATGAGTTGATTTAAGCAGGACAGGACGAGCCGGAGCTAATCACATCTTTGTATGCAAGACTGAACAGCCTGGTGGCAAAAAACATGGGTGAATTTAGGCTATGCTCTCTCTCTATGTCTCTCTCACACACAAACAAACTCATCTTTACTTTCACAATTTTTTAGTTTTTTTTTCATGTACCTTTTCAGCATAGGCTCTTGCTTCTTTCTTATTACAAGCAAACACACACACACACACACACAAACTGATCCATACACACAGCCACAGACTTGCCTACTAACCTCTGTCTCAGTTGTGTTTGTGCCAGGAAGGTATTAGGTGGGGAAGACAGCTGGACCGTTTCCATTTATGCTGGCTCAGCCTATTCCCTGGCTGGCACACACACACACATATACAGATAGAGAGAGACAGAGAGAGAGAGAGAGAGAGAGAGAGAGAGAGAGAGAGAGAGAGAAATAAACACACATATACAGAGAGACACGTGCACACACCCATGCATACACATACACACATGTGCCATGCTTATGAACCTGTGCTCTGCCTCTCTGGTGTGTGTGTGCTAGATGGGTCATATGTGGAGTCAGCCAGACCCTGCACCATACATGCTGTCCCAGCCAATACCCTGGCAGATACACTCCGTCTCCAACAGCCGCAGAGGAAGCCGCATAGACGAGGTGAGTGCTGACACACACACACACACACACACACACACACACACACACACACACACACACACACACACACACACACACACACACACACACATGCATGCATGCACACACACACACACACACACACACACACACACACACACACACAAGCACGCACGCACACACGCACACACACACAAATCTACATAGATAATATGCATTTTAAATTATGTAAAATATGTAAATGCACATAACTGATTTTTTAACGGATTGCAACCACTGTGTACATTGGGCACTGTACCATAAGTGCTTTGTCATGGGTATGGAGCATGGAGGGACATCAACTTTCGACTGGCCTGTCTAATTGGCTGCCCCTTGCATAGCGGGCGGGAACAACCTGTCTGATTGGTCTGCCCTTGTATTTGCCCCTTGTAATCCCTCAAGATGAGGATTTGTGTCCAATCCTTCCCACACTGCTTCACTATCCTTGCAGCATTGAGGGAGAGAGAGAGAGAGAGATAGAGAGAGAGAGAGAAAGAGAGAGAGAATGGATGGATCACTGGACTATCTACCTTGATCATAGAATGTAACCCTACTGATCAAGGCTAACTACCTCATCATTGCTGAAGGTTGATGGTCAGTGGTGGGTGGTCAGCGAGGTTGTATTTGTGTGTGTCTCCTGGAGTCTCCTTAATCAAGAGTAAAGTTGTGGGCTGAAGTGGGATCTAAATGTGAGGTTGTGAAACGAATACTGTTTGACTGATGAATAATTGAATAGCAAACTGCATAATTTAAAATTAATTAGTTGCCCTTGGTTTTCTTTTCTTTTTTTTGGTCTGTGGGGTACTTATGAATCAACTTGCATTAACAACTTTTCACCCATTTGCCTTGAGGTAATATCAAATAAACATGTTTGTGGTTGCTGGACCAAATGTTGGCACATCTCTGTTGCTTGCTCAAGAACTACTTTAAATGTAGCTGATAAAGCTGAACTCTGTAAATACTAGGGCTGTAACGATATTGTATCGAATCGAGACACCGCGGTGCGCAGGCCCACGATGTTGTATCGCGACAGACAAGACAGAACCACGAAATGCCCTTCAAGGTTTTTTTTTTTTTTTTTGGTGTATGAATAAAAACGAATTGGGTGAACTATATGGACTGCTTATATCACGGCATATTAGGTAACTAGAAAGAAGCAACGAAGAAGAAGAACTGAAACTGAAGAACTGAAGAACTGTTTCGCCTCGCCGGAGTTCAGAGTTCAGAGTTCACAGCTAGCTTTACGTGTAGAGCCCCTGTCTGCTCCGGTGACTGCATCTCCCAAAACAATAAGGATTGCGTCAGGTTAAGAAATGTCTACATTCCTGGACCTTCGAGTTTAGGCTTACCCGACAGATACGGTAAGATAAAATAACTTCAGGAATCATCCTCCCTGCTTTATTTCGTTGTGGAACGATGCAGGTGGAAAACCTGACGCGCAAGCTTTACCAGTCATTGTAGAGCCTAGCAAAACCTAGCAAAACTGCTGTACAAAGTTATCATAGTAGTCCTATGTCTGTAATTATCGTATATTCACATTCACTTTAGAACTTACATCACTGAAATCCGAGACGGATAACTCTAGCTCTGACTCGGAATTGACGCATAACGCCACTGCCTCCTCCAAAGTGAATAACCGGCGTCTTTTCGGCGCAGTCATTTTCTTGTTCTGGCTAGCTTTTCTGAGGTAAATGCAATAACAATATCTGCTACAAAATAAGATGTGGCACGAGAACGAGGGAATTGACAGTAATGTAAACAAACAAAGTGTAAACAAACATGGTCAATTGCCTACTTTAGTCAGCTATGAATATGCGCACGAACACAGAATTAGTCTGAGCCACAGTCAAGGGGACAGCGCTTAAAACATGACAATATCTCAAAATAATTTCATATAAACATATACATTTTAATACACAAATACGTTCTTTATACTCTCATTGACTAGTGTGATTTGTATTTATAGTTCAGCAACGTCAGTTTTCGCAGTTACGGGTGTATTTTGTTGTCGGGCGCAATGGGAGAATATACGACGGGCGTTAAAGGGCGCTATGGTGGTTATTGCTGGGTTAATAAAATAAAAAATAAAATCATGGTTTTTTAAAAATAAATAAATAAATAATAATATCGTGGGGTGTATCGAATCGTGGGTCAAATATCGTGATGCGTATCGAATCGTGAGTTAGGTGTATCGTTACAGCCCTAGTAAATACATCAACTCTCCTCACTTTTTATACAAATGTGTCCTGCAAACTGCACTTTTTCTAGTAATTAGATCCATGGGAATATATTGTTTATTTTGCAGTGTCAGAGATAGAGAGAAAGAGAAAGACAGAGAGAGAGAGAGAGAGAGAGAGAGAGAGAGAGAGAGAGAGAGAGAGAGAGAGAGAGAGAGAGAGCAAGCATTAAACAGTCGTCTCATAACTGTACCAAAAAAGAAACAAAAGACAATTAAATGTGTGAAGTCAATTAGACGTTACAACATGGCACCCTTTATTCTGGGCCAATCAGGAGGTACAGCAGGCCATATTGAGGCCATGTCTGCAAAGCTCTGCTTTTTCTTCAGTTAGTCACTGAAAATCTATATATGTTATGAATGTGTATGAGAAGCAGATTGTTTCAATGCTGTCAAATTGATGCTATGACTTTATACTTTACTTGCTCTTTATAAATCATCAAAGAAGACTGACTTGTCTGCTCTCTTATCAACAGTAGTAAGAAGCCATGTCCACTTGGATGACAATAAGTCTGAAACATTTGCTGCTTGTCCAGTTAGCCAGTGAAAATGTCTATGAAATGAGAGTTCAGTAGGGTTCTTATAAGAGGAGGTACACACACCATACCTTCCCATGGCCACGTCAGGGACTTTCTTATATAAGGAGGAAACACAGCACTGGATAAACTGTCCAAAGAAACGTATGGGGAAACTTCTTAACGCCAAGATGGCGAGTGTCTGCAAATACCCTGCCTGTTCTGCTGCCAGGAGCCAATTATCTGCTGAACTGTACAAACAGCGTTCCAATCATGTTGCAGTATTGTGCTATGCTGTACTACACTTGCCATGTAGTGAAGTACCGTGTGTGGACAGTTCAAAATAACACCTGAGAAAAAGTGCTTTTAAGGCTTTATTTTATATTTATATTTCTTATATTTCATTTACAGCCATTATAAACAAGTGATTCATTGTGATTTCAAGCATGTATTTTTTATGTTCTCAGCCCTTAGAGAGTGCATACACTCCTGTCTCCCCATTCATTTAGGTAGGGCCTGGTCTTATTACAGTTTTTCTCGATGGGTTTGGCTCATTTCTTGAAACTGAGATGACGTTCCTATAACTATAAGGTCATTTGGCCAAACATTCTTACAGTTCTGCACAACACTTCAGATAACTAGCAAAATGTCATATGTCTCCAAAAACTGTTCATTCATTCTTCAAAATAAAATCCATTTCCCATTTAAATAGTCAACACCATACAAATTACACAGATCCTTCTCAATTGCTTTGGCTCATTTTCACTCATTCAGTACTTTTGTCAAAACTAACTGGATTGTTCAGCACAACTACACAGATTACCTGCAAATGCTCATATCTCTCCCAAAACAGTTAACCCATGTGTCAAAACTAAATTTCCTTCTCAAATAAATAGTCAGTGCCCCCAAAATGCATTGTCCCTTTGGCATTGTGTAAGCACTGCAACTCAAAATGCTTAGTCATTTTGTCATTATGGCTACACCACAGCTAAACCACACACACTGCACTCATTCTACCAAGGAAATTGTAACTATTTTTATTCACACATAAAGTAAATTTCATGCATTGGAGAACCTAAAAGGAAAATGTATACAGTATTCTGTAAAAAATCAAAAAAATGTATCATGTCACTGCAAGCGGCACATTGGCGCCCCCTAAGTGAACTATGGCATGGTGGAAGTTCACATTGCCTCACACAATGACAAACTGTGGTAGGTGGGGCCTTTACACATTGTAATATTTCCCTCTCACTAACCCAGGACGTCCACTGTGGCCCATGGGCCAAGGATGTTTCGGCCGCGCCTGCGGCCCTTGGCCAGGTTGAAACCAGCCTCATCAACAAATAAGAGGATGTGAGGTGTTTTATTTCCATCCAATGCCATTATTCTCATTATACAAAAAATAAAAATAAAACCAACTCAGTCATATAGATATTTGACACAAAGAGAAGGGAGAAATACTGATGACAGTGTTCTGTTACAGTTCTTAGGCAAAATTCTGTGGTCAGATACTGTAAAGCTAGATTCCGAAGGTAAAGAGGATACTGAAAACTCCCGAAAATGTTTATAGTTATAGGCTACAATGATAAACAACAAATAATTAAATTACCCGGTACCACAGTTCTTTCACTTTGTCTGTGTTCCTATCGAATGCCCCCCTGTAGATAGTGTTTCATGGTCATTTGGTTCTTCTTCAGTACCTGGTCTATTGTTGATATGCTGATGGAGTTGAGGTTTTGGAAGATGGCATTGTCTTGGAAGATTGGACATCTGCGATGGGAAACTCGTCCTTTGTTAGTAAAGACCTGATTTCACCTGTCACCTATTCACCTGACTGTCATGAATTTATGACATGTTCCAAAAAATGTATACTATATTGTATTATATCCTTAACTAATTTTGACAATTGAGCAGACTATTCTGCATATGATGACTTATACAATGACGTTGTGCTGACATGTTTTGAAGAGACTGACCATTAGACTGAGAACCAACTAACTGGAATAGATCGGCAAGATCGATTCATTTGGAAAATGTGCTAAATGTGGGCTGATTGTGTTAACTGTAGGTAAGTGTACATAACCATTTGCAAAGATGCACTAGACACTTGAGACATGTGCAAAGCATTTGAAAAATTGATGAAAGCAATGAGAAATGCCATTCTGTTGTGACAAACTGCAAGTTGGTTTAGGGATTTGTCCATGTTGTTTTGAGAATGTCATCTCAGTTTCAAAAAATGAGCCAAACTAATGGAGAAAAACTGTAATAAAGTAGATGCCTGAAGGCGTTGCTAATATGGCCGCTGAGTACAGGGACTTGTCTAGAAGGATATTGGCCATGTTGGACAGTGTTTAGTCAGCACTATCAGTTGTGTAAGGTGTGTGCTTAAGCTCAAATGTCATAAGCACTGTGTGTGCACTATGATTCAAATAAGTGAGTTTATTTTTTAAGGTGCCATTGTGGAAAAAATAGATACTGTTGGAAGGTGGCTGGCAGAACACAGGGGCTTATTTGGCCATTATTAGGGTCACTGGAAGAGGGCCATCTTTATCAAGGACAAAAGGATAGCAGGGGGATATCACTTAAAGTGATATTATACTCTCTTTCAACAAGTTAGTATAAATCTATGGGCTGTAAAAACATTATCATTAAGTTCTTTTCCACAAAACAACTGTCACATTAAGGTCACATGCCAGTTCTATTCTGGCCAGTTTTTTCCCTTTTAGAATGTTTTTTTCACCTTTATGAAATGACCTTCTTGCTGCCCACACCCATCCCACGTTTACAATTAATGTTTACTACATATGGAAATGGCAGAAAGCAAAGGCACAATCCAACCATATGAGCTCAACCCTGAGTCAGACCCAGAGCTAATGCTACCCGAGCTGACGTCAGTGTGTGGGTAACCAGAAAATGGCTCATAGAAGCATTGCATTCATGATACCAACATTTTTTAACCAACTCACAGCAAACAAATGGATGTTTGGGCGCTTGGAGTATTTATAGGAGCAGTAGAGACCCAAATGACAATACAAAAACACACAAAAAGTGATGTTTGTATAATATGTCCCCATTAATACTTTTTATAAGAGCTGTTTAAGTGGAGTGGTCTGGCTGACAGAGTCAGAGACAGAGACAGAGAGACAGGGAGAAAGATAACCACAGTGAAAGGAAAAAGTGTAAAAGCATAAGTGTGTGTCAGAGAGAAAGTGTAGTGTGTGAGTATATGTGCATGTGTATGCATGCACGAGAATATTAGTGTGTGTGTTGTGTTTGCATGTCTGTGTGTGTATATGTGTGTCTGTGTGCGTGTTTGCTTGTTGACGTGGATGTGATTAGATAGTGATGTGTGCGTCTGACGGCAACCTCAGCATGACCTTGGTTAATAAAGACAGGATGGCTGAATTGGAATTACTGGAATTCTGGAAATACTGGAAATCTGTGGAATTCTGCTGGCCCCACATTCCACCTGCCTGGGGACATTCCACAGCTGATCGAGACAAAGATGGAATAATGTGACGTGTGTGTGTGTGTGTGTGTGTGTGTGTGTGTGTGTGTGTGTGTGTGTGTGTGTGTGTGTGAGTGTGTATGTGTGTGTGTGTATGTATGTGTGTTAAATCATGTAAGCAAGATGGCTATAGTTACATAGAAATCACACATAAAATATCTGTTAACTGAAGTTTAGTCATTTAGTACAGATACCTGATACAAACTTGCAAATGATTTGTAGGCTTTTGTATTCAGTATCACATCAGTCTTTCATTCCAGGGAGTTTAAATGACTGTTTATCAAAGAAAAACTTGTATTGTATTCAACAAATACAACACCAAAGGAAACAAACAAAACTGAAATCCACCTGAGGCGACCCTACAATGATATCATGATGCAACCTGCATGTATTCATGTGTGTGTGTGTGTGTGTGTGTGTGTGTGTGTGTGTGTGTGTTGGAGGGCGAGTCTACGAAAGCTTGCGTACGTGTGTCCGGGGCATCTGATCTTTCATGGAATTTGTATGTGGTGCGTGTGTGTAGGTGTATGTGCGTACGTGTCAGTATTTGAAGTCTGCTTTGTCACCTGTAGTTTGGTATGCGTCAGTCCCATTCCATGAGAGTGTGTGGCAGTGTGTAAACTATGATGTGAGTGACTGAAAGGACACACACAGGGGTGGGGGTGGATTGTGTGTGTGTGTGGGGTGGTGGTGGTGAGGAAAGACTGGCACTGTGTGTGTGTAACACTAAAAGCATCACAGGCAAGATAATAACAACTCACTCTTACTTATACCGCTCACAGCTGGGCAGGTGCCACACTACACAGACAGTAAATTCTCTTTGTCATTTAATTGTGTCTCTTTCTTTCTGACTGTGTGTGTGTGTATGTGTGTGTGTGTGTGTGTGTGTGTGTGTGTGTGTGTGTGTGTGTGTGTGTTCTTGTAACATCATGGAACAGAGGAGGAACAGCAGAAAGAGTGAGTACCAACCACACTGACAATAAAGCTAATGTGCATGGTAACTACTGCCAGCCTTGGGAATATGGTAACCATTTCAACAAGGCTGAAATTAAGACCATTTTACACCTGCTTTTTAGGTGAATGGGCTCCAGTGGACAGCACTCTATACGGGTGTAAATGAGACACATTTTGATTCAGTAACTTAATTTGTTCACCAAGGTGGTTTGAGATCCATTTGGCAACCATCCATATGTATTGTAAATGCAAGTGTGTTTTGATGCATCTCCAACAATGGTTTCAGTGAATGTGATGTAGTTGGCAATGGAATGTGAACAGCAGTGTGTCTGTACACCTCGACACAGGTGTAAATGACAATGCGTAACAGCTATCCATTTGCAATCTCATTAAGATGTATACAGTAAAGTGTATACAGAAAGAGTAGGCTTACAGTTGTTTCAGTACACCCCGCACCCCCACACACACCTTCTAGATTCCAATTACAGTATTTTTTTGTGTTCTAGATTGTAATTGCAGTAATGTTTATTGTTATAGGTTCTAACGTCAGTTATGTGCAGTGTTCTAGGTTCTAACTGCAGTTGCATTCAGTGTTTTAGATTTTAATTGCAGTAATGCTCAGTGTTCTAGGTTCTAATGTCAGTAATGTTCTGTGTTCTAGATTCTAACTGCATTGATGTTCTGTGTTCTAGATTCTAGCTGCAACAATGGAGCATGTGGCCCTGCTAGCCCTGAGATACTCAGGGCGGCCGCCATCATCCAGAAGGAGTACAGGAAGTACCAGCAGAAGAAGAAGGATGGCAACTAGAGGAGATGATACACCTGGTGTGCTTTCTGCACCTCTTTTTCCCTGTTTCTCTCTCTCTCCCGGTCTCTTACAATCTCCGCTGTGGTGGTCACTCTATGAGTTATTCATTCTTTCATTTCCCTTACTCTCATTGTAACCCTAACCCTGATCCTAAACCTAACGTCTGCACTTTGCCTTTGTCTCTTTTCTCTTATCGCTGTCTCTTTCACACACACACACGCGCACACAGACACCCGCACACACACACACACACACACACACACACAACCACCCATTCACTTTCAGATCCATTCATCCATCAGTATTGAAAGGTAATGTAAATGTACACTATCACACAGTCACGTTTACAGTTTCAGGTAACACACACAGTGGACTTAGCCTCCACACTACGCACGCATACCTGTAGAAGTGTAGCACCTGTCTGTAACACAGTTCATACAGGGATCATTGGAATATCATGAACAGATTTGTGTCATAATGTGTATATTAATATTAATTGTTATTTTATTGACAGTGTTTTATGATTGATATTTATTTTTGTTTTTATTGCTGTTTATCTGTCCTGTTGAGCATTGACATAATTCAGTATGACTGTATTTGTGTGTGTGTGTGTATGTTGGTGAATGAAAATGTCTTAAAAGGTGAGCAGCAACAACAATCCTGTTGTTGTTTGTTATTCTGTCCATTACGATGAGCACAGTACATATCACCAAACGTCACACTGATCTTACAGACCCATCCCACATGTTGGGTATTTGACATGGTAAGCCTGCCCCCATGTGGTCAGATATGGTATTGGCAACTTTAAACCCTGATAGAGATTAGACACTTAATCCAACAGCAAAGTGTGTTCAGATAAGGAGTATGAAAATGTTGTGGTGGGTGACATTAACAGAGGGCACTGTAAAAGGAAAAAAATAAATTAAAGATTGTTTTTCTTAATTTGTGTTTCCTATATTTTGCATTATGTTCCTAGCCGTGAGATATGTCTGTGACTGCACACGTGCCAGTACATGCTTGTGTGTGTGTGTGTGTGTGTGTGTGTGAATGCACACATGCATGCATGCTTGTGTGTGTGTGTAGGAAAAAGTGAGTCATCAGTTGAGTCATTAGGTCAAAATTTCATAGAAAGGCTTGAAATGACAGGACACAGCTTCATAGAAAGATAGCTTTATTGCACAAGTTGTTGGAGTACTCTTTTTTCTGTTTTTGTCTTGTTTTCATAGAAAAAACTGTATAGTTTAACACAAGCAATTGCAAATTGAAGCAACTTTTTCATAAAAGTTTCGGAACCCCCCTCAGAGTGTTTCACCTTTTTTTTGCCACATTTAGTCTTTTGAATCTCCTGTCTCCATTTTACTTTTAATAACCAGCAAAATATTCAGAGCATGCAATGCCATTTTTCTTCAATATAAACTGAAAAGTAAAAATCAAACCAAAATATAAACAAATCAAACAATCGACAGAAATTAATAAAAGTCAACAAAATGTTTTTTTTTTAAATGAAGGAAAAAAAGTCAGACATTTTCTATTCTGGGTTTATTGTGCCCCATTCGAAAATCAGTGTAAGGTATATATATATTTTTTTGTCTTTTTTCATTTGATTCGCCTCACATTTAAAGTTATAACTTTCATGAAACTTTAAATTGTGCCCTGGTTTCATCTGCAGAGTTTGAAAATAGTAATTATTTATACAAAACACTTTCTTATGTACAAGAGTATTTCTTTGTAGATTAGAAATTATGCTGACAGGGGGATTCAAGGGGGGAGGGAGGGTAATTTGATTGGTTAAGGGACAAAAGGGGGCAGGGTTGGAGAAACAGGGAGGATGGGCATAGAGTTTAAGTTCCTGACTCCGTCCAATAAGCTTGCAGCTTCTCCTGTGATTGGCTGGAGCTAGGGAGTCCCTGATTTTCCATTGGCTAAACAGGCCTGCCCCCCTTTTTCTTCACTACACATCTCTTGTTATTTCCTCCAAAATGAAACATCCATAAATCATCTGAAGGAACGTCTTAAAATAAACAAAGGGGCAAACATATCTATCACTGACAAACAAGCAAACAAAATGAACCAAACCAAAGCAAAGTGTTTGCTCAAGCCACAGGCAACTCACTGAATTAGAGACCAGGCCCTGACTGCAGGGAAATCTGGGAAAGATTTGGCCTGCAGCCAGCAGCCCTCTGGGCTAAAGTGTGGGGTGGACATCATATGTCCTATCGGTTATCCGTTACCAACAAATCCGACCTGAACAGGTAAACACGCACATAAAGACACACACCTACACAAGCACTCCGTACGTTCACATTTAAGTTCCAGCTACCTTTAGTTGACAGACCACATCTCTGTGTATGTGGGTATGGGCTTTAGACAGGCATTTATATAACTTTTTTCTCTCTTCAGCACTAGTGTGTCACAAGCCTGTGTAAGTTTAACCTACAGTGTTTCTGTTGGTGTGCTGGGTGGATGTACTGACGTTGGGCAACTTATGACAGTGTCCTCCCAAAGCCATGCGTCTGCGGAGTCTTTGGACTCCTGTACAAAGACAACACTTTTGTGCTGAGTCTTGCTGGTGTTTGGCTTTAAGTCAGACAGTGGGATAAGATTAGGACAGGAGTTATAATGCTGACAAATGGTGCAGTATTGTAAATGACATGGCAAGTGTTTCATTAGTGTTTGGTAGTTCTGTCTCCAAGTGTATACACTGAGCTTCTACACTTTGCATGAATAAGGGGACCTTGTCTCCCTTTTGTGCAATTCCCAGTCCACACAATACAATAGGATCTGGGAAATCTGTGGGCATTAGTTGAGAAATGTAAATAGAGCAGATCTGCACTTTCTGCGGACTACTGCTGGTTATCTTTGACCTTTAACATTTTGCGTGGGTGAGGGACTACAGTTGAAGCAGTTGCATTAGTTCAGGTGGCTTTTCAGCAATGTGTGCAAATGCACACACATGCGCGCAGGCACACACACATCCCGACACACAGATACACACACACTCACACACATGCGTGAACGTCTTAACGTTCATTCTGCTACTTCTGTGGCGGGATGGGAGCTTGAGTGGGTATAGCAGTGGCCAATCAGGCGTATCTGCTTACTTCCTGCCTGGCCCTCACTGGCTGTGTGTGCATGAGACCTTCGCATGACAGCCAGTGGGGTGACTGACTCCGTCCATGCCTTCCTGGTTGCCTTATTTCATTGGCTGTTTTTTAAATGGCCACCAATGACAGATTTTGCACCATGTCATGTGGTAGTGCACTCGTTGGTTTTTTGTTTCCTCTTTTTTCCTCGGACAAACCAAAGGGGAGGCTCTGCTTGCACTCTGCCCTCATGCCCAGTAGATTTCATTGGTTGTGTGCATGCTGGGCCCCTCAGACACAACCAATGAAATAAGAGTTTTGCTTGCACTCTGCCCATATACCAGAGATCTTTAGATATCATTTGGTTGTGCATGATTCAGTACTTCAGTACAGTCCTACCGCAACAACAGCAGGGTTTATCACACGACATCTCTTTCTCTCACGCACACTTGTCAGATGACATTGGATAGGCGAATGCGGAGTCATCCTAACAGCAGGAAGATTCCCCACAACCACATGACTCAGGTCTTGTTCCAGTAACTGTATCAAGATCCAGTCCCTTTAAATGTAGTGTTTTTTAATATGGCGGCCGAATTAGTATAGATCATTTCATGACAAAGGGCCAAAGGGCCAGTCAGGTGTGTGGGGAAATTTCCTGCATTTATCCATGTCAACTGCACAAGTTTGGACTACTTGGCATGCCATAGCAGACAGGACGACGGCAAGCAACAAACGACAAAACCTCCCTGTTGTTGGGGTTTACCCCCTCTTAGGCTGTGCAGGAGCAAAACTGTGGACAAACTCACTTCGCTTCCAAGCTTCCAAACTCACACGTCAACCACATACCTCTTCCTCCTCCTCTCCTCTCCTCTCTCGCTCACCTCATCGTCACCTCGCTCTCTTCGGTTGTGCTACCCGTTTAATTCCTCTCTGTCTGTCGCTCGTTCTTGTCCTCCCTAGTCGAGATTTATCCCTCCGTCTCCACCCTGCAGCTCATCCCACTGAGCGATTGTCTCAAATTATTCTTTTAAAATAAAACTTTTTTTTTCAATTAGATATGGCATTATATTTCTCTGTTCTCAACATGTATATATTCATTATATCTTTAGATAGAAATATATATGTATATATTTTGAAAACAAATATGGTAATATATTTTATTTTTTCATTTCATTGTATTTTTCTTCGTATTGCAGTAGCCCTGATGTAATTCTTTTGTCTTGCCATTGTAATCATTTGGGAGTATCATATCTCTGTCTTTTCTATCATGGGGCTGGGCTTTCTATGGCGTGGTGGGGTGGGGGCTAGGCTGGGGGGGTCAGCAGAGTACATGTGTAGAGTACTGATCAGTACAAACACAGAGTATGTGTTTGAAGCTGGGACTGTGGACTGTGTCTTTTTTTCTGCGGGGGAGGGGAGAGTTCTGTGTACTATCGAGACCCACATAGTTTCAAGACAATGTGGTCGTACTTGTCCCGTTGCCCTGGCCCTCCCCCCCACCCCGCCCTTGCCTCTCCCTTTCTGCCCTTTGCCCCCCACCCCTGTACCCAACGCCCTGGGCTATGCGGGGTATTCATCGGCCACTAGGTGTCGGGTTTGGGGGACCAGAGTCCCCCCACACTCATCAAAAGAGGGGGTGAACGGAAAAATAATAGCAACAAAAACAAATACAGAAAAGCTAGCTACTCCTTTATGGGCAACGCCTCTGTTCTCTTTATTTTCTTCCTCTATCCATGTTTTATTTCTTTTCCTTTTTTCTTCTTTCTCTCTTCGTTTTCCTTTAAAACATTATCAGTTTTTGTTCATTGTGTCTGTCTTTCTTCCTCTTTTGTTTCCTCTCTCGTCTGTTGACTTCCCCTTCTGCCGGAAACCCCAGTTAGTCACCTTTCCTCTGTTACATCGGACTGTCCCTCACCCCTCCACTGGGGGGCAGTACTGGGGGGGAGGGGAGGGGGAGGTGAAGGGGGATGGGGGCTGCCAAGCAGTCACAGTGAGATTGGGAAAGAATGGCATGTGGATGTGGGGGCTTGGGGTGTTGTGACCGCATGCTGGGGAGGGGAGGGATGGCACAGGATTGGGTGCAGCTACAAGGGGTGTGGCATTACATGAAAATAGAACATTGACAAAAAATGGTAAAGAGCAGGGAGAGAGAGACAGACAGACAGACAGAGAGACAGAGAGAGAGACAGAGACAGAGGGTGATGGGTAATGGCTTACACAAGCATCATGGGTGTGATGTGTGTGTGGATTTTCTTTCCCCAATTCTCAATCCATTTGTCTCTCTCTCTCTCTATTTGTCTTTCTATTTCTTCTCTCTTTTCATCTTTTCAATTCCTCTGTCCGCTACTCCACCTTCCTGCACCCTATCCTTGATAGCGCTACACGTTATACTGTATAAGCAAAGACAACTCCCCACCCATCCCCAGGACACAGCACAGCTACTGGATGGCAGTCAACTGATCCATCTCCACTCTGGGCAAAACAAACAAATGAATGAATGAATAAGAGATAAGTAAGAATAAGAGACAACTGAAAACTTCACAGAGGATCCGCATACTCACGGGGCTCTACCAGACAAGCACATACACACAAACACACACACACACACACACACACACACACACACACACACACAAACACACACACACACACACACACACACACACACACACACACACACACACACACACACACAATGCTCTGCCAAGCAAGCACACACACAAGTGACCAAACCAGTCCTCCAGTGATGTCTGTGCCAACTGTATGTGCTCACATGTATATACATATTGTAGATGCGTGCACACACATACACTCATACACACGTTCACACACACAAACAAACAAACACACACACAGGTGTTGGACAGGGCAGGTCTTCTATGGGGTTCCTCTGCATTCTTCTTTAGTGCACAAAGTTCATCATTTAGTTTTTTTTTCCTTAAAAAATTAAACAAATTAAAACAAAAAAGACAAAACCCATAAGATGAAAAAAGCGAAAAAGCCAAATCATGAAAAAATACAGTTCCCTTCCATCTTCCAGGAAGAAGAATCCAGACACGTTGCTTTTTTTTCTCTTTTTCTTCATCTTTGTCTATAAAACAGTCAATAATATTCTATACTGTGTCATCAATTGCATGAAAAAAAAGAAAATCCCAAAGACTCAAATACTGTATGGCGACCGAGACTTCAGTCTTTGAATAGTTTTTTTCCTTGTGAGTGTAAAGTCCTTGTCCACATCAGACAGGCGTAGGGTGTGTGGGGTGTGTGTGTAGTGGGGTTGGGGTGGAGTTGGGTTGGGTGGGTGTGTGTGGTGAGATTAGGCGAAAGAGACACCAAGGTTGGGTTGTAGTTTATGCATAAGCACTTTCCGTGGCAAACAGCCAGCGTATCAAACAGGTTCCACCAAAGACGTTTTTCTCTTCATTTTGTTTTTTTTCTTTTCTTATGTTTTCTTTTCAAAAGAATCCCCGGAAAAAAATCCAACCAGAATAAAGAAAAAAGCAAAATGATAACTGCCTATTACATCTAGGACGGTAAATGTGTGTAGATATATATTTCTCTTAAAATGGAACTTCCCGCCTCCAAACAAAGTAGAAGAAAAATAATAAAAAATAAACAAGTGCACATGGAAAGTATTTCGTGCATAAGGTCCAAGGTGTCTTTGACAGCAAGCAGTGGGTGGATGACCTTGACAAAATTAATTGACAGAAGGGGTGAGGAGACAGAACGATAGAGAGACAAAAAGAGAGAGGGAAAGAAAAAAAGAGTGAAATGTAAGCTGAGAGCATTAGGTTTGGCATTTATCTGAAAGAGTAGATCAGGACTAGAGACAGGTATTGGATGGATGAGGAAAGTGATGTGAGAGAGAAATAGCTAGATAAACAGACCATAGGTGGAGGATAAAAAAGAGAAAGAACAACAGATAGAGAGAGAAAGAGAGAGAAAAGAGAGGAGGAGAAAAACCCCTGTGCTGATTATTCCTGTCCGCCATTGCCAGCGGTGTGTGTGTCTTGTCACGTCACATCACGTCTTCACGTTGGACAGACAGCTGGCTCACAGGTGCATGTGTGTGTGTGTATGTGTGTGTGTGTGTGTACGTGAGTGTGTGCATGTGCCCCTGCCCCCTTTCTTGGGAAACCCTGTCCTTACAACCTCCTCCAAACTCACCAACCAGGAAGCAGGAGAAAGGGACACTGAGCTTCCTCCCCACCCTGCCTACAACCCCCCCCACCCCCCCATTCCCAGACAAACTGCCCCCCCCCCACCCTGCCCCCCCAGCACAGCGCTACACCAGCGTATAGGACTTGGAGTACGCGCCGGCGCTCTGCTTCTGCAGTCTGCCCAGGCCGGACGAGCTGCTCTCTAGCAGAGAGTCTCTGGAGCCGCCCACCTTGGAGGAGGGGTTCTGGCCAGACGTGCCGGGGGTGCCGGGGCCGGACGCTGACGCAGAGGCGCTCCCTCCTGCGCCGCCCGCTGCGCCGCTTTGGCCCGCACCCGAGCCAGGCATGGTGAGAGTCCTCTGGGGCAGTGTGGAGGAGGTGGAGCTGGGTCCGCTTCCTCCGACCGACGCCCCGCTCGCTCCTCCTCCTCCACCTCCGCTCGCCCCGCTGCTCCCCCCCGCACCGCCCGCCCCCCCTACGCTCACTCCCGAGGCCGTGGCCCCGCCGCTGCTGCCCGTGGCGCTGAGCGAGGGCGGGCCGGACGAGATAGAGGCTGAGCCGGAACTAGTGAGGCTGCTGAGGCCGGCGTGGGCCAGCGTGAGTGCCTGCTGCTTGGCGGGGTCCAGAGTCATGTGGCGGCCCTGTGTGTGGTAGGCTCGCGCTGCCAGGCTGCGGATGGAAGCCTCCCGTGGTGGAACCACCGGGCACGGGTCACGCAGCTCCGCCTGCTTGCGGAAGAAGGGGTCCGTCTTCATGTAGAGGGGCAGGTTACAGTAGTCGCCTGGGGGGCAGAGAGGGGAGGGGCCAGGTCAGGTTAGCACTCACTGTGAAACTTACCTGTGAAAGGCTAACCCTTCAAATTGTCAAAATAATTATAATTATAAACAGAATAGAATAGAATAGAATAGAATGCATTTTATTGGTGACTAGCAACGACTAGTGATGGATACAAAGTGATAGATCGCCATTACAGTTTTTCTCAGTCGCTTTGGTGCTTTTCTCAGATCAGAAAGTAAATTCTCATAACTATTAGTCCAACCTCCAAAACATTTAGTCATTTGTGCACCTCATAATAGCATTTTCTCCTTCCTCTGAACAAATTGCAAATGCTTTTGGACATGTGTCAGTTGCTTTTATACAATACAATGTTGTTTTTTAACATTATCATTTGCTTATGTCATGTCAGTCAAAATGAACTATACTTATGGATGCTGAATAGTCATTCCCAATAAAACTATTCATTGCTATACAAAATTGTTGAACTAGTTATCAAATTCTGTCAAGCACATTTTATACCTTTCTTTATAATTTTTTTTTGCTGGATATGTCTCCTAAATTGACCAGTTGCTCTCAGTTGAACTTTACTCACAATGAGGTGTGTGAAGTAATACAGTTTTTCCCAGTCGCTTTGGTTGCTTTTCTCACATCACTATTTACACTTGCATAGCAGTTAGTGCATTTCTCAAAACAGTTAGTGCAAACTGCAAAACCTCCTACTGGTCGGAGGGTGCAACCAAATGTTGGAAGAACCACTGTGAATTCAATCATTCAAAAATTTTCTAGGGAGAACAGAGTACAGTATTGGACAGTAATCCAATGTCTCATAATATCTCGTTTACTGTACATTATTGTAATTTTACTCTGCACCACATAGGACTGAAAGATAACCTCGCAAAAGTGGAAGAGGGTCCCTTTTTACCCTTTTACCCTTTTTAGCAAGAGAAAGCCATTTGTGCAATGGTGATTGCAAACAATGCAATAAGTTTGAAAAAAAAATCAAAGCGCTGTCATAGAGGATAACAATGTATTTGTCAATATTGAATCTGTGTCAATTGCAACAATTGACAGAGTGCTCAAGGGAAATGAAATGCGCATGAACCAATTGTACAAAGTGCCATTTTGAAGGGAACAGTGAAAGACTAAAGGAGCTCCGTCACCAGTATGTACAGGTAAAACGTGTTCTATATATACTCTAATGTTCAGCACTGTAAATTGTCTGCTCTGCTGCAGCAGAGTCCTGCTAAGGGTGGATTCGCCACTCCAGGAGATACTTTTCTCGCTGCATTGCAAGGGATGATATCCGTTGTGATGTAGATGAAAATATGTGGCCAGACAGACAGGAGCGTCTGGATGTGCCAGAATGATTTACCTATTTTCAGTTACAATACATACTGTAATGTTGTTCACATTTATGCACAGCTCTAACAAAAGGGTGTTTCTTATGTTTGTTCTAAATATGTAAGTGCCTGTAGTATAAAATGGCTGTACAGGTAGTGTATAGTGCGTTTTCAGGTAGTGTCAATGAGTTCTAAACTTTTTTTTTGCATTGGAAAACACTGACAAAACTTACTGTCATAATGAAAACATGCCAAAGCCATTTGACTGTCTTGTTCATAAACTTGTTGTCAAGACTTCTCATTTTGATGACACTGGCAGTTTCATTGACATGAATACTTGCTTTTGAGGAATGGACTATCCATTTTGATCAAGTGATGTGCTTTTGCAGGTTATCCACTAGGTTTTGCAGTTTGCACTAACTGTTTTGAGAAATGCACTAACTGCTATGCAAATATAAATAGTGATGTGAGAAAAGCACCAAAGCGAATGAGAAAAACTGTAATTGTCAATGACAGTGGGTGGTTGGCAGTAGCAAGCATTATTCTGCAAGTAGGAGGGCCCAAAATATATACGAAAAGCCTATAGTATGCAAATTACCAATGTGGCAAGGCGATAGCCAATCAAAGGGAAGGCTCTGGTGACTCCAACAAGTAATACTTTGAGTTGTTATACAATCAGTTTACACCAAAATATCTGTGTCATTTTCAGATTTTTCAGATATGCACAGTAAGCTCTGCAAAACCTTAGCAGACAGCAATTAGGTCTCTTTAACATCACTTTTTTTGGTGAACAACACTTATCGCCCTTGGCTATAGACTGTCCTAATGTGTAAGACAACATATTAGACTACTGGGGCGAGTCTAGGCTCAGACCACTGCCTTGGAGACAACTGGCCAAACCTTTGGACTATATGTGTTAGCAGGTGTATTAGTGCTATGTCTGGGGTTTTTTTTTTTCAATCAGTTTGGCATTCACTCCCGGCCTATTAAAAGACTCCATCTGATTAGCTTAATTTTAGGACCACATTCCAGTAAAAATAAAACTTTTCAAAACATTTTTTCTGAGCCTAAATTTAGCAAATCTAATTTAATAATTTTTTTTAGAATTCACACAAACCTCGGATCAGGCCCTCACACATCAGAAAACAAAGGGAGGGCTATGTTAAAAAGTGTTTAAACGCTGACAGATTACTGATCACCAAAAAGGAAATGTATTCCTATGGGCAGTAGCCAGATTCTTTGCACAAAGTCAGTGGAATGAAGTGAAAGAGCCTGGTCCAACAAGGTAGTCAGCAGGACTATCCTGCCCAACTAAGCAGGTAACTCAAAGCTGAGTTTAGACTGAAAATTGACTTTATAACACCTCTTTTGTCTTGTGACTAAATATCTTGCTTCTCCCTATTACAGTTTTTCTCCATCGGTTTGGCTCATTTTTTGAAACTGAGATGACATTCTCAAAACAACATGGACAAATCCCCAAACCAACTTGCATTTTGTCACAACAGAATGGCATTTCTCATTGCTTTCATCAATTTTTTAAATGCTTTGTACATGTCTCAAGTGTCTAGTGCATCTTTGCAAATGGTTATGTACACTTACCTACAGTTAACACAATTAGCCCACATTTAGCACATTTTCCAAATGCATTGATCTTGACGATCTATTCCAATTAGTCGTTTCTCAGTGTAATGGTCATTCTCTTCAAAACATGTCAGCGCAACTTCATTGTTTAAGTCATCATATGCAGAATAGTCTGTTCAATTGTCAAAATTAGTTAAGGATATAATACAATATAGTATACATTTTTTGGAGCATGTCATAAATTCATGACAACAATCTTATTTGTTGATGAAGCTAGTTTCAACCTGGCCAAGGGCCACAGGTGCGGCCGAAACATCCTTGGCCCACGGGCCACAGTGGACGTCCCGGGTCAGTGAGAGGGAAATATTACAATGTGTGTGGCCACATCTGAAAATGGTGTGGCCACACACATTGCAAGCTTGGGCCCGTACAGCAGAAGCTCCTCCTTTTCCTGGATAGTCTTTATATGGATTTAGTCCCCGAAAATGAGAGGGGTCTCGAAGGGCCCCACCTACCACACTTTGTCATTGTGTGAGGAAATGTGAACTTCCACTGTGCCATGGTCCACCACTCATCCAAGGATGCATGTGTTACTACCACCATATTCTCAGTTACTCAATCCTATTGAGGAGTTTTTCTCCGCTTGCAGGTGGAGAGTTTGCGAACACCATGCTCAGTGGTGGTTCTACAGTGTTTTACTCCCCGGGCAAGACCACCTCTTTGCCCCCCCCCACCCCCAAGGCAGAGAGTCACGCTACTTCTGTGCATGGCACCTTCTCAGCAAGCTTAGGAGGCGCCAATGTGCCGATTGCAGTGACATGATACAATTTTTATTTTGATTTTTTTACAGAATACTGTATACATTTTCCTTTTAGGTTCTCTAATGCGTGAAATTTACTTTATGTGTGAATAAAAATAGTTACAATTTCCTTGGCAGAATGAGTGCAGTGTGTGTGGTGTAGCTAGACCTATAATGACAAAACATCTAAGCATTTTGACTTGCAGTGCTTACACAATGCCAAAGGGACAATGCATTTTGGGGGCACTGACTATTTATTAGAGAAGGAAATTTAGTTTTGACACATGGGTAAACTGTTTTGGGAGAGATATCAGCATTTGCAGGTGATCCGTGTAGTTGTGCTGAACCATCCAGTTAGTTTTGACAAAAGTACTTAATGAGTGAAAATGAGCCTAGCAATTGAGAAGGATCTGTGTCATTTTTATGGTGTTGACTATTTAAATGGGAAATGGATTTGTATTTGAAGAATGAATGAACAGTTTTTACAGACATATGACATTTTGCTGGTTATCTGAAGTGTTTCGCAGAAGTGTAAGAATGTTTGGCCAAATGACCTTATAGTTATAGGAATGTCATCTCAGTTTCAAGAAATGAGCCAAACCGATGGAGAAAAACTGTAAGAAAGTACTTAAAGGGGAACTCCCCCTATTTCTGTGTCGCCACTATGGTTGAATGCATTGTGCGTCATTTCTGTGAAAAATTATGTCCTAGATCTCTTGTTTGATGCTGTTTTCTGTAAGCTATAACAGGTCTAGTGGTTGAACGACTGGCTTTTCCGGTGTCCCTCGTGAATATCCATGACGTGTCAATAAGGCACCTCTGATTGGGCAAATTCGCTGTCTTTCGCTCACCTAGCTTCTGTCCACTGTTCTTCCTTTGGGATGTGGGCTTGCCATACATGGCTCTGGGCGGGGCTTACGACCTAGTGACGTAGATAGGTTTAGCATGCTCTGATCCGCTCGTTTTGGTTAGCTCGACCCTTCAATGACCAGTAAAACCATGAGGGTCGAATTTCACGTCTTGGAATGCTGCGTGCATATACTGCTTGTTGTGACCCACCACATTGTAAATAGAGCTACTAAAAGTGGTTTTTGACGGAAGGACCCCTTTAAAAGCATCACCACTATTATACCTACAACATGTTGGACTGGACAGTATGACAACTTTGAAGGCATTTTTCTCAGTTTCAATGTTTGGGTAGTTACTGTACTTCGCCTTGGTTGGGTAGTATCATTCTGGTTTGTACATGGCATTATTTTATAGGGCTGGTCACTCACTCTTGTTGGCACGGTGGGGGATGGGCACTGCTACATTCTTGCCGCGGTCGTAGTCCTGCGGTTTGGGCGGTGAGGCGGTGAAGCGGCAGATACCCGGCTCGGACGGCGTGCTCATGGACGTCATGCTGTCAGCGTTGTCGTTGGTGCCCGTGGTCATCTGGTCAGACGAGCTGTCCGAGATGAAGCACTCGGTGATCTCGAACTTGGCGTGCTGCAGGTGCTCCTCCAGCTTGGCGTGCTCGTAGGCCCGCGCCAGCTCCTCATAGGTGGACGAGGCGCTCTCCGTCGACACCATGCTGTTACGACCCTTATCTGTGAGACAGCGCAAGGAACCAGATGTGAAGACATGCTAAACAATACTGAGAAACATTGAAAAACCTTAAAATTCCTAAGTTCTAACTATAACATTAATGTAAAAAAGGTACCAATTCAGATCAACACAGATGTAAACTGAAATTTTAGCTAAAATTTAAGTCTACATCTGTGTTGCTGTGAATTGTTACCTTTTTTTATCAAGTCTGTCCCGCATCGTTGATGCACAAGGTGTCTACAGAAGCATGGTGGATCTACTCCTTTTTGAGATCAAGATTAATGCATATTAGCTCTTGTTGGTTTCTGGTGTGCATGTACGTGTATGTTTATGTTCTTATTTCTGCACATAGCCCAGGGTGTGTGTGTGTGTGTGTGTGTGTGTGTGTGTGTGTGTGTGTGTGTGTTTGTGTCTGTATGTGTTGTATGTTTGCAAATGTTTCTACTCATGCGATTGTGTTGATGTACTGTATCTAAATGTGTCTGTGTGTGTGTTTATGCAAGTGGCTCTCTTCTGTGTGTGTATGTGAAGGTGTGTGTATGTGGTATGTGGTATGTGTAGGTTCGTGTGTCCACCCATACCCGTGTCTTGCGACAGGCTGGCGCTGTAGCTGTCGCTCTCGGTGACGGTGATGCCGTGCTGGGAGCCCACGGTGCGCCAGTCGGAGGTCAGGGTGCGTGCTGGCGTGGACGACTGGCACTTGGTCAGGGTCCACTGGCTGGAGTAGCGGTTACGCGTGCTGTGGGCTGACTTCACACTCTTCCTCGATACTGGGTCTGACAGAGAGATAGAGACAGAGCAATACAAAGATAGAAAGGGAATGAGGGAGAGATTTTTGAGAACATTTAAAATATGGGAAGGAAGTGAAGAGAAAAAATTAAGGGATAGATAGATAGATAGATAGATAGATAGATAGATAGATGGATGGATGGATGGATGGATGGATGGATGGATGGATGGATAGATAGATAGATAGATAGATAGATAGATAGATAGATAGATAGATAGATAGATAGATAGATAGATAGATAGAATAGAATAGAATAGAATAGAATGACCTGTTGTGAAAATCTTGTGGATGACTCACTTGTGCCTGGTCTGATGTCTGACATGTCAATCAAAGGGCCAGTGTTCTGGATGAGGGCGGGGTGATGTACAGACACGCCTGTGCAGAAGCTCTGTGGGTTCACTGATTGGCTGAACTCTGTGTCTGTCACTGGAATGGTGGCCTTGTCCTCACCTAGCAGTGATCAGAACCATGTTTTCAAAACTTACACTGGCATGGACAAACACACATGTTTGAATTTCTCTGCAGATTACACATAATCAAAGTAGTTAGAAGGTAGGACTCATACTGTGTCCTGTGTTCAGCTGAGCACCAACATGACAATAAGTACAGATTCCAGTGCTAGGCATAGTTACTTGCAAACAAACACGAGGAGAGACACTTTGAAAGTGAGGCCACGCTGTACCACACACACTGACTCACATGGCCGTGACTGACCAATCTGCTTAATGCCTTCCTTGTCCTCGATGAGGAGCTGCACTCGGGGGATGTCTATGTGCAATCGCGGCCCTTGGGGGGGGCCCTTCACTGGGGTGTCAAAGCTGCGATTGTTCTTACTGCTCCAGGAACAAAAGCAAAGCACACGCAGAGACACACACATACACACAGACACAGACACAGACACAGACACACACACACACACACACAAACATACATATATAATACACACAGTGACACATACAAACACACACACACACACAGTCACACCAACACAACGAGTGTAACACAATACCAGAGAAATACACACACAGTCACACAGACATGGACACACAGACACACACACAGACACACACACATGCACAGACAAAAACACAGGCACACACACTTAGTTAATTGGAAAGTAAGGCAGGATGTTGAATATTGATGTTGGCCCCCATATGGTTGAGGTGATGTTAGCAAAGCTGCTTCTCTCCTTACCTAATCAGCATCTCGGCCAGGCTCTTTGCATCTGTGGAGAAATAACACACACACACACACACACACACACACACAAAAAGTCAGTATAGGGGCTAAATGAGTCATGCTCCGACAGCTCCTCGCCCTTTTCAACTCACCGCCTCATCCTCCCCTTCTTCCTACCTCTGTCTTTCTCCCTCTTTCACACACACACACACACACACACACACACACACACACACACACACACATAAACACACACACACACACACACACACACACTCACCTCTCAGTCTCTTGAGTCTTTTCTCCTTGCGTTTCTTGCGTATGATGAAGAGCAGGGCCATGCCCAGCGTCACCAGGATGACGGGGCAGCCGATGGAGAAAAGCTTCTTCACGTCATCCCCCTCCCCACGCAACGACTTGATGGGGGGAATAGTACCTAAAAAAAGATAAACAGAGGAAAAGAAAGAAAGACAGAAAGAAAGACAATTTGAGAATGGTGATTGGCATATAATAGAGGGGAACCTAGTACCCAATGTATGCATTTCATGGGGAAACACAGAGAGGAAGCCCAGTGTGGCTGCACATGCTCTGGACAAGTATACTTACTGTTCTGCCCATCTTAAACCCCCATCATGCATCTCATGAGCAACCACACTTAAGTCCTCTTTTTCAGCTATCAACAGATTTGTTTATGAAGCGCACTAAGCGCTCCCACCTACACCCACCACAGACACACGCACACACACACACATTAACACCCAGAAGCGCACACCACACACACAAACACACATACATGCACGCACACACACACACACACAAACACACACTTCATGTGCCCCCCCCCCCCCCCCCCCCATCCCACTAAAAATGTGATTTTGTCGCCAAATCACACACACACATGATTCATATGATCTATTTGTATTTCAGTGAATTACACACTATGGTGATCAATTCTAAACACTTCGTAACATTCTGACTTTTCTAAAGACATAATCTGGGTTTCATTTTTTCAGACATATTGATAAATGACATGAATGCATTCATGAAACACAACATATGACTAATGCTGTTCACCAAATATACGTCAATTGATTGTTTTTACTTCTATGTAATGCAAAATCAGTCAATATGCTAAGGTGTTTGCTTGTTGCATGGTTGCATATTGAAAACCATTTCTACAAATAACCATATTCAAAGCAAACATAGTAAAAGTACTGTTGGAGACAAAAAGCTACTCTAAGTATCATCTCTTCATCCAATTTGGTAGCAAGTCTCAACCTAGGGTTTTCAAGGTAGTCAACCAATGTCAATCAATTTAGTGCTTGCCTTTTCTGTCTGCTCTCCTCCCATTGTACCTTGCAGTGATAGTATTTACCTCTTCCTCTTGTTATGTCTCATCTCACTATTATCTTTATTGTCCATCTTTCTTTCCTCTTGCTACAACACTGCCTTACATTTATATTGAAGTCAGGGTAACTTCCCTGTTTTCTATTTTACAGTGTTTAAGCATGATTACTGTGTTTTGCATTTTACCCTTTAGTGTTTTGGCACATTACAACTGTGTGTAATCAGTTGGTTGCAAGGGTGTGGTTTTCTTATTATTGGGTTTCATTAATTGTGGAAAACTTTAGATTTTAGTGTGTAAGCAAACATAAAAAACAGTAATGCTGTGATGTCCATCTCTTGTTTCTGTGTTTTTATGTCTGATGGTCAGGTCTTGATGTCCCTTTACTGTGACACCCATAATTGACTGCAAATAGTAGCGCTGCAATCAGAGGCACTGTTATCAGGGGGGTGTATCTACATGGGTGAATGTACAGTAGATTTAGATGTGTAGATCAATGTGGGTGTGGGTACCCCAAAGGATACAGGGGACACTACTGGATAACATGTGGTAAATGGTAAACCAGGGTTTCAGGATTTGGCTGGTTAGCTTCAGACGATTAGCAAGGTACTTCATTGTTGCCATTTTCCAGAAATGGCACAATATCTTATCTCGTTTCCCCCATGCTAATTGGTGGGTACTCCACTCTCAGCTCATGCACGAGGGTGTCCTCGAACTATGTCACTGTTGATTTTTGAACGTCCAATGCCTTTCCTCACTCAATATAGCTTTCTGCTCTACATCACGTTAATCAGTAACATGGAACTCAATTGGCTCAGTACAATGGTGATGAGAATAATCCCCATGAAATTTCATTATGAAACTTGAAAAAAATGTTACATTTCAGCTGAATTCCCTTGCATAGCACTTCCAATTAAAATGAATGGGGGCGGGATCGGATAGCACTTTCTTATACCCAGAAGTACCCCAGGGGCTTTACATAGAATGCTTCACAGCCTCAAAAAGCTGTCATGCAAGGTGCCAACAAGCACATCAGAAGTAGTGTGGTGTACTTCAACCTAGTCCAAACACACAGACAAACACACACAAAACAAAAAGAGTCACTCACTGCCGTCATAGTCAAGCGTAGCGAACTGCGAGGTCTGGTTGCCGCAGCCGGCGCTGTTGCAGGCCTTCATCTTGAGCTCGTACCAGGTGGCCTCCCGCAGCTCGGCCAGGAAGATGTCGGCTGAGGCGTTGGTGCGCACGCTCTGCCATGCCCATGTGCCCTTGGGCCGGAAATCCAGCAGCACGGAGTTGATGGGGCAGCCACCGCTCGTCCAGCCCTGAAGATTGAGGCGGGCGTGCGTTGCGTTGATGTGTGTCACCAGGGGCTGGTCCTTGTTAAACTGGGGCTCTAGGGGAGAGAGAGACAGTTCATGATAAGTTTCCTTTCTATTCTAAATGATTTTAAGTACAGGTTTAAAATAAGTTTAGATTGCATGTTTAAGACATTTTAAGTTTCCTTTTAAACCTGGATTTATGAAAATTATTACTAATATTATTACTAATATTTAAATGTATGTTTTCTTTCTTTTAGCTAACTAGCTAGCTTAGCATCTGTTATGATTATGATTTTTTTAATAAGAATAGTTTGTATTGTCATATGTCAGCTGTGGCAACACTATTTTTCTGTCATGCCAATGAAGCTCATTTAAATTTGAATTTTAATTTAAGAGAGTGAGAGTGTAGTAAGGAAGAGGAGAGGGGAGGAGGAAAGGAGGGTTGCAGAGAGATAAGATAAAAGTTGATTTGTTGGTAGTATTTAGTCTGCATGGGTTTTCCTGCAGTATCCAAGCCATAATCTCATTTGCTGTCTAAACCTTGAGTTAGATGCTTCACCCCAAAATGTCAGGGTAATTCAATGGAAGATAGTTACAGCCAGGGTGTCAGGATTTGACTGGTTAGCTTCAATTAGCAAGGCACTGCCTCATCACCATTTTCCAGACATTTCATCATATCCGCCTCCGTTTCTCCCATGTTGATTGGTGGGTGCTCCACTATCAGCTCATGCATGAGGATATCCCTGAACTACGTCACAATCCATTTAATGCCCTTCCTCGATATAGCTTCCTCATGCCAATCAGTAATCTAGCACTTAACTGGCTAAGTAAAATGGGGGCAGAAAGTGAAACTCTCATTTTGAAAATTGAAAAATGTGTTCAATTTTGGCTAAAATTAGGCCCGTTCGAGTAACACACCGGTCTGTCTACGTCTGTCTAACTTCGGCTACATGCGTCAGCAAGAACTCCGCCTCGCAGCATGGGCGGGTGTTTAAAAGGCGGCGGTCAAGTCGGACACAAGTCTTTTGTTTACACCACCTGATCTTCGTAGTAGATGGTGGAGAAGTCATGTGCTGTGCGTGAGGGACAAGAAGGGGGCGGGCGGTTGTAGTAGGGTACATTGAGACTTCAAGTCAAGTCGAGTCGTTTTTTTAATAGCACATTTAAACAAAACAACAGAGATGTCCCAAAGTGCTGCACAACACAAGAATGAAAAATAATACGGCAAAACCATAACCCAAAGATCATTAATAGGTATAGCCTACTGACACAAAGCAATACAATAAAAACGAGATTAACAAATACATAAATAAATAAAAGATCGAGCTTGACAGCATCAGATACACGCCCCAGAACAAGCTAAAAAGAGAGAGAAAAGATATGTCTTCAAACTGGACTAAAATAATGTACATATAAGATGAGAAGTTCTGTGACAGAGCGCTACACAACATCCGTGTCCAGACGTCAATGAACTTTAAACCAACCAGGGCAAAGTTGCGTCACCACGGAGGCGTTAGTTAGACGATTGTAGCCGCGGAAAAGCAACTGCAAGCGGCTGCACGTTTTGTCTACAGACGGCTACAAGCTGCTACATCACATGGGTTTTTAGGTCATCTGACCTTGTGACGTTTTTGTGACAGCGCCACGCCTTTCTGGCAACTGACACAAAGTCTAACCATAATGCAACAATTTCAGCCCACAATGCATCGCTGACTACAGGCGGCTACAGCCGTCTGTAGACGTCTACCCTTATCCGAACACAGCTACCGACTAGCTTAGCCTTTCCATTAAAATGAATGGGGCTCGGACTTCCTCACTTTCTCCAGTTACCAATAACTCCACGGTTAGATTAGCTAGTCTAGAAGGCACAGCTAGTTTGTCTCACTCTCCATAAATTATTACTTAGGTAGGCTAATGGTTTGGGTGTCAGACTGGGAACTACAGCATGCACAGGGCAGATGAGGGTGTACTCTTATCTAACTCTGAGGTAAAAAAGCAAGTAAGCTAATTAAGGTGTGAGTTTCTTTACACAAAACATTGAAAACAACAATCAACAACACGCTGCATTTATGTAGTGTTTATCAAGGCACCCAAGGCACTGCAGATAGGGAGTACCTCACTAACCACCACCAGTACTGGATGAAGCCCCCACTTAGAGGGTATTAGACAGATAGCCCTAGCGAAAGTGCAACATCTCTTTGCTAATGTACAGATTCCCAGGAAGGTCTTAAGAGATTTAAACAAGAATGTATGAATGTAAGATAGTGGTTTGGCTTAAACAGTCACACAACTCACAATATTATCCACCATAGTAGACGTGAAGGAGGGCTGGGTATCCCTGACTTTGAATGGACTTACATTTCAACTAGGTTGGCCCACTTAGTGAATATGTTCAACAATGACGATAACAGAGTCAGAGAAATGGCCTGAGCTTCCCATTTTCTTGATATGAGAAAGTGCAAAGTTCCGCTTGCCAGGGAATCGGAACCCAGTTTCCTCTGTTTCTGAAAGAAGCCAAATGAAAAGCTGGACACTAGGGCTTCAGAGTTAGATCCGATTGGCGTGATCTTACTGATCTTTGTAATTGGACTGGTGTTAACCTGCAGTGGTCTCATGTAGGAGTAACTGTCGTTGCCCCCACAGAGACTATGATAACGGATAAAATCGTCACCATGAGCACAACAATACTGGAAAACAGTCGGCAACGTGCGCTTATTCCGGCATGGAGTTGCGCCTCCCTGCTGTCAATCAAACACCATCAGTGTCAGATACACTAGACTGGATTGAAACTCCAGGAAATACTAGCTTGTATTTCATCAGTAGACCATTCTGTGTCCCACACTGTCTTTCAAAATGTCTCAATTGATGAGGATATCCAGATTTTCACAGTTAAAAGGCTCCAAGTGTTACCAACTTGGTTTAATTTGTCAATCTGATACCCTAAGTTGCTCACACCCTTTTGTATTCACCATGCATAAGTCAAGGTCATTGAATCTATGTCACATGTACTGAACGGCTGTACTTTTTACAAGAAACTATATGTATCTAGGCATGATAGGATTGTGGACATCTTACTAGAATGATTACCATCTGTCTGCCCTCCCTCTGTGTTGTTAAACCTCAGAAGTTTGCTTTGCATCAGATCTCTTCTGCATTTACCAATAAACCTGACATAACCATCATTGATGAGACTAATAGAAATGTTTTCATTCCAGAAGTAGGCTGCTGTTTTGTTCCCTTTTTAGAAGAGACCTACTTAGGAAAACTTGTTAAGTATCAACCATTTGTGCAACAAATCAGTGATCTTGGCTATAACTGTCAGTATTTTGTGCTCATATTTGGCACTCTGGGCCATGTGCACAGGTTTGTTACCAGGGGGCTTAGGATGGCTGGCAAAATCAAATGCAAAACATCTAGCCAAATATTGCTCAGTATCATCAATAATAGGAATTCGCCATATTTTGAGAAGAAGGTGCTGTGTGTATCCATGAACTCTTTGCTCTGGACTGCTACTCTGATCAATGTCATGGACATTTAACTAAATCTCGACTGAGTAACCTTTGCAACTGCCAAATTTGTGTTCTTGTGTAATTTATTTTGAATTATGGACACAAATAAAGAAGTAAAGTGTGTGTGTGTAAGTGGGTGAGTTTGTGTCTATGTGTGTGCATGAAAGTGTGTGTGTGTAGGTGGGTAAGTGAGTGTGTGTGTGTGTGTGTGTGTAATCATGGTGATGGGAACATGACTCTCTGGCCTTACCTCTCCCATGGGTCTTGGCTTCAATGATCTCGCTGATGCGTCCGGCGCCAACACTGTTCTTGGCAGCCAGCTTGACCTTATACCAGGTGCCGCAGCGCAAGTTGTCCAGCTTGAAGGAGCGCTCGGTGGAGCTAATGAACACGTCGCGCCACTCCTCAGTGTTATCCACTGAGTACTGCAGGACGAAGCCTGAAGAGAAGACACACAAACGGTTAGACATGTCCATTATAAACATCAATATAACAGGTTGTAACACTGGGGCAATGGTGGCCTGGCAGTAATGGTAATGGACTTCAGTGACTGCAGGATCGCAGGTTGGAATCCACCAACTGCCAAGCCCTGAGCATGATACTGTCCCCACACTCTGCTCCCCAGCCACTGTTGTCATGGCTGTCCCCTTCTCATGTGTAGAATGTGTCAAATAAAGAGTCAGTTTAGTTGTGTACACAATGTGCTGTGCTGAGTAATCACAATGACAAATGGGTGCCATTTGTCTATTTCTGTTTTGCTTAATAAGAAGAGAAATATGACCCAACAGTGGGAGAGGTGATATTAATGCAAAGCTACTATGTAATTCAAAAGAAAATCTGGTTGAAACAATAAAAAATACACAATAAATAATAATATATAAATAAATAAACAACAACAACAACAACAACAATAATAATAATAATAATAATAATAATACAAATAATAATAATAATAATAATAAAACAATTGAAATAACTTGCTGAAAAAAAGACGGAGAGCCCTATTCCCAGACACACTTTCTGGTGAAAACTACTGTTGGCATGTCTCAGTCTGACCAGGAGGTGGCAGCAGAGCCTTATAGAGTGCCACTGCTGCCTGCTTCCAGATGGAGCACCGAGCCCCCAGCTCCAACACCACCCCTTGTGGTCCGGCATTTCATAGAGGTTTGGGGAGTGTGCTTTGTGTTTCTGTTTACTTGTATACGTGGCCTGGAGCCATATAAACACAGGCAGACACAAACTGAGTAGAGGAAAGACATAAATGAAGAGAAATAGAGTCTCTCTCTCTCCCTCCATGTGTTTGTGTGTGTGTGTGTGTGTGTGTGTGTGCATGTGTGTAAGAGAGAGAGAGAGTCTGTGTGCTGACTGGGCATTTATGTAAATGGAGGCCCAATATGGCGCCGGTAGCGATTAAATGCCCCAGGCTTAGGGCCTTGACTTGCTGTGGCAGATGGCAATATAAAGAGGGTGGCACATCAAAGGGATTGACCCAGAGACGTTCTCTCTCCCTCCCTTTTTCTCCCTCTCCCCCCATCTCTCTCCCTCCCTCCCTCTCTCTCTCTCTCTTGCTCTCTCACTCTCTCTTTCTCCCTCTATCCCTCTCCTTCTCTCTTTATTTTACCACCTTCCTTTGTGTCTATTTGTGTCTCTTTTCTAGTATTTTATCCTCATTTCTCAGTATCCCCCTACTGTTTGTCTCTTCATCTCTTCCTTCACTTTATCTGTATCCTTCTATCACTTTCCTCTATCCCTCTATTTATGCTTGTCTCTCTGCCTCTCCCTACCCCTTTTTTACTTCACCTTTAGGAGAGGGCATCTGTGTCTAACATGAGGCTTTACAGGAGTGCACAGGAGTGAACGTCTTATGGACCTGCGTGTACCCCTGGTGACCTTGAGGATAAACACAACATGCCATCGTGAGGGTTGCACAAGTTAGGGGAGACAGAAATAAGAGAGAGAGAGAGACAGAGATAGACAGAGACAGAGTCTCAGAGAGAGAAAGAGTGAGATGGATGGATGGATCAAGAGAACAATCATCAGACTACCTAGAAACCATAACAAAAATAAAACCAACTGCCATGCCAAGTAAAAAGCCAAAGGTAGAGTCAGCAAATCAGCATTCTGTAACTACTCCAAATGTTACGAAAATATTTCCATTGATACTAGTAAAATAAGGGGAAAAAACACGTAAAATTGCTGAGGCTGTGTAATCTAAAATGACAGCTCCATTTGACAGAAGGCAGGAGGACAACACGAACACCACACACACACAGCCCGGCACAATGGCCCAGCACAATGACACAGTGATGGCTGATGAAATGAGAGAACAAGTGAATGAGGCCACACAGGAAAGAGAGGCTATTGGAGCCTTGTAATGAGAAAGATGGATAGTTAACAAGTGAAAAAGAACACAGGAAAAAAGGCGATCAATAAACAGATAGTCTTCCGAGTGTGAACGATCGGCCAGGCGGAGCAGGGCTAGGTGAAGCAACCCCCGTGGCACAAATTGACACAGAGGGACTGGCCAAAAGATTGCAGAAAGACGTGCAGGAAAAACAGGGAAACACACACACACACACACATACCCACACACACACACACACACACACACACACACACACACACACACACACACACACACACACACGGACAGGCATAGTCCTTTACACTTGCAGCAGCATTGATGGAACACAAATGGACAGATAGAGAGAGAGGAAAAGGAAGGAGAGAAAAAAGGAATAGAAAGACAACATGAGTAAAAACAATGGTTAAATACAAAGAAGACAAGTCTAAGAGGAAGAGGCAGACATGCACACAGACAAAGAGAAAGAAAGACAGCTGATGATAATAAAGTAGAGATACAAAGGTGAATGAAAAGCCAGGGGTAGGCATACATTGATAGGGTACAGTGTACATACATTCACACAGTAGCCTAAGCAAGTATGTTATTGGCTGGGTGGTGAGAGACATTTGGATGCAAAATCAGTTTGAAATAAATGTTATAAGTTCACTTACTTAAACCAAAGGTTTACATGAATTGAATTTGTTCATTTTTACAGGGATAGCTTCTTTTTTGCGGGCTAAACCCTCATTTTCAGTGAAAGAGTAACATAAATGTCTGACAATAGGCTGATAGTAGGATCCCCATCCATGCATAGTGTATGTACATAGAGATATACAGACAGTCATGGCTACTTCTGATGGCGCTTCTTTCATCATCTCCAGGGCTAGGGGTAGGGTTGGGGTTAGGGTGGATGCTGTATATATGTACATAAACACACACACACACACACACACAGGCACCAGTACCTCTGATGGAGCTCCCTCCATTGTCTCCGGGGATCCAGGCTAGGGTGATGGAGGAAGTGGAGGTGGTAGAGACAGTCAGACGTGGCTGGTCAGGAGGCACTGAAAGACAGACCGAGAGGCAGACATTCAGACAATTAAAAAAGCTAGACCTAGTATGTAAGTAATAGTAAGTAAGTTATAGTAACTATGTAATAGCAAGTAAGACTTTTCGGTACATATATAAAGTAAAAAGAGAAAGAAATCCAGGCATCAATACAAGCACTCCACATACA